>SJYO01037955.1:22136980-22810745 GCA_006410555.1 Capra ibex
AACTAAAATGGACTGGAATGGGTGAATTTAACTCAGATGACCATTACATCTACTACTGCGGGCAGGAATCCCTCAGAAGAAATGGAGTAGCCATCATTGTCAACAGAAGAGTCCAAAATGCAGTACTTGGATGCAATCTCAAAAACGACAGAATGATCTCTGTTCGTTTCCAAGGCAAACCATTCAATATCACAGAAATCCAAGTCTATGCCCCAACCAGTAATGCTGAAGAAGCTGAAGTGGAATGGTTCTATGAAGACCTATAAGATCTTTTAGAACTAGCACCCCAAAAAGATGTCCTTTTCATTATAGGGGACTGGAATGCAAAAGTAGGAAGTCAAGAAACACCTGGAGTAACAGGCAAATTTGGCCTTGGAATATGGAATGAAGTAGGGCAAAGACTAATAGAGTTTTGCCAAGATAATGCACTGGTCATAGCAAACACCCTCTTCCAACAACACAAGAGAAGACTCTACACATGGACATCACCAGATGGTCAACACCGAAATCAGATTGATTATATTCTCTGCAGCCAAAGATGGAGAAGCTCTATACAGTCAGCAAAAACAAGACCAGGAGCTGACTGTAGCTCAGATCATGAACTTCTTATTACCAAATTCAGACTGAAATTGAATAAAGCAGGGAAACCCGCTATACCATTCAGGTATGACCTAAATCAAATCCCTTATGATTATACAGTGGAAGTGAAAAATAGATTTAAGGCTCTAGATCTGATAGATAGAGTGCCTGATGAACTATGGAATGAGGTTTGTGACACTGTACAGGAGACAGGGATCAAGACCATCCCCATGGAAAAGAAATGCAAAAAAGCAAAATGGCTGTCTGAGGAGGCCTTACAAATAGCTGTGAAAAGAAGAGAAGTGAAAAGCCAAGGAGAAAAGCAAAGATATAAGTATCTGAATGCAGAGTTCCAAAGAATAGCAAGAAGAGATAAGAAAGCCTTCTTTGGCGATCAATGCAAAGAAATAGAGGAAAACAACAGAATGGGAAAGACTAGAGATCTCTTCAAGAAAATTAGAGATACCAAGGGAACATTTCATGCAAAGATGGGCTCGATAGAGGACAGAAATGGTCTGGACCTAACAGAAGCAGAAGATATTAAGAAGAGGTGGCAAGAATACACAGAAGAACTCTACAAAAAGGATCTTCACGACCCAGATAATCACGATGGTGTGATCACTCACCTAGAGCCAGACATCCTGGAATGTGAAGTCAAGTGGGCCTTAGAAAGCATCACTATGAACAAAGCTAGTGGAGGTGATGGAATTCCAGTGGAGCTCTTTCAAATCCTGAAAGATGATGCTGTGAAAGTGCGGCACTCAATATGCCAGCAAATTTGGAAAACTCAGCAGTGGCCACAGGACCAGAAAAGGTCAGTTTTCATTCCAATTCCAAAGAAAAGCAATGCCAAAGAATGCTCAAACTACCGCACAATTGCACTCATCTCACATGCTAGTAAAGTAATGCTCAAAATTCTCCAAGCCAGGCTACCACAGTACATGAACCATGGACTTCTAGATGTTCAAGCTGGTTTTAGAAAAGGCAGAAGAACCAGAGATCAAATTGCCAACATCCGCTGGATCATGGAAAAAGCAAGAAAGTTCCAGAAAAAGATCTATTTCTGCTTTATTGACTCTGCCAAAGCCTTTGACTGTGTGGATCACAATAAACTGTGGAAAATTCTGAAGGAGGTGGGAATACCAGACCACCTGACCTGCCTCTTGATAAACCTGTATGCAGGCCAGGAAGCAACAGTTCGAACTGGAAATGGAACAACAGACTGGTTCCAAATAGGAAAAGGAGTATGTCAAGGCTATATATTGTCACCCTGCTTATTTAACTTATATGCAGAGTACATCATGAGAAACGCTGGACTGGAAGAAACACAAGCTGGAATCAACATTGCTGGGAGAAATATCAATCACCTCAGATATGCAGATGACACCACCCTTATGGCAGAAAGTGAAGAGGAACTAAAAAGCCTCTTGATGAAAGTGAAAGAGGAGAGTGAAAAAGTTAGCTAAAGCTCAACATTCAGTAAATGAAGATCATGGCATCCGGTCCCATCACTTCATGGAAAATAGATGGGGAAACAGTGAAACCATGTCAGACTTTATTTTTTTGGGCTCCAAAATCACTGCAGATGGTGATTGCAGCCATGAAATTAGAAGATGCTTACTCCTTGGAAGAAAAGTTATGACCAACCTAGATAGCGTATTCAAAAGCAGAGATATTACTTTGCCGACTAAGTTCCATCTAGTCAAGGCTATGATTTTTCCAGTGGTCATGTATGGATGTGAGAGTTGGACTGTTAAGAAAGCTGAGCACCGAAGAATTGATGCTTTTGAAGTGTGGTGTTGGAGAAGACTCTTGAGAGTCCCTTGGACTGCAAGGAGATCCAACCAGTCCATTCTGAAGGAGATCAGCCCTGGGATTTCTTTGGAAGGAATGACGCTAAAGCTGAAGCTCCAGTACTTTGGCCACCTCATGCGAAGAGCTGACTCATTGGAAAAGACTCTGATGCTGGGAGGGATTGGGGGCAGGAGGAGAAGGGGACGACCGAGGATGAGATGGCTGGATGGCATCACGGACTCGATGGACGTGAGTCTGAGTAAACTCCGGGAGTTGGTGATGGACAGGGAGGCCTTGCGTGCTGTGATTCATGGGGTCACAAAGAGTCGGACACGACTGAGCAACTGAACTGAACTGAACTGAATAAATGCTTGATGAATTTCTTTTAAATAAATTAATTTTTGGAAAATATGAGCCTGTTCTTAGAGGAGTTGAGAAGAGTAGAGAGACAAGTATCCATTATGCTCCTACTGTGTGCCAGGCGCTATGTTCACACTTCTCACTCCTTGCAAGTTTTACAAAAGCCCTTTGAGGTAGATTGGCTTATTTCATTTTCCATGCGCTCCTTGTTTTCTCAATTGCAGAGCTAAGGAGTAAATTAGGAATCACATAAATAACATCATTGTGTTCCTGACTTTGTACTTAAGCTGCCTCTGTTGACGACCTTAGCTCTTTCAAAGCCCCCTCAGTTATTATGAAAAATGTCTGGGGGAGTCCTGTGTGTACTCATGGAAATAGCTTTGCATTTACTACTGCCCTTCCATTTGCCGCATTGTGTCTGCCACTTTCTCCCTCCCCTGGTCTGCTGCTGTGGGTGTTTCTGCCTGCTGCTGTCTCCAGGGGTTGAGCTGGGCAAGCCCTTGTGGCACTGGGTCTGTTTCGGTGTCACATCATAACCCATTTTGTGCACAGATGTAGCAGTGTCCTGGATTTGTAAGAGAAACAGCCTGGTGACAAGACCATCTTTTCCTAGCAGAGGACAAAGCCTCTGGAGGGAAGGGCTGACATGGGCAAGGCACTCATCTGATGTGCTCTTACATGTAGTATGGCCATCAGAGGCATGGAGATCACTGGAGGCACTGTAGATAGAGCTTCAGGCTAGAGAGTTCACTGTCTGGCTCAGTCCACCCATAATAATGTTTGCTACTACAGCAAATCTTCCAACCCTGAAGGAGAAGGAAAGAAGGAGCAGAGGTTTGGGATCTGATGGGAAATGCCTCTGGGGAACAAGTTAGCACACACCTCTTTGTAGAGACCTACCAAGGTTTAATTAGAAGAAGCTATGACAAGAGCAAAAATAACTTGGTCAATACTGTTAGCCTTTTCTTCTTTCTCTGCCTTTGAAAGAGGAAGTAGTCCTCTTTTTTTTGCTGCAGTAGTCCCAGGGACTGGGATTTTGTTCTGATTAATGTCTGGGGTATACTATTGGAAGGAGCCTCCAAAGTCTAAATTGATATCCAAGTGACAGGGTAGAGCACTATTTAGGAGGAACAATAGATTGAGCGATAAGGGAATATAAGAGAAATAAACAGAAGTATGGACTAGAGTTTTAAGGGTAGAGAATCTAAGTGACAGGGAGAGAGAAGACAGATTACTAAGCAGCTGTTAAAAGGCCTCAGAGATAATGATGGAAAAAGAGGATCTTTATGATATTTTCTGTCTCTTTGAAAAATCTCTGAAAATTCCCTGGTGGTCCATTGGTTAGGATTCAGCATTTTCACTGCTGTGGCTTGGGTTCAATCCCTGGTAAGGAATTAAGATCCCATAAGCCATGTGGTACAGCCAAAGAAAGAAAGCGCAGTAAGAATTTGAGATATTTTTAAGTACATGCTGGGTTTTAGACTTCTGTTTCTGTTGGATACAGCAGTGATCCAAAACTGGCCATGGGAGTGGCTCAGCTTTGTGTTAGTATCTTCTTAGAGAGCCACAACGAGGCCATGAAGCCATTGGCAAACAGAGTGATGGATTGTAAGGTGCAGACAATGTGAGTTTCCAGAGATCAGAAAAATCAAAAATCACTGTGGGCTGTGGTTGTTGGTGAAGGTCTCAGAATGCTTAATAGAACATATGTGGGACTCAGGTCTTAAAAATATATATTACAATTGCACATGAATAGATGGAGAGAAGGAAGGACATTTTAGCCAGTACAAATAAACCTAAGTAAAGGCATGAAGTAGGAATGAGCATTGTACAGTATCAAATGAGGGCTGGTCAGGAGTTCAGCCCAAGGGAAAGAAAAAGAAGAGTGATGAGTAGCAACTGGGAATTAGAATGTATCAGTAAAGTGGGATCAGTTTATGGAGGGTTTTAGAGGTTATACAAAGGAGGTCGTTTTTAATTTATAAAGGTCTGACTCGATGGACGTGAGTCTGAGTGAACTCTGGGAGTTGGTGATGGACAGGGAGGCCTGGCGTGCTGCGATTCATGGGGTTGCAGAGAGTCGGACATGACTGAGCGACTGAACTGAACTG
Source organism: Capra ibex (assembly GCA_006410555.1). Taxonomy (NCBI): domain Eukaryota; kingdom Metazoa; phylum Chordata; class Mammalia; order Artiodactyla; family Bovidae; genus Capra; species Capra ibex. The sequence continues at coordinate 22,141,825 of SJYO01037955.1, forward strand.
AACTGAACAGATATATTCTGTAGAGTGATGAAAACTAGAGTTTTAAAAAGCCTCATCTGGAGGAAGTGATTGAAATGGAGAAAGCCTGGAGACTTTTTTCTTAAATCCATGTGTGAAGCATTTAGGTTTGGACTTGGAAAGGAAATGTTGAAAGGACGAATCATAGGACTTGTAACTGATTAGATGTTCAGGGCAGACATGAGATCAGAATCAAACATAATTCTACTTTTTCTTGTCTAGAGGTTTTGGAGAATTATGACTTCATTCATTTTTCCATTTATCTTTTCACTTATTCAAGAAATATTTATTGGGTACCTACTGTGTTGTCCATACTGGGATACATTGAGCAGAGACATTGAAAACTCCCTGACCTCATGGAGCTTACATTCAAGAGAGGGAGAAACTGGTAATTTAAAATATCAACAAGCAAAGTATATAACATATTAGCTGCTAAGATCTTTGAAGAAAAATAAGGAAGAGAAGGAGAAGAATGAATTAGGGGTAGGTAAAGAGGTTACATTGATAAATAATTGAAATGGAGGTGTTAGAAAAGGAGCTAGTTGTGAGGGAAAGGTGAGATTTGGACATATTAGTGGCACTATTTTCTGAGAAATGCGAGTTAGTAATTCTTATGAGATGTTGTGGTTGCAAATGTAGATTTGGGAGCCACTAGCATGGCTGCAGTAATTGAGGCCTTTATCTTGGGAGAACTCTTAAAAAAGCAGGATTTGATGGCTCAGACGGTAAAGCATCTGTCTACAATGCGGAAGACCCAGGTTCAATTCCTGGGTCGGGAAGATCTGCTGGAGAAGGAAATGGCAATCCACTCCAGTACTATTGCCTGGAAAGTCCCATGGACAGAGGAGCCTGGTAGGCTACAGTCCATGGAGTCGAAAAGAGTCGGACACGACTGAGTGACGTTCCGTTCCGTGAGGTCCCAACCCTGGGCGCTGCCCATTTTTTTTGGGAGGATTTCTTGAGGAGAAAGACTCAAGGAGGGAGGAACAGTATTCACACGTTGCCAGGATTAGAAAGAGAGGCCGGAAAGGAAGGGAACTTGCTTCTCAAGGTTGCTTTTATTGTTTTATGTGGATGATAATTGGAAGGTACAAGCTTATCTAAAGTACATTCCAATACAGTATTCATCATCTTCTCTTAATGTCTTAAGACAGTTTCTGCAAATATCTGGAAGACAATTGACTAAAAGGGCAATGACCCACTCTGTTGCCCAGAAGTGGATAACCAAAGTAAGTTCATTTTTATCTTAACAGCAGAACACACCATTAAAACGACAAAGCCCTGATTAATGAGTACTGAAGACTTTGTTGATGTGTTTATTTCACAACCAACCCATCCTCTCATCCTCTGTAAAAGTGTTGTATGTCTCTCGATGCCGTGTCCCCTGACCTTGAGATTTGACAGTCTAGCATGAAGAACACCAATGTGGTAGGACATGAAAGCCTTTTTAGACAGGGAAAAACCAGTAACCAAATATTCCATGAAACAAAAAGTAAATAAACAGGTGACTAATACAGAGGTCTGAAGGGAATGGCCTACCAATTAGGCAGTGGCTTCTCAGCATTTTACGAGTTGCTATTACCAATTCCTTCCTGTGAAGTTAAGGCTGCTAGTGTACCTGTTAGTTGTTTTCTCAACATTAAAATCTTTTTCTGTTTAATTTAAAAGATTACTAAGATAGACAAATGCAGCAAAGAGTGCTCTAGCTCTGAAGGATTGCGTCGTAAGTCTTTGCCTGTAAACTCTGAAGGCATCCTGTGCTGACACTCCTGTGAGAACTTGTAGGTTGGTATGATAAACAACAGTGATGCAATAGCAACATAGCTCTGGAGACTTCAAATGATTGTGATCTAAATCTCATTAAAAAACTTAAATATTAATGGTCTTTTAAAATCAGTACTTTTCAGCTGCATGGACATTTAATCGGAAGGAAGTGAATAACATATTTTTAAATTTTTATTGTATTGGGAAATATAGCACATATAAGAAATATTATAGGTAAGTACAGTTTAAACACTAATAATCATATCTTACGTAACCACCACTCAAATTAAAAAATAGAGTTTTGCCAGTACCAGAGAAGCCTTTATGGCCCTTGGTAATAGAACCTGATAACTTAGAAATGAGTAACATTTACTAAAGATCAAAAGCCCCTGAGATCCAAATTTAAAAAATTAATTTACTACCTTTTTGTCCTATTCATTAACTTGTAGGGGAATTAAAATAATTACAAATGACAGCAGTGATTGCAGCAAAAGTTCCTTATTGTCTAATAATGCCACATGAAATTCTTAGAGGCTGAACATACTTGTTTCTATCCTTATGTTACACATACCATCTTTCAGTAATGGAAAGAAGCAAGGGACCAGCTTTAGTTCCGATGCTCACAAATGATGACCCATTCCCAGTCTGGGAACCTGGAATGGTTGAATAGCGTTATCCTTGATGTGCAAACTCAGGTTTTGCTATTGGAAACAAATACTTCCATTCCCACCTTCCTCTCTGCTCTTTTTTCCTATAACAGTTCAAGACTGAGAGAAAGTAAATATTTTTCCCCTTGAACATTTTTCCTTTTGATTTTTCTACAAATAGTAGGCATACTATCATCATTCTTGAACTAAAAATGACAGGTGTTTGAAGGCAATATCATGTCATTGATTTTAGCTGCCTGTTTTTGTCATACTAGATATTTCTGTTACTGAAGTTGATTTGGTTTCGTGTTCTTTATTGGTTTCTGTGTTGTGAAAAAGGAATGTTTATTTCATAAAATATTTAAAAATATTTAAAAATGAACATATATTAACCCAATACAAGTCTCAGTACAATATTCAACATAGCTTAATTGTTGTTTTAACTATTGAATTCTGTGCCCCTGTAATTGATAAATAGAGCAAAGCCAAGCCAAGGAAACAGTAGTTAAATTAATTTTCATAATCCTTCTTCTATAGGATCATCTGGAATGTATTAAACGTATCTTCTCTTTACCTTACCATAAAATCTAAGGGGAAATAAATATTTTTTCACAGAAGTGAATTAATCGCATTTGAAGTTAGTGAAATGGAGGACACACTCAGGTTTCTTTCTTCATTAAAGTAACTCCAAAGATACTTGATTACATGATTTAGTCTGGCCAAATAAAAAGAGAAATTGGGACCAAGATGCAAGAAAAGTATGTGTAGCATACAATATCTGTATTGGGATATGTTTTGAAAGACTGAGAAAAACTTACATATATTCCAACATATCACATATCTTTACATATTATTAATGTCTTAAAAAAGCTGGACATAAAATAAATTGTGTAAAAGCCAACATTATGTCATGAGGAGCAGAAAAGAGAAGAAGCAGACATTATAAACTTTCTTACATGCTTTATACCAAAATCCTTAAAAAAATAAACTGGAATGTGGCTGGTAGCCATAGGTGCAAAATAGATTATAAATTAATTTGGAAGCAGGTGTTTCCATGGCTGTGGGAAAAACAATGCCAACTGAACATTTCCATAGCATTAAAACAACAGACTATGGTAATACTTACAACAGGCAAGAAAGAGAAATAAGATCATAATGCTGGAACATATTCCTCACTTTCTGAAACAAAACCTGGAACCATAAATGCTGCAGCTGGAAGAGTTTTGTAGGAGTTTTGATCTTGGTGGGCGAATTCGGTATTAACATCTTTAACTCAGATGCATAGCTTGCAGTAAAATCCATATCCACAAAGTATTTTCTATCCCCAACTGTGAAGTTTTTGCTCTTTCTTTTTCTTTTAAGAAGAAATAAACAAAGACCAAAAATTATTGTATTTGATAAACTTCAATTTGTCATTTTTTGGAGCAAGTGAAATTGCAAAACAGCAATTCTCATGCTAGCCATGTATATAGTTATGGTATTGTAATACTTTATCCTCATTGGCACATAATCCCATTCCATTAGTGAGCTGTATTAAAGAATAACAATGTCTATGCTTTCATGAGCAACATTTTCCTCTGATAAGAGTGGTGTTTCCAGTTGATAACAGATTCCATATACCTGCACAGTTTTCCTGCACTGAATTCTGGCAATTCCCACCCCTCTTATTTTCATTTTAGGGCAAAGAGAAAGTTCTGACATGGGACTCATTTGTCATTTTATTCTGTGGCCTTGGCCGAATGACGGTTTTGATATCTTTCCACTCTGTTCTCCATAGAACTTGGACATTTTGTGGGACACATATATACTGAAATTACTGAAAGTTACCTGGCCCTCCTAATAGACACTTGGGATTGTCAGCTAGTACATTTGATTTCATAATTAAAATATGCATAAAATATATAGCATATATTTTAATATATGTATATAAATACTAAAGATATAAAGCAATAAATACAGTTGATCTTGTCATGTTTTAGTGGTAATTTAAATCTCTGCTTGTATTTTCCTTAACTTAAAACTACTAGGCAAAAAATAAATGAATCATATACAAACAGTTGATTTTCCACTGCCCTCCTTAAACTGAGTAATCACCTACTGAATTGTCTGGTTATTTAGGTTTGGTTGAATCATATGGCATTGTTATTTCCATAGGAGAAAAACAATTGAATATTAGCAATAGCAAGTGATTCAGCCTAATAGATTCAAGTTCAGTCATAAATTATATATATCCCTTTGTTGGTTATAGCTAAAAATATTAGGATAGGGAATTTTCACCCCCAGCACTTCCATTGGAGGGACTCAGCTTTCTCCCACTACTTGCTATATCCAATGTTTCCTCTTTCAGGGGTCCATTTTCTCTGCCTTCTTGTTCCTTTTCCTTTCTTATATTATTTCTGCAGAGAGAAAGAGGAAGAATAAAGGAAGATGGAGATATGAAACTGTCCCCAAAGCCTCCTAAAGATTCTAAACTCAAAAAAAAAAAATTTGGTTATGAGTAGATTTTTGTAGAAACTGGTAAACAGACTGGGCTTCCTGCCTGAATTGATGTATGGGAGCATAGAGGGAGAAGCGCATGGAAGCCAGTCCTGAGCACTCACAGAATCACAAAGAAGATTCTGGTGTTCACATCCTATAGAATTTGGGTTTGTTGAAGTTTAAACAGATCTCCAAATTCCCTATTTGGCATCTGTGTTTCATCTGGGGTCCTGTCCAGTATCGTTTGAATTAAGGGGCAGAGCTGAACCAGGAGTACAGTATAATGACTTCCAAACTGTGGAATACACTGTGCAGGGAGATTAGGGGTTTGTTGAAATGGCTAAAAATGTTGATTTTGGAAATTCTATTTAAATTTAGAGAAAAGTTATAGAAACCATTCTGAGATGGACAATACAGACTTTGGGGAAAGTACACTTTTTAATATTGGGTATTTCAGAAAGAAGCTTGGTACATGCTGCATCACAAACAAGATTGGTGGTAGTATCTGTCAGTATAAGAACATACATAGGGCTTCCTGGTATGCAGTGTGGTTTTGTTAATGGAGAGAAGAGACGTTTTGTGGCAGATGCCTGCTAGCAAGAGAAACCATTACTTCCAGAAGTTAAGGTCAGGAAATGAGAAAGAAGTTAAAAGAGGTGAACTACTCCAGCACCATGAGCAAAGGTGCCCATAGAAACACCTAACCTTTTCTTGTGTGTGGGTGAGGCTCTAGAGGGAGGTGCTGCAGAGGGCTGGGTACCCACTTAACAATATCCAGGGTGGTCTCACTCTGAGGATGAAGCAAACATGGCACCAGGTTTAGGTTGGGAGTTTCATCCTGTTCTTGGGGCTTCCTTAAGCCTAGTGCTGTTGACTGTGTTGTTACAGTGCTGCATCCACAGACTTCTCTCCAGGTTCCTCGGTGACCTCTACTGCCAGAGAAGACCTTGTCTGGTTGAACTGAATGGGGGAGACCCCTCAAATGAATAAAGAGGCAGAGCTGGAAGAGGATTCCAATAAGACCTGCAGATGCTGGATGTCTCCAAGGAGAGTGATGGGGGAAGTTAGGGCTGTGTAGTGAAGTAGGTGTGGTGTGGAGGGAAATGGAGTGCTAAGTAGTCATCATGCTTTGCCTTCTCCCTACCTTTTGCTTTGGGAGAGAACTTGATAAAAACTGAGACTGCTAATGTTCCCCCTTTTCCCTTCAGTTAGGGCAAGTTTTAATTAGATTTGGGAAAATTGCATTCACTAGAATTCACTTAGACAACGTTCTGTTTAGAAAAGTGAGTGGGGTTTAGACCAGGATTCCAAGGATATGCATGGAACTCTTCTGAGCTAGACAAGCAAAGAGCTTTCTCAGTTCTTGGAGGAGAAGAAAGGAGAGACTAGTACTGGTGGATCCACCCAAATGACAGAAAGTCACATGCTTTATAATGCAGCTCTCTTCATGACTGTGTACTAAGGTAAGAAATTCAAGAAGTGCTTGAACAGGAGTGGAGTTTTGGTGGCAGCCAGTGAGGAGACTCTGTGTGGATTTCCTGGAGAACTTGGATGGGAGAGCATGAAGCCAGAGAGAAGGATGAGAAAGCTGGAGATTACCTGTAATATTTTGCACTCTCACAGTCTGTATAATTGGCAGGCAAGTTTAACCAGATTTGTGGTGTATGTATGTGTGTGTATATGTGTATGTGTGATGTCACCTAGCTAAATGAAGGGAGTCATGTCTTCCTGGGAATCTTCCTGCCCCAGGACTTATATTCCCATGGCAGCATTTTATACACTGTATGCAGACACAGACATTTCCAATCCACTGAGTTATCACAGTTCCCTCATTCAAAGGCTTCCTTGTGTCTCTGTTTCCATAGGAAGTCCATGTAGATGAGGCAAAATTCTTTCATATAATTTTAACCTTGTCCCATCGGATGTATCTAAGAAAATCAAAAGAAAAAGGGAGGGAAAGAAATGCTTTTGTGAATCCTATGTGACTGCCATACTCCAGCTTTCACATCTTTGTTTATCTTAGCCTCTTGCCTAAATGCCTTCCTTCCACCCAATGTTATCTGTCCTTCAAGACCTAGCTAAAGGCACATGTGCTCCTGAACTTCTTTCTGATCTTTCTAGTCCTTGCTGATCTCTTTTCTAGCATTTGTCTTGTCTCCGACTTCACTGAGTCCTCTTTGAGGATGAGGCATGTTTTATACTTCTAAAACTTCCGCAATACAGTGCTGAGTGCACAGCAAGCGTTTCATTTAAACACATTTTTTACTAGCTGTGTGTGAATGTGGTCTACTGCTTTAAGATGTGGGCCCCTGGAGGCAGAGCCTAAGGTTTGCAGGTGTTTTTGTTTGTTTGTTTTTGTTTTTAAACAGAGCTTCACACGTTTTAGGCTGTTTGGCTATATTAAACAATGAAGGCCATGAGAATACTAGAACCTCATTAAAAGTTTCCGTGGGGTGCGTGCTTAGCTCTGTTACTTTATGATGGATGTGAGACAGCAATGAGCTGTTCTGTAAGTGTCCTCCCAGTGGCCAGGCATGCCAGGAAAACAATTCTTACAGTTATTACCTACTGGGATTTTAACTGATTTCCGTTTGTGCAAATATTGCTGTAAGGCTAAAAAGCCCAACATCTTGACTTTGAATTCATCCTGAATTGAATAATGAATTATTATTACTAAGACAAAGAGCAAAGAATAAGTAGAAAATCAGCAACCATTGGTTGATAGTAAGACTGGAAAAATGGAATTAAGCCAGAGTCTCTTTACTTGCTCAAAGAGCTCATACCTTTCTTAAAGCCTCGTGTTATTAATAATAATAAGAAGAAGAAACTTTGTCAGCTACTTGGATCCAGAGAGCATTCCAAGACCAACAGAAATGATTTCAGGGAGCCAAGTCTTCAGGGTTTGCATAATTGCTAAACACTGTACTTCTCAACTTTCATAAGACAAGGCCATCTTCAAAATTTATTTATGAGATGAATAATTGAGCCTGAAAATTTGATTCTGACATTTCCTGTCTGTTGTGGATCTCTGAAGAGCTGTCTTAATCACATTTTTAGTAGTGTCCAAGAATGACATTCTTCTGACTCTTTTTAAGCAGAGACTGCAGAAAATTTCTGGAGTAAGTGATTGCCTCAGTTTTGGGTAGTCATTTCTTTGGGGGCATACAGTTTGCCTCTTTCACTTGTGGAGTAGGTCCTACAGAGTGGAGGAGTCATATCCTTCCCCCAGACTTCCTCCATGCCATCAATACTGTGGAAGATTTGACTTCATGAAAAGCCTTTATGTATCATAGACAAAGGATATTCTTTTTCATCCTTATAAAAAGTGATCTTGCCCAGGGAGTCACATAGAGATGAACTGGGTGAGGCAGGAATGAACTGACTCATTGATGTATCTTCCATGAACTCTGGATTGCTTTAGAGGGATGAAATGAGCAGTTGAATGATTGTCTAAATTCCAAGGCAGAGAACTGGCTTAAGAACAACAAACATAGTTTGGGCCTGCATAAAATAGAGGGCTTTCTAGGGGATCAGAAAAAACCTGTTTTGCACAGGTGTTACTCTAATTGTGATCCAGAGCTATGGAGGGTTTCACAGTGTGCTGTGATTCCTGTGTTGAGACCACAGCTGTTATAATTCAACTCTCTCCCCACCCTGCATGGTGGTCTTGCATTGTTTCATAGGTCCTTAATGGGGTGAGCATAGAAAAGTAAAACAAGACATCAAGGCTTATGCTTGGTTCCAGTGAATGGGGGGGTAGTTTTGCTCCCACAGTTGGGTTTTGATCTGTCTAATAGGTCTTTGGAGAGGCAAATGTACGAACTGAAAACTTCTAGCATATAGAACCACTTGTTTTAGTAATTACAAGTGAAGATTGCACATGCTTTTAAGTCATAGTGGAGCCCAAAATTAAAGGTAAAGAAACCCTTCTTCTGTTCAGGATCTGAATTTCTGTTAGTAGGGTTTCTTAGTGTCGTTGCTCATAAAAGTTGATTTGGTCCTGAATGTTAGTCTTCTGGATAAAAAAAAATTTGTGTGTGTGTATATATATATATATATATTATATGTATATATATTTTTGACGGGGTAAGAATAGAAAGTATCCATTTCTTTTTATTACTGGATTTACTTGAGTGTGAGTCATTTAGTAGTGTGCTTTTAAATTGGTGGATATGATTTTCCTTGAGGGTTGTTGTCCCAAATATAATTGGCACAATATCATGAAACATGGGCCCAGTAGAGTAGACCAGTTTTTAAGATAGTATGTTTGATTTACTGTACTTTATGGGATAAGGCAGTAAGGTATTTCATGTCTCTGAAATTAACCTTTTTAAAAATATCAACAACAAATAACTTTTCCTTGGTTATTCAGAACTCCTTATTGAACTATCAGTACGACTTCTTTTAAATTTTGAAAATGTTGTTACCCAACTGTCTTGGGTGTTCTTACCTCCCCAACCTTCTATACAGCGTTTCTTGTGTCTCTCAAATCTGTATAAAGTGCTTTACAGTTAGCTTCCCATATAGCTACATTTCAGGGCTTTGTCCTCCCATTCTCCTGGCACCTTATATATTTTATTGGTAAAGGGATTGTAAATTCTTCAAAGGTTAGGAACTGCTGCATATTTATCTCTGAATCTCTGTTATTCTGACTGTATTTATTAACTCAAAGATTATTCCCCACATCTTACTTCTTTCATATACCTTTGTCTTTTTTCTTATTATGTCTTCTTTGTATCATCCCACTGAGAGAGAGAGTATTTTGTTAATAATAACTTTAATGCCATGGTCCTTAACTACATATTGGGCTCATGTGGAGAGCCTTAAAAAATCTTGATACTTGGGTCCCATTTCCAAGAATTCTGGTTGAATTGGTCTGCAGTGTGTACTGGGCTTTGGGGTTTTGTTAAAAGCTCCCTAGGTGATCTAATATCCAGCCAAGGTTGAGAGCCACTGCTCTTGTGCCCTGTCAATACCAATTATGAATTTGAGCTTACTTGGGTTTGAACTCTGTGCAAGTGTCTAGCACTTTAATCTTTGCATTGATATTTATGTGAAATGATTGATGATAATAATGATTACTAACGATAATAACAGTTATTGAGCACTTCTTGCCAGGCACTGAACACTTTATAGTTTATCTTACCAAAATAATGAGATAAGAAATAGCATTATTCCCATTTTATAGATGAGGAAATTTAGGCATAGGGAAGTTAAATAAATTCCCAAGTCACACATTTAGTAAATGACACAGCTGAGATTTGTATCTAGGCAAGTTAACCTCAAAAGTCCACACTCACAATCACATTATGCCATTGTCTGTTACACCTTCTTGGGATAATGACTCCTGATTAATGGGGATTTCCAATTATTAGAACAAATTGTTAGCCAGTCACATAGTATTTCTTTATTGCCTTCATCTACTCAGCTCTGCCCTGAGGGGTATGATGAAGAAGAAATTTCTTCTAAAGTGGGACCAGGCAGACCCCAATATACAAGAAAAACATTCTGCAGAGCCACAGAGACATCTAATCCAATGTTTTCAATTGTGGTGCTGTTGAGCAGTTGCATGTCCCCTTCAGTTGTGACAATCAGAACTGTTTCAGACATTGCCAAATGTCCCCTTGTGAGAACCACCACTCTAATCAAACAGCTTTCAAGCTAATAATAGTAATTAAACTTGGAGTAATAAGATGTTTTGATTGATGGTGACAACTTATTTCAAAACAAGCATGTCATAATTTATTTATTCAAATGAAAGTGTTTCTATCCAAGTAATCAACTGGGAAGATGACACTCATTCCAACAATGCTGCTGTTGTTGGAAATATTTAAAAAATTGTCTTCAGATCTTGTAGTACAACTGAAAAATACTACCCAGCATAATAAATCATCCTTTGCATGGTGAATTTAATATTTAGAAATCTCTGAAAGATATTTAAAGCCAAGTCTGGTGAGTAGGGTGTGTTGATAAAGACGAAAACTGTTTTTTTGTAACTCTAACAACGTGGTCTTTCTTATATGACTCATTAACTGATAGCCATTAAACAAGACGAATGCAAACGCATATTCTGATTAGTGATGCTCTTCATAGAAGTTGTTCCGGAACTTCTCTGAAGGGCGGTGCTCTATAATGCTCACTTTTGTTTGAAAACAAATTTCATTTTCTAAACATCATATATCATGCATGTGCTAAGAATTTTCATGGGTGAGCAAGTCCTAGAACTAGAGGAACTGGGAAAGGTTCCTAAAGGAGGTTAATCTTGAAAGAAGGAAGAGCCAAGGACTGGCTGAGGAAAGTTGGGGAAGCAATTCAGGTAGGGGCAGTAATTGTGCAAAGCTTGGAGGTAGGAGGGGATTAGTCACGAATTAGGGATGGTGAGCAGGTGCATTTAACTAGATTGGAGAGTCTGAGTCAAGGACTGTGGTCTTAATCCTGCCCACATTATCAGTGTCACCAGAGAAGTTGATAAAAAGTGATAGTTTCTTGAGTCCCATCTGTGTGTGTGTGTGTGCTCAGTTGCTTGGTCGTGTTTGACTCTTTGTGACCCCATGGACTGTAGTCTGCCAGGCTTTTCTGTCCAGGGAGTTTGCCAGGCAAGAATACTGGAGTGGGTTGCCATATCCTACTCCAGGGGATATTGGACTATAAATGAGAGACTGCTTTGGTGGTGTCTTGCCTGGAGAAGGAAATGGCAGCCAACTCCAGTACCCTTGCCTGGAAAATCCCATGGACAGAGTAGCCTGGTAGGCTACAGTCCATGGGGTCGCAAAGAGTCGGACACGACTGAGTGACGTCACTTGGTGGTGTCTTGAGTCTCTGTGTTTTGTTTTGAAAATCTTCACAGCATATCTTAATGCATATACATGTCTGAGCATCAATTTAATAAGACATGTACTCGGTTGAGTAAAGGGAGCCTGCAATCCATATTTTCCATGCTTACAAAGTGATAGTGGGCCAGCACAGGCTTTTTAGAAGGGCAGTAAGAACCTCATGCAGTTTTGTATATACCACAACAGTGATACTGGTGTGCTACCAGAGAATCCTGAAGATTCACTGAGGCTTCCCTGGTGGCTCAGATGGTAAAGAATCTGCCTGGGTTGTATCCCTTGGTTGGGAATCTCCTGGAGGAGGGAATAGCTACCCACTCCGGTATTCTTGCCTGGAGGATCCCATGGACAGAGGAGCCTGGTGGGCTACAGCCCGTGGGGTCACAGAAGAGTTGGCCCCAACTGAGCGACTTTCACATTTTAGTTCTCAAGAGATTAAATTACTTGTCCAAGTTCACCTAGCTAGTAAGTGCAAAGCTAAGGTATGCTTCCCAAGTCTTTTAATCTCACACATGAGCAAACCAGAGAAAGAATTAGGGAATTTGTTGGAGTACAGGAGTGGGTGAGAGGTTAAAATACTAATGAAAGGTGTCTATACCTTTAGAGGACCTTAGAGAGCAGAAGGGAAGAAAATGAAAATTGAATACCCACCATGTGTCAGACTCTATTATCATTTAATTTTCCCAGTATCCCAGCAGGGTAGCAGTGGTGCCCACAAGGGTACTATGGCTCAGAGTGGTCAATAACTTTTCTGATGTTGCACAGATAGGAAATGAGCTTCAGACCACACCTAGGTCATCTGGCTCCACAGCTTATCATGCTTTTTAGTGCCTCATTAGGCCCCTATCTGATAGCAGTGGTTCTTTACTGAGGACAATTTTGCCCCCAGGGACATTTTACAATGTCTTGAGACATTTTGGGTTGTCATAATTGTGGGGTCTGTGCGGCTTCTACTTCTGTCTAGTAGGACGAGGCCAGATATGCTCATCGATAATGCGTAGAACAGCCAGCTCAAAGTGGCAATAGTGTTAAGATTGAGAAACCTTGAGGATGGTTGAAGCTCAGGAAGTTGGCAATGAAAGACAAGTTTATGGGTAAGATGATGAAGTGTCTTCAAACATTCATGTGTTAGTTTAGTGTTCAGTTAAATCTAGCTGTCTCATCTCCTTCCACATGACAGTTGCTTGAGGCTGAGACATTGCTCACTGTAATCTAGTAACATTGCTCACTTCTAGTAACTGACCTCATGCCTTAAACTGTCTCCTTTTTGACAGAAGCCCTTCTTCAAGACCCTGCATGGTTTACCACAAGAACAGTTAGTTTCTGACCTCTTATTAAGGTGAAGAGGCTTTTCTCCTATGTTTTCCCTTTCTTTTTTCTTCTGTTATTATTATTATTAATTTATTTCTTCTTTGCGGCCCATTGAGTTCTTGGCAGATCTTTTAGATATTTGTTTCAAGCATTTCTTTTTAGCCTTTTGTTCGAGGGAGGTGGATCCCTGTTTACCAGGACCCAGGTGGAAACGTCTAAGCCCAGAGGCCACAATAAGGCAGCCATTTTTAGTCACTCTCCACCTGGACTGAATCTGAGCCAGTAGATAAGAGGCAAAACATACCCATTATCAGGCCCCCTAAGCCATCTACTCCCCTGGTTTCTCCCACGGATATTCTTGTTCCAATGCCAGTAAGCCCACATACTCTGTTTGCGGTGGCTTGGAGCCAAAATCCAGGTGTGATATTCCAAAGCATTCTTGTAGAGGAGTTTTCAGCTGGTATTTTGTTTACCCGCATTTTTGGCTAGTCTCACTCACTTGGGAGCCAAAAGCTTACAGAACTGAAACATCTCTAGCTTTTACCTTACCTGTCTATAAAATATGCATGAATACAGACTTTAGACAATATGTCTGTGGCCTTCAGTGACCCCTTCTTTGCCTTTGTATTTCTTTAGGAAATTCCAAGAGGCTATGGAAACACCTCTTACTTAGCTACTGCTGATTGGAAATCTGGTACCCTCACAAAGTGCTCTGAGGTGCTCAGCAGGGGGAAAAAGCCCTCTAAAATCAAGGTATGTTGTTCTTGGGATTATTTCCTATTTTTTAGTAGAAGACTCTTCTTGAATGTTCATTTTAAGGCAGCGCTGGAGAAAAATCATAGTAAATAAACTAGCCATCAGTGAGTTCTTCCACTCTATCATTTTAGGGAAAGGCCTCAATATTATATAGATTAGGATTTTTGGTGTGTTTGGCTTTGGGGTCATCCTCTTTGACGTCATCAAGGTCATTGTGTTATTCCACTAACTTTGGGGCTTGGGTGTATGTGTTCTGGCTGGCTCTGTGACTTCCTGCCTAGCTCACCTTTGCTGGTGCTCTAGGCTTTATCTCTGTTGTCTGCCTTAGCCTCTGCTATGCAGGGCAGTGGGGCAGGTGGAAGGTCATGAACTAGCACACAGAGATTTATGTCAGAGGTTCAGCTCTTACTGTACTGTTTTGTTGGGAGAGTGGTGTAAAGTGAGGACTGATCCCCCCTCTACTCTCTTGGGAAATTGAGTCTTACTACCTTTATCCTCAGTGTACTTGCTTTTGCATGTTTGAAAAAGAGCATTTTGTAATGGATGGAAATATACGAGTGTGTGCTTTTATATTACTTTTGTTGCTGAGACCTCTCTCAATCTTATTTCTGTTATCTGTAAAATAGGAATAACACTCTGGCATCTTCATACCATACCTGAATTAGGACTTTGCCTTGTTTACTGTATCTAGGATAATGCTTGGTGCTTTGTAACTACTTAATAAATACATGTTGAATAAATAAATAAACATAAAGTTTTCCAATTCTAAATGAACTTAAGATACTGCTTTCTCAGAGAGGAGGTTGCATTTTAATCTATTTTTATTAGACATAAGATAAAATAAAAATTGTTGATATTTCTGTCTTAACTTGTCTTATTTCTGGCCCTGTGCCATAGAACTAGCAGATGAGCACAAGGAATGAGATTATCATATTTTTCCTTGTTAGTAAGTAGGGGCCTTTCAGAGTACACAGTGTTTTGTTTTTGTTTTCGTTTTTTTTTTTTTACCAAGCATGGTTTTAGTGGAAAATTTATTATGTACTTTTAAAGGGAAAACAATTGTATAGAATCGTAATCTAGATTATTTGCATCTCAGTTTTTAAGATTTATATGAAGAAAATACAGGATGTATGGTCTTTCTTGGTCCACTGCACTGTATATTGTGCAGAGACTTCAAAGACCCTTGACGTTAGCTTGCAGCTTAGGGAGAGTGAAGATATCTACAGGCTATGCCTGTCTTTTGATTCATAGGTGTGATATACCCACACATGCATACACACACGTATGCACACGTTATCAGGACAGTGGCAGCTCATTTGATGAACCTTGTTGTCAGAAAAGTCAAATTTGTGTGTTTGCTTATGCCTTTTGTTAAGATTCCTTACTGTACTCATGTTGAATCTTCGGTAACTAGAGTTTATAAATGTCTCTGGGTAAATTACTCAGTGGTGTTTTTCCTCCTTTGAACTTTTCTGTGATTAAAATTTGAAATGTTAGGACATTTTCTACTATTGGCAATCTGTCTGATCCTTCAGCTAGAAACTTCAGGACCACTTGAAACTTGGAATTTTTAGATTTGAGTTTTTAGAGATTTCAGACTTTATACCTCACATTTTTGAAAGACAAGTGAGGTGCGTTTACTATGTTATGTAACACTCTCACCAGGGTCTGGACCAACATACATAGTCAATCAAGTTTTACAATGAAATGCACGATATGTATACCAAGAGGGACAAATCAAGACTCTGAGTAGCCTCGTGGAAATTTAGGTCAGCTTTTTGCCACCAAATGAGTTTTCAGATCAAGTAGAGTTTACCATCAAAAGAGTTGAGGGGAAAAAAAAAAAAAACTTTTTGCTTTTTAGAAAATTTTGGTTATTTGAATTAATGGAAAGATAATTGTAGACTGGTATTTCAAAAATACAATTATTCTATTTTTGTGATTTTATTAAGAAGACAGATCATTTGTGTATTTTTTTTTTTTTTCTTTTTAACTTTTAGTTTTGTATTGGGGTCTAACTGATTAACGGTGTTGTGATAGTTTCAGGTGAACAGCAGAGGAACAGCAGAGCATACACGTACAGATATCCATTCTCCCCCAAACTCTACTCCCATTCAAGCTGCCATGTAACACTGAGCAGAGTTCCATGTGTTATATAGCAGGTCCTTGTTGGTTATCCATTTGAAATATAGCAGTGTGTACACGACCATCCCAAACTCCCCATCCCTTCTTCACGGCAACCATAAGTTTGTTTTATAAGTCTTTGAATCTTTTTCTGAGAAACCTCATTTTATCCAGAGCCTTTTGGAGGGAGGCAGGTGGCTTGGCTTAGGGTTCGTTGTCCTCCACAGAAAGCCTACAGAGTTTCTGCTCACAGTCATTTGAAAATCAGCTCAATATATTTCTTTGTGCAGACTGTTAAAATGGCTTGGATTCCACTAGAGGGCAGTTGGGCCTTATCTCAGTGGACTTTATGGTTATCAGATCTGTTCCTGTCAAATTGAGTAATTTTTGCCATTAGCCACCACTCATTTCTGTTTCTTTTCAGCACCTGTCTGTCCTACTTATCATCACCCATGCTACTAATATATGTCAGTTATTCCCACACTTGCATCCAGCCTAGATTGTTCTCCTGAACTCTTATTCAGCATTTCTAGTTGGCTGTTTTAAAGACCATTGAATCTCGATATGATGAAGGTTGACCCCAAGAACTCTACTGCCTGTTATCTACCCCTAATTCTCTTCTTCTTGTGCCCCTTGGCTCAGGGAAAGTCACCCCTGTCTATTTGCTTACACAAGCCTTGGAACTTAGGCTTCATCCCTGATGCTCCCTTTCCTTCATAATTCCTCATCAGAGCCTCTCCATTTTACTTGCCAAATGTCTCTCAAGGTCTATCTACTTTTGTATGTCTCCACTCCTAGCTAACAACTTTCTTTTATTTGGCTATTAGCCACCTATTTAGTCTCCTAGCTCTTGTCTTGCCTTTCTCCCTTCTTCCAAATTCCTCTCTTATCCTCTGCTTTTCCTTCTGCCAACTCTAGACCTTTCAATCTTCATTTCTATCCCCACACTTTCATATTTCTACCCATTATGAAATGCTGTTTCTCAAACATGCAGAAAGCTAGTACACAGAGGAGGAAGGTTCAGTTCAGTTCAGTTCAGTCACTCATTTGTGTCCGACTCCTTGCGAACCAAGAGCTGCAACACGCCAGGCCTCCCTGTCCAACACCAACTCCCAGAGCCCACCCAAACTCATGTCCATTGAGTTGGTGATGTCATCCAACCATCTCATCCTCTGTCATCCCTTTCTACTCCTGCCCTCAATCTTTCCCAGCATCACTGTCTTTTCAAATGAGTCAGCTCTTCGCATCAGGTAGCCAAAGTATTGGAGTTTCAGCTTCAACGTCAGTCCTCCCAATGAACACCCAGGACTGATCTCCTTTAGGATGGACTGGTTGGATTTCTTTGCAGTCAAGGGACTCTCAAGAGTCTTCAACACCACAGTTCAAAAGCATCAATTCTTCGGCGCTCAGGTTTCTTTATAGTCCAGCTCTCACATCCATACATGACTACTGGGAAAACCATAGCCTAGACTAGACGGACCTGTGTCAGCAAAGTGATGTCTCTGCTTTTTAATATGAGGATAAAGGTAGTAAGACTCAATTTCCCAAGACAGTAGAGGTGGGTCATATATACAAGTAGTCCTTGCTGTGCACAGTTCCTTATACGTATGAATTTGAGTTAGCATGATTTAGCTAAATAACACCAGTCCTCCAAAGCCAGTCTTCCAGAAATACAGTACAAATTTTAGATTTCCATTTAGTCACTTCCTTAGAAAAGTCTTCCCCTCAGAGATTTAAGAACATCTTAAAGGCACTTGCAACACCCTGTATTATTTTTTTTTCATGGCACTTATCATAGTTTGTAATTATCTCTTTCCTCCTACCTTTCCTGTGTCCCTCCCTCCCTTTCTTCTTTCGCCCTGTAATTGGCTTATCGTTGTCTGCCTTCGATAAAGCATCTGCCTGCAATGTGGAAGACCCAGGTTCGATTCCTGGGTCGGGAAGATCCCCTGGAGAAGGAAATGGCAATCCACTCCAGCACTCTTGCCCGGAAAATCCCATGGACGGAGGAGCCTGATAGGCTACAGTCTATGGGGTTGCAAAGAGTCGGACACGACTGAGCCACTTCACTTTGTTTGTTCATTACATTAAAGGGCAGTGAGGTTATACTATCTCTAGCTTTTAACATTGACTGGGAATTCTCAGTTAATAAAGGCTGAATGAATGGATAAATCAACAAAAACAGGGCCCATTTGTTTCTTGGAAAACTAAGAAAGACACAAAGAAAGAAATTTTAGTGTGAAGTTTAGTTACAACATACCCTCAGTAAATATTCATTGAATGGATGACGAATCTATGGTGCTGGAATTGATATGAAGGACCTATGTAGGGAAACTGAATCTTTCCAGTCCCTTAAGAAGAATTATTTAAACAATTCAGGATGATGTATAAAAGAAAGTTAAAAAAAATCACTCATAATCCATCTTTCTCCCTTCTTTTCTATTATTACTCAAGTATTATATGGATCTAGTCTTGTTTTAGATCCAGACCATACAGATGTTTGAAAAAATGAAGAATAAACGATGACAAACTCTTTCTATCATCACTTCCATTTTTCTGCCAGAGGAAACCATTATCAAATTAAATGTACATTTTCTCTACAACCCCTCTCTGCATTTCACAATTATATATATGTACATGAATGCACTCTAAGTTGCTTTATTCATGTCCGACTCATTGTGACCCTATGGATGCCAGCCTGCCAGGCTCCTCTGTCTATGGGATTTTCCAGGCATGAGTGGAGTGGGTTGCCATGCGCTCCTCCAGGGGATCTTCGCAATCCAGGGATTGAACTCATGTCTCTTACGTCTCCTGCCTTCGCAGGCGGGTTCTTTACCACTAATGCCACTTGGGAAGCCCTATATATGTACATGCACACACATTAAAAAAAAAATGGAAGAAAGAGAAAAACCACTTGAAGGCATGAGGGCCACATGGTGGGGGCTACCATGTGAGGCAAAGAGTCCATGAAAACACCCTGGTAAGACTGTTAAAGTGAAAAGTGAAAGTGAAGTCGCTTAGTTGTGTCTGACTCTTTGCAACCCCATGGACTGTAGCCCACCAGGCTCCTCCCTCCATGGGATTCTCCGGGCAAGAGTACTGAAGTGGGCTGCCATTTCCTTCTCCAGGGGATCTTCTGACCCAGGGATTGAACCCGGGTCTCCCTCATTCCAGGCAGATGCTTTAACCTCTGAGCCACCAGGGGAAAGGAGAAATAACATATTTAGCCCCAAATTGATATGGTATAGTTCCCCCTTTCTCTGTGCCCAACCTGAAGCACACTTCAATAAAGTCTACTTCACACATATATGAGGACATACAAACAAAACAAAGAGCACCAAAACCCCAAAAGAAAAGTAAATAAAATGGGATTATGTTGTAGGGGAGAAAAAATAATTTCCCCTTTAGTCTTCTAGGTTTTTGGCTGAGACCTTCCTGTAATAAATGATAGACTATTAAGAGAGAAGCATATACAAGTTTAATAATGTGTGAAAGTGAGAGTGAAGTCGCTCAGTCGTGTCTGACCCTTTGCGACCCCATGGACTGTAGCCTGTAGGCTCCTCCCTTCATGGGATTCTCCAGGCAAGAGTACTGGAGTGGGTTGCCATTTCGTTCTCCAGGGGGATCTTCCCGACCTGGGTCCCCTGCATTCCAGGCAGACGCTTTAACCTCTGAGCCACCAGGGAAGCTCCTGAATATGTGGGAGATATCCAGGAAAGCTGAGTAACTCTCTGAAAGCCACTCCCTTAAATACCATCTCCAACTAAAGACGAAAGACGTGGGGTGGTGGTGGTAGGGGAGGCCAGTTAGGGGAGGTTACCAGGAAAATCACAGTAAAAGCAAGAGTGTGGCTATTCAGAGACTTAGAGTCAACCTCCTCTTTCTGGGGCTTCCTTGGTGGCTTAGACAGTAGAGAATCTGCCTGTAATGCAGGAGACCTGGTTCAATTTCTGGGTCAGGAAGACCCCCTGGAGAAGGGAATAGCTACCCACTCCAGTATTCCTGCCTGGAGAGTTCCATGGACAGAGGAGCCTGGTGGCTTACAATCCATGCAGTCACAAAGAGATAGACATGACTGAGTGATTAACACTTTCACTTCCCTCTTCCTGGTGCAGTGAGGGCAACACCCTTACCAAATGAAGATATCTTTTATAAATGCAAATTTTCTTACCAAAGGGTAACTTCTACTGGGGTTTCACAGCTTCTTCAATATCTGCTGTTTTCTTAAAAAAAAAAAAATTCAAAAAATTTCTTGTGCCATAGGGTCATATTTTGGCACAATTTTGCTCTCCCAGTGTTTTTCTTACTATTTAGTAACTATGCTCTTCTTAATGAGACTCAGAATTCTCTCAACATGATGATAGACATGTTTACCTTATTCTTCACAGTGCTTCATAAGATGGATGTACTATTATTAATTTACCATTCCTCTATTAATGGAAATATGGCTTCTCCATTTTTTTCAATTACAAACTATGTTTTGTTAAACCTCCTGCTTTTGTGCATATATTACATCTTCTTCTGTGTGGGTTTTACAAAGTGGAATTGCTACATTTTGCATTTTGATAAATATTGTCAAGTTGAATCAAGCGTGCTTGTCTCCGCTTGTCAAGACATAGTAGTTAAGTAATTATTTAAAATGATAGGGACTTCCCTGGATATGAATCTGCCTGCCAATGCAGGGGACACGGGTTCAATCCCTGGTCCCAGAATATTCCATTGGCTGTGGAGCAACTAAGCCCATGTGTCACAACTCCTGAGCCCATGCTTTAGTGCCTGAAAGCCACAACTACTAAAGCCTGCATGCTCTAGGGCCTGCAAGCCACAACAACTGAGCCCATGTTTCACAACTACCGAGGCCTGTGCACCCAGGGCTGGTGTTTCACAAGAGAAACCACTGCAGTGAGAAGCCCACACACTACAACTGGAGAGTAACCCTTGTTCTCTGCAACTAGAGAAAACCCACATGCAGCAACAAAGACCCAGTGAGACAAAACATAAAAGTAAAATAAATAATATACAATTTGAAAAATAATGTCATCTGATGGATGAAAAATATTTCATTGTTGTTTTGGTTTGCATTTCCCTGATATATAATGTAGATAGGAATCTTTTAATTTGTTTACGTTTATGTTTAATTTGTGGATGTAGGCATATATATATCAATTATATCTTTTGCCCATTTTTATATGGTCTTTTTATATAGAAGGGCTTTTCATAGTCATTTGTTTAATCATGTCAGCAAGAATTTATGTCACTTGCACTGTATAGGTTTAATGCTAGGTGTTGGAAATTTGGATAATACAACACAATATATAACATGCAGTGCCGGCTCTCTTAAGGGTAGGCTGGTTAGAGGAAATACAGGCTTGCAAAGAAAATATTAATAAATGCAATAATGCATTAAAACTGTGTGTTGTACAAAGTGCTTGCCTAAGAATAACTGGGTTGTGGACAGTTGCTTATAAGTCATATCAGAGGGAGAAAAATTGAAACTGGCATAACAGTTCATCTCTCTAGTAGCAAATTCACAATATATTGAATGTTGCTTGCTGTTTTTTTAGCTTACTGTTCTATGCTTAAATGAGACTTTTTACATATTTAACTCAGCAATTATTGCTTACGCTATACTAGTTCTTCCCTGGAGAATCCCAGGGACGGTGGAGCCTGATGGGCTGCCGTCTATGAGGCTGCACAGAGTCGGACATGACTGAAACGACTTCGCAGCAGCAGCAGCATACTAGTTCTGAAGGCCAGAGTGTTAAAAATAAAGACTCTTTGAAGTCTTAATTTTGAGTTTTGTTTTCCTGTCTCTAAGTGCAATCGTGTTCTCACCCAGCTGGATCAGAGTCCTTTGACAGCTTCTGTGACCTTTCATTGTACACAATAAGTGGACACACAAGCAGAGTCGCACAGACATAGCTGAACCAAGTGGCATTATGAGAAAGTACCAGACAGGTAGAAAGTACGACAGGCACTTTCTGTCTGGTAATCTGTCTGATGCTGGTGACTGCAACGCTGATGAAGAAAACTGTCCAGCTGGAGAGGCCCACGTTCATGAGATCTCTGTTTGCAAGTTAAAGCAAAACTTATTTAATGTATCAGTACTACAGTTTATTAAGAACCGTAGAGACCTGAGTGAGTTAGTAAGATAGTGAGTGCCTTACTTTTGTCCGGAGAGAGGGTTAATGTTTGCATATCTTTATGGAAAAATAAAATTCATTTTTGTACAAAAGTCACCAACAATTAATTTTTGTCTTCAGGTGAAAGCTGGAGTGGTGTTTCAAATTTACTGAGAGCTTGAAACCCAGAAGGACCTTGTGGGTCTCTTGGGTGTGGAAGCCTTTTTTGTCAGCTGTTTCTGGTGTTCAGTTCAGTTCAGTCGCTCAGTCGTGTGCTACTCTTTGCAACCCCATGAATCCCAGAACGCCAGGCCTCCCTGTCCATCACCAACTCCCTGAGTTCACTCAGACTCACGTCCATCGAGTCCGTGATGCCATCCAGCCATCTTATCCTGGGTCGTCCCCTTCTCCTCCTGCCCCCAATCCCTCCCAGCATCAGAGTCTTTTCCAATGAGTCAACTCTTCGCATGAGGTGGCCAAAGTACTGGAGTTTCAGCATTAGCATCATTCCTTCCAAAGAAATCCCAGGGCTGATCTCCTTCAGAATGGACTGGTTGGATCTCCCTGCAGTCCAAGGGACTCTCAAGAGTCTTCTCCAACACCACAGTTCAAACGCATCAATTCTTCAGTGCTCAGCATTCTTCACAGTCCAACTCTCACATCCATACATGACCACAGGAAANTTGGCAAAGTAATGTCTCTGCTTTTGAATATGCTATCTAGGTTGGTCATAACTTTTCTTCCAAGGAGTGAGCGTCTTTTAATTTCATGGCTGTAGTCACCATCTGCAGTGATTTTGGAACCCCCAAAAATAAAGTCTGACACTGTTTCCACTGTTTCCCCATCTATTTCCCATGAAGTGATGGGACCAGATGCCATGATCTTCATTTTCTGAATGTTGAGCTTTAAGCCAACTTTTTTACTTTTCTCTTTCACTTTCATCAAGAGGCTTTTTAGTTCCTCTTCACTTTCTGCCATAAGGGTGGTGTCATCTGCATATCTGAGGTGATTGATATTTCTCCCGGCAATCTTGATTCCAGCTTGCGTTTCTTCCAGTCCAGTGGTTCTCATGATGTACTCTGCATATAAGTTAAATAAGCAGGGTGACAATATACAGCCTTGACGTACTCCTTTTCCTATTTGGAACTAGTCTGTTGTTCCATATCCAGTTCTAACTGTTGTTTCCTGACCTACATACAGATTTCTCAAGAGGCAACTTCCATAACCTTCTCTTAGTTCCAAAGGGCAGATTTGCACAGTTGCTAATTAAGGGAGAAGCAGCCAAGAAACCACCTGAGGCAGGATTAACAGGACCAGAGAATCTCATCAATATTAGGAGACCATTACTTGAGATTAAGAGAGTGCAAACCCTGCTCACACTCTCATCTTGTCAGCAATCCCACCCTTGAACCATTGCTATAAAACTCTTCATCAGATCCTCCCAAGTTAGGACAGTTTTTAAGAGCAGGAGCCCGCTGGGTCCTGTTTTGCCTGACAATGCAAAAAAGCTCTTCTTTCCTACTTTACCCCGAATTCTGTCTCCGAGATTTGATTTGGCAGTGCAGAGAGGCCGAGCTTTTGGTATTTTCTCTGTGGATTTAGGAAGGCAGAAGAGTAGTTAGTTTTATTTCTTTTTAAGTACACTCACAGTTAAATTAACCAGAAGGGAGATAGGAGAGTGGGTAGAATTATTGATCAGGTCAGTACAGAGAAATGTACAATGCATCCTTCTGGGTTCTCTAACTGTGTGTTTGGGGGAGGGTGTCAGAAATATGATAAACCATGAGATATGATAGTGGATGCAATAGCTTGTAAATTGTGTGTTATTAGTCACAGTAATATTGTTTTCTATCGAAATATAAACCCCAACCACGGGCTTTGATGTTCAGTTACAGAATGGGTTCATAAACAGCAATCTGACTGGAAAAAAACTTACCTTGAAGCTGTGTTTGTATAGCAGACATCTTATTTTTGTTTATGTGGAGTGGTAGGAAAGTCAGCAATGTAGATTGTGAGTCACTACAATACCACATGTACCCTCATCTCCTTGGCAGCACCGCTGAACCTCACAAATATTTTGTCAAGATAGAGATAAACTCCGACCGCCATCTTGTGGAGGGGTCTGCCATTACCAAGTCACACTGAGTGTGAGGTGGTGATAGAGGAGGAGGGACTGAGAGGGAGATAAAAGCCATGGGCAAATGTTTCTCTCGCCTGAGGATTCTTGTAGAGACTATAGGAGAGATAAAAAACCCACAGATAAAAAATTTGTCCCCTGACAGGAAAGCTATATTAGCTGAACCTGTAGAGGAGGTCTTCCCTTAGTTTGGTTTAGGTTTCTATAGAATGGCGGATCTGGATAGCTATGAGGGAGCATTTGTCCTTCTTATCTTCTTGTTCCCAGATCCCTGAGGCATTTTTCTCACATTCTTCTGAGTTCAAAGAACTCACTGAAAAACAGACAGTCAATATTTATTCTTCCATATTACTCCATTACATACTACA
This sequence comes from Capra ibex, assembly GCA_006410555.1. NCBI lineage: Eukaryota > Metazoa > Chordata > Mammalia > Artiodactyla > Bovidae > Capra > Capra ibex. The sequence continues at coordinate 22,166,380 of SJYO01037955.1, forward strand.
CTAGAGCACATTTGTTTTCACAATACTTAATTAGATTTTCCGGAAATGGAAAGCATTTGCTTTTTTATGGATTTACTATCAGTCTAAAATCCAAAAACCTTTCCAATATTTTAATACAAACCAGTTTTAGAGACTTAAGTGAAAGGAATGTGTTCAACGTAGAAATAACACTGATAAAAGAGACTTTCGGTGTGTCCCAGACAGCACCCAGTCTGACAGGATGATCTTTTGCTGAAAATGACTAAGATATGTTATCAAAGGGAGTTTTTTTTTTTTTTTTTTTTTTCCCTTGAAGTATTTAAAGCGTAGTTTGCTTTTCACTTGACAGGACAACAACAACAGGAACCACGTAACCATTTTTCAGTTAGCAAAGCATTCTTTACAGATGCCTGTCTGGTTGTTCTTGGATGGCTTCAGGGTACAGACACCGTATTTATCTTTTGGAAGTTCTCCACCAGGTCCAAGTGTTTGATCCCAGGAATGGGTGAGGCACATCATGCCTCCTGAAGGGTTTGGCATTTTATTTGCCTGTAATGTGGCATGCTCAGGAACATATCTGGGTGAAGACTTTTTCACCGAATCTAGAACCTTACACGGAGAGGGCAATGGCACCCCACTCCAGTACTCTTGCCTGGAGAATCCCATGGACGGAGGAGCCTGGTAGGCTGCAGTCCATGGGGTCGCGAAGAGTCGGACACGACTGAGCGACTTCACTTTCACTTTTCACTTTCATGCATTGGAGAAGGAAATGGCAACCCACTCCAGTGTTCTTGTCTGGAGAATCCCAGGGACAGGGGAGCCTGGTGGGCTGCCGTCTATGGGGTCGCATAGAGTCAGACACGACTGATGCGACTTAGCAGCAGCAGCAGAGCCTTACAGGACTGCAGCATTCTATGTTTCTAATGTAAATTTGGCAGCAATACCTAGTGCAATATCTGGCACAGAGTAGGCGCTGAATGAATGCCCTGAGATAAGAGGGTTGAGTTATCACTCACAACCTAGAAATATACTGAAATTCTTGTAATGATTTCTACAAGAGCCTCAAACAATGGTCCCAAATTTGGCTCTATTACCGTTTGGGGCTGAACCATTCTTTGTTGTAGGGGGCTGTCCTATGCATTGTAGGAGATTTAGCAGCATCCTTGCCCTCCACCTGTTAGGTGCCATTTGCATTCCACAGTTGGGAAAACCGAAAATGTCTTCAAACATTGACAAAATTTCCCAGGGGGGCAAAAGTTGGAGTTGCTGTCCTGAACTTCAGCGTGGTTGTGTGGAACAGATCTGGTTTTAGGCATGAGTTGAGTTAGCATGACTAAATAATGAAATATGATATAAGCACCCTGGAAATGCCCTTTTTACCAATAGTATCTCCCCTGATGAGAACATCTTTTAGGAAGGCTTACCATGTTAGCTGGGATAGTTACAGAAAATTGAGAGCAAATGACTAGGCAGTCAGCCAGGGAAATGGTTCTTTTTTGATTTAAAGAGATAGACAGTCACTGAGGAGTCATGCAGTCACTTGTAAAAAGCAGGTGTCCAAGAGATAACGTGGTGTATTTGGGTGGGGGAGAAATGGAAAGGAAATCAGGAGACTTGCACTCTAATCCTGACTTGGCTACTGACCAGCTGTGTCTCATAGGGAAATTCTCTTACACTTGGCTTATAACAAGAGGGCTGAACTAAGTGACCTCTGAGGTTCTTCCTACCCCTCAGGTGTGAAGAAATTTTGAATTTATTTACCCAATGAATAGCCTGTTATTACCTGTTTTTGCAGAAGAGGAGTAGGGCTTTGAAGGAATGCAATGTAGGAATCAGGGAAATATTGATTAGAAGTATAGGGAGATAAGTAATAGGGTCTTGGGGAATGATAAAATCTGAGATGAGGGTAATGGAGTTTGTGCTAAATCAAAGTCATAATGTATGAAGATGCAAGAGTCATACAGTTGTGCCTGTGTGTGTGTGTGTGTAGGTTGATGGTGGGGGTGCTGTGTGGGCCATAGCTAGCAAGCTCGTCAGTTTCCACATGACTCCTTAGGGAGGAGGGTTTACTTGGAAGAACCGTCTCTCTTGCCAAATATGAAAACCACCATCATAGATTACTGACAGCAGTGGGCACTCTTGGATGTGTATGGAAGCTCTCAGTGGAGCATTCAGCTGATTTGACTGCATTACCTATTTTGCAGATGTACATGTCAAAGCAGTCCATAAATATTATGTCTTGTGGAAACCAATGTCATGCTTCATTGGCTAAGAAAAGTAAAATGGCCTAAAATGTTCTGATATGCAATGACACAGAAACAAGGCTAGGACAAATCTGGCTGGAATTCGCATGTTTGAAGAGTTTTTTAGCCCTTTTGGGTTTGATGAAAGAGCAAACTCATTTCATGAAGTAGTCTTATCCTTTCCAAACACAATGTGTATTTGAAAGGAAATTCAACCCATATGTTTTTGATTAATCATCAAAATATTATTTCTTAAGGGTTGTTTGATGTCTAAGAAGTATTTAAACCCTTTGAATAATTTAAAAGAAATATATATATATACATATATTTATTTTATTTTATTTTTTCTCTTTAAAACAGGAAATCACTTTTTAAAGAGTTTAAATTAGTTTGGACACAAATGAGATTCAGACTTGAAATCCTGACCCTGTAAGATTAGGGAAAGTTTGAAACTTGCCAAAATAGACTCTCCCATTCCTCCCTAAATGTTACCTTCTGATATTATATTGTCATCAGAAATACTTGGGTATTGTCCAACAGGGTGAAATATTTTGTTATAGTTTTCTTTCCAGTTATAGGATTCATAACCTCGGTAAACTTTGACTCTCTTCTTCTCTCATTTGCATTGGCCTTTGTATCAGGTAAGCTGCTAAATTCTCTACCTCTTTCAATCTGTCTCTTTCTCTTAGATTTCTGTTGCTTCAACCCTTTCAGGCTTTTATCATCTCAGATCTAGATCACAGCATTTACCATCTAGCTGGTGCCTCCCTATGTCTAGTCTCTCCTGGCACCAATCAGATGTATATGTTGTTGCCTTTTAATCCTCACCAAAATCCTCATTAAATCTTGAGTAAAATCCTTACTCTTCGGCTGGAGAACTGTCAGTGGTTCCTAAGGCCAGTGAATCCTTTAGTACACATTCAACACTTCTCTTCCCTCGTAGCTCAGTCGATAAAGAATCTGCCTGCAAAGCAGGAGACCCAGCTTCAATTCCTGGGTTGGGAAGATCCCCTGGAGAAGAAAATGGCAACCCACTCCAATATTCTTGCCTGGAGAATCCCACGGACAGAGGAGCCTGGCAGGCCACAGTCCATGGGGTCTCAAGAGTCGAACACGAGCAACCTAACCACTGCTACACTTCTCTGCATTCACTGGCCCAGCGTACTTTTCAAACCTATCAGCCTGTACTGACCAGTAGAGAATCTCTTCCCAGAGTGACTTGGTTGCTTTGCAAAACACAAGATCTGTAGGTAGGTCTGAGATGTCCTTCCTCCCCTTCCTCCTGCTCATTTAATGAGAATCAACCCTAGTCTCACCTCCTTTCTGATGACTCTTGCCTCTGCTATTATTCCTTCCTTAGAGTTCATCACACTTTCTTGTGCCACTTGTCTTTCTGTGTTGGTGTCTGATCTAATGCTACTGCATAGAATTACTTCACTTCATAGGTGTCAATGCCTTGCCTCCTTATCTAGAAGAGAGACTTGGTTCTATAGTGGTGATTCTCCAAGTATAGTTCCTGAACTGTAGTATCAATATCATCTGAAAATTTGTCAGACCTCTAATTTCTTAGGCCCCACCCCAAGACTGCTGAATTAGAAATTCTAGGTGTGGGTCCCAGGATGTTGCATTTTAACAAGCCTTCCAGATGATTCAATTGCATGCTCAAAGTTGAAAACTGCTGTTGTAAAGGAAGAGACTAATTTTATACTTCTTTGTATCCTGCACAATGCCAGGACAAAGCTAAAAATACAGAAATTATTAAAATTCCAGAAAACTTGAATTTTAAAACAAGTTCTCAATGACAGGCAAAGAAGAGAATGAGAACACAAGGTTTTTTAAATGAAATTTTAAGAAATAAAAGCTACTCTTTCTTACTGATGGTCATGGAGGATTAAGTAATTCACAAATTTATGAATAATCCTTTTAATAAGAACTTCTTCATTTTTCTTTTTTCCTTTTTAAAGAACTTTAGTATTATTTAGCATTGAGTAATCAGATGATACAATTTAGCACATTATGTTCCCAACATTTCCGAAACTGTAAATCTGTAGTTCGTAGATGATTTTTTTCTTTGGAGGTTGTTTGCTTGATGGCCACATGTGAGCCTAGAAAATAATTTCCTTTACTTCTGTTTTTCCTTAAAACCCTTTCTTATAGCTTAGAATACTTATGCAGAGGTGAATGTTGAGACATAATAAAAAAGTAGTGATATACAGAAAAATCAATCATTTGTGTATATCTGTGTACCACCAAGGAATAAATAACTTACTGTTTCTCAAGAAGTGTAAATATTGTATTCTTCTCTTCTCTGTCCTCCTCCAATTTATACACAGCACCACAGTTTATAAGCTTCAGTGCTGTGGCGAGCCTTAACCCAGTCATATTTTTTCTGTACTCCTCAGTAAAGTTTTACAGTCAGGGATGAACCCTATAAAGTGCCTGTGTCTGGCAGGCCTACCTATTGGGCAAGCCCACAATTGCCGTGAGCCAGTTTGACAACACTGGTACACGTGAGCCCAGGCAGATGACAGAGGAGCCAAGGTCTATTTCAGTTTCCATTGGTAACAACCTGTGAGCCTGGCTTTTGATTAGAGGCAGCAACCCAGTTAATTAGCATGGCACTGAAGAACACATTTGTGCTTTGGAGTTGGGCAGACCTGGGTTTGAAATTCAGCTCTATCTCTAGCCACTTGCTTCCTATTATTTTTTCCTTTTGAAATGAGGTTCCTATTATCAGTCCTTTAGGGTTGTTGAAGAAGGTATGGCTTATGTATCCAAAGTACATGGCTCAAGTTGGATGTTCAGTAAGTGGGAGTTACTATTGTTAGTCTCTCATAATTACTGTTTTTAATTTTGAATCTTAAATATATAACTCCAATGAAGTCATCCCCTATCTGGCTTTTTTGCTTTCAGAGAGCTGTTTCTAATTGTTCTCCTCTAACAGTGACTGTGTTACATTGACATAAAGTGTGTTGAACAATTTTTTTTCTTTTTCTCTGATCTTCTTCACTAAAGTTGTACCTATTGAATTTCTAGAAAGCAGGTGGGTACCTAATCAGTGCTGTATCATTTATTCAGAAATCAAATCTGTCTGCACCTTCCTTCTTTTATTGATCTAGTATTTATTGAATGCTTACTCCGTGGCAGGCTCTGAGGCTACACAAGTGTGCATAGGAATTAGAGTATGGTCTATTTAATTTCAGTCAATAGAGAGCAGAAGTGAAAATTTGTGCCTAGAATTATCCTATTGTGCAGATTGTTCCTATACACTGGATTTAGGAATCAGGTATATACCTACGTGGTGAGATTTTCCAGGACTTAATACAAAGCATTTCCCTCATCTGCAGTTTACCTGATGTTTCCACCACTAGAGTTAATGCTTCTCAGGGACTTGGCTCTTTTATCTTCTCCTGAAGGAGAGCGTGAACTGGAAATAATACTTTCCCCCTGTAGTATTCTCTGAACAGATTAAAAAAAATTAACTTACCAGATCAGCAAAGCTATACTTAGCAAAGAATAGAGAAGTAAGATCATAAACATACTAAAAATTTGCTCTGGTTGGGAGGCCATCTGGAGAGAATGGCTGGGACAAATGCAGACAGGCAGGCAGGCCAGGATGGGAGGCCTTGGGCAGTTAGGGTATGTGGTAACCTCCAAGAGGCCCCCAGTGATTCTTGTTTCCTCTTACTTGCAGTTGTGTGGTTTCTACCACTTTGCTGCTGCTGCTGCTGCTGTTTAGTGATTAATTCATGTTCAACTCTTTACGACCCCATGGACTGCAGCCCACCAGGCTCTTCTGTCCATGGGATTTCCCAGGCGAGATATTGGAGTGGGTTGCTATTTCCTTCTCCAGGGGATTTTCCTGACCTAGGGATTGAACCCTTGTCTCTTGCTTGACAGGTGGATTCTTTACTGCTGAGCCACCTGGGAAGCCCTTGTAGCACTTTGAGTGAGGGTTAATTTGTAACTAATAGGACATTATGAAAATAATTCTCAAAGCTAGGTCCCACTGAGATTTCTGCATTACTCACTTCTTAAAAAACTGTTATTTATTTGGCTGCACTGGGTCTTGTGGCAGTTGCGGCATGCAGGAATCTAGTTCCTTGACTAGGAACCAAACCTGGGCCCCCTCCATTGGGAGTGCAGAATTTTAACCACCAGACCTGCATTACTCACTCTTAAATCAGTCATTCTGGGGAAAGTCAGCTGTCATGGTTTGAAGACACTCAAGCAGCTTTATAGAGAATTTCTTTTGGTGAAGATCTCAGGCCTTCTGCTAACAATCAGCACACATTAGTGGGTATGTGCCTGAGGTATGTTGGAAGTGAATTCTCCAGCCCGAATGAAGCCTTTGACTATTTGACAACAGTGTCACGAGAGACCTGCAGGCAGAACTACCCGGTTAATGCACATTAAAATTCCTGGCATACAGAAACTACGTGATAATAAATATTGACTGTTTTAAACCACTAAATTGTGGGGTAATTTGTAACTAATACAGGGCCCAGTGTATGGTGCTAGATTCCTGGAAGAAAATTTTGAGCAAAGTAAAGGAGGGAGATGTTGAAAGGGAACATCGGACAGGTCAGACACATTTTTGCACTTCGTAGAGCTGGTGCTGGGAATGGTGGTGGGGGAGGAGAAAATGAATTTAACACTCAATTCCCACAGTACATGGAAGGAAAAAAAAAAGGCTAAATGATGGACATTAGTTTGGGAAGGACTCCTAAATACGAAAACTTGAAAATGGATCTACCTTTCAACACTATGTGAAGTTTTAAAAATTGACTTTTGCTTGGATTTCATCAAACGGTGTAATCACAGTATTAGAGGTAAAAAAAATTTTCTGGAAACCCTTTAGGCCTTCTCTTTCTTTTCCCATGGAAGACACGAGGTAAAACTACCAAAGGCTATCTCACCTTTTAAGAGTCAGCATGCCAATGAAAGCAGCAGTTTCCGAAGCTTGGCAGAAGGTTTCACATTCATTTAAACAAAAGGGGCTCTTTCTAAAGTTATCTACAACTATATTAAGCTATGAATCACTTTTGTAACTCCAGGAAGGACTTCAGTGACATATGAGCATCTAGGTAAGAAGGCCTTGTATTAGAGATTAAAAAAAAATTTTTTTTTTAAACAAATTGCTTTCTTTCTAAGTGGTTTTAGAACTGTCAGTGTTTTCTGTGTTTTTAATTGAGGAAAAGGATGAAGTTCTTTGGAGAGGGGCAAGGCAGGAAATCAGTAATGATTCATACCACTTTTTCACATTCTTCTCTGACGAGTTTTAATCACAAATCTGGGTCCACTTGTATAACAAAAACATTAAAAGTGGGTGTTTTAAACTGTGTCTTTTTATTAATCATGTATTTGGTCTTGTAAATAATACACGCAAGTACATCCTTGTTACGTCAGTTGGAAACAGTGATTAACTAACTAGCTGTTTAGCTAGGAGTCTAGAGTATCTTGGAATTTTATATATGGTTCTGAAATAGCTGTGTGTTTTCTTGTGTGTCATTTAATTTGATTTAGGCAAATATTTTAAGTTTTAATTGATTTTTAATTTTAATGATCCTTTCTATCTAATGCCAATTTCTAAGACCCTAAAGATAGTTTTCTATGCCACAAAAGCTTTTTGAAAGAAGGGCACATTTATTTGTAAGAAGTACACTTTATTATCTCTAAGTCCCTTTGATATCACTGAAAATGGTTTTACTTTAGTTTTCCCTTCAGCCTCCTTCCTTTTCCCCTTTGTTTCTACGGGGATGAGGTAATCCCGGGTTTGGAGTCTTTTGTGATGGAAATGATTGTGACCACACAGACACAGCATAATATTTACCAGGAATAAGAGAAAAAGAAATATCAATAGTGCTGTTCACGAAGCAGTTGAAAATACTCAAGTCCATCATTTGCAGAGAGAAAAATGCCACTTAGCATATTCATTATTAAGTGACTGAAACATCAGTTCAGTTCAGTCGCTCAGTCATAGTATGTACATATTAAGTTATGAACCAAAATTGAGTGGGAGGAGATGAGTGAAATTTAAAAATTATGACAAGTAGATGAGATGGACTGACATTAAGGAGGCCAGATGCAGTATTAACAATGCAGTAATATAGTGCAGGACATTCATAAGTGGAGTGAGAAAGTTATGTGGTGCTGAGCAGGCTCAACAGATGAGTAGGGGCTTATGTAAATACAGTAGCTAGCTCAGTTGTAGATTCTAGAGCAGGACTTAGAGACCTTTTTTCTGTAAAGGGCCAGATAGTAAATGTTTTTAAGGTTTCAGTCACAACTGCTCAGCTCTGCAGTTGCAGCAGAAAGCTGTCATAGCACATAAATGGATGAACATAACTGTGTTCCAATAAAATTTTATTTACAAAAACAAGCTGCAGACCAGATTTGGCCTGTGAGCTGTAGTTTGCCAATTTCTATTCTACAGTACATAATTTTTCTTATTTACTTGTTTGTAGCTCAATGCATTGCATAAGGTTTGAGGCCTTATAGAAATTTATAGGGTTTCCCTGGTAAAGAATCTACCGGCCAATGCAGGAGACAAGGGTTCAGATTTCCTGATCTGGAAAGATCCCACATGCTGCAGAGCAGCTAATCCTGTGTGCCATAACTGTGGAGCCTGTGTTCTAGAGCCTGGGAGCGGCAGCTGCTGAAACCCGTGTGCCCTAGAGCTTGTGCTCTGCAACATGAGAAGCCACCACCGTGAGAAGCCCATGTACCATAACTAGAGGGTAGCCCCTGCTTGCCACAACTAGAGAAAAGCCCGCGCAGCAAGAGGGACCCAGCACAGCCAAAAGTGAATAAATAAATTCTATTAAAAAAGAATTTATACAACACTAGATGCATATGGCAAGTTAGGGGGTCACTGGGACCTGCTGAGATTTTGTGGGTAGGAACTGAGCCAGCTCCTGTTTACCCTAGATTGAGTGCATACATTGCTAGCACCAGGGAGTAACTTGGGAGCAAAACCAGTGTCTGTGGACCATTCTGTTTCCCTTTCACTGACTATTACACATAGCCTGCCCTGAGGACCTAATTAGATGCCCTTCATATGGACATTGGTAGAAGCCTTCCAGATTCGGTAACTAATATCTCCCAGTGATCATTCAGAAAGATTATGCTCAATTCCTATTTGACTACAGGCAAAGAAACCCCTCTTTTCAGTGACTTGGAATACAGTTAGATGCCCTGAGAAAGAAGGTGGGGCCCTCAGCACCTGAGGGGTGATGGTGGGACAAGGGGAATCTGCATCTATACTGGGGTATGATTAAACAGGACTAACTCAACCCCTCCATCCCCTACCAAATGTAACAGAAATAAAACATCCCCTCTATTTATGTGTATGTCCCTTAATAATGCCTTTTTCAGTGATCTATCCTAAGAAAAATTCTAGAGTAGCTGGTAAAAATTTATAAATTATATATGAATTTCAGTCTAATTTATTAAATAGGAAATTGGAAAGAAGTTAAACATCCAAAGCACTCTAGAATTGATGTTTTTGAACTGTGGTGTTGGAGAAGACTCTTGAGAGTCCCTTGGACTGCAAGGAGATCCAACCAGTCTATCCTAAAGGAAATCAGTCCTGAATATTCATTGGAAGGACTGATGCTAAAGCTGAAGCTCCAATACTTTGGCCACCTGATGTGAAGAACTGACTCATTGGAAATCCTCATGCTGGGAAAGATTGAAGAGAGGAGGAGAAGGGGACAACAGAGGGTGAAATGGTTGGATGGCATCACCAGCTCCATGGACATGAGTTTGACTAAAGTCCAGGAGTCAGTGATGGACCAGGAGGCCTGGCATGCTGCAGTCCATGGGGTCGCAAAGAGTCGGACACGACTGAACTGAACTGAACTGAATATCCAACAAGAGAATAGGGAAATATATTATGCTATATATGTGGTGAAAAATATGTTGTCTTTAAAAACTGCTTTTGAAGATAATTTTATGACAGGCAAATGCTCAATATATTTTTAAGTAAATATAACAGAACAAAGTATGATCTTAATTTTGTTGAAAAAATATAGGAAGAAGTGTAGGAGACAATACATCAGGCAGGAGACTACTATTTACCGAAATCCTCTCTTTACTTCTTCCTGATATACGGCCACACTACATTTCCTAACGTCCCTTGCATTTATGTGTGACCATGTGACTAAGCTCTTTCCAGAGGAATATGAAATAAATGAGGTATTTCACTCTCAGAGTTTGCTTACAAAAATCTCTTACGCATAAAAACCTCCTGCTCTTTTTAACTACCGTCAGTTGACTAGAATTCAGTACTCAGGGCAACCTTGAAAGTCACGTGTTGGAAATGGCAGCATGTCCATCAGCTTGGGCTTCCCAGGTAGCTCAGTGATAAAGTGTCAGCCTGCCAGTGCAGAAGACACAGGGTTGGTCCTTGGTCCGGGAAGATCCCACACGCCGCAGAGCCGCGAAGCCTGTGCTCTGCAACTACTGAGCCTGTTCTCTGTACTGGGAAGAGCAGCTAGTGAGTCCTGGTGCAGCAGCTTCGGAAGCCCTCATGCCCTGGAGACTGTGCTCAGCAACAAGAGAAGCTGCTGAAATGAGAAGCCCTACTCCATAGCTAGAAGGTAGCCCCCGCTCACCACACCTGGAGAAAAGCCCACGCAGAAGCAAAGACCCACCATAGTCAATCAATAGATAAAATTATATGAAAAAAATATGGGCCAGGAAAAGTATAAATTAATGTGGAGGGTGAAGAACCAATGTATGTACAACATATAAGCCATTATGTCCTACACAGTTTTTGAAAACTGAGTGTAAGTTAACTCTGACTTTCTCTTCAACCAAAGTGATTAGTTAAATGATTAATACATCAGTTTCTTATATTTACAGATGTTCCTTTTGACAATTAGCTCTGAAAGAAATTAGCAATGTCCTCAGCAGTATCCATAAGAAAATATCAGAATGCAATTTATAGTGCTGCTTCTGGATTAACTAAAAGGACTCTGAATGAAAACAAACTTTAGGAAAGAAAAGAAAAAGTGAGATGTACAGCTTGACAATAAGACATGGGAGATGATGGCCCTACTGATCCAGGAAGGAAACCTGTGTCTAGAGAAATCCTGGGAAATTCTGTCCTTCAAATAGGCCTTCATTAATATCCTTGATCTTCATAAGCCTTTTTGTTTTTTAATGTTGGATTTTAATGCCCCAGTGTAAGGTACTTTGAAAAATCTTCGGCGTGTAGTTGGTTTACAATGTTGTATTATTTTCTGGTGTACAGCAAAGTGATTCAGTTATATATATTCTTTTTCATGTTTTTTTTCTATCATAGTTTTTAACAGAGAATTGAATATAATTTCCTGTGCTCTACAATAAGACCTTGTTGTTTATCTATTTTATATATAATAGTTTGTATCTGCTAATCCCAAATTCCTAATTTATCCCTCTCCTACCTTTTTCCCCTTTGGTAACTGAGAATTCATTTTTTATGTCTGTGAGTCTGTTTCTGTTTTGTAAATAAGTTCATTTGTATCATTTAGATTCCAGATGTAACTGATATCATATGGTATTTGTCTTTCTCTCTCTGAATACTTCACTCAGTATAATAATATTTAGATCCATCCATGTTGCTTTAAATGGCATTATTTTATTCTTTTTTTATGGCTAGTGATGGCAACCCACTCCAGTGTTCTTGCCTGGAGAATCCCAGGGACGGGGGAGCCTGGTGGGCTGCCGTCCGTGGGGTCGCACAGAGTCGGACACAACTGAGGCGACTTAGCAGCAGCAGGAGCGGCAGTATTCCGTTATATCTATATACCACGCCTTCTTTATTCTTTCATCTGTTGATGGACATTTGTGTTGCTTCTGTGTCTGGGCTATTGTAAATAATACTGCTGTGAACATTTGGGGTGCATGCAGCTTTTCACATAAGAGTTTTTTCTGGATATATGCCCAAGAGCGGGATTGCTAGAGCATATGGAAACTATTTTTTTTGTTTTAAGGAACCTCCATAAGGGAGGGTTCCCTTTTCTCCACAACCTCTCTGGCCTTTGATATTTGTAGACTGTGTTTTATTAATTGTCCATTTTTAAATTGATTTTTAATTGGAGGATAATTGCTTTACAGTGTGATATTGGTTTCTGCTTTACAACTGTGTGAATCAGACATTAAGTATGCATATGTGCCCTCCCTCTTGAAGCTCCTTTCCCCACTCCACCTCACCCTACTCCTCTAGTTTGTCACAGAGCCCCAGGTTGAACCCCCTGCGTTGTATAGCAACTTCCCAGTAGCTATCTAATGTAAATAGTGCTGGAAGGAATATTGCAGTACATATGTCTTTCTGAATTATGGTTTTCTCAAGGTATATGCCCATTAGTGGGATTGCTGCATCGATGATAGTTTTGTCCCTAATTTTTTTAAATTAATCTTTTAAAAATTAATTTATTTTAATTGGAGGCTAATTACTTTACAGTATTGTAGTGGCTTTTGCCATACATCGACACGAATCAGCCATGGGTGTACATGTGTCCTCCATCCTGAACCCCCCGCCCACCTCCTTCCCCATCCCATCCCTCAGGGTCATCCCAGGGCACTGGCTCTGAGCGCCCTGTCTCATGCATCAAACCTGGACTGGTGATCTAGTTCACATTTGACAATATACGCGTTTCAGTGCTGTTCTCTCAAATCATCCCGCCCTCGCCTTCTCCCACGGAGTCCAAAAGTCTCTTTTGGCTGTCTCTTTTGCTGTCTCACATATAGTGTCATCATTACCATCTTTCTAAATTCCATATATATGTGTTAATATACTGTTTTGGTGTTTTATTTTCCAACTTACTTCACTCCGTGTGATAGGCTCCAGTTTCATCCATCTCATTAGAACTGATTCAAATGCATTCTTTTAAATGGCTGAGTAATATTCCGTTGTGTATATGTACCACAGCTTTCTTATCCACTGACGTCTGCCAGTGGATGTCTAGGTTGCTTCCATGTCCTGGCTATTGTAAACAGTGCTGTGATGAACATTGAGGTACACGAGTCTCTTTCGATTCTGGTTTCCTCAGTGTGTATGCCTAGAAATGGGATTGCTGGATCATATGGCAGTTCTATTTCCAGTTTTTTGAGGAATCTCCAGACTGTTCTCCATAGTGGCTGTGCTAGTTTGCATTCCCACCAATGTTGTAAGAGGGTTCCCTTTTCTCCACACCTTCTCCAGCATTTATTGTTTGTAGACTTTTTCATAGCAGCCATTCTGACTGGCGTAAGATGGTACCTCATTGTGGTTTTGATTTGCATTTCTCTGATAATGAGTGATGTTGAGCTTCTTTTCATGTATTTGTTAGCTATGTATGTCTTTTTAAAGGAATTTTTATGTTGTTCTCCAAAGTGGCTGTATATTATATTCCCACTGACAGTGCAAGAAGGTTGCCTTTTCTTCATATCCTTTCCAGTATTTCTTGTTTGAAGATTTTTTGATGATGGTCCTTTTGACTGGTGTGAGGTGATACCTCATTGTGGATTTGATTTATATTTCTCTAATAATAAGTAATGTTGTGCATCTTTTCGTGTTCTTATTTTCTATCTTTATATCTTCTTTGGGGAAATATCTATTTAGGTCTTCTGTCCATTTTTTGATTGGGTTGTTTATTGTTTTATTATTGAGTTTTATAAATTATTTGTGTATTTTGGAAGTCAAGCCCATGTCAGTTGCATTGTTTGTGAATGTTTTCTCCTACTCTGTAGATTGTCTTTTCATTGTTTATGATTTCCTTTGCTGTGTATAAGCTTGTAAGTTTGATCAGGTCCCATTTGTTCATTTTACTTTTTTTTCTATTGCCTTGGGAGACTGACCTAAGAAAACATTGTTATAATTTATATCAGAGAGCATGTTGCCTATGTTCTCTTCTAGGAGTTTTATGGTGTTCTGTCTTATATTTAAATCTTTAAGTCATGAAGTAAGTCAGAAAGAAAAACATCAATACAGTATATTACCACATATATATGGAATTTAGAAAGATGGTGACAATGACCCTATATTTGATACAGCGAGAGACACAGATGTAAAGACCAGTCTTTTGGACTCTGTGGGAGAAGGCGAGGGTGGGATGATTTGAGAGAATAGCATTGAAACGTGTATGTTATCATATGTGAAATAGATCACCAGTCTAGGTTCGATGGGAGAAGGCAATGGTGACCCACTCCAGTACTCTTGCCTGGAAAATCTCATGGACAGAGGAGCCTGGTAAGCTGCAGTCCATGGGGTCGGGAAGATTCGGACACGACTGAGCGACTTCACTTTCACTTTTCACTTTCACACATTGAAGAAGGAAATGGCAACTCACTCCAGTGTTCTTGTCTGGAGAATCCCAGGGACGGAGGAGCCTGGTGGGCTGCTGTCTGTGGGGTCGCACAGAGTTGCACATGACTGAAGTGACTTAGCAGCAGCAGCAGCCAGGTTCAATGCTTGAGATAGGGCTGGTTCACTGGGATGACCCTGAGGGATGGGATGGGGAGGGAGGAGGGAGGGGGGTTCAGGATGGGGAACACATATACACCTGTGGCTGATTCATGTGAATGTATGGCAAAAACCACTACAATATTGTAAAGTAATTAGCCTCCAATTAAAATTAAATAAGTAAATAAACAATTAAAAAAAATCTTTAAGTCATTTTGAGTTTATTTTTGTGTATGGTATGAGAGAGTGTTATAACTACATTGATTTACATGCAGCTGTCCAACATTCCCATTACCACTTGGAGACTATCTTTTCTCCATTGTGTAGTCTTGCCTCCTTTGTTGAAGACCATTTGACTGTAGGTATGTGGGTGGTTTTTTTCCCCTGGATTCTCTATTCTGTTCCACTGACCCATATGTCTGTTTTTGTGCCAGTACCACTGTTTTGATTACTGTAGCTTGTAGTATTGTCTAAAGTCTGGAAGGGCTATGCCTCCAGCTTTGGCAATTCTGAGTCTGGTGTGGGTCTATATAAATTTTAGGATTATTTGTTCTAGTTCTGTGACAAATACCATTAGTAATTTGATAGCGATTGCATTAAGTCTGTAGGTTTCTTTGGGTAGTATAGCCATTTTAGCAATGTTAATTCTTCCAGTCCAAGAGCAGAAATGTCCTGTCTTATATTTAAACTTTAAGTCATTTTGTGTATGGTATGAGAGAGTGTTATAACTCCTTTGATTTACATGTAGCTGTCCTACTTTCCCATTACCACATGGAGACTATCTTTTCTCCATTGTATAATCTTGCCTCCTTTGTTGAGGATTAATTAATAGAATGGCTTTGGGAGCGTTCTTTCCTCTTCAGTCTTTTGGAAGAGTTTGAGAAGGATTGGTATAGGGTCTTCTTTGTGTGTTTGGTAGAATTCCCCAGTGAAGCCATTTTGTGAGGCTTTTTAAAGTTGGACAGCAGGTGATTTTTTCCCCATTCCTCTTTTTTAAAAAACTATTTTTAATTGGAGGATAATATTTTTAATTGGAAGATAATTGCTTTGCTAAAGCTCCAGTACTTTGGCTACCTGATAAGAAGAACCAACTCTTTTGGAAAAGACCCTGATGCTGGGAAGGATTGAGGGCAGGAAAAGGGGGCGACAGAGAATGAGATGGTTGGCTGGCATCACTGACTCAATGGATATGAGTCTGAGCAAATTCCAGGAGATAGTGAAGGACAGGGAAGCTTGGTGTGGCCATGGATTCACAAAGAGTTGGAGACAACTTAGCGATTGAACAACAAATTGCTTTACAATGTTGTGTTGGTTTCTGCTGTACAACACATGAATAAGTCTTAAGGCAATGGCACCCCACTCCAGTACTCTTGCCTGGAAAATCCCATGGACGGAGGAGCCTGGTAGGCTGCAGTCCATGGGGTCGTAAGAGTCGGACACGACTGAGCGACTTCACTTTCACTTTTCACTTTCATGCACTGGAGAAGGAAATGGCAACCTACTCCATTGTTTTTGCTTGGAGAATCCCAGGGACGGGGGATCCTGGTGGGCTGCCATCTATGGGGTCGCACAGAGTCAGACACGACTGAAGCGACTTAGCAGCAGTGGCAGCAGCATACATATATCCCCTCGCTCTGGAACCTGCTTCCCCTACCCCCATCTCACTTCTCTAGGTTGTTACAGAGCACTGGACTGAGCTCCCTGTGTTACACAGCAACTTCCCATCAGCTATCTATTTTACACATGGTGATGGGTATGTTTCAATGCTACTGTCTCAATTCAGCCCACCCTTTCCTTCCCCCACAGCAGGTGATTTTCAGGAGCTTTTTAGAAACTGCTGTAAACGTCCATCTTTTTCCATTTGTCCACACACCTGTCTGCAATGATTGCTAGAAAATATTGGCTTTCTTCTGTTGCCTTCTTAGTAACCCTTACTAATAGTATTTAATCCATAACCATAATTTAAAGGGATTTTGGGAAATATATTTTTGAGCTTTTCCCTTGTGATGATAAGAACTTAGAGGAGGAAGCTATGATGTTGAGTGGATAATAGAATGTTTTTGGCACAATGTGAAATATTATGTGTTAGATTTCCTATATGGTATAAGTCAAGATATCCTACATCCTATAAGTCAAGATATAGACAAACCAAATTGCCAGCAAGAGGTAATTATAATATTTGCTTAAAAATCACCTTAAAGATAAAATTATATGTAGAAATATTTGTATGTAAATACAAAGGAAAATAAGATATAGATCAATTTGAAAATTGAAAGTACATTAGGAAGAAACAGAAAAGTGCGTCAGGAAGTGGGAGTGGGATTTTGTAGGAGCAAGTGAGACTTGTACATTATCTGCAATTTAAAAAATCTAGTTTTTGTATATTACTTCTTTAATTAAAAAGAAGAATTATAAATGGAACTATCTTGGGATAATTAGTACCCTAACATAGCAGTTTAAACTAATTTCTATGACATAGTATTGTATGACAGCTCTGAAGTTAAGTGGTAGAAAGCTTGAATTCTAGTTCAGTTTCTGCATTAGCAGAAAATTATATAACTATATAGGTAATTTTATATTCCTAGGCCTCTGTTTTCCCAGTTGTGAAACAAGGGGATTGGGTTACATGATTTTTAAGATCTCTCTAGCACTAATAACCTATAATTCTAAAATTTTATTAGAGAGAAATATCAGAAGCATGGAATGGTTCTAGGTGTAGGGAAAATACACTACTTCTTTAGGAAACAGGAGGAACTGCCTGAGGCTACTCAGGATTCAGGAAATGAAAGTGGGCATTTGAAGGCAACTTGTGCCTACATTAAAATTTCACTGAATTTTAGCTGTCTTCCTGTGAGACACTTAAAGTTACGCAGAGAAATTTGTTTTTATATCTTGAACAGGGTTTAGATTCAGTTGGTCTGCAAAAAAATTACTCTATGGTTTGTTTTTGGAGGGCATCCTTTCTGATTGTTAGGTCTTTTTCTGTTTGGGTTTCTTGAAGTTTAATCCTACTCATACGTCATACTTGCACATTTAAAGAGATGTAGTCCTTTCTTATTTCTATTAGAAAGAATCTAGAATGAAGTCTTTAGATTTCACAATTTTATGCTACTCAAAGATTAAACTCTGCAAACAATTTGCATCAGAGTTGAGGATCTACCCGTTCAGGGACTGAAAGACTGAAAGTGAAGGTTAATGTCCTTTAAATAAAAGTGAAACTATATATAAAGACCAAACAGCATAATGATTGAAGAAAGTCTATTAGTGAAAAAGCATATTAGCAAAATTAGGTGGAAAACTGAGGTTTTCTATTATTTGTTGTAATAATACATATTCATGTAATTTACTGGGTAGTATTATTAACTTTTGACATTTATTAGACATCATTTATATCCTCAGTACTGACTGCTGATAAACAGAGTCTTTCAGAGATACTGATTCTAAAAAATTCCAAGAAAAATACTTAGAAAGAGTGATAACACAGGCATGGAGTAAAAAAGGAATTTTGTATATTCATGAATAGGAATAATAAATATTATTAAGATGTTAATTTTCCACAAATTGATTTATAAAGTTAATGCAAACCCAGTCAAAATATCTGTAGACTTTTTGTTTTGTATTGGACAGATTGATGCTACACTTTATGTGGAAATTCGAAGAATCTAGAAAAATCAAAAATATTTTAAAAAGGAAGAACAAAATTGGAAGATTCCATTCAGTTAGTCGCTCAGTCGTGTCTGACTCTCTGCGACCCCATGAATTGCAGCACGCCAGGCCTCCCTGGCCATCACCAACTCCCAGAGATCATCCAAACTCATGTCCATCAAGTCGGTGATACCATCCAGCCATCTCATCCTCTGTCGTTCCCTTCTCCTCCTGCCCCCAATCCCTCCCAGCATCAGAGTCTTTTCCAATGAGTCAACTCTTCACATGAGGGGGCCAAAGTACTGGAGTTTCAGCTTTAGCATCAGTCCTTCCAAAGAACACCCAGGACTGATCTCCTTTAGAATGGACTGGTTGGATCTCCTTGCAGTCCAAGGGAATCTCAAGAGTCTTCTTCAACACCACAGTTCAAAAGCATCAATTCTTTGGTGCTCAGCTTTCTTCACAGTCCAACTCTCACATCCATACATAACCACTGGAAAAACCATAGCCTTGACTAGACGGACCTTTGTTGGCAAAGTAATATCTCTGCTTTTGAATATGCTATCTAGGTTGGTCATAACTTTCCTTCCAAGGAGTAAGCGTCTTTTAATTTTATGACTGCAATCACCATCTGTAGTGATTTTGGAGCCCCCCAAAATAAAATCTAACACTGTTTTCACTTTTTCCCCATCTGTTTCCCATGAAGCTGAAACTCCAGTACTTTGGCCACCTCACGCAAAGAGTTGACTCATTGGAAAAGACTTTGATACTGGGAGGGATTAGGGGCAGGAGAAGGGGATGACAGAGGATGAGATGGCTGGATGGCATGACGGACTGATGGATGTGAATCTGAGTGAACTCCGGGAGTTGGGATGGACAGGGAGGCCTGGCATGCTGCGATTCATGGGGTCGCAAAGAGTCGGACACGACTGAACGACTGAACTGAACTGAACTGAACTGATGGGACCAGATGCCTGCTGCTGCTGCTGCTGCTAAGTTGTGTCAGTCGTGTCCGACTTTGTGCGACCCCATAGACAGCAGCCCACCAGGCTTCCCTGTCCCTGGGATTCTCCAGGCAAGATAACTAATTTCGAGACTTATGATAAAGAACTAGTAACCAGGACAATACAATATATTATTGGTGTAAAAATAGACCAATAAATCAATGGAACAGAATAAAAAGTCCACAAAAAGACCCATGCATATATGGCCAATTAATTTTCAGAAAATCAAAATAATACAGTGGGGGAAAGAATGATCATTTCAACAAATGGTGCTGGAGCAATTGGATAGATGTGTACAGAGATATAAACCTCTACCATTATCTCACATCATGTACACAAATTAGCTCAAAATGGGTCATAGACCTAAATATAAGAGCTAAAACTGTAAAATCCCTAAGTGCAAACATATAAGAAAATCTTATGAAACATTTCAGATGGTAAACTTGAGGCTCTGGGAACCCATACCACCATTCAAATTTTTCTGTCTCTCCTCAGCACCTAGCACAGAGCCTGGTTACAGAAGATATCCAAGGGCTACTGGAAATGAGATGTAGATTTTTTTCTCTTATATGTCATATCTCTGGTATATTCCCTCAGGATTGAGCTTCGCTTCTTTCATACTGTACTGATGGAAAATGCACACCTCCATAGCATCAACCCCAGTGGGAAGATCACTACTACTCCTTTTCTTGGGATTTTCTCAAAGCACTTCTGAGCTGAAATAATGGGACTCTTACATTTTCACTCATAGTTTGGTGTTGCTTCAGCTCCTACTCTAGACTGGATCTAGTGGTTGTGCTGTTCCCTGGCCACCCAGGCTGAGGCCCTGAGAAAACATAGAGAGTCAGAGTGCTCAGGTTTATCAGTGAGAGGGTGACTTATCCCAGGGTAAGAGTTATTCCAAAGGAACATAGGAAGGTGTGCTTAAATCACCATAAACAAGTAAAACATCTGTTTTTAAAGTATGCCAAGGAAGGATGTGATGCTATTTTTATAAGCAGTGCAGAATTTCTTTTTTTCCTGTTCTCTGAATTAGGGGTCTCCAATTTACTTTGCTCATAGTCTAGACAAACCCTAGTAAGAAATACTGCAACTGAGAACATTTTTGTTTTTCCTTTTTTAAAGTCTCACCATGGTGTGTGTGTGTGTGTGTGTGTTTAAATTACTAGAGACATATTCACTTAAAACTTTAGTTGATCTAAAATGATGATGAAAAGATCAAAATAACCAGAAAACAACCCCCAAAGAATGAACAAAATAGTAATAAGTGCATAACTATCAATAATTATTTTCAGGGTAAATGGACTAAATGCTATAATCAAAGACGTAGTGTGGCTTAATGGGTAGAGAAATAAGACACACACACACATACTGCCTATAAGAGACTCATTTTTTATCTAAAGACACATACAGACTGAAAGTGAGGGCATGGAAAAAGGTATTCTGTGGAAACAGAAACAAAAAGAAAGCTGGCGTAGCAATACTATACCAGAAAAATAGACTTTAAAGCAAATAATATAGCAAGAAACAGAGACACTACATAATGATAAATGGATCAATTAAACAAGAAGATATAATAATTTAAAATATGTATGCACCCAACATAGGAGCACCTAAGTAGATAAAGCAAATTTTAATAGACATCATAGAAGAAATTGACAGAGACAAAATAATAGTGGGGGACTTGAATATCCCATTTACATCAGTGGATGGGTCATCCAGACAGAAAATCAATGAGGAAACACTGGCTTTAAATGACACATTAGACTAGATGAACTTGATAGACAGATAGGACATTCCTTCACAAAGCAGCAGAATCTGTATCCTTTTCAAGTGTCCATGGAGCATGCTCCAGAATAGATTGCATGCTAGGACACCAAATAGGCAGTAAATTCAAGATTGAAATCACATTAGTCATCTTTTCGGAGCACAGAGCTATGAGCCTAGACATTAACTATAAGAAAAATATTATAAAAACACAACTTGGAGGCTGAATAATGTGCTACTAAACAACCAATGAGTCACTAAAGAAATTAAAGAAGAAATAAAAGAAAAT
This sequence comes from Capra ibex, assembly GCA_006410555.1. Taxonomy (NCBI): domain Eukaryota; kingdom Metazoa; phylum Chordata; class Mammalia; order Artiodactyla; family Bovidae; genus Capra; species Capra ibex. The sequence continues at coordinate 22,187,737 of SJYO01037955.1, forward strand.
ACCTGGAGACAAATGAAAATGAAAACACAGTGATCCCAAATCTGTGGGACGCAGCGGCAGCAATTTTAACGGGAGCTTAAGGCAACATAACCCTACCTCAAGAACAGCAAAAATCTCAGATAAACAAGCTAACCTTGCTCCTAAAGGAACTAGAGGAAGAACAAAGACCAAATTAAGTAGAAGGAAAGAAATCACAAAAATCAGAGCAGAAATAAATCACATAGAGACTGAAAACATGATAGAAAAGATCAATTTAAAAGAGCTAGTTTTTTGAAAAGAGAAACAAAATTGATGATCCTTTAGGGCTTCCCTGACAGCTCAGTTGGTAAAAAGAATCTGCCTGCAGTCAATGCAGGAGACCCTGGTTTGATTCCTGGGTTGGGAAGATTCCCCTGGAGAAGGGATAGGCTACCCACTCCAGTATTCTTGGGCTTCCCTTGTGGGTCAGCGGGTAAAGAATCTGTCTGCAGTGTGGGAGACCTGTGTTCAATCCCTGGGTGGGAAAGATCCCCTGGATGAGGCAAAGGTGACCCACTCCATTATTCTGGCCTGGAGAATTCCATGGAATGCACAGTCCATGGAATATATTTCTGTGGTTTACAGAAATAAATAATATAGAGACTAAAAACACAATAGAAAAGATCAACGTAAAACAGCCAGTTTTCTGAAAAGATAAACAAAATTGATGATCCTTTAACCAGGCTCATCAAGAAAAAAGAGAGCCCAAATCAGTAAAATCAGAAATGAAAAAGAAGTTACAACTGACACCAGAGAAATGTAAAGGACTTTGCAGGCTAAGTTGCTTCAGTTGTCTCCCACTCTTTGTGACCTTATGGATTGTAGACTGCCAGGCTTCTCTGTCCATGGGATTCTCCAGGCAAGAATGCTGGAGTGGTTTACCATTTCCTCTTCCAGGGCATCCTTCTGACCCAGGGATCAAACTCACATTTGTCTTCTGCATTGGCAGGCAGGTTCTTTATCACTAGTGCCCCCTGGGAAGCCAATAAAAGGCCATAAAGTATTATTAATGAACAATTTTATGCCAATAAAAAGGACAACCTAGAAGAAATGGGCAAATTTCTAGAAATGTACAATATCCCTAGACTGAATCAGGAAAAAATATAAACTATGAGCAAATCAATTACCAGTAATTAAAGAAACTACCAACAGACAAAAGTCCAGAGCTATATGGCTTCACAGGTGAATTCTAACAAACATTTAGAGAAAAATTAACATCTGTATTTCTCAAATTATTCCAGAATATTGCAGAGGAAGGAATGCATCCAAGTGCATTCTCTGGGGCCAGCATTAACTTGATAGCAAAACCAGACAAAGATAGCACAAAAGGGGAAAATTATAGATCAGTGTCACTGGAGAACATAGATGCAAATATCCTCTGCAAAATATTAGCAAATCAAATCCAACAATACCTTAAAAATATCATACAACCTGATCAAGTGAAATTTATCACAGGAATGCAAGGATGGTTCGGTATCCACAAATCAATCAACATGATATACCACAATAACAAATGAAAGAATGAAAATCATGTGACCATCTTAATAGATGCTGGAAAAGTGATTGACACAGTTCAACATCCATTTATGATAAACACTCTCAACAAAGTGAGTATAGAGGGAACATACCTCCACGTAATACAGGCCATATATGACAGACCCATAGCTAATATCCTACTCAGTGGTGAAAAGCTGAAAGCACTTCCTCTAAGAACAGGAATAAAACAAGGATGCTTACTCTTGTCACTTTTATTCAACATAGTAATGGAAGTTCTAGCCAAGCAATCAGACAAGAAAAGGAAATAAAAGGAATCCAGTTGGAAAGGAAGAAGTAAAACTGTTGCTGTCTGCAGAGACTATACATAAAAAATGCTAAATATACCACCAAAAAGTACTAGAACTCATCAATTCATTCAGTAAAGTTTCAGGTTATGAAATTGATATACAGGAATCTTATGTTTCTATACACTAACAGCAAAGTAACAGAGAAATTAAGAAAACCATCCTATTCATAATCACAAAAAAACAAATAAAACATCGGAATAAATCTAACTAAGGAGATAAAAGACTTGTACTTAGAAAGCTATAAAGCACTGATGAAAAAAAAGATGATACAAATAGGTGGAAAGATACACCACGCTCATGGATTCGAACAGCAATATTGTGGAAATGACCATACTGCCCAAGGCAATCTGTAAGTTTGGTGCAGTCCCTTTCAAAATACCAATGGCCTTTTTCATGGAACTAGAAGAAATAACTCTAAAATTTGTATGGAAACACAAAATATCCTGAATAGCCTAAATGATTTTAAGAAAGAAGATCAAAACAGGACATACCACACTCCCTTATTTGAAATTATACTACAAAGCTACAGTAGTCAAAATAGTATGTTACTGGCACAAAAACAGACACATAGATCAATGGAACTGAATAGAGAGCTCATAAACGAACACACACTTCTATGGGCAATTAACCTGTTACAAAGGAGGTTATAACATACAATGGAGGAAAGATAGCTTCTTCAATAAATGGTATTGTGAAAACTGCAGCTACATGCAAAGGAATCAAACTAGATTACTTTTTCATACCACATAAATTTAAAAAAAATTAAAGACTTAAATGTAAGACCTGAAACCATAACACATCTGAAAGAAAACAGAGGCAGTAAGCTCTTTGACACTGGTCTTAGCAATAATTATTTGGATGTGACTCTTCAAGCAAGGAAACAAAAGCAAAAATAAACCAATGGGACTAGATTAAACTCTAAAGCTTTTGTAAAATGAAGGAAGTTATCAACAAAATGGAAAAGCTGCCTACTGAATGTGAGAACATATTTGCATTGGAAACCATATATCTGACTAAGGGTTAGTATTCAAAACATACAAAGAACACATACAACTCAACATCAGGAAAGCAATCTGATTGAAAAATAAGGAGAGGACCTGAACAGACATTTTTCTGAAGAAAACATACAAATTGCCAAGAGGCATCTGAAAAGATTGGCTTAACATCAATAATCATCAGGCAAATGCAAATCAATATTAGTGTGAAGTATCGCCTCATGCCTGTCACAATGGCTGTTATAAAAAAAAAAAACAAACAACAACAAATAAGAAGTATTTGTAAGAATGTCAAGGAAAGGGAACCCTTACGCACTGTTGGTGGGAATGTAAATTGGTACAGCCACTATGGAAATTCCTCAAAAAAGGTGAAAACAGAACTACCATATGATCCAGCAGTTCCACTTCTGCGTATCCAAAAAAAAAAAAACAAAAATATTAACTGAAAAAGGTATGCACACCTCTATGTTTATTGCAACATTATTTACAATAGCCAAGATATGGAAACAGCCTAAGTGCCCATCAGTAGATGAATGGATAAAGAAGATGTGGGGTGTGTGTATATATATGTGTGTGTGTGTATTTGTTGTTGTTGTTCAGTCACTAAGTTGTGTCTGACCCTTTGCAACCCCATGGACTGCAGCACACCAGGCTCCTCTGTCTTCCACTATCTCCTAGAGTTTGTTCAAATTCATGTCTATTGAGTCAGTGATGCTATCTAACTGTCTCATCCGCTACTGCCCCCTTCTCCTTTTGCCTTCAATCTTTCCCACCATGAGTCTTTTCCAGTGAGTCAGATCTTCATATCAGGTGGCCAAAGTATTGGAGCTTCAGCTTCAGCATCAGTCCTTCCAGTGAATATTCTGAGTTGATTTCCTTTAGGATTGACTGGTTTGATCTCCCTGCAGTCCAAGGGCCTCTAAAGAGTCTTCTTCTCTAGCACCACAATTTGTAAGGTATATGTGTAATATTGGGGCTTCCCTGGTGGTTCAGACGGTAAAGAGTCTGCCTGCAGTGCAGGAGACCCAGGTTCAATCCCTGGGTTGGGAAGATCCCCTGGAGAAGGAAATGGCAACCCACTCCAGTACTCTTGCCTGGAAAATTCCATGGACTGAGGAGCCTGGTAGGCTACAGTCCATGGGGTCACAAAGAGTCAGACACGACTGAGCAACTTCAGGTTCAGTTTATGTAATATATATATATAAATAATAATATATAATATTATATAATTATATAATACATATGTATACACACACACACACACACACACACACACACACACAAATAGCTAATTCATTGGAAAGGACCCTGATGCTGAGAAAGATTGAAGGCAGAAGGAGAAGAGGGCAAAAGAAAATGAGATGGTTGGATGGCATTGTTGATTCAGTGGACATAAACTTGGGCTAACTCTGGGAGATAGTGAGGGACAGGGAAGCCTGGCATGCTGCAGTTCATGGGGCCAAAGAGTTGGACACGGCTTAGTGACTGAACAGCAACAACATATATATATATATGAAATACATATATACATACATATATATATGAAAGGTGTATTATGGGTACATACATGTACATACACAATGGAATATTGCTCACTCATATTGCTCAACATCACTAATCATCAGGCAGATGTAAATCAATATTACAATGAAGTTTCACCTCGTGCCTGTCAGAATGGCTGTTATCAAAAAGACAACAAATAAGAAGTATTTGTAAGGATGTCGAGAAAAGGGAACTCTTATGTACTGTTGGTGGGAATGTAAAGAATAAAATCTTGCTAATTGTGACAATATGGATGAACATAGATGATATTATGCTAAGTGAAATAAGTCAGACAGAGAAATACAAATACTGTTTGATCACACTTATATTTGGAATCTAAAAACCAAAACAAATAATAAACATAAAACAGAACCAGTCATAAAGACAGAGAAGCAAAAGGATTGTTGCTAGAGAGTAGACGGGAAGGAGAAGGAGAGAAATAGGTGAGAGGGATTAGAGGTCCAAACTTTCAGTTTCAGAGTAAATGAAATGTACCGTGTGTACATTCATACAGGTGTGGAACGTACAGTGTGGGAAATACAGTCGATAATTATGTAGTATCTTTGTATGGTGACAGATGACAACTAGACTTATGTTGATAATTTTGAAATATATATAAATATCAGATTGCTGTGTTATATACCATAAACTAACATAGTATTGAAGATCAGTTATACTTCAAAAAACATACAAACAAGTGAATGAACTCATAACAAAAGAGACCAGAATTGTGGCTATCAGAGATGGGGGTGGAGGGAAGGGAATTAAATGAAGACAGTCAGAAGGTACAAACTTCCAGTTATAAGCAAGTACTAGGGATGAAATTTACTTGATAAAAATGATTAACACTGCTGTACCTTATAAATGAAAATTATTAAAGAGTAAATCCTGAGTTCTCATCACAAGGAAAAAGTATTTTCTGTTTCTTCAGTGTTTCTGTATGAGTTGATGGATGTTCACTAAACCTATTGTGATAATCATTTCATGATATATATATGTCAAATCATTATGTTGTATATTTTAAACTTATATAGTGCTTATGTCAGTTATATCTCAATAAAGCTGGAAAAACAAAACAAAACTCTAGCTCATGTAGTCCATAGCAGAACCAGCACAAAATCTGAATCCTTGTGGTGAGCTGTTGTCATTCAGAAACTAAAGTCCGGGAACTAAAGAGCCTCTTGATGAAGGTGAAAGAGGATAGTGAAAAGCTGTCTTAAAACTCAACATTCAAAAAATGAAGATCATGGCATCTGGTTCCATCACTTCATGGCAAATAGATGGGGAAACAATGGAAACAGTGACAGACTTTATTTTCTTGGGCTCCAGAATCACTGTAGTTGGTGACTGCAGCCATGAAATTAAAGGAAGCCTGCTCCTTGGAAGAAAAGCTATAGCAAACCTAGACAGTGTATTAAAAAGCAGAGATGTTACTTTGCTGACAAAAGTCTGTCTAGTCAAAGCTATGGTTTTTCCAGTAGTCATGTATGGATTTTAGAGTTGGACCATAAAGAAAGCTGAGCACAGAAGAATTGATGTGTTTGAACTGTGGTGTTGGAGAAGACTCTTGAGAGTCCCTTGGACTGCAAGGAGATCCAACCAGTCAATCCTAAAGGAAATCAATCTTAAATATTCATTGCAGGGACTGATGCCAAGGCTGAAGCTCCAATACTTTGGCCACCTGATGGAAAGAGCTGACTTCATTTGAAAAGACCCTGATGCAGGGAAAGATTGAAGGCAGGAGGAGAAGGGGACGACAGAGGATGAGATAGTTGGATGGTGTCACCGACTCAACGGACATGAGTTTGAGCAAGCTCCGAGAGATGGTAAAGGACAGGGAAGCTGGTGTGCTACAGTCCACAGGTTCGCAGAGAGTCGGACATGACTGGGCAACTGAACGACAAATGTGTCTTAATGCTTATCTCTTATATGACAATTACTTAAGCAAGAGCATTGATAGTGATTATATTGTTATATTTAAGGAGTCCTTGGTAACTAAGCAATTTAGTCCCTCATTTCTTCAAATTTACTGCATGTATCTGCTTAGGTATTGTATGAAAACTTATTTTATTTAGGGAGTTAGCAAAAAATTATCTTCAGGCTGGAGAGTTCTGTGTGTGAATGTGTATAATATTTCTTTACAGAGACTTTGAGTTTGTAAAACTGTTTTGCTTCTGACTATTTTTACCTTCCCTCACTACCTGCTGCTCTAGATGATTTGAGAATAAGCTGGTTCTTGTCTGAGAGATGGTCATACAGACAGTAGCTGAAGGAAGTTCTGTATATACTATGGAGTTTATGGTTTTCTATAAATTTCAGAGTATCTGAAAGAAGAGCTAGCTTTTTATTTCAGGCACAATAATGTCAATATATTTGGTAACATCTCATTTTACTGCTTTTCACCAAACCAGGTTTCCTAATAGTGTGGTTGACATTTACTTTCCTTTATCGTAAGTAAAGTAAATGAATGAAAAGTCGAGCAGAAGGCCTGAAATGTCTTCTCCATTCACCAAGAGTCGATGAGCATTTTCTTCAGTAGATTTCAGAGAAATAAGATTTGGACTTCAACCAGGTTCTCTGCTACTGCTGCAGTACAGAGGCATTCGCGTATGCTGTTTTTTAAAAAAATCACTGCTTAGAGAGCAATGGGTGTTGATAGGACCTAGTATGACCTCAGAGAATGCCACCTGAAGCTGGTGGTGGCTTCTGTGTGCTTGGCTTGTCTTCAGTATTGGAGTTTCACTTTGTCTTAGTTTGCTTGGTCTGCCAGAAAAGTACCATAGACTGGGTGACTTAACCAACAGACACTCATTTCTCACAGTTCTGAAGGCTGGAAGTCCAAAATCAGTGTACCAGCATATTTGGTTTTTGGTAAAGATCCTTTCCTGGATTGCAGATAGCTATCTTCTTGCCGTACTTTCATATGATAGAGAAAGAAAGAGGGTTCTGGTCTCTTCTCTTTTTTAGGGTACTAATCCCATCACAGGGGCTCTATTTTCATGACTTCATATAAATTTAATTACCCCAAAGACCCCACTCCAAATACCATCGCACTGGGAATTAGGACTTCAGCATATGGATTTTAGGGTTAAGCATACGTTTAGTCGAAGCACACCTCTTGCCTTTAGTTGCATGTGGAGTCTTCCATTGACTTCACTGGATATAAGGCATAAGAACTGAATAAGATTTCACTTGTGCTCCTTATTATTTGCCCTGAAGAGTAAAGGGTCTTGTGAATTTCAGTTCTTATGAATTTGCACTCAAGGGAAAGTTAAATAATTATGATTAAAATCTGACATCCAGAGAGGCCTATGTTAAACATTCCTCATATTTATTGGGGATACCCTGAATAGCACATTGGCAGGAATAGTTTTTTTAAAAATTATGTCAGGCTGGAAGGATTTCACCATTTACTTTTTGATATAAGCAGGTTTTATCCGGCACTTTTACCAACAACTTGCCCTACATTTCATGTGGTACAACAACAAATTTCAGTGAAAAATAGAAGCCAAGAATGTTGGATTTAAAACTAGAAATAGTCAAGAGAGGGGGTGTTTATAGGTACTTCTTTCTGTTTACCATCTTAAAATGGATGTAGTACCAATGAAGGTTGTAGGATTTTATTTCAGCCCACATTTAAAATGTTCTGAATAAACGCATGTGGTTTACTTTCACGGTGTTTACAGAGTACAGTTAAACAGCATTCAATGTCTAGGGTTAACCTCAAAATAGTATGTGTATTACTGGAGTAGAATGTAATCTGAGCAGGACTGGACAGTGGGTCCTTTTCTTCTGTGCTTTTTTATCCAGTCAGTTCCATTAACTCTACTGAAACCTCACTCTTTGGTTCAGTGGTAGCTGCTTGTAGGAAATGATATTTATTATCCCTTATCTTTCTGTGTTGGGTGGAGGACAGATATTATCAGATACTTTGAAAGCTTTTTAGGAAAATGAGGAAGAAGGAGATTTCTTTTCCTTCTAATAATGCAACAGTTTAAGGATGTAGGCTGTATTCCTTAGGCCAGTGATCAGGTATGCCTAAGTGGAGGGAGATAGTGATATTGTTGACCCATGGTCTGTTGCTTATCTCAGGCCTGGGGAAATAAGCCCAGGGCTAAGGGCCTGGAGTAATGTTTCTCCAGTGTTTCCTCAGAGTAGGAAGCAATTGTATGTTGCCTGGTCCTGTATACTCTGTATTATCTCTCTATATATGTGTTTATCTCTCTGTATGCTAATATATGCTATATTAAGGTTCTCTAGGGGATATCCTATTGGTTCTGTTTTTGGAGAACCCTAATGCTGCATATAAGATATAAACAAAATTCCTGAATCGTAAACCTTCATCCTTGTGATATTCACTGGTTTATTTTTATTCCTATTTGAAAAGGTTAAGTATGGGACAGTGAAGAAGACACTGTCTGATTGTGATTTTAGGAATTCTTTATATGCTTATTGGAAATATATCCAGTTGAAACAACCTAAAAGTTCAACACTAGCATATTGGTTAATACAGATTATCAATACAATATTTAACTGTACAATGAACATTAGTAAAAATACATTGCAAATAAACATTTACTGATATAGAATTATCTTCATAGTATATGACTAAAGTTAAAAAAAGTCACTTCAGGGGCTTCCCTGGTGGCTCAGTGGATAAGAATTCGCCTTGCAATGCAAGGGACATGGGTTCGATCCCTAGTCCGGGAATCTTCCACAAGCCATGGAGCAGTTAAGCGTGTGCGCCACAACTGCTAAGTCCATGTGCTGCAGCTGTTGAAGCCCGTGTGCCTAGAAGCCTGTGTTCTGCAACAAGAGAAGCCACTACAGTGAGGAGACTGTGCGCTGCAAAGTGAAGTGTAGCCCCCACTCATCACAACTCGAGAAAGTCTGTGAGCTGCAATGTGATCCAGTGCAACCAAAAAATTTAAAAAAAAGCCACTTAAAAAACATGTAACACTCATAATGAGATAAATATTTATGTATTAGAAGTTCTATCATAGCGTTATTCTATAGAAATATAGCATAAGCCACAAACACAAACCACATATGTCATTTAAAATTTTCTAGTAACTACATTAAAACAAGTAGGAATAAGTGAAATTAATTTTAATAATGTATATTTAAGCAGATATAGCTAAAAATGAAAAGTAAACGTGTTATTCACTCAGTTGTGGCTGACTTTTTGCCACCCCATGGACTGTAGCCTGCCAGGGTCCTCTGTTCATGAAATTCTCCAGGCAAGAATATTAGACTGGATAGTCATTCCCTTCTTCAGGGGATCTTCCTGACCCAGGGATCAAACCTGGGTCTCCCGCATTGCAGGCAAATTCTTTTTATCATTTGAGCCACCAGAGAAGCCCGAATATAGCCAAGATATTACTAAACATTAATATAACTAACAAATTCTTGATATTTTATGTTTGTATACTATTTTTGAAATACAGTGAGTATTTTATCATTAAAGCATATTTCATTTCAGACTAGGTCTTTTTCATCTGCTAAATTGCTCATGTGCTTATGGCTGCCATATTGAATAACGCAGAGCAAGAAAGGTATGCATCAAAATATTAATAAGGTTATCTATAGATGGTAGAATTATGGATTCATCTTTTTGCTTGCTCATTTTATATGATAGATGTCTTTATAATAGACATCTGTTGCTTTTATAAGAAGTTAAAACAATCTATGTTTAATTAAAATGTTTCATAGAAAGACTTTAGATCCTGTGATGAAACTCCTATTGGCTTATACCTCTAAGACATCCTCTTGTAGAGGAAGATGTAGTCAGTTTTCAAGACAAATGAAGTTTATAAATGGAGACTCACATCAGTACTGCATGCAGTCAAAGGACTGTGTGTATGCATGTATGTATATGTACACACATGTGTGTGCATCCAGGTATGTATGTGTATATGTGTGTGCATACATGAATGGAGATGGTGTATAATGGGCTTTCTGTGGACACTGGAAATTCCCATAGTCATAGACACACGGTGGCCCCGAGGCATGAGTGTCATAGTCTTTCAGTGAGGATTATTAACCTGAAGTTACGGTCCTTAGTCTCAAGTGAATCTGTTTTTCTTCACCAGAATATCCTCCCGTTTCTTAGCCCAGGATGACCTGCTGGACTAAACACAAAATCCGAGCTAGATAGTTCTTGGGTTGCGTTGTAGAGGTTAAGCATGAACATTTCAGAGCAGTTAGGGCCAGATTCCCATCAAAAGCAACCTCTTGGGAATTTGGAGTACTCAAGTATTAGCCAAGTTAGGGTCTAGTTCAATATTCTTCTGAAATGACACACTGGAATTATTCAGTCAGAGGGAGCTATGGAATGTACCCTACCACATGATCAGAAAGCCCTGAACTATAAACAATGGAACTATTAGAATGCCAAATGGAGTCATATGGAGATCAGTGACACTTTACATGCTATCATCTTAGTGGCCTCATAACAAACATTGTATTCATTAAAACTTTGCCCTTGGGGTACCTTGACCTAAGTCAATGATGGTCTAAAATACTAGACCACATCATGTCTAATTCCTTTGACTTTTATTAAAGTTAATCATGATAAACTCATTTGGTCTTAATGTCAGTGTTATAAGTACTTTATCAGTACTATTTCTCTCCATAGTTTATGATTAATTTTCAGGAGATTCCCAGATGTGCCTGGGATGGAAGTGAAGTAAACATGAACTGGTGCCCCAAAGTTCTGATTTGAGCAGTTTGAGCCAATCTGACAAAAACCTCATGTGCCTTTAAGTGTAAAGCACCTGCCAAGCCACATGTGCACCAGATCACTGGAATTCCTTGGCTTTGTTTTCCTGAGAAGGAGGCTTGGGTAGTGGGGCACTCACTAAACCACTAAATATTTCTTTCCTTTCATTTTAAAAATAGAAATTCTTACAAAACCAGCCTCATCTCTGGTTTCCAAACCATAAAGTTCTGAAGCAGGGACTTTGAGGAATCCTCAGTATTTCTGAATGAAATGTCAGAAAGTCACATCATCGTTTTCAACTCTTGCACTCTCTGCAGAGAACTCTGATGGTCTGTTGGTAAAACCATTCACTTAGTGAAGTGACTGATGTAGAATTAAGGAGAAGGACACAGCACCTCTTCTTTATTTGGGCTTCAAGAATTAATTGGCATTTTCCAGGTTTTCTTTCTTTAACTTGATGGAACAGTAGACATGCCACACAACTGCTCTGTTTCATTTCAGAGAGCAGACTCTGTGAGGAAGAACACACTTAATAACATTCCATGAAATGGAAAAGTTAGTCTCCCCTCTGTGCAAGTATAGTTACAAACAGCTTATAACCTATCAAGCCTAAGACTTGGCAAAGATAATTTATTGAGTCTTGTTTACTAAAGATGCTGGAAATACTTCATATCAATTAGGGTTGGTCAGTTGCTTTAACAAATAGATCCATAAATGTATAATTGTTCAAATATAATACAAGTTTATTTCTTGCCCATATACGAGTGCTTGGCAAGGGAGTAGGTAGGCAGTATCCCTCCTAAACACAGTCCTTCAGGAATTCAGGTTGTTGGAGGCCTTGCCAACTTCAGCATGTGGATACCCCAGGGTGCCTCTGTTAGGGGAAAAGAACAGACAGGAAGATACATAGGAGAATTTTACAGACCAGAACTGGACACGACATGTAACATTTCCACTTACTTGTCATAGGCTAGGATTCATTTATGTGGTCTCACCTAACTATGAGGGATGCTGGGAAAGGTAGTCTCTGACTGGGCAATCACTTTTAATAATCTCTACACTATAGATGGGAGTCTATGAATTTTTGGTGTGTACTTAGCTACCTATATCAAATGCTCTGTTCTTTTCCTTTTAAGAAAATTTATTAAAAAAACTAAAACTAGTGTTTAAAAATAATAAGTGAACAGATAATTTCCCCTAGGAATGGCCTTTATGATGATACCTTCACCACTGTCTCCGTGAAACCTGTGTAGGGGAAATTGAAGAAAAAAGAAATGGGAGGAAAGAAGATGAGAAACACAGAGGAGGAGAAGGAAAAGAGAGAGGAAAAGAAATGGGGAAAGATGGCAAGGAAGACAGTGAAAAACATGATGAGATGATGAGAAAAGTAAAATCCTACTACACTGGACATGCTTAGGGGTTAAGGAGAATTAACAGATTTTGCATCTCTTTCATTTTCCCTCTCAGGCCATAGGTCAGCTTTATACAAATTTATGTGGGCACAGCTGGGTTCTGGCTCCCTTTCACTGCACATCTATCCTAATTGTGGCTTACTTTTTGCCATGGTACTATTGAAATATAATGCATACCAGCTTGTAAACTACAAAGAATTATCTGATTGTAATTATGATGAGTATTAACATAAAACCTGAGACATTTTTTAAAGGTTGTATTGCTGGACTAAATAAAAATTAATCTTGATTTATTGATTGTAATTCCATTTCACTAAATAATATATATTGATACATAAAGTACATATAGATAAAGGCATAAATCTTCCTTGCTTGATGGATTTTCACAAAAATGAACGTCAAGAAATATAACCCACATTCAGATAATTCTCTTGTGCCTGTTCCTAACAATTAACCCCTCCCTTTCCCCTAGAGATAACTTAAAATTTATAGAAATGGAATTGTATAGTATGAATTTTTTTTCTGTGACATTGATTTATATTGTTATGTGTGGCAGCAATGTGTTAATTTTTATTACTGTATAGGATTCCATTGTATGAATATGCAACAATATAGCTATTTACTCTTCAAGGGCATTTTGATTGTTTCCAGTTTTCAGCTATTGTAAATAACACTGCCATGACACTCTCGTCCATGTCCCTTTGTCTGCATATGTGTGCATTTTTCTTCAGTATTTACCTACGAATGAAATTTCTATGTTATTGAGTAAACATGCATTCTCTTTTAGTGCTGTGCTGTGCTAAGTTGCTTCAGTCGTGTCTAGCTCTTCATAACCCTATAGGCTGTAGCCTGCTCGGCTCCTCTGTCCATGGAATTTTCCAGGCAAGAATACTGGAGTGGGTTGCCATGACCCTTCCAGGGGATCTTCCCAACCCAGGGATTGAACCTGTGCCTCTTATGTCTCCTGCACTGGCAGGTGGGTTCTTTACCACTAGCACCACCTGGGAAGCCCTCTCTTTCAGTGGATACAGTTAAACCATTTAAAAAATGACTGGGACAACTTACTTTATCAGTAGCAGTGTGTTGGAGAGTTCCAGTTCTTCCACATCCTAGCCAGCACTTACTACTGTTGGTTTTCTTACTTTTAGTTACTCTATAGTGGTTTCAAATTTCCTGATAGTTAATGAACATGAGAGCCTTTTCATGTGTTTACTAGTTATTGGATATGCAATTAACCTGAATATATTCAATATATTCAAATATATTGAAAAGGCCCTTTTTTTCAATCCGTATGGCAGAACAGTAGTGATTTGCCCAGATTTCCATTTACCAAGCCAGGCCACCCATGACCCCAGATGCTGTGAGTGACAACTGTTAGCAGTTTGTGTTGCCCACCTCCTCCAGTAAACTGGTCCTTTTCTAATGGGGCTGTCTTCCCTGGGCAGTTCCATATCCTCTAGGCATGTGACTATTAGTCATTCAGCCTGTGGATGAGTAATGTGAGGGAGCAAAGGACTGGCCTCCTTGGCTCAAGAAAGGTCAACCTATTGTGTGGTTTAAGCGTCTGAGTCCTAAGGATTAATCTGTAGCTAGCTTTACCCAAGACTGCATCTTTGTTTGACTCTTTCTCCTTTACAATTCTGCTTCATTCTCTTCCTATATAGATTTTTTTTCTGAAGTGCATGCTCTCAATAAGTCATGTACACTAAAAACTCTCTCTCAGGTTTTGCTTCTAGGGAACCCTACCTAATACCACTGTTCCTAGAAGTGCTTGTAGGGAGCAGACTCTAAGAATGTGATCCCAGGCTGTATCACTTTCTAGCAGTATAACAGACCATGTCCTCATCACTACTGATAGTCTGGTACCATATGTAATGGAAGTGCAACTGCCAAGGCTTTCATCTGTGGTGAACTGGCATTGAAACAGTGAAAGAATAAGTATTGCTTTGTGCATTATTTCGGACATTTTGAAGGTAGCAGAGGACTGTAAATTGGGTGGCTATTGTTTATTTCCACTGAAAATAGAAAGTCATAGGTTCAGGACTTGCATGCACACTAAGTTGCTTCAGTCGTGTCCAGTGCTTTGCAACCCTATGGGCTGTAGCTCACCAAGCTCCTCTGTTCACAGGGTTTTCTAGGCAAGAATGCTGGAGTAGCTTGTCATCCCCTTCACCAGGGGATCTTCCAGACCCAGGGACTGAACCTGCATCTCTTGCATCTCCTGCATTGGCAGTTGGGTTCTTTACTGTTAGCACCACCCGGGAAGCCCCAGGCTGAGGCCAATCAATCACAAATTTGAAGCAAAGTGTGAGAGTTAGAGGGCATCTTAACTGTCAAAGTGACCTCCTTTCTTGTTCGTGAAGGAGAGAGAGATGACGATCAGGCACAGGACCTGATTTTTTATGCGTGACAGAACTTTGGAAAAGGCTGAATTCTCAGCCTAGCCCAGTGTTCTGTGCTAAAGATAAATCCCTCGTAGAGAAGGAGTGAGACTGTAAGACTTGAGGCAAAGTTGTCTTGGTCGATGAACTCAAGCAACCAGATTCCCTTGTGCTCTCTGATTCCCTTGCACTCTCCGGGTTTACAAAAGTGACACCAACTCTCCATTGTAGAAAAAGACAGTCTCCCTTTCTTGAAGACTATGAGAAAAGTAGCAATATTATGTTGGTTTTCCTCAGGTTCTGCCCTCCATTTGCTTCATGACTGCCAGTATTAAATTTATCATGAACCAGATGGGCATGTGCTGGGAAACATAATGGAAGCAGTGATTATATGTTTAAAGGGTGTCAGGATCCAACCACTGATTTCTGACAGGAATTAGGAGAGTGTTCCTTGGAATAGATCCTGGGGATATTGGATCAAGGGTGAAGGAGTAATATATGGAAGGGTGTGAAGGGTGATTTTTCAACATGAGGCTGTGGTCCCATGATATAGAATTTAACATATAAATTCTAATATGTTAGAAATCTAGATATCCTAGATACATCAGAGATAATTGTAGCCAAGTGCTGGATTGGTCTTGGAACATATGGAAAGTTATGTATGGCCCACGTTAAAACTGCCATGGCAGACAGTGGAGGAATAGATCAAAAAGTTCAAAGACTCTATACTGACAGATTTAAACTTAGTGCAATTTACTAATTTCTTAACAGACACAATCTATCAAAATTTACACAAGGAAAAATAGCTAATCTGAATAAGCCTATATCTCATAAAGAAATTGAATTGACAATTAATAACCTTACAAAAGAGAAAGCACCAGACCAGGTGATTTCATTGAAGTCTATCAGTTATATAGGGAAGAAATAATATTAGTCTTTTAGAAAACCTGGAGCACAGAGAGCATTTTCTAACACCTTCTATGAGGCTGTCATTACCTAATACCCAATCCAAGCAAAGACATTGTAGAAAAAGAAAGCTACAGGGGCTTCCCTGGTGGTTCAGTGGCTAAACTTCATACTCCCAACGCAGAGATCCCAAGTTTGATTCCTGGTTGGGGAACTAGATTCCACATGCCACAACCAAGAGCTTGCAAGCCACAACTAAAAGATCCTGCATGCTGCAATTAAGACCTGGTACAGTCAAATAAAAAAATATTAAAAAATGAAAAGACAAAGAAGATAAAGCTACAATGTCTCTTGTGAGTAGAGATGGAAAATGCTCAATACTGTATTAGCAGATCAATTCAAGAATTTTTTAAAAAATTTATTTTTAACTGGACAATAATTGCTTTACAATGTTGTGTTGGTTTCTGCTCTACAGAAACCATAGTTTGAAGTGTGTGTGAAGTATAGTGTGAAGCAGCTATAAATATATATATATATCCAGGCTTCCTGGCTGGCTCCTTGGTAAAGAATCCACTTGCCAATGCAGGAGACTCAGGTTTGACCTCTGGGTTGGGAAGAGCCCCTGGAGAAGGAAATGGCAACCCACTCCAGTATTCTTCCCTGGGAAATCCCATGGATAGAGGAATGTGACAGGCTGTATTCCATGGGGTCATTAAAGAGTTGGGCACAACTTAGTGACTAAACAACAACAATACATATATTCCCTGCATCTTGAGCCTCCCTGGCCCCACTGCCCCACCCCTCTAGGTCATCACAGAGCACCGGGTTGAACTCCTTGTGTTATATAGCAGCTTCCTTCTATATGACCATGGCCAAGTGAGATTTATTATAGGTGTGCAAGGCTGGTTCAGCATTTCACAATCAATCCATAAATTAATCACTTCAGCAGGCTAAAGAAGAAAAATAATATGGTCATATCAGTAGATGCAGAAAAATCATTTGACAAAATCCAATAGCCATTCATGATAAAAACTCTTAGCAGACTAGAAATAGAGGGATATTTCCTCAACTTGATAAAGAACGTCTACAAAAACCTACAGCTAATAGTTAATGATGATAAACTGTACGCTTTTCTCTTAAAATTGGGAACAAAGCAGGGATCTCTCCCCTCTCACTCCTATTCAGTATTGTTATTGGAAGTCCTGGCTAAGGTAGTAAGACAAATAAATAATTAACAGACAAACAAATGAATAACTAATTTACATATTGGGAGGGCAGAAGTAAAACTATCTTTCTTCACAGATGATATGATAGTCTATGCAGAAAATCCCTAAGAACTGATTACAAATACTCTTGGAACTAGCAAGTGATTAGAACAAGGATATAGAATACAAGGTTAATATACAAGAATCAATTGTTTTCCTATATATCAACAATGGACAGTTGAAATTTGAAAATAAAACCATAACAGCATTTACAGTACAACAAAAATTTAATGCTTAGGTATAAATCTATACATATACAAGACCTATTGGAGGAAAGCTATAAAACTCTGAAAAAAGAACTCAAAGAAGATCTCAATAAATGTAGAGATATTCTATGTTCATTGATAGGAAGACTCAGTATTGTTAGTTCTTCTAAACTTGATCCATAGATTCAATGCATTCTCAATCAAGATCTCAGCAAGTTATTTTGTGGATATTGAAAACATGATTATAAAGTTTTTATGGACAGGCAAGAGACTCAGAATAACCAGTACGATATGGAGGAATAACAAAGCTTGAAGACTGACACTACCTGACTTAAAAACATGACAAAGCTATAATAATTAAGACAGTGTGGTATTACCAAAAAGATTAGACAAATAGATCAGTGGAACAGAATAGAGAGCCAAGGAATATAGTCACCTGATCTTTGATGAAGGATCAAAGGCAATTTGAAGGATAAAATACAGTTTTTTCTACAAATGGTGCTGGAACAACTGGACATCCACATGCAAAACAAAACAAAACAAAACAAAACACAACTCTAGGCATAGTCATTTCACCTTGCACAAAAATAAACTCAAAATGGGTTACAGGTCTAAATTAAAATGTTAAACTGCAAAACTTCTGGAGGATAATATAGGAGAAAATCTAGGTGACCTTGGATTGAGCGCTACTTTTTACATGTGTAACCAAAAGCACTCAAACAAAAGCCTTCTGTAGCAAAGAGGTTGTAAAGAGAGTGACAAGACAGACTATGAGAAAATATTTTAAGAACTTGGATAAAAGACTTGTATCCAATATATATGCATGTGTGTTCGGTTGTGTTCAACTCTTTGCGGCCCCATTGACTGTAGCCCACCAATCTCCTTTGTCTGTGGAATTTCCCAGCAAGAATACTGGAATGGGTTGCCATTTCCTTTTCCATGGGATCTTCCCAACCCAGGGACTGAACCTGTGTTTCCTGTGTCTCCTGCATTACAGGTGGATTCTTTACCACTGAACCACCAGGGAAGCCCATCCAAAACACAAGAAGAACACTTGAAACGCAACAATAAGAAAACAAAAACAGCTCAACTTAAAAATGGGCCTAAGCTTTTCTGGTAAGCGGCCTGAGGTCACCCCTAAAAATGGTGCGCTATTCACTTGACTCAAAACCCCACAAAATCATGCAAATCCAGAGGTTCAAATCTTTGTGTTCACTTTAAAAACACTTGTGAAACTCCTCAGGCCATAAAGGGTATGCATATCTGAAAACCACCGAGTGTCTGAAGGAGGTCACTTTAAAGAAGCAACGTGTGCCATTCTATCATTACAGCAGTGGCGTTGGCAGGTGTGTACAGGCCAAACAGTGGGGCTGGACGCCGGGTCGGTGGCCCAAAAAGAGTGCTGAACTTTTACTATACATGCTCAAAAATGCAGAGAGTTACGCTGAACTTAAGGGCTTAGATGTAGATTCTCTGGTCATTGAGCACATCCAGGTGAACAAAGCCCCCAAGATGCAGCACGGGACTTACAGAGCTCACGGTTGGATCCACCCCTATATGAGCTCTCCCTGCCACATTGAGATGATCCTTACTGAAAAAGAACATATTGTTCCTAAACCAGAAGAGGAGGTGGCACAGAAGAAAAAGATATCCCGGAAGAAACTGAAGAAACCGAAACTTATGGCCCGAGAATAAAAGCCGCAAAAAAGAAATGCAAATAAAAGTAAAAAAAAATAAAAACGAGCCTAAGATTCGAAAGATCTTTCACCAGAGTCAATATACAGATAAGCATATGAAAAAATGCTCAACATTGTATGTCACTAAATTTTCTCAAATTAAACAGTGAGATATCTGTACGTTACTAGATATCTATTAAAATAGTGAGAATCCAAAACACTGACAACACCAAATACTGGCAAGGATGTGTGGAACAGCAGAAACTCTTGTTCCTTGTTGATGAGAGTGGAAAAATGGTACAACCTTTATGGAAGACAGTTGGATGGTTTTTTATAAAGCTAAATATAGTCTTGGCATATGATCCAGTTATTACACTCTGAAATACTTACAAATGAGTTGAAAACTTATGCCCACACAAAACCCTGCACATCTTTATTCATAATTTCTCAAAACTGAGCCACCAAGATGTCCTTGACTGTAGCCCACCAGGCTCCTCTGTCCATGGAGTTCTGCAGGCAAGAATACTGGAGTAGGTTGCACTTCCCTTCTCCAGGATCAGTAGGTATATAGATGAACAAGCTGTGGTACAACATACCTATGCAGTGATGAAGAGGAATGTGCTATCAAACTATGAAAAGACATGAATGCAACTTAGATGCATATAGCTAAGTGAAAGAAATGAATGTGAAAAGGCTTCATACTATATGGTTCCAATAGCATGCCATCTTGAAAAAGGTAAAACTATGGAGATAATAAACAGATCAGTGGTTTCCAGGAGTTTAGCTTTGGGGTTGTATAGGTAAAGTATTAATATAAAGGACTTTTTTAGGTGGTGAAACGGTTTTCTGTAATACTGTAGTGATGAATACATGACACTGTGAGCTTGTGCATATCTGTGGAACTTTATAGCACAAAGAATGAAGCAGTGTATACAATTAAAAAATCGTTTAGAACTTTGGAAGATCCCAGCTGTGATACAGAATGTAACAAACCCTTCTAATTGGTTTGCAAATACATGAAACAGTCTCACCAAAGTGGGGGGAGGAGGCGGTGAAGTGGTTACTTTACTAACTTTGGAAATGAGTGTAGTTTGCCAAAAGAATTATACTAGGCTGCTTACTCTAGTTGATAAAATTATTTCTCATGAGGATTAGTTAATTAGTTCTGTTGCTCAGTTGTGGCTGACTTATTGTGACCCCATGTACTGCAGCATGCCAACTTCCCTGTCCAGCCCCAACTCCTGGAGCTTACTCAAACTCATGTCCATTGAGTCAGTGATGCCATCCAACCATCTCATCTTCTGTCATCCACTTCTTCTCCTGCCCTCAATCTTTCCCAGTATCAGGGTCTTTTCAGATGACTCAGTTGTTTGCATCAGGTGGCCAAAGTACTGGAGTTTCAGCTTCAGCATCAGTCCTTCCAATGAATATTCATGACTGATTTCCTTTGGGATTGACAGCTTTGATCTCCTTACAGTCCAAGGGACTCACAAGAGTCTTCTCCAACACCACAGTTCAAAAGCATAAATTCTTCGGCACTCAGCTTTCTTTATAGTCCAACTCTCACATACATACATGTCTACTGGAAAAACCACAGCTTTGACTAGATGGACCTTTGTCGTCAAAGTAATATCTCTGCTTTTTATTATTCTGTCTAGGTTGGTCATAACTTTCCTTCCAAGGAGCAAGTGCCTTTTAATTTCATGGCTCCAGTCACCATCTGCAGTGATTTTGGACCCCCGCCCCAAAGTCTCTCACTGTTTCCATTGTTTCCCCATCTATTTGCCATGAAGTAATGGGACCAGATGCCATCTTAGTTTTCTGAATATTGAGTTTTAAGCCAACTTTTTGCTCTCCTCTTTCACTTTCATCAAGAGGCTCTTTAGCTCTTTTTTGCTTTCTGCCATAAGGGTGGTGCCATCTGCATATCTGAGGTTATTGATATTTCTCCTGGCAAACTTGATTCCAGCTTGTGCTTCATCCAGCCTGGCATTCTGCATGATGTAGTCTGCATATAAGTTAAATAAGCAGGGTGACCATACACAGCCTTGACGTGCTCCTTTACTGATTTGAAACCAGTCTTTTGTTCTATGTCCAGTTCTAACTGTTGCTTCTTTATCTGCATACAGGTTTCTCAGGAGGCAGGTCAGGTGGGCTCATATTCCCATCTGTTTAAGAATTTTCCAGTTTGTTGTGATCCACACAGTCAAAGGCTTTGGCGTAGTCAATAAAGCAGAAGCAGATGTTTTTCTGGAACTTTCTTGCTTTTTTGATGATCCAGCAGATGTTGGCAATTTGATCTCTGGTTCCTCTGCCTTTTCTAAAATCAGCTTGAACATCTCGAAGTTCACGGTGCATGTACTGATGAAGCCTGGCTTGAAGAATTTTGAGCATTACTTTACTAGCATGTGAGATGATTGCAACTGTGTGGTAGTTTGAACATTCTTTGGCATTGCCTTTCTTTGGGATTGGAATGAACACTGACCTTTTCCAGTCCTGTGGCCACTGCTGAGTTTTCCAAATTTGCTGGCATATTGAGTGCAGCATTTTCACAGCATCATCTTTTAGGATTTGAAAGAGCTCCACTGGAATTCCATCACCTCCACTAGCTTTGTTCGTAGTGATGCTTCCTAAGGCCCACTTGACTTCACATTCCAGGATGTCTGGCTCTAGGTAAGTGATCACACCATTGTGGTTATCTGGATCATGAAGAGCTTTTTTTTTTTTAGTTCTTCCGTGTATTCTTGCCACCTCTTCTTAATATCTTCTCCTTCTGTTAGGTCCATGCTATTTCTGTCCTTTATTGTGCCCATCTTTGGATGAAATGTTCCCTTGGTATCTCTAATTTTCTTGAAGAGATCTCTAGTCTTTCCCATTATGTTGTTTTCCTCTATTTCTTTGCATTGGTCACTGAGAAAAGCTTTGTTATCTCTTCTTGCTATTCTTTGGAACTCTGCATTCAAATGGGTACATCTTTCCTTTTCTGCTTTGACTTTAGCTTCTCTTCTTTTCTCAGCTATTTCTAAAGCCTCCTCAGACAACCATTTTGCCTTTCTTTTCCATGGGGATAGTCTTGATCACTGCCTCCTGTACAGTGTCACGAACTTCCGTCCATAGTTCTTCAGGCACTCTGTCTATCAGGTCTAATTCCTTGAATCTATTTGTCACTTCCACTATAAAATTGCAAGGGATTTAGTTTAGGTCATACCTGAATGATCTAGTGATTTTCCCTACTTTCTTCAATTGAAGTCTGAAGTTGGTAATAAGGAGTTCATGATCTGAGCCACAGTCAGCTCCTGGTCTTGTTTTTGCTGACTGTTTTAGAGCTTCTCCATCCTTGGCTGCAAAGAATGTAATCAAATTTGATTTCAGTAGTGACCATCTGGTGATATCCATGTGTAGTGTCTTCTCTTGTCTTGTCGCAAGAGGGTGTTTGCTATGACCAGTGATTTCTCTTAGCAAAACTCTGTCAGCCTTTGACATGTGTCATTTTGTATCCCAAGGCCAAATTTGCCTGTTACTCCAGGTGTTTCTTGACTTCCTACTTTTGCAGTCCCCTATAAGGAAAATAACATCTTTTTTGGGTGTTAGTTCTAGAAGGTTTTGTAGGTCTTCATAGGGTCGTTCAACTTCAGCTTCTTCAGCATTAGTTGTCAGGGGACAGACTGGATTACTGTGATATTGAATGGTTTGACTTGGAAAGGAACAGAGATCATTCTGTTGTTTTTGAGATTGCATTTAAGTACTGCATTTCGGACTCTTTTGTTGACTATGATGGCTACTCCCTTTCTTCTAAGGGATTCTTGCCCACAGTAGTAGATGTAATGGACAT
Source organism: Capra ibex (assembly GCA_006410555.1). Classification (NCBI taxonomy): domain Eukaryota; kingdom Metazoa; phylum Chordata; class Mammalia; order Artiodactyla; family Bovidae; genus Capra; species Capra ibex. The sequence goes on from SJYO01037955.1 coordinate 22,210,535, forward strand.
CATCCATTCCAGTCCATTTTAGTTCACTGATTTCTAAAATGTTGATGTTCACTCTTGCCATTTCCTGTTTGATGACTTCCAATTTACATTGATTCATGGACCTAACATTCCAGGTTCCTATGCAGTATTGTTCTGTACAGCATTGAACTTTACTTCCATCACCAGTCACATCCACAGCTGGGTGTTGTTTTTGCTTTGGCTCTATCTCTTCATTCTTTCTGGAGTTATTTCTCCACTCATCTCCAGTAGCGTATTGGGCACCTACTCACCTGAGGAGTTCATCTTTCGTGTCCTATCTTTTTGCCTTTTCATACTGTTCATGGTGTTCTCAAGGCAAGAATACTGAAGTGGTTTGCCATTCCCTTCTCCGGTAGACTACGTTTTGTCAGAACTCTCCACCATGACCCATTCATCTTGGGTGGACTTACACGGCATGACTCATAGTTTCATTGAGTTAGACAAGGCTGTGGTCCATATGATCAGATTGGTTAGTTTTCTGTGATTGTGGTTTTCATTCTGTCTGTCCTCTGATGGATAAGGATAAGAGTCTTATTGAAGCTTCCTGATGGGAGAGACTTGCTGAGGGGGAAACTGGTCTTGTTCTGATGGGCAGGTAAATCTTTAATGCTCAGTAAATCTGTAATCCAATTTCTGTTGGTGGGTGGGGCTGTGTTTCCTCCCTGTTGTTTGACCAGAGGCCAAACTATGGTGGAGGTAATGAAGGTCCGTGCATGCACTGCTGAACTCAGTGCCCCTGACTCTGCAACAGGCACTGCTGACCCATGCTTCCACCGGAGACTCCTGGACACTCATGGACACTCAGTGGACACTCAAGTCTGGGTCAGTCTCTTGTGGGGTAACTGCTCCTTTCTTCTGGGTCCTGGTGCATACAAGGTTTTGTTTGTGCCCTCCAAGAGTCTGTTTCCCCAGTCCTGTGTAAGTTCAGGTGGCCCTATGGTGGGGTTAATGGCAACCTTCTCCAAGAGGGCTTATGCCATACCCAGGTCTGCTGCATCCAGAGCGCTTGCCCCTGCAGCAGGCCACTGCTGACCCGTACCTCTGCAGGAGACACTCAAGCACAGGTCTGGCTCAGTCTCTGTGGGGTGTCTGGATCCTGGTGTCTGGATCCTGGATCCCGCTCAAACAAAGTTTGTTTGAGCCCCCTGAGCATCTCTGGTGGGTATGGGGTTTGATTCTAAACACAATTTCACCACTCCTACCATCTTGCTGGGGCTTCTCTTTTGCCCTTGGACATAGGGTATCTTTTTTTGGTGGGATCCAACATTCTTCTGTTTACAGGTGCTTAGCAGCAAGTTGTAATTTTGGAGTTCTCACAGGAGTGATGAGCTCATGTCCTTCTTCTCCGCCATCCTTTTATCTGTTTTAACAACTACAGATATAAATCCAAGACTTATGATTTTTTGACTTTACAAAAGTATGAAAAACTATGAATTCAGTTCCAAGGCACTGCCAAAAAACTGTACAGCTTCATTATTCTCAAACTACTATATATATATATATTAGAATTTAGCAATGAGCAAGGTGTGTTACTGTTGGAGGTTACAGATAAGCAAAGGGAAAGAGGCTGGAATGATTCATGGGTAGTAACCTAGAACTGAGACATTGGTGTGAATTCATATTTACCTTAATATATATACACAGATGGTTGCATATAGAAATATTTATAGATAAGTGTATATATGTACAGGTTATTATGAATGAATATTTCTTTGCTCTGTTGGTTGAGGGGTCCTAGAAGCAAAGGCCTCTCAGTAGCAATGAGCACATCTATCAGCCAGGTGTTGGTACATAATTTTCCAGTAAAAACAACCAGGGTGACTTGCAGAAATGGCTGGCTCTAGGACTGGAGCAAGAAATACATAAGATAAGCTTGGAGTATCTTACAGTGCTAGAAAGTGAGGAAGTTCTCAGAGTATTAAAAAATCTACAATGATAAGGGTATGTCAAAGGGACAGAAGAACAAACTGAAAGAGCTCAGTGGCCAAAACTAGAATAATTGGGGCAGCACAATAAAGTAATAATGCATTTTAACACCAAGTATAAAAATAAAACCATGAGTCCATACTGATATAAACGAATAATTAAATAAGTGAATAACCGGGAGAAGAGACAAATCTCTGCAGAAAAACTCCAAATAATTTATGTAGGTACTCCACTATCAGGGAGGTGGAGGATAATGTCTTCATCTTTAGGTTTGGGCTGCACATAATGCCTTCCTTCTAAAAGTACAACATACAAAGGAGAAAAAGAATATCTTTAGTGTAGAATCTTGACAAACACTATCTCAGGTGAGTGAGTAATCAAGGTTAACATCAACAGTGAAAGTCATGTTGGTAGTATGTACCATCAATATGATGTGATGAGAATAGCACTACAACTATGGTTTTACTCCCTCAAACCCCAATTTGAGAAACATCAGACAATCTCCACTGATAAGACATTTTTTCAGACTACTTTACCAGTACTCAAGGACTTCCCTGTAGCTCAGACAGTAAAGAATCTACCTGCAACACAGGAGACCCGGGTTCAATCCCTGGGTTGGGAAGAGCCTCTGGAGAAGGGAATGGCAGCCCTCCCCAGTATTCTTGCCTGGAGAATCCCATGGACAGAGGACCCCAGCAGGCTACAGTCTGTGGGGTTGCAAAGAGTCAGACACGACTAGTGACTGACACTACTTACCAGTACTCCTCAAAACTGTCAAGGTAACCAAAGCTAAAAGTTTCACAAAGTGTTACAGCTGAGAGGAGTCTTGGGAGACCTGATAACTAAAAATATCATTCTGGAACAGAAAAAAGAGATGTAGGTAAAAACGAAGGAAATCTGAATAGTATGGTCTTTAGCTAATAATAATATATCAATCGGTTCAGTTCAGCCGCTCAGTCATGTCCGACTCTTTGCGACCCCATGAATCGCAGCACGCCAGGTCTCCCTGTCCATCACCAACTCCTGGAGTTCACTCAGACTCATGTCCATCGAGTCAGTGATGCAATCCAGCCATCTCCTCCTCTGTCGTCCCCTTCTCCTCCTGCCCCCAATACTTCCCAATATCAGAGTCTCTTCCAATGAGTCAACTCTTCACATGAGGTGGCCAAAGAACTGGAGTTTCAGCTTCAGCATCATTCCCTCCGAAGAAATCCCAGGGCTGATCTTCAGAATGGACTGGTTGGATCTCCTTGCAGTCCAAGAGACTCTCAAGAGTCTTCTCCAACACCACAGTTCAAAAGCATCAATTCTTCGGTGCTCAGCTTTCTTCACAGTCCAACTCTCACATCCATACATGACCACTGGAAAAACCAGAGCCTTGACTAGACGGACCTCAGTCGGCAAAGTAATATCTCTGCTTTCAAATATGCTATCTAGGTTGGTCATAACTTTTCTTCCAAGGAGTAAGTGTCTTTTAATTTCATGGCTGCAGTCACCATCTGCAGTGATTCTGGAGCCAAAAAAAAAAAAAGTCTGACACTGTTTCCACTGTTTCCCCATCTATTTCCCATGGAGTGATGGGACCGGATGCCATGATCTTCATTTTCTGAATGTTGAGCTTTAAGCCAACTTTTTCACTCTCCTCTTTCACTTTCATCAAGAGGCTTTTGAGGTCCTCTTCATTTTCTGCCATAAGGGTGGTGTCATCTGCATATCTGAGGTGACTGATATTTCTCCCGGCAATCTTGATTCCAGCTTATGTTTCTTCCAGTCCAGCTTTTCTCATGATGTACGCTGCATAGAAGTTAAATAAGCAGGGTGACAATATACAGCCTTGACGTACTCCTTTTCCTATTTGGAACTAGTCTGTTGTTCCATGTCCAGTTCTAACCGTTGCTTCCTGACCTGCATACAGGTTTCTCAAGAGGCAGGTCAGGTGGTCTGGTATTCCCATCTTTTGAAGAATTTACCACAGTTTATTGTGATCCACACAGTCCAAGGCTTTGCAATAGTCAATAAAGCAGAAATAGATGTTTTTCTGGAACTCTCTTGCTTTTTCCATGATCCAGCGGATGTTGGCAATTTAATCTCTGGTTCCTCTGCCTTTTCTAAAACCAGCTTGAACATCAGGAAGTTCACTGTTCACGTATTGCTGAAGCCTGGCTTGGAGAATTTTGAGCATTACTTTACTAGCATGTGATATGAGTGCAATTGTGCGGTAGTTTGAGCATTCTTTGGCATTGCTTTTCTTTGGAATTGGAATGAAAACTGACCTTTTCCAGTCTTGTGGCCACTGCTGAGTTTTCCAAATTTGCTGGCATATTGAGTGCAGCACTTTCACAGCATCATCTTTCAGGATTTGAAAGAACTCCACTGGAATTCCATCACCTCCACTAGCTTTGTTCGTAGTGATGCTTCCTAAGGCCCACTTGACTTCACATTCCACGATGTCTGGCACCAGGTGAGTGATCACACCATCGTGATTTTCTGGGTCGTGAAGATCTTTTTTGTACAGTTCTTCTGTGTATTCTTGCCACCTCTTCTTAATATCTTCTGCTTCTGTTAGGTCCATACCATTTCTGTCCTTTATCGAGCCCATCTTTGCATGAAATGTTCCCTTGGTATCTCTAATTTTCTTGAAGAGATCTCTAGTCTTTCCCATTCTGTTCTTTTCCTCTATTTCTTTGCATTGATCGCTGAAGAAGGCTTTCTTATCTCTTCTTGCTATTCTTTGGAACTCTGCATTCAGATGCTTATATCTTTCCTTTTCTCCTTGGCTTTTCGCCTCTCTTCTTTTCACAGCTATTTGTAAGGGCTCCCCAGACAGCCGTTTTGCTTTTTTGCATTTCTTTTCCATGGGGATGGTCTTGATCCCTGTCTCCTGTACAGTGTCAGGAACCTCATTCCATAGTTCATCAGGCACTCTGTGTACCAGATCTCGGCCCTTAAATCTATTTCTCACTTCCACTGTATAATCATAAGGGGTTTGATTGAGGTCACACCTGAATGGCCTAGCGGCTTTCCCTGTGTATATATCAATATGCTTCAGTAATCACTGCAACTGTAGCAGGTTTAGGGGTTCCCTGGTGGCTCACATGATAAGGAATCTGACTACAACGTGGGAGACCTGGGTTCAATTCCTGAGTCTGGACGGCATGGCAACCCACTCCAGTATTCTTGCCTGGGGAATCCCCGTGGACAGAGGAGCCTGGTGGGCTACAGTCCATGGTGTCACAAAGAGTCGGACGTGACTGAGCGACTAAACACAGCACAGTAGCAGTTTTAAGATGCTAATAATAGGGAGAACTGGCTGTGGAGTATATGATAACTTGCTGTACTGTCTTTACAGTTTTTATGTATATATAAAACTCTTCTAAAAACAAAAGTTTTTTAAAAGTAAAAAAACAGATAACTCCTTCATTAGAGTTTCTTTAGTGACATTTTAATATTGAATAAATTAATTCGTTCATCTCCAGAAGGTGAAAATGTTAATGGGCTCAACATTCCAATTAAAAGGCAGAATGAATTAAAAAAAAAAACAAGTTCTTTTGGAAACTCACACATTTAAATATAAATACTAGGTACGTTGGCAAAGTAAATGGATAGAAAAAGATATGTGATGGAAACAGGAAAAGGAACAATGCTTAAGCAACTATGTTAATATCATGTAAAATAAACCTTGAAATAAATTTTACTTTCATTTATTCTTTTTCTGATCTTCTTTTTCTTGTCTAGATCCAACTTTTTGACCTATAAAATTTTTCTTCTGCCTGAAGAAGTGCTTTTAACATTTCTTTTAGGGAAGTCTGTTGTTATTTGAATTTCCTCAGCTTTTGTTTTCTTTCGAGAAAAATCTTTATTTTTATTTCACTTTTGAAAGATAATAATTTTGCTGAATATATAAGTCTACATTGGTGGTTTTATTTTTCTCAGTTCTTTAAAGATTTCACTCCACTCTCTCGTTAAGATAGTTTATGAGAAGTGTACTGTAGTTCCTGTCCTTGTTCCTGTAAAGAGAAGGTGGTTTTTGTTTTTTTCTCTTCTCTGGCTTCTTTCAAGATTTCCTCTTTGTCTTTAGTTTTTTGTCTTTTGTCATTTGAATATGATAGGCTAGGGGTGTGTGTGTGTGTGTGTGTGTGTGTGTGTGTGCATATGTGTGTGTGCATGTATTGATAGTTATTCTGCTTGAAGTTGTCTGAGCTTCCTAGATCTGTGGTACTGTGTCTATCATAGTTTTGGTAATTTTCGGTCATTATTACTTCAGATATTTCTTCTGCTATTTTCTCTGTTTCCAATTATGCATCTGTGACACCTTTTGCAGTTATCCCACAGTTCTTGGATTTTTTGTTCTTTTTTCTATTTGTGCTTCAGTTTGTGAAATTTATATTGATAGATCTTGAAGTTTACAGATGCTTTTCCAGGGCCATGTTGAATCCACTGATGGCATCCAAGGCAGTCTTTGTTTCTGTTAGAATCTTTTTTCTAACATTTCTTTTTTATTCTTTCTTAGAGTTTCCATCTTTTGGCTTTTTCCACTTAAAGTGTTTAACATAGTACTCATTTGTTGTTGTTTTTCAGCTGCTAAGTTGTGCCCAAGTCTTTGTGACCCCAGGGACTGCAGCACTTCAAGCTTCCTTGTCCTTCAGTATCTCCTGGAGTTTGCTCAGACTCATGTCCATTGAGTTGGTGATGCCATCCAGCCATCTCATTCTCTGCTATCCTCTTCTCTTGCCTTCAGTCTTTCCCAGCATCAGGGTCTTTTCAATGAGTCAGCTCTTTGCATCAGGTGGCCAAAGTATTACTCATAGTTATTTTAAATTCCTTGTCTGATAATTCCAAAATCTATGTCATATCTGAATCTGATTCTTGTTTTGTCTTTATAGACTGTAATTTTTTTTTCTTGCCTTTTAAGCATGACTTGCAGTTTTATCCTGGAAATCTAGACAACTCATCAGGTAATAGGAAATGAGCCTTTTAATGTGATTAAAAAAAATTAATCTCTCTTACAGTGGGGTTCTGTTTAATGTTTGCTGTAGTTGTAGATGCCAAAGGCTTTTAATTCCCCTAATGTCTTTGATTTTGTCTTTCCTGTTGTCTTTTGGGGTCCTTAACAACTTCCATGAGACTCCTTAGATAGAGTCTCAATTTTGTAGTTCTTTGATCTGAATTCACCGATATCCTGGAGTCAGATGGTGTAGTAGAATGATGTGAAGTAGCATTTTATAATCTTGAAATTAAATCTTCTTCCTTTAGTGCATCTATGTCATTGGGCTGTGACCTTCACAAATTGTTCTCCAGTGGTATAGCCCTCCTTCGATTACTTTCTCTAGCTGTAGCATCTATTTATTTGAAGTCATGACTGGTTTTGAATGATTTTTCCTCACCTAAGTGGAGACTAGATGGACTCAGGGACTATGTTAGGAGGAATGCTATTTCTGCAGATGGGATAAAGATCTAGAAAAGTCTTTTCCAGTGTAAGTAAACCTTTGTTATAGAGAAGGCTCTGAGCATATTTCATAACGATTACTCTTATCCCATCCGCACCTGCCATAGCCATGAAGGGAACTTTTGGGGATCCTCACTGTGATAACTTAGTAGGGTTCCTAGATGTAAATTCAGTTCAGTTCAGTTGCTCAGTCATGTCTGGCTCTTTGTGACCCCATGGACTGCAGCACACCAGACTCCCCTGTCTATCACCAACTCCCGGAGCTTGCTCAAACTCATGTCCATCGAGTCAGTGATGTCGTCCAGCCATCTCATCCTCTGTGGTCCCTTTCTCCTCCTGCCTTCAATCTTTCCCAGCATCAGGGTCTTTTCTAAGGAGTCAGTTCCTCTGCATCAGGTGGTCAAACTATTGGAGCTTCAGTTTCAGCATCAGTCCTTCCAATGAATATTCAGGACTAATTTCCTTTAGGATTGACTAGTTTGATCTCCTTGCAATCCAAGAGACTCTCAAGAGTCTTCTCCAACACCTCAGTTAAAAACATCAATTCTTCAGTGCTCAGCTTTATTTATGGTCCAACTCTCACATTCATATGTGACTACTGGAAAAACCATAGCTTTGACTATACAGTGGTCCTAGATGTAAAGCCCCTGAAAATTTGGAGGCACCTCTAAGACTGAGGCTTTCAGGAGACTTACTATTATGGAAGTCTGCACTCAGCTTCCAGTAGCTTATCAAAATTTCCTTTAAGTATTTCTACAAGTTTATGGCCCTAGCGGCTTCTGCTCCAGTTGGTCAAATCTTAGCTGTGACTTCCAGGATTCTTCTGTCCTTCCAGATCTCGGGGTGGTGGTGGTTTGCCTTAAAACTTTGGTTCTCTGATGGATACAAGAAAAGTTATTGGTTTTCAAGTTGTTCAACTTTTTCTTGATGTGATGGCAGCAGTGCTGACTTTCAAGCTCTTTATATGTTGGTGCTGATACTGTACGGAGAAGGCAATGGCACCCCACTCCAGTACTCTTGCCTGGAAAATCCTATGGATGGAGGAGCCTGGTGGGCTGCAGTCCATGGGGTCGCTGAGAGTTGGACACGACTCAGTGGCTTCACTTTCACTTTTCACTTTCATGCATTGGAGAAGGAAATGGCAACCCACTCCAGTGTTCTTGCCTGGAGAATCCCAGGGATGGAGGAGCCCGGTGAGCTGCCGTCTGCGGGATCACACAGAGTCGGACACGACTGAAGTGACTTAGCGGCAGCAGCTGATACTGTAAGATGTCTTATGATGTTTAATTATTGATATGATTGATTCAGGCCTACCAGTTTATTGCTTTATTTTGCCCCTCTGGTTTTTTTTTTTTTTAAAGATTTTATCTTTTAGAGCATTTTTACGTTCACAACCAAACTGAACAGACTGTACAGAGATTTCTCATGTACCCCTTGTCCTCACACAAGCATAGCCTCTTCTATTACCAACATCCTCAACCAGAGTGGTACATTTGTTAAAACTGATGAACTTACATGGATACATTATCACCCAAAGTTCATATTTTTTGTTAGGGTTCACTCACTCTTGGTGTTTTGACAAGGGTATAATGATATGTAGTTCTCATTATATTAGTAGTGTCATATAGAAGAGTTTATAGTCCTATAATTCCTCTGTGCTCTACTGCTTTTTGTTTTTCAATTCCCTTCCCCACCGTTTATCTTACCTTCAATTTGATTACTTAACTATTTTTAGAGTTCTATTTTTAATTTATTATGTTGACTTTTAGCTGTGCTTTCCTTTTTTGTGGTTATGATAGGGTATTACAGTATACATTTTAAACTTTTTACCATCTTCTTTGATTTGGTACTGTGTAGCTTCACGTAATAACGCAGATCCATTGTAACAATATAGATCCTTTTACTGTCGCCCCATGTATGTTGGCAGTTGATCCTCTTGGTTGTGTTTCGTCGGCAGTGTCTTTATATCACCTTCATTCTAGAAGGATGCTTTGCTATATATAGAATTCTTGGTTGAGAGTTCTTTTGCTTTTGGTATTTCAAAGATCTTGCCCCGTTGTCTTTTGTCTTTCAGTTTTGGATGAGAAGTCAGAATAACTTAGGTTTTCTAAGGTTGCTTTCAATATTTTTCCTTTGCATTTGATTTTCAGCATTTTGATGTGTTGACTCTTGGTTTTCTTTCCATTCGTCCTGAACTGGTCTCTCAAATCTGTAGATTTACATCTCTCATCAAATTTGAAAAGTTTTCAGCTATTATTTTTTCAGTTTTTTACTTCTCCATTCTCTTCATTTCTTTCTTCTGCTTCTGTTAATATGAGCTTGTTATTTTTTTCAACTTGTTGTATGGAGGATTACATTAATTGATTTTTAAATGTTGGATCAACTTTGCATACCTGATTGTGATTTATAGTACTTCAAGTTCACTATTTTCAATTTCACTAACACAATTCTTTTTTAAAAAAATTTCTAACATTTATTCTGGCACCAGTAAATAAATGTTACATTTGCTTTTATAGTATTTAGATTGCAGAGGCCCAGAAAATGATTTATATGGTCCCCTAGGAGCACTGTGAAGGAGCATTCTTTCATTCTTTTATTAATTTATTTTTTTATGTTTCTGTGTTTTAATTAATTAATTAATTTTAATTGGAGGCTAATTACTTTACAATATTGTAGTGGTTTTTGCCACACATTGACATGAGTCAGCCATGGGTGTACATTTGTTCCCCATCTTGAAACGCCCTTCCACCTCCCTCCCCATCCCATCCCTCAGGGTCATTCTAGTGCACCAGCCCTGAGCACCCTGTCTCATGCATTGAATCTGGGCTGGCTATCTGTTTCACATATGATAATATACATGTTTCAATGTTATTCTCTCAAATCTTCCCACCCTTGCCTTCTCCCACAGAGTCCAAAATTCTGTTCTTTATCTCTGTGTCTCTTTTGCTGTCTCGCATATAGGATCATCATTGTCATCTTTCTAAATTCCTTATATATGCTGTAGTGTACTATATTGGTGTTTTTCTTTCTGGCTTACTTCACTCTGTATAATAGGCTCCAGTTTCATCCACCTCATTAGAACTGAATCAAATGCATTCTTTTTAATGGTTGAGTAATATACCATTGTGTATATGTACCACAGCTTTCTTAGCCATTCGTCTGCCAGTGGACATCTAGGTTGCTTCTATGTCCTGGCTATTGTAAACAATGCTGTGATGAACATTGGGGTACACGTGTCTCTTTCAGTTCTGGTTTCCTTAGTGTGTATGCCCAGCAGTGGGATTACTGTGTTGTATGGCAGTTCTATTTCCAGTTTTTAAAGGAATCTCCATACTGTTCTCCATAGTGGCTGTACTAGTTTGCATTCCCACGAACAGTGTAAGAGGGTTCCCTTTTCTCCACACCCTCTCCAGCATTTATTGTTTGTAGACTTTTTGATAGCAGCCATTTTGACCAGTGTGAGATGGTACCTCATTGTGGTTTTGATTTGCATTTCTCTGATAATGAGTGATGTTGAGCATTTTTTCATGTATTTGTTAGCCATCTGTATGTCTTCTTTGGAGAAATGTCTGTTTAGTTCTTTGGCCCAGTTTTAGATTGGGTTGTTTATTTTTCTGGAATTGAGCTGCATGAACTGCTTGTATATTTTTGAGATTAATTCTTTGTCAGTTGCTTTGTTTGCTATTATTTTCTCCCATTCAGAAGGCTGTCTTTTCACCTTGCCTATAGTTTCCTTCATTGTGCAAAAGCTTTTAAGTTTAATTAGGTCCCATTTGTTTATTTTTGCTTTTATTTCCATTACTCTGGGAGGTGGGTCATAGAGGATCCTGCTATGCTTTATGTCAGAGAGTGACTAACACAATTCTTTATCAATTTTATTACAAGCCAATCTTATGTATTTTTACTTTAGATATTGTGTTTTTCAGTCTAAAGAATTTCTATTTCTTTTGTATTTTCTGTTTCTTTCCTGAGATTGTTACCCTTTGGTTGATTTGAAGTATATTTGCCTTTGCCTTATTGAGCCTCGTTAGTCTTTATTTTGGGCTTTCCTGGTAGCTCAGACAGTAAAGAATCTGATGCAATACAGGAGACCTGGGTTCGACCCCTGGGTTGGGAAGTTCCCCTGAAGGAGGGCATGGCAACCCACTTCAGTATTCTTGCCTGGAGAATCCCCATGGACAGAGGAGCCTGGTGGGCTACAGTCTATGGGGTCGCAAAGAGTCAGACATGACTGAGTGACTTAAGCACAGCACAGCAGTCTTTATATTACTCATTTGAAAATTCCATCATTTGGTTTAACTCAAGGTTGGCTTCTGTTTATCATCTTCTCCCTTAAGAATGAGTCAAATTTCTCTAGTTCTTTTTATATAATAGGTAATTTTGGTTTATATCCTGAATACTGTGAACATTATATTGTGTATATTCCAAATTCTGTTATATTTCTCCAAATATTATTCATGTTTCTGTGTTAGCAGATGGTTTACTTGGTTAGATGCAAATAATCAATTAATGTAAGACTCTATTTTATTGATGTTTTCCATAAACTTTGAGAATAACTTTGTGGTATGAGGCAGGTTGAGTTTTATTTTTTTAGGTTCAGCTGCAAGTTGCTCTGAGTCCGCCATGCGCGTTCATAGTTTAGAGGTCAGCAAAAAACCAGGGCCAGTTGGACTTCACTTGCAGTCCAGTGGTTAAGAATTCACCTGTCAGTGCAAGGCTTGTGGGTTCACTCCCTGTTCCAGGAAGATTGTATATGTCATGGGACAACTAGGCTTGTGTACCACCAGTTCTGAGCCTGTACTCTAGGGTCCATGAGCTGCAACTCCTGAGCCCACGCATCTTAGAGCGCATGCTCTGCAACAGGAGAAGCCACTGCAATGAGGAGCCTTCACACTGTAAGTACAGAGTAGTCCCATTTGCCACAACTAGACAGTAGCCCCTGCTCACAGTCAAAAGACCCACCATAGCCAAAAAAAAAAAAAGACTAGGGCAAGTTTGGTGTATACCTTCTTTCTGTCTTTAAAAATTTTTTTTTATAATTTCCTCATTTTTTTTTTCCATATCTTAGGTTGCTTTGGCTCTGTCCTCTGGTTCTTCAGACAAGAAAGAGGGTTTCCTAACCAAGTTTTAGCCATTCAGTAACTTGCAATGACAGCAGCCTGTTCTCAGAGTAAAATCACACAAATAGAAGATTCAGGCTGTACTGTCCGTCTCTTTCATATTCTAACATCCTTCCAATATCTGCCCGATCTTAACTGTAGAATTTTGAGGTTGTTGTTCTCCTGTTTTCATTCATTATTTATATTTATTTTCAGGTAGTTTTGAGCATAAGGATTGTAATCCACCATACTGAAAACGGAACACTTTTCAGCCTTTGACTTCTACGGCTAGTCTCTAATATGTACCACAGCTCAGTGACTTCCAAAAAAACTATGCTTAATTTCTGAAATTCCATTGCCCTACCAGTAAAATGGAGTCTTAAATGAACTGAGACGTAAAATATTAAGCAGCAAAAATACTGATTTTATTTTTCCTGTATCTCCTTCTTCTCTTTCATAGTGAGGTTCAGTCTCTAATCAGGTTCAGTCTCTAATCCTGGATTGTCCATGTTCAAAATCCACCCTGAAACCATAATTTCTGGCAGCATCTCTAGAGTAAAGACTCTTAACTTTTTAAAATTTTATTCTGTTTAGGTGACACCTCTCCCAACATCTTCAGATAGTGGGAATAAGTAAGACAGGAGGAAGTTATCTTAAGACAGTAGCTTAAAATTGAACAGTAAACATCTCTTTTCAAAAATTTATTTATTTTTGGTTGTGCTGAGTCTTCATTGCTTCATGGGCTCTTCTCTAGTTGTGGCAAGCAGGGGCTACTCTCTAGCTCTGCTGCGCAGACTTCTCGTTGCAGTGATTTCTTTTGTTCAGCACGGGCTGTAGGCACAGCGGCTTCCAGGCTCTAGAGCACAGGCTCAGTTGTTGTGGTGCCTGGGATTAGTTGCTCCACAGCATATGGGATCTTCCTGGACCTAATTGAACCCATGTCTTGTGCATTGACAGATGGATTCTTTACCACTGAACCACCAAGAAAGCCCGAACATCTCTTTTCTTATAAATCTTTTAGGTATTCCCACCACTCTCCCAATATTAGGCAGTTTTAGTAGATCATTCCTCCTATCAGAACTCTGTATTGCTCTTCTTTTTTTTTTAAATTCAGATTTTCTCTAGCTAGTTCACTGACCTTCCTTTTGTATTATTGATTTCATATGCAAAGGAGTTTAGTTATAATCTTGTCTCACTCCCAGTTAATATTCCAAAAGTTTCTTTTTCTCCCCCCACAAATAAAATAGCCATCAAATGTTCGGTTAATTGAACATATCTTTACCCCAATGAAGACTGCTGTGACCAACTCTTAAGCAAGGATTTTTGTTGCTTTTTTCCCTTAATTCCCATTACATTCATTCTAGTAAAGGAGTGAGAATGACGTATACTGCTTTACAAAATCTTCTTTGTACTTCTGATATCCAATAAGGTCTGAGAACTGAAAGTTTTCCTGCAAGTTTGGTACAGATGCATTTGGATTCAGCACCTAACTGCAACTAATGTGTGTCTTTCATTACCAGTTTAGTGTAAGCATTCATGCATGTCGCTACAGAAATATTGATGTGCTCAGTTATGGGGTATTCATATTATATGGTACCATACCTGTATTACCTATCTAAAACCTGAAAATTTATGAATTCTGAAACACATCTTGCCCTAAAAGTTTTGGGTGAGGGGTTATAGACCTATACTATGGAAAAACGCTTTAGAACATACTGATGTCGTATATTTTATATTGGAAAATTATATTCCATAAAAGCAATTATTTGGAAGTATATTTACTATTGAATTACCTAACTCACTACAAATTAAATTCAAACATAGTGAAACCAAGCCATCATTAATTCATATTTAAATGGCAAGAAAAGCAGCATTTTCAAAACCACAACCAACTTGTCAATAACATACGTTGATTACCAAAACTGCAGTAAATCAACCTTTCTGCACATTTGCACGCAAAGTATAAAAGTATCAACATTTAAAAAAATTGAGTGAGAGACTTGATAGAAAACTAGGTCCTCAGAAAGCTGTAAGCATGGGTCAGTGTTAACTGTGAATATGTCATTTTAGTATCTTTGATTAGTCCCTTTACTAGATACAAGGCAGTGCCTCTTGGTCATAAGGTATGTAAAAACGGAAGCCGAAAGAATTTACCTTCTCACTCTTAATGCAGAATTTTCATTTTTATGTTTTATTCTTGACACATTAGAATTATCTGGTAGGCCAGGAACCATACTATTAATATAAAAGTCATCAATCTAGAATCATAGTTATCATGTTGAAGAGGTGGTGGTATTTGGTGGCAGGATTGAAGAAGGATGGTAAGAACAAATTTTTCAACATAACAGTCATGGAATTCACATTAAAAAATATAAGGAATATATTCTCTATGACTGTACTTTGATGCACATGCAAATGGCCCAGAAAACCCCATTTTCCCACTGTTTTATCACAATTACAGATGGGTAATTGGGTGTTACCCATGGGTGGGTGTTTTTAAATGGGTGCAGGAAGGTTCCATTGTATCAACAACTGCTATTTAAACCCCTGAGCATGGTATTGACACATCTTTGGGACCCTAACTTAAATCACCATTGCTCTTGGTTAGATGTATATATTTTCATTTTTCTTGGTTTTCTTTTTTCTTTTCTTGGATTAGAGAGCTGTATACGTCTTGATCTTTTACTGTTTTCCTAACGACTCTCTCAGGTTTCTTTTTTCAAGTATTTAATGGCTAGCTCTTTTTGTTCAGGTGTTAGTTTAAATATCACCATCCCTTTTTTTCCCCCTGAACCTTCTTTTGTTTTATTTTCATCACAACACTTTTTTTCATGATGTTAAATGTTTATTTCCAGTCTGTCATCATACCCTGCCCCACGTAGACTCCAAGCAGGAAGTGACCTTGTACCTTCACTAAACTGCTTGTGTAAGAAGGCACTTAATAAATATTTGTTGAATAAATGAATTAATGTGTGAATGAATAGATCAGAATCAAAGTGCAGGAAAATTACACATATTTGCACTGGGTGGTAATGTCAGTTTCACTCTTGGTTAACTTTATCTTAGACATTTCAAATATCCAATATACATTTTTAATGTGATGTGTTTAGATTTTAACTTAAAGACTTTAAAGCTGGGAGTGATCCTCAAAAAACTGAAAATAGAACTACTATTTGATCTAGCAATTCCACTCCTATGTATATAGACAAAGAAAATAAAATACTAATTCAGAAAAATATACATACCCAAATGTTCATGCCAGTGTTGTTTACACTAGCCAAGATATGGAAGCAACCTCAGTGACCACCAACAGGTGAATGGATAAAGACTATGTGGTGTGTGTATACACACACACTGGAGTGCTACTTAGCCATAAAAAAGAATAGAAATTTTGCCATTTGTAGCAACATGGATGGGCTTGGAGGGCATTATGCTAAGTAAAGTAAG
Source organism: Capra ibex (assembly GCA_006410555.1). Taxonomy (NCBI): domain Eukaryota; kingdom Metazoa; phylum Chordata; class Mammalia; order Artiodactyla; family Bovidae; genus Capra; species Capra ibex. Next base: position 22,226,471 of record SJYO01037955.1, read on the forward strand.
TTAGAGAAAGACAAATACTGTATGTTATCACTTATATCTGTAATCTAAAAATAAAACAAATTAATGAATATAATAAAACAGAAATAGACTCAGATATAGAGAACAAACTAGTGGTTATCAGTGGGAAAGTGGGGCAAGGTAAAGGTAAGGGATTAGGAGGTACAAGTGAAAGTCACTCAGTCATGTCTGACTTTTTGCGACCCCATGGAATATACAGTCTATGGAATTCTCCAGGCCAGAATACTGGAGTGGATGGCTTGTTCCCTTCTCCAGGGGATCTTCTCAACCCAGGGATCGAACCCAGATCTCTCACATTGCAGACAGATTTTCTACCAGCTGAGCCATAAGGGGAGCCCTAGGATATTGGCGTGGGTAGCCTATCCCTTCTCCAGCAGATCTTCCCAACCCAGGAATCCAACCCAGGTCTCCTGCATTGCATACGGGTTCTTTTCCAACTGAGCTATCAGGTAAGCCCAGGAGGTACAAAATATTACGTATAAAATAAATAAGCTATACAGATATACAGCACAGGGAATTTTAAACCAACAGACAAACCCAGAGTGAATAATGAAAGTACTGCCCTCTAGCAGTATCTCAAAAACTACTGTGATTCTTTCAAATGCTTACCTCTTAACAATATACATCTAAAAATGACAGTCAACTTATAAGCATAGCATTCAGAGACATGAAATCTAGTGATTCTCAAGGCTGGCAAAGTACTCCTTCTCTCCTTTTTCTGATTTCTCACTACAGAAAGCTAGATAAAGTTGAACTGTGTTCCTGGTTAGTGTAACTAGAGCTGGGCTTATGTCCTGTGGATTAGGACAAGTCATGCCAGTATCAAGATGTAGAATGTTTTTTAGTGTAAAGGATAAATATGAGCTTCAAGAATAAGATGGTAGTATAATGTATTGGTTAAACAATTGAATAATAATAGGAAATAAAACCAAGGTCAGGAACTGAGTAAGGTGGCTCAGGGAAATTGTTATAAGAGTCTGTGACTCATTGCTTTTGTCCACTAAACTTATGATGCAGGAGAAGATTGAACAGTGTAAAGGAACAGATTTGAGTAAGGCATAAAGACAGATAGATTGAGAGATTTATTTGGCTGTCCAATGGTTAAGCCTTCATCTTCCAATGAAGGGGGTGTGGGTTTGATCCCTGGTCAGGGGGCTAAGATCCCACATGCTTTGAGACCAAAAAACCAAAATGTAAAACAGAAACAATATTGTAACAAGTTCAATAAAGACTTTAAAAATGGTCCACATCAAAAACAGTCATAAGAAAAAAAAGATATATTGGAAAGAACACTAAACTTGTCCTCTAGTCCTTAAGATATACAGCCTGAGGAAATGAGTATGTTTCTACATTCATAACATGCAAATATGTGCTTCAATGTGTGTGTGTGTGAAAATTAAATAAAATTAATTTCACCTGATACCTTGAGGATTTGTTAAGGTTGTTGAAAAGTTATGGATGCTAGATCAACACTTAAGGTCTATTCACCTTTAGAAGGACTGCCCTGTTGGCTTAGCAGTAAAGAATCTGCCTGCCAATGCAGGAGATGCAGGTTTGATCCTCTGGGTTGGGAATATCCCCTGGAGAAGGAAATGGCAACCCACTCCGATGTTTTTGCCTGGGAAATCCTGTTGACAGAGGAGCCTGGCAGGCTACAGTCCATGGGGTCACAAAAAAGTTGGACATGACTTAGCAATTGAACACCCCCACCACCACTTTTAGAAAAGCTACATACTTGCAATATAGCCAGGGGTTTTGAGATAACAATCTTTGTGTTTATCATTATACAAACAAATATTGAGTGCCAGTTTTTGTAAAGTACCTTACGAAGTAATCATGACTCAAAGATAAAAGAAATATAATCTAATAGAGAAAGTAAGATATGTATATTATATTGTAAATAACTGCAATTATAGAAAGTAATTAGTACAAGAAGAGAAGATAGATAAAGGTGCCGTAAGCATTAGAAGACAGAGTAAGAATGTCATCTGAGGCTATGTGGAACACAAGAAAGGCAAAATGGAGCGTGGAGTGTGGATGACATTTCTTTTACAAATCAGTGTGACACAGGTATATATTAAATGATAGTTTTAAGTATTTTTTTTTCTAATATTTCACGCTAATGTTTTAAAATTTGTTTTTCTCTAGTTGTATAATGAATTTTAAAGTTTTCTTTTTATTTAAAAAAAATAATTGTTTGCCATTTACAGTCTATAATGTATCTGTTAAACCTGTGATGATTTATCAGGAGATCGGAATGAGCCCAGAATAGTCTTAGCAATGGATTATATTTTGAGTGGCTTCAATTCTTCTGATAGAAAATGTGAGACTGTCACACTTGAGAACTAGTTTCTCAGCAACATAAACAGTTGGCTTTGGGAACATCTTGCTCTAAAGCAAATGCTCAAAGTATCTTGATTTAAGCAAATTTATTTAGAAAGTGAGTGGGGTTGAATCTTATACAACTGTTTGATTAAGTCTGACATTATTATGAGAGGGATACTTACTAAAAGGTAAGGCTGCAACTGAGAGAAGTTCCAAAGGAGAGATTTTTTAAAAATATAGAACATGAAAACTGTTTGAAAGTAAAAGCTAGTGAAGTCATGGAAATTGCTAACCTTTGGAAGACAACTCTGAACTCTTTTCAGAAAAAAGTCAAGTACAGCTCAACTACCTTCCTGGGATTTGAATCTCAACCCCTTACTTAGTTGCTTTCAGCTCCCCACATATATATTATTTTACTGTCCAATCTTGGACTGAAAAAATATAAAAGTCCTGACTGTCTATAATTATAACTTGTACCATCATTTACATGAAAAAATTATACAAAGCTCAATTACTTGGAGTGGAGGAGGGGCAAGTCTGAATTGTTGAAAAGTTCAAACGCTAGATCTAAAGAAAAGCATTATTTTTCAAAGGCATCGAACACTTTGAATTACCTGTAAACAAAGCTTTGTTAAGGTGAGAGAAGGCCTGCTGTGTTTTGGTGAATAGATAAGATGACATTTGAAATAATACATTAATTGTTTATATGCAAATGAATGCTGTTACATGTGCTTGAAAACAGTTTGTTCTCTTAAGTAGGTCAAGCGTTCCCCACCGCGCCCCCCCCCATCCTTGTTTACATCAGAGAGATTTAACCGACATAATTTGCTTTTTTTTACAAATACGGCAAAGGAAGCTGAAGTCAGATATCACAGATTCCAACTTAATGGAGTTCAAATTGATGAGAGGGTGTTCCCTTTTACTTATGTATTAAAGTTTATAATATTTGCTGTTCTTTATGAGTTCATAATCTGAATGTATTCACTGGTTGAAAACAATTTTATTTCCGTGCTTGTGATGGGTCTGTTAAGATTTTCTATTTCTTCCTGGTTCAGTTTTGGAAAATTGTACTTTTCTAAGAATTTGTCCATTTCTTCCACGTTGTCCATTTTATTGGCATACAATTGCTGATAGTAGTCTCTTATAATCCTTTGTATTTCTGTGTTGTCTGTTGTGATCTCTCCATTTTCATTTCTAATTTTATTGATTTGATTTTTCTCTCTTTGCTTCTTGATGAGTCTGGCTAATGGTTTGTCAATTTTATTTATCCTTTCAAAGAACCAGCTTTTGGCTTTGTTGATTTTTGCTATGGTCTCTTTTGTTTCTTTTGCATTTATTTCTGCCCTAATTTTTAAGATTTCTTTCCTTCTACTAACTCTGGGGTTCTCCAACTCTTCCTTTTCTAGTTGCTTTAGTTGTAGAGTTAGGTTATTTATTTGACTTTTTTCTTGTTTCTTGAGGTATGCCTGTATTGCTATGAACTTTCCTCTTAGCACTGCTTTTATAGTGTCCCACAGGTTTTGGGTTGTTGTGTTTTCATTTTCATTAGTTTCTATGCATATTTTGATTTCTTTTTTGATTTCTTCTGTGATTTGTTGGTTATTCAGAAGTGTGTTGTTCAACCTCCATATGTTGGAATTTTTAATAGTTTTTCTCCTGTAATTGAGATCTAATCTTAATGCATTATGGTCAGAAAAGATGCTTGGAATGATTTCGATTTTTTTGAATTTATCAAGTTTAGANGGGGGGTTCATGTTTGGGAATGCATGTAAGAATTAAAGATTTTAAAATTAAAAAAAAAAAATAAATAAAAGCAGAAAAAAAAAACAATTTTATTGAATATTTGGAATGTTTTACTGAAAAAAAAAAAACTTTCAGATTATGTAATATGATATGGATGCAAGATCCTGGATCATGGCCTCACTCCATCAACATTTAGCTTAATTCTCCCATATTTTAAAGGCATGAGGTGGGAGGGGGGTTCATGTTTGGGAATGCATGTACACCCGTGGTGGATTCACGTCAATGTATGGCAAAATCAATACAGTATTGTAAAGTAAAATAAAGTAAAAATAAAAGTTAAAAAAAACAAAAAATAAAAAATAAAGGCATGAACACTCAGCTGTGAGGTGTAATGGGCAGAGGCTCTGGAATACTCGAGTCACCACCACTTTCTCTTTCTGACATCTCTGCCCCACCTACATGCCTAAGTTTACTCTAAAGACAAAAAATGGGAGAAACCAGCCAGCACTGAAGTTTCTTTATAAATATTCTTTTATCCTCCTGTTACCTCCATGAATGACCTTAAAAATTATCCTAGGTAATGCCAGCCATGCTCCTTGCCATTTGACAAGTGAGGACACTTGTCACAGAACAGGTCTGCAGTGTACACTGTCTTCCTTGGAAATTTTCCCTTGAGTTTTTCCTTTTCTTTTCTTTTTTCATTTTGCCCAAATCCTGATGGGATGAGTCCTCATTGCTAGGCTTAGCAGAAGCCAAACTGTAGTCTCTCTTCTAGTACAACACATGCAACAACTATATTGTAGCTTTGAGCAGAATCTGAACCTTCTTGATTTATTAAAAAAAAGAAGAAAATTGTTGACTTAAAGATGAACTAGAACTTTATTTTCAGACCAAAGAATAAAATGAAATTGATCCCCTTGGTTTTTCTTTTCTTTACTTCTTTTTTGGGGGATGATTTCATTATTAAATAAAATCACTTTATAAATGAAACAAAATCCATGTACAAATGACAGAAATGAATGGACCAAGATTTATCTTCTTTCTTGTTTCACCCAAGGAATTGTTTCTAAGAGATCTTAAGACTTAAACATGATTCCCTAAAATAACCAGCTAGCAGTTCTGCAAAAAGGAAAGCAAAATAAATACATCTTCTTAGAAGTCAGTTATAATTTCCCTTCTGACTTTTTTTTCTCTTTTGCTTACATGCTCCTTAACCCCTATCCTCCTCTGTCCCCGTTTCACTTCCTTTGGAGCCAAAGATCTAGGAAAAAAGTTGCCTGGTAAAGCATCTGGTCCCCTTTCCTTGGCAGCTGACATGCCACTTGAAATATTTCTCATGCAGATAACTTAAGGAAACTGCTGAATTAATGCCTTAAAATGACATTGATCCATAGTGAGTGAGTGAGTGAAGTGAGTGAAAGTTACTCAGTCATGGCCAACTCTTTGCGACCCTATGGACTATACAGTCCATGGAATTGTCCAGGCCAGAGTACTGGAGTGGGTAGCTTTTCCCTTCTCCAGGGGATCTTCCCAAACCAGGGATGGAACCTAAGTCTCTCGCATTGCAGGCAGATACTTTACCAGCTGAGCCACAAGGGAAGCCCAAAATAACTGCTGCTGGTAGGTCTGGTTTTGTGGTGGATTTAATACATTATAAATAAATTGTACCTAAATTTGAAGAGAATGATTCAAGCTTGACTTGATTTCCTCTGATTTCTTTTCCAGGAATGAGTAGTTTGCTTCCTAGAAGGTTTGTATTTTTCTTACGTTTATGGGCTTTTAGATTATACTTGATATTTAGCTATGAGCCTGTCCCTGGTGCCACAACCTTCATGGCTAATACGGAAAAATTAAGCCCTTTGTTTAATTATCCTCTGGTTACAAATTTGGAGCAACTGGTCAATCTTGACAGTAAGTAGTATGATCTTTTTGATTTCTGTCACAGTGGATTTAGGTCTAGCAAGATCTTTGTCTGAGGCTTGTAATCTTGATGAGTTTTTCTGTATCTTTTCTGATCTATAAAATGTTTTTCTTACTTTTAAGATTAGTGCCATCTGACCCCTGGTTCACATGATTAGGTTCTAATGCTTGCATCTAACTCCAACTCCTGACTTGTAGTTATTTCTCTTCATAAACTGGGTAACACAGTATACTGGAGATGGAAACATAGAGAAGGAATTTGCTTCTGGTCAAGGCCATGGTACTTCCTTCTCAGAGGACCTTTAGAAGTAAGTTTATTTATGAATTCAGATTTTAGATAAGCAGCCTCATTAAGAGATCAAGAAATAAACTTTTTTGTTGTTTTTCAATGGAAAAAACAGTGAAGTTTCAGAAATAAACACTTTATTCTTTTTCCTGAATATTTCCAGCTTTCTCCCTGTAACCTGTTGCTTGAAGTCCTAGTCAGACTTGAGGAGGGCATTTTTAAAAAAAAAAAAAACTTTTAATCTTAGAATATTAATAGTTTTAGATTTATGAAAGAGTTGCAAAAATACTATAGAGAGTTCCTCTATACCTGACACCCACCTTTCCCTATTAGCATTACTATGGTATAATAATCACAACTAATGAACCAATATTGAGGCATTATTATTAACTAAAGTCCATATTTTATTTAGATTTCCTTAGGTTTTTGATAATGTTCTTTTTCTGTTCTAGGGTCCCATCCAGGATTCCACATTACGTTTAGTCCTTACATTTCCTTTGGATTTTCTAGGCTGTGACAATTTCTCAGACTTTTCATTTTTTGATGATATTGGCAGTTTTGAGGAATATTATTAGTCAGATATTTTGTAGCGTATGCTTCACTTTGGGTTTGTCGAATGATTTCCTCCTGACAAGGTTGGAGGTATGGGTTGTTAGGAGGAAAACCAGAGAGAGAAAGGGCTATTTTCAGTAACTCATATCATGTGCATTCCATTAAAATCACTTATCACTGATGATGCAAACTCTTATCACCTGGCTAAGGTAGAATTTGTCAAGTTTCTCTATGGAAGATTACTCTTTATTCACCCTTGTGATACTATGCTCTTTTGGAAGCCACTGTGTATACATCCAACAGTTAAGAGATAGGCAGTTATGCTCCACTTTGAGGGTGAGTATCTACATAAATTATTAGGAGTTTTGCATGAGAGAGTTGCCTATTCTTTTACTGTTATTTATTTAATATCATTATGGATTCAGAATGCTTGTTTTATACTTTGGGTTTTAATCCAATACCACTTTATTACTCAAGTTGTTCTAATTTGGTTCTTCCAGTTGGCTTTTATGTTCCGTTGACATAATCCCACAATACAGGTTTGTGTTTTGGGGTACTTCTTTACTTTCTGAAGCTGCAAGGTGCTCCAGACTTGTCTTTTATTCCCTGCTTCAACTCTAGGATCATCCTTTTCTCCAAAGGGTTTTGGTTCTTTTTAGGATGGCACTAGAAACTGCCATCCTGGGTGCTGACTGGTGGGGCACAGTTTGACATTTTATTTTAGAAGCTGACCTAGAAGGACTCTGACATGGTGGTAGTACTGAAACACATCAGTTCATATAACTTTTACTCTTGAATAACTGGATTCCAATGTCTATTTTGAATCTTTTGGTAAAAAAGTTAAAGCAATATTCAGGGAGGAAAGTGCCTCCATTAAAAAATCCATAGCGGCTATATGCTACACGTCCTATCTGATTGATGGCTGCTGCTGCTGCTGCTGCTAAGTCTCTTCAGTCATGTCCGACTCTGTGTGACCCCATAGACGGCAGCCCACCAGGCTCCCCCATCCCTGGGGTTCTTCAGGCAATAACACTGGAGTGGGTTGCCATTTCCTTCTCTAATGCATGAAAGTGAAAAGTGAAGTCGTTGAGTCCTATCTGACTCTTCACGACCCCACGGACTGCAGCCTACCAGGCTCCTCCTTCCATGGGATTATCTGGGCAAGAATACTGGAGTGGATTGCCATTGCCTTCTCTGGACTGATGGTAATGTGTCCTTTTTTGGTCGAGGTAACATATTTATTTTGATAAATTCCCTCTCATCAGTTGATACCTGTACTAAATTATACTAATGTCACTAATGAATTATCTTTCTGGGATGAGGAGATGGTATAATTTTTTGCATATATATAAGTAGGTGCTTTAAATATTTCAATAAGACATTTCAGGTTAAGAAAAATAAAGTAATGAAATAGACTTCTATCTATCCCAACCCAGCTTAAGAAATAAACTTTTCCAATATCACTGTCTTCTCCCCTTGATGAATGTAACCATGATCTTGAATTTTTATGCATGAGTACAACTCAGGATCATGGTTTTATGCATTTAAAACTCAAGACATCTACATAACTGTGTCTTTGAGTTTTTATACACGTGTCCTTAAAAAATATGTAGTGTTGTTTTGTATATTTTAACTTTATATCAATGTTCACATAACATCTACAGTTTTACCCTTTTTTCTACTTAACTATATATTTTTTATATTTTCCATATTGTATTAGTTTATTCATTTTCATGGCTTTAATTTAATTGTATGAAAATAGGGTAATTTTTTCATTCATTTCTTGTTGGTGATGCTCATTAAGAATATTTCTAATTTTTTTTTATTAATACAAATACTGGTGTAGCGAACAACCTTGAGGAAAAATTCTTATTTGGAATTAACATACCGAAGTATTTCCTCATTGTTGCTGTCATTAAGCGTATATGTAATGTTGATAATGCGTTGATAATAATTTCATGATTTCTACATTATTCTGATGTAAATAGTCTTATTTAATGAGATCCTTGATATTGGCAATATTTTTATTCATTCAAATATGGAGATAATATGGTGGTCCAGTCATAATCTTGACATTTAAGTCACTTACCTTATGGTAGGACTTTTCAACCTGGCAATCAAAAATCGTTTGTAATTAAATCCTATTAGTGGGATACACATACACCCACGTGCGCGCACACACACACACATACGTGCACACACATACTTACAGTTGGTCCTCATTATTTGTCGATTTCATATTTGTGAATTTGCCTCTTCCCTAAAATTGATCTGTAACCCCAAAACCAATGCTAATGCTGCTTTTACAGTCATTTGGAATCATGCAGAGAGCATAAAAATTTTTGAATTTGCTGATGGAACATGCTCCTGACTGAGATCAAACAAGGCAATACCCTACCTTTAATCATCTACATTTTTGTTTCCGCTCTCATACTATAAACAAGTATTCTTTTTGCAGTCTGTTTAGCACCACATTTTTTCCTTTTTTTTTGCATTTTTATTGGTGATTTCAATGTTTCAGATGGCCCCCAAGCATATAGTTCCTGAGGCAACAAGGCTGTGGTGTGCCATGTGGAGAAAATAGGTCTCCTGTATAGAAATAAGATCTGTCCAGGCATGAGACAGTGTTGACTGCCTGAGTTCAGTGGTAATGAATCAACAATACCTGTTAAATTGGATGATTTTGAACACAAATATACATAAAATAAGGTTGTATTTTGATTGATTGTTGAAAATATAGTGACCAAGAGAAATTAATGTTTTATTTTCCCTGGAAGCAGTGGTTTAGTGTTTGTTAATTCAGTGTTCCCAGTGACATTAGAGAACACTTTATAGAATTGACTATATAGTTTATAATAGAAAATACCAGAATATATTTCATGTTGTGGGTAGAAGTTCTATTATGTGATGTTTTATTTCAGATATATATGTATAAATGTGAATATGTATGTCTATGTGGTCTGAGAAATTATGTAAAACTATTCAAAAATTATGTAAAATAGATTTCCTACTCTTGCTCATGGAAGAATATTTCAAGTCACTGGTCTGTGATGACTTTGAGTGATAGAATTTAAGTTTGGATTGATTGTGTACACTGACGAAACTAGGGGTCACCTATGTTGATTTGTATAAATTATTTAACAAAAAATATATATCAATACATTGCAAAATTCCAAATAATTTTCTATAAATAATAGCTCCTTTTTCAGGAGATCTAGAAAAATGATTAAATCTGTGAACAGTCCTCAATTCAGCTAAATTTCTTTGGGTTCTGCAGCAGCTCAGGCTGGTACATCTTAAAGCTTCTAAATTTCTAAAGTGTCAGGATCACACCAGGATTTCACTGAACGTCTGTAGTGCTCCAAGTTAAAGGGAAATACAGTTCTTCTGAGAGGAGCTAGAAGGAGTTTTTCCACTTGATTTCTTATGTAAGAATACAACCCTGGGAAAACACAGTCAAGGAAAAGAAAAGGGGAAGATTATATGAGCTACTTGATGTTACTCATAGAAGAATATTCTACTTGATGATGATAATTGGCAGTGTTCTGGTGAAGTTGTTAGTGAGTGTTTGGAGCATATCAAACGTTATTCATTTCAACACTTGGAGTCAATAAAACTTAAATTATGCAAACATTCCTTGGATCTCATCAGTGAATCTCATGTTTCCTTATTATCTCCTCTTTAATGTCCAATACTAATAGCTGTTAAAAGAGAGTTTGTTGTAAACTACTGCAATAGAAAGCCTAATGTCTTTAGATTGCCTTAATAAAGACTGAAAAATAATCTCTAAAACTGGCACTGTGAATATAATGGAAACAGACATGACTTGAAATTTGTATGTGATCAGTTACATCCTCTTACATCACCTAAATTTGCTTTATTCATAATGTGTTTCAGCTCATCAGAAAAAACAATGCCAAAATATTAATAATGCAAGCTTTTGAAGACTTGCTTCATTGTATTACATTGTACCATCTTTGGCTTCATCTCTAAACTTTAGTTTTTATGTTTCTTCTTAGGTAGAAAATTCTTTCCCTGAGGGGTTGTCATTTACACCATCAGTGAGTAGGTGTGAAGGGATACACACCTACTCTCCCTAAATTATATTAGCTAGTTGGTGACTGCAGCCATGAAATTAAAAGACACTTGCTCCTTGGAAGAAAAGCTGTGACAAACCTAGACAGCATATTAAAAAGCAAAGACATTACTTTACCAACAAAGGTCCACCTAGTCAAAATTATGGTTTTCCCAGTAGTCATATATGGATGTGAGAGTTGGACCAAAAAGAAAGCTGAGCACTGAAGAATTGATGCTTTTGATCTGTGGTGTTGAAGACTCTTGAGAGTTCCTTGGACAGAAAGGAGATCCAGCTAGTCCATCCTAAAGGAAATCAGTTCAGAATATTCATTGGAAGGACTGATGCTGAAGCTGAAGCTCCAATACTTTGGCCACCTGTTGCGAAGTACTGACTCATTGGAAAAGACCCTGATGCTGGGAAAGATTGAAGGCAGGAGGAGAAGGGGACAATAGAGGATGAGATGGTTGGATGGCATCACCGACTCAATGGACATGAGTTTGAGCAAGCTTCTGGAGTTGGCGATGGACAGGGAAGCCTGGTGTGCTGCAATCCATGGTGTCACAAAGAGTCAGACATGACTGAGTGACTGAACTGAGTGTCCTTTCTGCTGGAATTCCTGACTGCCTCTGGTGTTGATTAGTCCTTGATGAGCTTTGATTCTTAATTGGTCTCCATCAAAATGAGGAATGGGCTTCCCTGGTGGCTCAGATGGTAAAGAATCTGCCTGAAATACAGTGAGACCTGGGTTTGGTCCCTGGGTTGGGAAGGTCCTCTAGAGGAGGAAATGGCAACCCACTCCAGTATTCTCTCCTTGAGAATTCCATGGACAGAGGAGCCTGGCAGACTACATTACATGGGGTTGCAAAGAGTCAAACACCACTGAATGACTAACACTTTCACTTTTCAAGATGGGAAATACTCCATTTTACTGCTATTTTAACATTAGATTGTAGTCCACAGAGTCGAGTAAAAACCAGCTGAGCTTCTCTTAAAACTTATTTTCTCACTGCAGGTTTCAAGTGATTTCTATAGACTTAAACCTGGGTCCCCTATGTTCTTTGAGGAGATGAATCTTTTTGAGTTGATGGCTCTTGTTAAACTTTGTGTATTTCAAGCAGGTGCCTCTCATTCTAAAGAACTGTGGCTAAAGAATGATTTTGAAATATCCATTTTTAACTCTTCCTTCCTGGCTGCCTTACTTACCAGATGGCTTAAAGGTATTGCTGTGTCATTGTGCAGTCACTCAGCGAGACTCTGACCTTAGATTTACCCCAAAGCACTCAAGCGAGAGGAAGTAGTTAAGTAGGAGTGAGAGCAAACAAATAGGCCCACATGCCTTATATGTTTACTATAATCACCTGCTTAAATGGAGGCACTGTTAATGCAACTAGGAATTCTTTCTGCATTCATGAAAAAGATATTTCTGATGATATCTAATAGCAAAAGTAATTCTGGCAAGGAATTACAGTGGCTGCCTTAGGCAGACAAACTGAGTGTCTAGGGTAAAGGAGGGAGGAAGAGGGAAACATATTTCACTCAACACACTTTTGGACTTTGTGCAATGTTTGTGTATTATCTACTCAAAACTAGAAAATACAAAAGAGGTAGCTATAAAGTCAAAGAGAAGAGAAAGGACAAAGTAATCCTGCCTAATTACTTTTGACTAAGAAGGAAGCATGAGCATACTGGTTTTTAGGAGAACTTTATTTGTTGTTGTTATTGTGGTTTGGCTTCTGACGTGTTTGCAACTTTTCAGAACTTAAGGTAAACCTCTGGGTAGATACTTGGATGAACTTTTCTGCAGATACAATTTAAGGCAAGAGCTTGGCTTTTGCTCACATGCAACATCAAGACATATGCCATTTTGAATCTAAGGTTTCAGTGGACATTTATTATAGAATCAAAGAGTAATATATCTTTCTTCCCCTTTTTACCGATAAGAAAGCTAGTGCTGAGGGGCTACACCAAGAAACATTCAAGGTTACAGAGGCCTGGAAGAGCTGTGTGTGTGCCATGTTGGGACTCTTTCCCCTATATAGTTGTATGCGGTGATTTACTCCAGTAGGAGCTATTTGGTGAATGCTGGCATACTTAAAGGCAGAATTTGTCAGTGTCAGGGAAGCCCAAAGATTATATGTGATAAAGTGTTTTAAGTTAATAAAAAGTCATAATGAGATAGTGGAACAACGTAAAATGTAGTCTATTTTCATTTTACCGCTGGGGTGGAAATTTACATGGAAATGGCATTAGTGGTAAAGAATCCACCTACCAGTGCAGGAGATGTAAGAGACATGTTGTTCAATCCCTGGATAGGGGACATCCCCTGGAGAAGGAATGGTTCTTGCCTGAGAAATTCCATGGACAGAGGAGCTGGGCAGACTATAGCTTATGGTGTCGCAAGCATCAGTCATGAGTTAATGACTAAACCACCAAACCAGTTTATATATCCCTACTTAGGAAGAAAACCAAGTCCCCAAAAGAATCTTAGAGTTGGGCTTTTAAATCTTATTTCTTGGATTTCAGTTAGCCTATCAACCATCTACTCAGTACTTCCTAAGTGAAGTCACTCAGTTGTGTCCAGCTCTTTGCGACCCTATGGACTGTAGCCTACCATGCTCCTCCGTCCATGGGATTTTCCATGCAAGAGTACTGGAGTGGGTTGCCATTTCCTTCTCCAGAGGATCTTCCCAACCCAGGGATCAAACCTGGGTCTCCCGCATTGTAGGCAAATGCTTTACCGTCTGAGCCACGAGGGAAGTCCAAACTGATGTGCTTAAAGTCAGTTTCAAATTCTAACATGTTGGTTGAAATTCACCTTGGAAACTATAGTATACTGTTGGAGGAAGGCTTTAGTATGCTCTCGGATGAAATCTGAAGAAGAAAGGAGGCAGTGGAGTGCAAGGTCTAGGAAGAGAGTGTGTCATCCATCAGCACTTCCTCCTTTCTTGGTCCCTCCCTCTCTTTCTGGTGACAGATAGCCTCAGTGGATGTCTGCATTCTCAAACATCCATGAGTTTTGGCTTGCAGATTCTCTTTCCCACAAAGCTTGTGGAATTTTTCTTTCTTGCCAGCTCATAGAAAAAGATGTATATCATATGTTATTTCTTTTTCCCAGAAGAAACTAGTAGTATACACAGTAGGCAAGCCTTAAATGAAGTAGTAGTAGTAGTGTTAGTTGCTAGTCGTGTCCGACTATTTGTGACCTCATGAATGAAGTAGTAGTAGTAGTGTTAGTTGCTAGTCGTGTCCGACTATTTGTGACCTCATGGACTGTAGCCTGCCAGGGTCCTCTGTCCATGGGATTCTCCAGGCAAGAATACTGGAGTGGGTTGCCATTCCCTTCTCCAGAGGATCTTTCCCACCCAGGGATTGAACCAGGGTCTCCTGTGTTGCAGGCAGATTCTTTACCATCTGAGCTACAAGGAAGTCCTACTAAATGAAGAGCTACATCATTTAAGATGGAAGGATACCATATAGTCACGTTGAGCTTTCTTTTGTGATATAAGCCATATTCTATCAATGTTGGTTTTCATATGAATGCTAGGAAAGGAATTTAAGGAAGGAAGAAGGCTAAAATGTCCTAGCACTTTTGCAAAAATGACTCAAATAAACTGCTAAAAAATAGAGACCGACATCATTTGAACATTTGATATTATGGAGTTGTCATTAATTGTTTTAGTTGGCATAATGATATCATGGCTGTTTTTAAAGTGTGATTATTAGAGATATATGCTGAAATATTTGTGGATGAAATAATATGATATTTGAGATTTGCTTTGAAATAATGCGGAAGGGAGAAGTAGATGGGTGTATGGGTGAGCTAAGATTTAATCAGTGATTGATACTTGTTGAAGCTGACTCCTGAGTATATTAGAGTTCATTATTAATTCTGTCTACTTTTGTTAACTTTTAAAACTTTCTGTAATAAAAAACTAAAAAAATAAAGTCAGAGTTTTAAAATGCTCCATTGATAACATGTGATTTTCTTCTCCCTGCTATGCTATCAAATCAGGTCTTGGACATGAACAGAGAGGAACAAGATCAGGCTGGTTATTGGAGGGTGTAATTGTGTGATTTTGTGTGTGTGTGTGTGTGTGTAGCCATGTGTTTAGTTATATGTGTATATAGATCACTGATTAAGTGAGAAATTTAAAATATATATCACAGCTTGGCAGTGGATATGCACTGTTTTTAGATTAATGTATTGAATTACACTTCTTGTTCCTTTTATTGGTTATGTGCAGTAGCTATATAATAGCATTTGAGATGTGAAATTATCTTTAATTCTCATTTACTAGCTGTTCATCAGCAGATTTGCAGGTAAACATCATTACTTACATTTAATCACTGAAAAAGGTTTTAAGAAAGATGAATAACTTTTCTAACATTCATTGAGTTAGTAGCATAAGCAGAAAATGAGACCCTGTTGGTGATATTTTTAGCCTTCAGTTTACCAATCTTCATGTTATCCTAACATTCCCATGAGTTTTAGTCACAATTTTTGTTTTTTACTATAACAAAATCAAATACTTTAAAACTTAGGCATCATGGAACAAGTTCAGATAATGAAGCGCCAGTTGGATTTTGGCACCATTCCTTGCATATTTGTCATCAAGAGTCAAAAGTAATAAGAAAGAAATTAGGCAGATAAAAGCAGCTTGGTTTTGCAGGAATGGAATTGACGTTGTACAGTCAGTGCTATGGAATTCAGAATTCTGCCACCACAACTACCACTACCATCCTCTCCAATCATTTCTGCAGATACGTAGGGTTGAATTAACATCCGGAAATCCTCTACTACAATGAAACTCAACATTTCTGCTTAAGTCTACAATGTTTAGTTACAGCTCATGTTTATTCTTTTTCTGTTCTGAAACTATTATACATGGCTTGTCATTGAATGACTTTCAATTAGCATTCCCTTGTTGGGTTTTGCAAGGAAGTGTGCTCAGTCTTTTGACCAATACGGTATTAGGTGGCATTTTGGAGAGAGTGCTGTGCTTCTTTTTATAGCAGTGTTTTCAAAGGCAAAATTTCAACTCAAATTCTCTTTTCCTGCCTCTCTGATTTTACTGACTTTAGTTAAAGGTAATTCCTTTTTAAAGATAATTTCTCTGTTATGTTTAGCCATAAATACAATTCTTTTCTAGATTTTAGTTGGAGTAACTCTCTATTATTTCTCCCAATTTCTTAGACATGATTAAGCAGAGCACATTTATAGCTGTTTATGTGGACTTGGAGGGAGTTCACAACTGCTGTTAAGGAGGAGTTACTACTTTGCCTAGAATAGACATGGAACACGTGTAGTACATTCGAGATTTCTGTGGGCCGAAATATGGAATGCCCAGATAGGTGTCAGAGTCAATAGCTGTTATCTTCCTAGGTATAGTTTGTGTCTTTCTTTCTGTTTCTGCCTAATTTGTCCTTTCAGCACCAAGTTGATAAAATATTATATAGAGATATCTTTGTTGATATCAGTGGGTAGAGTTGTGGGCAGGCAACAAACAACATCCAAAGACTATTTTTTGCTTGTGTTAATTTTTAGGTGATCATGATGATAACATACCCATTTCTATACCGTGGGAACCTATGCTGTTGCTCTAGTCAGTTTGCTGGTAACAGCATTGCAAAAGCCGTAGACAAATTACATTTTGTGCCTTTTCCTGACTCCAGTTGATTAGTTTAAATATTGGAGAGTTTCTGCCATCTCAATGAAAGATGCTCAGGAAAGAAGAAAAGTATTATAATAATGACCCATTACAGTCACATTGTTCTTCTCTGGCTACTGAAGAACACATTATAACAATGGAGGTATTAATTCCTGCTTATCATACCATGAAACAAAGATACAATAATGGCCAGAGTTCTAAATGGCAAATTTCACTCTGGTAGGTAAATTACCCTGCAAGCATTAACCCTTGAAGAAGCACAGAAGGGAAAGAAAGCAAGCACAGGAAAATTTTCAAAATACACCTAAATTCATGCAGATGATTTGTTGAATTCTGTCGTCCTCTGTCTGCTCTGCAATAGACTGAGACCCTCATTTGGGTGTCAGTTGGAACTGCCAGGTAGTACTTACCCTGCAGCACAGATCCAGGTGACAGAGTGACCAGTCTTTCTTAAGTGGTGACGTTATAAGTCAGATCCCACCTCAAAAATATACTCTGGTAAGGTATCAGTAGGAAAATAAATCCAAGAACTATTCGGTTCTATTTTAAACTTGTTTTCTTAGAATTAGTTGGGTATTTTTGTTGTGAAAGCATCAATAATGCCTAACTTCCTAGTGAATAATTCACCTGCTGAATGGTAAAGTTAGTTCAGAAAAGTCTGGGATTGCCATCCGTATAGCCTTCACTCAAATGATAAGAAATAGAACAGAATAACCATCACCTTATGTGCCCAAACATATACATTTTTTTTTAATGCAAGTTCTTAGCAGTCACCATGGAAAATAAAAAAGCAAAGACCACTTTTTGCACAGTTCTTGATCAAGCATTGAAAAGTATGATATGAAATGCTTATTAGACACCTTACAGACACATTTTAATGTTCTTATTGATATTAACCTGATCTTGGTTCAATAAACTTGTGCCATAAAAGAAATATGACATCTGTGGAATAATTTAAGCTCAGTAATTGGGTCGCAGAAATACTAAACAGAGACCTAAAGTCACTTGGAAATGTTTACTTTTATTTAAAAACAGAATTCTCAAGTGCCTCTCTGCTTTCTGATTTCATCCATGACAAGAATGAAAATACTGAAATGTGGCAGGATTTCTAACAGAATGAAAGCCAAGAAACACTGAAAACATAGTCTTGAGATTTCCGGTTTAATTTCGAGGACAAAGAGATTCATTGTCAGTTTATATCATCTCTGCTACATAGATACCTAGATCAACAAAATCTCTTGACCTCTCTGGGGTCACCCTGTGCCCCATTTTAGCTCTGATTTTGCATTGCTCTTCCCAGTAGTGTTCTGGGATGAGGCCAGCCTCTCTTTACCACAATGGCTCCTAAGCATTCCCAGAGGAAGAACTGGAAAATATTTCAGATTTTTCTTCTATACTTTCACATTAGTTTATTCTCAGAGCACTTATCATTTGTGTTTTGAGCGACAAGTTGGGTAAAGAAATATGGAAGAAGTGTTTAACTACTTTTTTCCCTAAAGAGCAATATCATATTTTTGTTAGTATAGTGTTTTGTTTTGCTTTGACACATGGCTTCTGTAAAAATTTCAGTCTTTCTCTTTGAATTTAAGTACCCGATTCAAAGGAATAAAAACAAACACCAAAGCATGACTTTCTCATATTATGAATTTAGTTACTTTTCATGTCTTTTAATGATATTATTCAACTGATTATCTTATATGTAGCACAAAAGAATCTATCAACTTTGCAAATGTATTACAAAATTCACTAGTACTCTGGGTTTCACTTAGCACTGTTTTTCAAAAATGCCTTTTCCTTTTCTTGTAACCTTACTTCATCTTTATGCTTGAATGGGGGAATATGTTAAGAAAGGCAAGCTTTTGTTAACAGCCAGTACTTTCATATCACCTTAGCATAAACAGTTACATGGAATAAGACAAAGAAGGAACTACATAGAGAAACAGAGTTTATTAAATTTGGTTAAGGGATGGCACTTGGTTTTCTCCCTGTTTGTTTGGAATGCATTGAACAGATGTAATTATTTATTGATTTATTGCTAAAAGTTGTTTCTGGCTATGTTCTGGTATATCACTGTATCTTATGATACTTGGCTGTATTTTTCATACTCATTTATTTTTCAACATTCCCATAACCACCACCCTATGTCAACTTTTAGCACCTTGGACTGTAAAAATCAGCTATAGTCTCCCTCCTAGATGAAAATTGCAAGCTCAGGTGACTGGCCACAAGAATAGAAGGCTTAAGCTGGGAACAAGTTGACAAGCTGTGAACAAGTTGAGAGAGGATGGGCTCAACAGATAAAACCCCTCTTGGGATCAATTTACTGTCCATTGGACTTCCAGTTGAACCATCACTGCTGAGTGGCTCTAAACCCATTTTATTTTACTACCAGCACCACTGCCTCCCACCAGACTCTTCAAGTGACTCAGCAACTAAACCAAAAGCTGCTGATTTTTTCACTCCCAGTTTGGCAGGTAGGAATGATTGTTCTTTCGTGTTCTACCCTGGCCTCTATCCCTGGTTTTCACTCTTCATTTATATTTTCCAGTCTCCTTTTGCTCTGCATTGGTTTTAAACAACCAGAACTTTACAATATGGGACTTGAATTTTCTTTGACAGTCAACACTGAAAATTATGGAAGAATGATTCATCTTGATACTTAGGTATTAGCCACGAAGGGAATTGTTCTAGTAATTTGTCTTCTTTGTACAATGCTTATACTCTTTTCAGAGATGCTCACTGATTATATTTTTATAAATGCAAGCTGTTTTGTCTCTCAATTGTATTAAAGAATGCTCTTTTATCTGGTGAATTATCAGAATGGATGAATGGGTTTCTAGATAGATTAGAAGAATCTGCCGGGTTATATGACATCTTTTGGAGAAGGAAATGGCAACCTACTCCAGTATTCTTGCCTGGGAAAATTCCATGGACCAAGGAGCCTGGTGGGCTACAGTCCATGAGGTCACAAAGAGTCAGGCATGACTGAGTGACTAAGCACATGACATCTTTTAGTGCCCTAGCTTTTCATGTTCTGGCAAATCCATCCTAAAGAGACAAAGTCAGCTCATAACATATCAGTATTCTAGTACCACTCATCCCATGGCCTTGCCTCCCTTATTTTTGTGTTATCTGATTGATCACTGAAGGATGCAGGTTGTACAGTAAGTGACATCTTGATCTTTGGCTCTTTGTCCAGCTCTT
This sequence comes from Capra ibex, assembly GCA_006410555.1. NCBI lineage: Eukaryota > Metazoa > Chordata > Mammalia > Artiodactyla > Bovidae > Capra > Capra ibex. The sequence goes on from SJYO01037955.1 coordinate 22,246,266, forward strand.
CTCTTTTCTGTGCTGAGTATTCTGCTCTGCTCATAGTTTCATACTAATCTTTGCTTTTTCCTTCTGGTATCTTTTGATACCAGGCAAGCCATTTGCTTCAGTCCTTTAGGCACAAATTGCCAAAGTCATTTTGCTTTTAACTTTTCCCTACTCCAGCTTGACCCTAGATCCTTGACTTATCTCTGAGTTTTGACCCATCTGTTCTTCTTGGACATATCAGCTAGTTATACTTTTCCCAGCTCTGTCTCCCTTTGTGGTTGAAGCTCATTCCTCTGGCTCTTTTCCATTTCAGTAATATGGGGTAGATTTCCTCTTGCTTTTCCCCCAGCTCTTGAGATGCTAACACTTGATAACTCTTACTTTTCTGGCCCAGAATATATTGATTCTCCAGTAAGGGCCTTCCAACATGTGATGCTGATAACTCTTCACTTACCCCTCCAAATTCATTCTTTGCCTTCAGCAGTGCTAGAGATGAGCAGACAGGAGATAAGGAAAGATGGAGTTTTATTTTTTCTGCTTCTTCCTGCCTAATTTGGGCAGTGGTCATCTTCCTTTTTACCTGTGGAGGTTTCCCAGGTGGCCCAGTGGTAAAGAATCCACCTGCCAATGCAGAAAATGCTGGGGACATGGGTTCAATTCCTGGGTCAGGAAGATCCCCTGGAGTAGATAACCTATGCTGGTATTGCCTGGAAAATTCCATGGACAGAGGAGCTTAGCAGGCTAGTCTGTGGAGTCTCAAAGAGTTGGGCACTACTGAGCATGCACACACATCTTCCTTTACCTGTAGTCACAGCTGTTTTAACTAGTTGGAATTGCTCTTATGGCTCTGCTTCTCACTGGGTGATACAGTTATCTTTTTGTCTCATTTAGTATAGAAGGGGTAAAAGCTTTATATAGTAGCTTGTCCTTGCATGTTTCACCATCCTTCATCGGTAACTTAACGTGACCCACAATTTTGTCAATTGTTGCATTATTATACTTTTTTCAGTTAGTCATTTGATTGTACCATCTGTTTCTTGTGGGATCCCTGACTGATACATGGGTGCTGAGAAGACACAAAGTGTCTTGATTGTAATACATCTTTGTGAATGTGACTGTCCTTTGAGGGATAGCTATGTGAATGTCCGTCTAGTCAAGGCTATGGTTTTTCCTGTGGTCATGTATGGATGTGAGAGTTGGACTGTGAAGAAAGCTGAGCACCGAAGAATTGATGCTTTTGAACTGTGGTGTTGGAGAAGACTCTTGAGAGTCCCTTGGACTGCAAGGAGATCCAACCAGTCCATTCTAAAGGAGATCAGCCCTGGGATTTCTTTGGAAGGAATGATGCTAAAGCTGAAACTCCAATACTTTGGCCATGTCATGCAAAGAGTTGACTCATTGGAAAAGACTCTGATGCTGGGAGGGATTGAGGGCAGGAAGAGAAGGGGATGACAGAGGATGAGATGGCTGGATGGCATCACTGACTTGATGGGCGTGAGTCTGAGTGAACTCCGGGAGTTGGTGATGGACAGGGAGGCCTTGCGGGCTGCGATTCATGGGGTCGCAAAGAGTCGGACACGACTGAGCAACTGAACTGAACTGAATGTGAAGGTCATAATATGTGTCTCAGAGTTAATGTGGACATAAATCATAGGCAGATGGAAAACAGGAACTGTGAGGAGAGGATTGTTTGAGAAATATAGTTAGGATTTTCTCTCTGAGGGGATGAAATATTAAGATGGGTACACTTGGATAGCCTTCTGTGTTTCTGTTAGTAATTTATGAAATAGGGGCAGTGACAAGCAATAGAATAGCCATAGGGAAGGACAGAACAAAAGCTAAGTATATGGGTATGAATCAACCAGTCCACCCAGAGAGGACATGGACTGCTTTCCTTGTTTGGTGGTGATGAATGTCTACCATACTGGAGATGACTCATGAAATAAGTGTAAAACTGCATAACTTTGGGGATTGGCTTTTTCCTCTACTGAGGCAGAAAAAAGAGCAGTGGGCAAAGGTCCATCAACACCCCAACTGGGGAGTGGGTAGGAGCATGTTAGCTGAATCACACATAGAAGCTACTACAGAATCATTCCAGAAGGTGCTACAGACTTCAGTGGCTCTGTGCTTTATAAGCTAAGCAAGAAGAAGTACTCATGGGCACGCATCTAGTGAAGAGTAATGACAAAACTGCTGGGACTTTCTTCAAGAGCTATGAGGCTATAGGAACAATAGAAAAAAATGGGACTAGTAAGAAGCTAAATCATCCTTGTGTGTCCTTTCTAGGGAGGCCTCCTTAGAGACACAGCAATGGTTCTACATTCAAAGTTCAATTCAACCCAGTATGTGGGTTACCTTAATCCACTAGGCTACAATCCTAACATATCTCTTTACCTTTAAAGTGTCAGATTGCAGAAAATTTGGGGCATTCAGTCACTGCTTGCAGATTCTGGTATTTTTCTCAAAAACATTGAACTACACAGCCAAATTTAAATGGAGAGTGTAGGAATTATCTGGTAAATTATTCTGTGCCAACAGCTAAATGGGATTATTCTGGCCCCAAGTTGATTTTTTTTGGCTTATTCAGCCCATCTGAATTGGCTGTCTATAACAGACCAAATTTAACAGATCATGGGCTATTAGACAAGGGACTGTCGTTAACAGAATGAAATGGAGTCATATTTAAGGAAATCATGAAATCCCTTCTGTTTCAGTTGGAGTTAAAAATGAAGAGTGAAAAGCAATATACTTGTAACTTTGGGGGGCACTGAATGCTTAAAAACATTTAAAATTAGTGTTAAAAAGAGTTCCATGTTCTAAAATTTTAGGTTGTAGAGAATACTTAATAACAGTAAATATTCACCTTTTGACCTATATCAGCAAATAGCTGATGATACAGACTCAGTTCACCAGATTTCTGTTCTGTGTTTATTGAGCAGAGGTGATTTCAGACGAACCTGTCTTTGTCCTGAATTAAACCTCTACCTTCCATGTTTCTCCAGTTCTATCCTACTCAATAAAGAACCACACCACCCATACTCATCGCGAACAAAGCTATTATTTAATGGAATTTTTCCACTGTGAAACCAAATTATTTTAATTGGCTTAAAATAATACTAAATGCTGAAAGCCAAGTACATGACCTCTGGCCTTGCTGGTGTCTAAGATATCATAGTCTTCATATTTTCTGGTGAGAGTCTCAGACTCGTCTCTGAAGAAGGGCCAAATGTAAATAAATTCAGTCTTTAGATCAGGGTTTTGCCAATGTATATTATGTCTCATATAAGCCCTTATTATATAACTTCCTTCTTTGGGTTTTACAGAGTTCTTATTTGTTGACATTCAGGGTGTGTCTAAAAAGTGTATTTTTGATTTATCCTGCTTACCTAGTGCCTTTGGACATTAGAGGATCTGGTTTATACTTTGTGGTTTATTTTTTGTGGTTGTATATTTGCTACGTTGTGTTCATGTGCCCTCGGACTTCTTAGGGAAAGCTTGACAGATCATTTTTATAAATCAATAAATAAGTAAGTAATACATCATGGATCAAAGGCCACAGCAGCAGCACCGTAGAGAGAATTATATTGTCCTAGGCACTTATGTGCTTATAATGATGATATCCTTGGACCCAAGACCTAACACATTTTTCATTAGAACTATTAGATTCCATACAAGATAAACAATTACAAACATTCTAGTGAAGATGATTAAAATTCAGCAGGCTTCTTTTACAAGCTTCAGTACTCTTATGTCTTCCTCTTTGGCCTGACTTTTTTCTGTATTTCAGAATTCCCTTGATTGACTTCCAAAAGCTACTCTATTAATACCTCTTAGACCCAGAGGCATAATTGAAGCAGAATGAAACTTGGAATTCTCGAATCTTTAATGGACCTTCCAGGAGCCAGATCCAGCTTTGGAATTCCATCTAGGAGCAAGCATGCCTACTACTCCACTTATTCCAGGTGTAACTTCAGAAGCTCTAGTTCAAGAGGGAATTTTATCTCTTATAAAATCTACCAGATTTCCTTTGGGAAGAAAATAATGAGCTTGAGAAGGGGTTACTCCCCAGGACCTATAACCTAAAATGTACCTGCTTCATATTGCTATATTTAGCACTGCATTCCAGCTCCTAACACAGTGCTCCAGCACAAAGGAGGACTCACACATGATTTGTTGAGTCCATGAATGAATAAATACAATTTTCAAAAGCTTGTAGAAAACCCAATGATTTAAGAAATTAAATTTAAATTAAATTTAAATTTAACTTAAATTTCTGACTTACATATGTATAACCTTTACTTCAAAGCAAAACAAAGGGATATTTTATGAATAAAAGAAAATAAAATAGAGGAAGATTGAAAAAAAGAGAGGCAAAGGGGAATAGAGAGAAGAAACAAGACTACAGCACTTTATTCAGATAATGTGATAGAATATTTTAGTATGCTAGTTGCTTAATTTTCTGTCTAATTGTCTTGTTTTGACCGTTTCTTCCTGTTTTGTGGTCTGTGCTTAGACACTCAGTCGTGTCCGACTCTTTGTGACCCCATTGACTGTCTTGTGGTTTAGTACTGGGCAGACAAGTAAAATTGTGGTCACTGAAATTTATTCTAAAAGTGTCTTCATTCCTTTCATCATTTTATTCCCAAATAGATTAGTAACATCAACAGCAATAAAAATAGCACCTGCATTAAAAAATTTAATGTACTTATTAATATATTTGGGTTTGCCTTAATTTGTGCTTTATTTGCTTTTCTATTCTGTTTCCTCTCTCTGCCTTCTTTTTGATTATTTTTTATTATTCCATTTTTTTCCTTTGTACTGACTTCAGTGTTACACTTTTTTGCCATTATTGTTAACATTAGTTTTACCCAAATACTTTTATTTCTTTTTTTCTTTTTTTTAAATTGAAAAGTAGTTGATTTACAGTGTTCTGTTAATGTCTGCTGTATAGCAAAGTGATTCAGTTATACGTACATATACAGTCTTAATGTGCTTTTCCGTTACGGTTTATCACAGGGTATTGAATATAGTTCCCTGTGCTGCATAGTAGGACCTTGGTGTTTGTCCATTCTATGTATAATAATTTGTGTCTGCTAACCCCAAACTGCCAATCCATCCCTCCCCTACCCCCTCGGTCTTGGCTACCACAAATCTGTTCTCTATGTCTATGAGTCTGTTTCTGTTTCACAGATAAATTCACTGGAGTCATATTTTAGATTCCACACAGAAGTGAAACCATATTGTATTTTTGTCTTTCTGACTTACTTCACTTAGTATGATAATCTCCGGGTTCATCCATGTTGTTGCAAATGGCATTATTGCATTCCTTTTTATGGCTGAGTAGTATTTTGTTACATGTATATGTAACACACCTTCTTTATCCATCATCTATCAATGGACTTTTATGTTTTTTTCCATGTCTTGGTTACTGTGAATAGTGCCGCTATGAACATGGGGCTGCATGTATCTTTTTGAATTATAATTTTTATCCAGATATATGCCAGGAGTGGGATTGCTGGATCATATAGCAACTCTACTTTTAGTTTTCTGAGGAACCTCCATACTGTTTTCCATAGTTGCTGCACCAACTTACATTCCTACCTACAGGGTGGGAGGTTTCCCTTTTTTCCATATCCTTTCCAGCATTTGTTATTTGTAGACTTTTTAATGATGGCCATTCTGATTGATGTGAAGTGGTACCTCATTGTATTTTTGAATTGCATTTCTCTAATAATCAGCAATAGTGAGCATCTTTCCATGTGCATGTTGGCCATCTATATGGTTTTTTGGGGGTAGCTCACATCTTGTGAAGCCTTATTCTGTGCCAGGCATTAGCCTGAGGGTGCTGTAAGCAGAACAGCATGGAATTCTCATGACTACCTTATAAAGTAGATGCCATAATTTCTTGCATTCTCCAGACAAGGAGATGATGAGGAGGAGGTTTAAAGGAGTTAAGTTCTCTTGCCCAAGGTCACACAGCACATATGTAGCAGATCTGAACCAGGCAGCCTTTCCCCACACCCTCTTGCTGGGTACTCAGTGTCTTCAATGCATCCTTCTGGTGCCCTCGACCCTCATCAGAGCACTCACTCTGCCTGTGAAGCCTCAAAGATCCTACAGTGTTGTCTAGATGGGCTTTCCTAATCTCATTCCTTCAAAACTTGTTTGTTGTGTGTTCTTTAGAGCCTTCCTCTGAGAGATAAATCCTTGCTAGTAGATTAAGAGCTGATAATCAGTCGACTTGTTGTTATTCCAAGGAAATTCATTTATGTATTTAACAGAGGCTCCTTGAAGATTGTACTTCACCTGAAACAATGACTACAATATTGAGAAGTTCAGACAGTTGGTAGATCTTTGGGAGAGGGGCACTCGTTTGGTCTGGGCTGACTTTTAGCGCCCTTCAGCTCAGTTCAGTTCAGTTGCTCAGTTGTGTCTGACTCTTTGTGACCTCATGGACTGCACCAAGCCAGACCTCCCTGTCCATCACCAACTCCCAGAGTTTACCCAAACTCATGTCCATTTAGTCAGTGATGCCATCCAACCATCTCATCCTCTGTCATCCCCTTCTCCTCCAGCCTTCAATCTTTCCCAGCAGCAGGGTCTTTTCAAATGAGTCAGTTCTTTGCATCAGGTGGCCAAAGTATTGGAGTTTCAGCTTCAGTGCCCTTCAGATCATATTTAAAAAAGCAGCTGCCTTTTTGGCATATGTTCTTGGAAGATGTGATGAGGGAGAAAGTGTTGCATGTTCCTTTATTATTTATAAATAATTCTAGTCAGGCTCATTCATATGTAGGTACTCATTTCCCCTTTTGGCTATGAGACCACCCAGGGAAGTTTGTGTGCATCCTTTGGGGTTTCTTGGGAAAGAGGGTAGTTTGATGCTGGAAAAGAGAGATTGCATTGCTCTTTTTGACTGACATTTGTGCTGATGCAGCAAGCAAACCAGCTTCTTTGTGGGTGGGTATGTTCTAAATCAATTCAAAATTCTTCCCTTAGTGATATTGTTTGTTGTGGTGTATGTATGTGGATAGAGAAAAGGAGAGAAACGGGGAGAGAGAAAAGAGAGAGAGAAAGAGAGACTATGAATAAAACCCTGAATTAAATTTGTAATTAAGTTTAAATTTGTGCCTTTCTATGAAATATATGGGAAATCAAAATTTCAATCTTGAATTAACTGATTTCAACTCTGACTAATTAAATATATAGTCCAATAGTCATGAGAGAAAGCTCAGAAAAACACAAATGGTGGAATTAGCAGTGATCTTTGACTTGGAAGCCTGGGTTCGTGGACTCACTCTGCTGTATCTTAGCTGTGAGAACTTGGTGAAGTTAACTCTCCTTTTTGATACTCAGGAAACCCTCTTGGTTTGGACATTATAATTCTATGATTCAGTGATTTAAATCTTTGCCATGTGTAAACCTTTACTTCACAGACCTCACCTACTATGTCAGGTTGAGTTCCTAAGTAGACCCTGAGACAAAGTTTCCTATGCAAGTGATTTTTTTTTTTTAATCGGAGGCTAATTACTTTACAATATTGTGGTGGTTTTTGCCATACATTCACATGAATCAGCCATGGGTGTACATTTGTTCCCCATCCTGAACCCCGCTCCCACCTCCCTCCCCATCCCATCCCTCAGGGTCATCCCAGTGCACCAGCCCTGAGCGCCCTGTCTCATGCATCAAACCTGGACTGGCAATCTGTTTCACATATGGTAATATACATGTTTCAGTGCTTTTCTCTCAAGTCATCCCACCCTCGCCTTTTCCCACAGAGTCCAAAAGTCTGTTCTTTATCTCTGTGTCTCTTGCTGCCTCGCATATAGTGTCATCGTTACCATCTTTCCAAATTCCATATATATACGTTAATATACTGTATTGATGTTCTTCTTTCTGACTTACTTCACTCTGTATAATTGGCTCCAGTTTCATCCATCTCATTAGAACTGATTCAAATGCATTCTTTTTAATAGCTGAGTAATAATCCATTGTGTGTATGTACCACAGCTTTCTTATCCATTTGTCTGCCAATGGACATCTAGGTCTATGCAAGTGATTTTTAAAAGATGTGTCACAGGGAAGACCAGTAAATGAAATGGAAGCAGGACAGGAAGAGTAGAAAGCAAAACAAAGAATTCATCTTAGGCAAAAATCCTACAGAATGTCTCTCAGCCTTATCCACAAGGGGGTTCTGGAGTGTTAATTGTGTCTCAAAGGTTTCATTGCATGAGGTAAGGGAGCTGGGTTTTCTACCTCTGTGACTTGTTAAGGGCCATCTTATCTCCCCTGCTCCTTTTCTCCCCTTCCTTGAACTTCTGTGTTCTCCCAGGCATGAATGCAAAAGCCTCTAGTGGACTGAAGGCAGTTCTCCTAAGAAGAGTGGGTGCTGGCTGCTGGCAGTGAAAACATACCCATAAGGGAATGGTGCACAAGCATGGTGGAAAGAAATTTGAGGTGAGCTGGTTGTGGCACCATTCTGCTCCAGCCTGCCATGCTTTGGGAAAATGACTAAGTTTGCGACATGGCTAAATTACTGTCAACTTAAATTTACATGGGGAGAAAAAAGACGGTAAATTGGAAAGCAACCACTCTCTTTCCAGGGCTCACCAGTGAGGCCAAATGTCATTGTTAAACCAAACCAATTCTTATCCTCAAATACGATTGCTAACAAAGTTTCAGGAGATATGGGAAAGCCTCCAAGATTATCTAATATGATGTAGAACTTAGATTCCCTCTGAGGTCAGTATAACATTATTTTTAATTAACATATAAGGCAGAGATAATCTGAGAGCAAAAGTTGTCTGCTCTGTGTATGTGGTATCCAGGATCTTAAAAATGAGAATACTCTAAATAGAGTAACCAGATGAAGGGTGCAAATGAACTGAGAAAAGGTAACTAGGGGAAATTATGCATATTTAAATATTCTTAAAAGCAAAGATATTTATGTTCAGTTTTCAGGCAATGGTTTTATTCTCTCCTCAGAGATACTTATTATTTTTTTTAATGAGTTACTCATTTTCTTTCAAAACACCTACATACTTAAAATGTTTTCCTTATGAATCAATTTTTAATTTGACAGAAGTGAAGGTACTTGTGCCCATAAAAAATGCCATGTGTTTTTGAAGTGTTAGAAAAAACAGCTCTTTGGCACTAAACAAAGCTGAGGCAGGAACGTAGGAGAGCAGCTGCAGAGTGACAGAAAAAATGTAAGATAATGAGACATGTGAGAGAATGTATAATTTAATGTGAAGCTTGAAGCAAATGGCGGGGGGAGGAACATAAATGAGAAAACAGTTAAAAATAGTGGCTAAAATGACTTTAAATCCAATAAAACATAAAATGAATCAATTAGTGCTTAAGCGATATAGAGGAGGCATGATGCTGTGAAAGAGTCTGGAAAAGGCTGACAGATTTTTAGTCTATGAATTTAAATTCATAGGATCAACAATTTCTCTGCCTGGAGAGATTTATCTGCTGGTTTTTTTTTTCCTTTCTTCTTATACTAGTTGACAAAATGACTTCCTTTCTTTTCCACTTTCTGAGATGTGAATCAATCTGTTATAAAAGCCTCAGTTTTCAGTTTTCTGAAAACATTCCACAAGACGTATGATAAAATGTGTTTGAGTTTTAGAAATTTTTTGTAACTCCTGCTGAAACATGGCTCTTTCTGTATCTGGATGTTAGAGGTGCTCCTTAGCAATTGACCAGTTGGCTCATTGTGGGAGGTTGATGGAATTCTGGGGAATGATGGCAAGTAGCTCTCCTGATGTCTCTTTACTTCTTCCTGGTTTTTATATTGTTCATGAGCCTGAGAATTAGATCCTGTAACAATAGCATCCAGAGTCTCTACAGTGAGTGCTTACTCCATGGGAAGTTACGGGAAGCTTTTAAGAACCTGAAATCTTTTAAGGACAGTCTGATTCTGTCTGTCTTCCTGGAATGGTTTACCTGAAGCTTGTGTTCATGGAAGTTGAAGCTAAGACAACTTCTAGAAACCCTTGCTGTTTCTAGGAAAATACTGTGTTCTCCACAAGTGCTCATTCAGTGCCAATTGCATATATGAAGGGATAAAATAGTCCGAAAATGACGTTTTTGGGTGGTTATGCTAACAAAATTGTTAGGGAAAGCACACTGATTGAAACCGCCCACCCTGGCCAGGCAGCATTGTAACCATTTGCATGAGTTTTTCTATGACAGGAGATCCTGACAAGGAATATGGAACTAATAAGCCACCACCAACTGGAAGAGTTCGGGAAAGGTCGAAGGGAGGCACCGCGTGTCCATCCACTTCCCAGAATCCCTCTCGCTAGCATCCATCTTGGCTGAGCGACGCGTGCACCACCAGGAAAGACTCTGAATTAGAATGATTGGCCAAAGACCACCTGGAAACTAATCCCGTCACCATAAAACCTGAGACTGTGAGCCATGCGGCAGAGCAGTTCTCCTGGGTTCCCTTACCTTGCTGCTCTCCACCCAGGTGCCCTTCCCAATAAAATCTCTTGCTTTGTCAGCACATGTGTCTCCTTGGACAATTCATTTCTGAGTGTTAGACAAGAGCCCAGTTTCGGGCCCTGGAAGGGGTCCCTCTTCCTACAACAAAATGACATTTTCATCTTAGAATATAAGAAGTCTTTTATTATTAACTGAAGTCCAGTCTAGCAAACATCTTTCTCACTCTTAGTCTTTACATTTTCAAAATTCTACCAATTCATTTTCTGATAGATGTATCTTCTCATGGGTTAGTTTTTCAATTTTTCTCCAAATTGATAGTATGTGTAGTAATCAGCTTGGCAATGAGGAAGTAGATAAATGTTTCTTTATAAGCGTTTTGGGAATTTTCTCCTATTATCTCCTTTTTTTTACAAGCATATATTTTGTGGAGACATTTGTTTCAGAATTTTGTGACCAGCTCTGGTCTTATATACCTATCCATTTGTATTTCAGGTAATATTTCTAAAATATGGTCTTTGAACCCACTGCCTCAGAATCACTTTGAATGCTTGTAAATTCAGATTCCTGAATTTATAAACAAATGAAATAGAATTTTAGGGCCTCAGGTCTGAAATCTTCATTTTTTCCAAGCTCCCAGGTAATTCTTGTGAAAGTAGAGAACCACTGGCCTAAAGCGTAGTGTGTACCTCAGGCACAATTGCGCAGTAGACTTTGTCTTCAGAGGTGCTCAGGTGTTCCTCTTCTGCCTTCAGCACCTGTGGTGGTGATTTCAGTCCTCCAGTTATAATGATTTTCAGACTAAACCGTCAATGACTCGATTTGTTGCCCACTCTAGACTGTGTATTTTAGAAACAGGACTGATGAGGGTAGTATGGTAGGCCTAAAAGTGACTGGCTCTCTAATGGTGGACTTTTAGCACTGGAACAAAGGCGTTGTTTGCAGGGAAAGTATGCCTCCTCAGCACCTATCACATCACTAATGCCACAGATAGCCATTCACCTGCTTACCAGGTGACCCTTTTAAAGTCACCTCAGGCAAGGTCCCCAGAAGCAAGTCCGAGCTGGGATCGGGCAAAACCAACTGCAGTCTTTTGTTTCCCACTGTCCCTTTAAAAGCATTTACGTAGCGAAAATTCTTTTCCTTCCCCAGATGAAAACATACAATTCCATGACATTTTGTTCCTCTAAAGTAAAAAAATGCATTCTCAATGGAGTTATTCACAGTGTCCAGTTTTATGAAATAATCAAAACTTTGAACTTGATTAAAACTCAATTCAGTTCAGTTCAGTCACTCAATCATGTCCGACTCTTTGCGACCCCATGAATCGCAGCACCCAAGGTCTCCCTGTTCATCACCAACTCCTGGAGTTCACTCAGACTCACGTCCATTGAGTTAGTGATGTCATCCAGCCATCTCATCCTCTGTCATCCCCTTCTCCTCCTGCCCCCAATCCCTCCCAGCATCAGAGTCTTTTCCAATGAGTCAACTCTTTGCATGAGGTGGCCAAAGCACTGGAGTTTCAGCTTTAGCATCATTCCCTCCAAAGAAATCCCAGGGCTGATCTCCTTCAGAATGGACTGGTTGGATCTCCTTGCAGTCCAAGGGACTCTCAAGAGTCTTCTCCAACACCACAGTTCAAAAACATCAATTCTTGGGCGCTCAGCCTTCTTCACAGTCCAACTCTCACATCCATACATGACCACAGGAAAAACCACAGCCTTGACTAGACGGACCTTAGTCGGCAAAGTAATGTCTCTGTTTTTGAAAATGCTATCTAGGTTGCTCGTAACTTTTCTTCCAAGGAGTAAGCGTCTTTTAATTTCATGGCTGCAGTCACCATCTGCAGTGATTTTGGAGCCCCCCCCCCCCCCCCCCANTGATGGGACCAGATGCCATGATCTTCATTTTATGAATGTTGAGCTTTAAGCCAACTTTTTCACTCTCCTCTTTCACTTTCATCAAGAGGCTTTTACTTAAAAGCCTCTTCACTTTCTGCCATAAGGGTGGTGTCATCTGCATATCTGAGGTCTTCCCTTTTTCCCAGCTTTGGACTGTCTTCTCACAGTAGCCTTTCTCCTCTTTTCCCCCATCTGGCATTTCTCTTCCCCTTCTGTCTTGATTACTCCCATTTCTTATCTGTCTTGGATTGAACCAAGGAGACACAGATGGGCTAGAGGGACAGGAAAGTTTTTATTTGATTGGTACTACTTAGGATGGTTTTGACATTCTTCAGTCAGTTCTTCGGAAACGGCCACTGGGCCATATGAGGGCATGTCTTTGTGGCACAGGAGATGCATTTCCCCCTCCTTTTTTCCCTCCCTCCTTCTTTATCTTTTCCCATCTTTTCTTCCCTTTCTTTTTCTGTTTATACTTTTTTTCCTTTGCTGGATCACTCCACAGAGATTAGGGTGTGATTCTCTTAAGCAATATTTAAGCGGTTTCAAATCAAATCAAAGGCTCCCTTCCTTTTATGTTACCATGCGTGCCTCTTTTCTTCAGCAAATCCCGAGAATGCAGGCAGATTACACAGTCCAGCCGCACCCTCTCCTTGCCTTGGACTAGCTGGCCAGCTGTTTTGGTTATCTCTTGCTGTGTAACACACAACTCACACAGTGGCCCCAAATAACCATGCTTTATTATTTCTAATGGTTTTTGTGTTGATTGGGTGGTTTCTTTGCCTGTTTTGCCTGGCTTTGCTCATGAGCTGTGTTCAGCTGGAGGGCTGGCTGGGCTGAAAGACCCAAGATGGCTTCATTCATGCATCTCACAGTTGATGCTGGTTGCTGCCAGGGCATCTCTCTCAGTTTACCTCACCTCCCTGCCAGTGTCTTTCAGCAAGTGAGACTGACTTCCTAAGTGGTAGGCTTAGTACAGTGCTTCTGGAGGCAACAGTAGAAGTTACAAAGCCTCTTAAGGCTTGGCTTCTAAGTCATATAACACCATTGTTTTATATTTTATTCATCAGAGCAATCCAAGGCCAGCCTAGATTCAAAGGATTAAAGAAGTAGACACCATGTCATGATGGAGGAAGTGACAACAGAGCTTAAATGCCATGATGAGAAGAATTTGTGGCCGTATTTTGCAATCTACCCCACTGACTTTTTAGTTTTTCATTTTATGTCAAATATCAGTTCACTGTCTCCATTACTGCAGAGAACATATATCAAGTTCTCTGAGTGGTTCCATTGAAAAAACTTCCTCCTCCTGGACTTGAGGGCAGCCAAAACCAGATATAGAAGGACATAATGAACAGTTCATTCTAAAGAAATCCTCCTTATAAACGTCGTACTAACTTCCTGATGCCCTTATTCTTTCATACCATCAGCGCGGATAAGCATCAAGTAACCTGTCAGTGGATGACTTCTTTGTAAATTATTTATGTGGTCTCATACCTCCTCTAAAGTGTAGTATTGACTGTATTTTTGTGCCTTCACCCAAACTTTATTTTAACATTTTCTTGTACTTATTTGAAAAAGATTTTCAAAGGGAGCCCCTCTAACTTCTGAGCAAACAGTAACGACTAGGGCAGCTTTGAGGTCAAATGGGCCAGGTTTTAACTCACAGATTTACCACTTAATTCTTCTGCCTGGTGCTTACACAATCAGCTCTACAACAGAACTAATGAAACATACCATGTGCGAGGCTCAAGCTCATTTTCACGGTCCCATTCCTCTTCGCCAGTGATTTTTCTTCAGCACCTTATGACCTAGTTCTGGCTAATCACATGTAAGATGAAGTCTGTTAGGAGTTTCAGAGAGAGATATACAAGATGAAGCCTTTTCCTTTGAACTTCTTTCTTCCTTGTCTTAGTTTTGATGCTGTTAAGTGAGGACATGATACCTAGAGCTAAGGCAGTCAAGTCATCTTTGTGACCCACAGGTGACAAACCCAAAGACAAAGGCTATTCACTGAGAAAAGTGGAGAGGGGAGCTTGGCAGAAGATCCTGGCCAAGCCACTGAACTAACCTCAAGAAGGCTACTTCTAGGATTCTTGTGATGTGAGAAAGGTAAACATCTTTATTGTTTTGTTACTGATGGTTGAGTATTTTACTTGCAGCCAAAGCATACTAATTGATATAGTGATTATTACTGGATGAAAGAAAGGGACTAATACTCAAGTTTTTCAGATGGATTAAAAAGTAAGTAAAAGAAGACTGAAAGAGTTAAAATCAACTAAACTGTGCTGCCAGATCAGTAGCACTGATAGGAATCCTGAGACTCTGACCTCTGCCTTCCAGAGTTACTTCCCGTCAGCAAATATTTATTGAGCACCTTCTCCATCTCTGGGCCTGAATGTCAGGGACAGCCTAATGTGGGGAAAACAAGGTGGCAAAGTGAAAAGAACACAGGTCTTAAGATCCTCAGATAGGCCTCTTGATTTGGGGCAAGTCTTCCTTTTCTGAGCTACGTTTCTACATCTCTCAAATACAGTTGTGCTGACCTAGCAAGCCTGTGACAAGGATTAAATGAAAAATTAGGCAAGATAATGTCTCTGAATCCTGTCTCAAGATTATGTCCAAACTAGCCTTTTTAAGATGTCAGCAAAGTGCCTGGTCTGGGATTGGTTTCCCAAAGGGTGTGACGGAGAACAGAATTCCTCCGAAAGGCAAATTGGAGTCTTTAAGCAAGAAGATAAGCTAACCCCAACATGTCTGGCGAAGTCTCCATCCTAAGTGCAAACTTAAGGGCCAGAAACCAGCTCCAGTTGATGATAAGAGTGGTAGGTGGGACTGAGGGGGTGTTTGGAGCTAGTGCAGATAAGGCTTCAGGAAGATGGCTAAACAATGTGACCCAATCTAAGGGCTTCATAATTCTTTGAAGCCCAGTCTGTCTTAAGCCAGAGAAGGAAATGGCAACCCACTCCAGTGTTCTTGCCTGGAGAATCCCAGGGACGGAGGAGCCTGGTGGGCTGCTGTCTATGGGGTTGCACAGAGTCGGACACGACTGAAGCGATTTAGCAGCAGCAGCTGTCTTAAGCCATGAAAAATTTGTATGTGATTGTCAATTTGAAAAATCCTCACAGTGTTTTTGTTTGTAAGTTTCTGAGTACTTGGTCTGTCTGTAACTTGTATCTCTTACTGTCTTAGGAAAGGATTCTGCCCCAGATCTGGTCCTGAGGGTCTACCCACCCCCAGCTGGCTCCTAGAGAAAGGAAAAACAAGACAATCTCTAAGCAAGTGCGCTACAATAACAGTTGTTCCCATACCCAGAGCTCTCCTTTAGAGGTGCGTGTCTGTCAATATCAGTCAGGTATGGGGGGATAGTCAACCTTGCTTTACTTATGAGTAGAGAAAATTTATTCCTACTTCTTAATAGATTCCTTATTAAGGAAATTTCATCTTTATGTGATCATGAGGCACATTTACAAAATGCCCCACATTTTAGTATATTGTCTTAGAAAAGTATGTATTTAAAAGTCTCAGGTCAAATTCTTTCCCAGTCTTCTAGCTGTCATAATAATAATCCATAAATGCAACATATGATTTAGTTGGTCTCTAAGACTGATACTAACTTTATTTTGACACTGAGATAAACATTTAGTGAATTTTTTTTTTAAAAATCCAGGTACCAGCTTTATCAATTAGATATAGTTATATCTTTGGAAGGAATGATGCTAAAGCTGAAACTCCAGTACTTTGGCCACCTCATGCGAAGAGTTGACTCATTGGAAAAGACTCTGATGCTGGTAGGGATTGGGGGCAGGAGGAGGAGGGGACAACAGAGGATGAGATGGCTGGATGGCATCACTGACTTGATGGACATGAGTCTGAGTGAACTCTGGGAGTTGGTGCTGGACAGAGAGGCCTGGCGTGCTGCGATTCATGGGGTCGCAAATTGTCAGACATGACTGAGCGACTGAGCTGAAATTATATCTGCATTTTACAGATGATGATGATTTCACACATGATGAGGTGATTTGCCCAAGCTCATAAGCTACTGGGCTTCCTAGGTTGGAATAATGGTAAAGAATCTGCCTGCCAATGCAGGAGACACAGGAGATGTGGGTTTGATCACTATCGGGAGGATCCCCTGGAAAAGGAAATGGTAACCCACTCTAGTATTCTTGTCTGGAAAATTCCATGGGCAGAGGAGCCTGGCAGACTATAGTCTATGGGGCTGCAAAGAGTTGACATGATTGAGCACAGAGCTACTAAGTGGTACAGCTGAGTTTGGAACCCAGGTAGTTGAATGTCAAAGCTTGAGAATTTTCCTTCTACAACACATGGATGATCACGCAGTCCTAGAGGCTAATGAGCAGGAGATGAGTAAATATTTGAGATCTGGAAAATAAAATTCCATTACACTTAAGGAAATTAAAAATAAGGAAATAATCTTAAGGGTTTTTTTTTTAAGTGTATAGAATCAGTACTTGAAGATTATTCATATATCAGCTGCTTCCCATTTTCAGTGTAGTCTGATATCATGAGTGGTTGTTTGGTGCAGACCCTCCATCTGAGGCAGATCAGACAGAGTTCTAAGAGCAATAACCTTTAAATCAAGTAAGTTTACTCCAAATGTTCCCAACATAGCCCAAAGCCAGGAAAGTTCACAGCTCTACATTGAAATGTTAGGAAAAGATCACATTGCAGCAGCTGCTTATGTGGATTACCTAGTCTAGCCATTCTGCTAAGACTTAAAAAAACCTGTCTGAGTTGCAGGAAGAAAAAAAGCAAGACTCTAAAATATCAAGTTGGCGCTTGTTGGTAGAGCTGTGATTTCCCATTTGTAGCCCCAGAAGACTCACGTGTATCTGAAATAAAAAAGTCAAGGTGTTTTTCCAGACTCTGAGGCTATGGAGGGTTTGGTTTTGTTTCTGTACTTCCCCCACCAGGTCCCATGCTGTTTCCAGAGTCATTAGCTTCCCTTGAAATTTTTTAAAACCCTAGACATGTTTCACAGCAATCCAAAGCACATTAGGAACTCTCAGTCCCTTCTCACAGCCATTTTATATAACTTTAAAAAATACTTTGCAAAGACATGAGATCAAATGGTCTCTCTCTCTACCTGTGTCTTCTGATTAAAGGCCAGTGATACTATTACTGTGTGTGTGCGCATCTGATCCTTTTGAAATTTAATGAATATTAACATTTATTATGATTTTTATCTTCAAGCGGGAAGAAATTTTTGGAAATAATGGATATATTCATTTTTTCAATTGTGATGGCTTTATGAGTGTACACGTAAACAAAAATCTTGTCCCCCATTGGGATCTTTCAGAGATGTAGTAAATCATGTTTCTAAGACACAGTGAATTTAGGCAGGATTTAGTAAACTGAAAATAAAAGTTACTGCAGATTAAAAAAAAGTTGCTTCATATCAAATTTTTGCATAATATGATAATTTTTTGGTTTATTTTTCATGTGAACTTTATTTTTTAATATATTTTAAAAATTTATTTCTTCTTAATTGGAGGATAGTTGCTTTACATGATAATATATTTGAAACTCAAATTAGAGCTACCAACCTGAAGAAAAAACCTGGGAAAAGATATATTTGTGCTTCTTTTGGGAAATATAGTCAGGGAAAATAAATCTGGATGACCATGCAAAAAAATATTTTTATCTTCAAAACATCAAAGCATGGTCTGTGAGGCATGATCTGATCTCCATTTCACAGGAGGGGATACTGAAGTAAAACCTTGGAAAGCCCTCACAAAATTAGAAACTGTGATGAGGCTCGTCAGCTATCAAATTAGCAATCTCTTCCTGAACCTCTTATGTTTCCTTATGTTTCTCTCCATAGTGCTACTTTTCACAGCCTTGGTTTCTTGCCTTCCCTTGTTCTTGTGGTTATTGTTGGGTTTAATCACAGTCAGAAAAATGATAAAAAAGTAGACCCTACATTAGCATATTTCTTTGTATAGTGTTGTTAAAGACCTGGTATCTGACATCATTCATTTAGTTCCAATATAACCATCTAGACTCAGAGGTGGAAATGATATTCCTTTCAGGGATCAGAGATCTGCTGAGAGAGAAGAGAGTGTTAGAATGTAAGAGTCCTGCCCCATACTATAACCTTTTTCATCACAATGAACAGAGTGAAGTTAAAACTGTCAATCTAGTTGGAGGATGCTTATGAAAAGTTCTGAATTACCTGTAAAGTATCTGTGAATCTGAAACAGAGAGATCATGTTTCTCATCTTGTTGCTTGCAAGTTCAGAATATTTAGCTTCTGCTGTGAAATGTTTTCGCAGCTTGAAATGCCTGGATTCCTCAGGCATGGAGAGAAGTAGCATAAAAATGCACACAACTGATGTCATGTCAAGAAAGGCCAATGAAATTCATGGTGCTGCTCCTGGAAGATAAACAGACTGAAAACAATCAGTATGGTGGACCTCTTGGTTTACCCTTTGCATAGTTTACTGGCTAAGATTTTCTTTAGCCACCTGTAACTTACCTACACCTGAACTGCAGTGGTTTGCCAAACAGGGTTTGAGTTTTCAGACTTAGCAGGGACTTGGAGGTAATCATTCTAGCTTCCTTGTTCAAGGATGTCTATGAGAAATCAGGATCCTTTTCTTGTTCTGCAGTCCTTAGTATATGGCTTTCATCCTCATGGGCTTAAGTTCCGCCTCTAGGTATCATGTTCAAATTTAAGACTAAGGACAAAAAGCAAAAAACAAAAGGCACATATGAGCTTACTCTGTCTCTTTTTAATGAAAACTTAAAAAATATTTTCCAGAATCTTATGTAATAGAGTAGCTTTTATATCTCATTGGCCAGAACTGGATCAAATAACTACTCCTAGCTACAAGGGAGTTGGAGGAATTATTTTAAATTGGTAATATAGCCACCCTGAATTTTGATTTTTGCTAGTAAGGAAAAAGTATAGAATAGATATTGGGTGGGAAGAGAAAATTAGAAATAGAATTATTGTCCATTGGAAGGAAAGGATGTACCTTTTTTTTTAAACATTGTATTTCATGTGTTATTAAGGTCAAATATTCCATCTTCCACAAAGTTATCTTTACTCTCATTGTTTTCTCTGGATTCCTTTATTTTAAATAAAGTGTCATTGATCCCACCGTATTCATGCTTATTTTCCTCATTTAGACAGTGAGCTCCTTGAGGATAAAACTAGTTTAATTTACCTTTGTAATATCATCATTTACTACTGTGACTGACACACTAGTAGGAAATAAAAGATTATTTGAATAAATATAAGGAAAAGGTAAGCAGTGGGAGATCATGATCCCTAAGAAACAGATTCTGAGATTCTGGGGGTATATCTACATGCCTCTTTCTGAGACTTTCTCGAATTGAGCCTTACATTCTTTGTCCTATAAGCACTTGACCAGTCACAGATTCCTTCCCCTGCACGTACTTCTCAACCGATGGTTCTGCATATACTCCTGTGTTTGTGTTAGTTGCTCAGTTGTGCCCGACTCTTTGCGACCCCATGGACTGCAATCCACCAGGTTACTCTGTCCATGAGATTTTCCAGGCAAGGATACTGGAGCGGGTTGCCATTTCCTTCTCCAGGGGATCTTCCCAACCCAGGGATCGAACCCGGGTCTCCTGCACTGCAGGCATATTCTTTACCGACTGAGCTACAAGGGAAGCCCTCGGGCTAATTTCTCTCTACACAAAGTGGGTGACCAGCACTGCCTGAAATCCTGCACTTTGGAAGCATTACCTCTCACTTTGAGTAAGGTGTGAGGTCAAGCAATAACCCAGTGTTGACTTGTACCACACACCTAGCTGACTTCTCTGTGAATAAAACTTGTTTATTTCCTTCTCAAAATGGATTTCCATCCCTGATGCAGCCAAAAGCATGAGCTGAAGGACAGGCTTGGGTGCAGCAGTTGTGGATGACATGGGGTCTAGCTGTTTGCTCAGGCAGTTTACTTGTACTTTCTGGCCCTGATTTGTGCCTGGTCTCTAATGTTCCACTTCCATCTTGTGATTTTGATTTGATTGATCTGAATGGACAAATTGGGCCTACTTTTGTAAATAAAGAATTATTGTAACACAGCCACACCTATTCACTATTGACTGTCTATGTCTACAGACAACAGCAGAGGTGAGTAGATATTACAACATGTTACGGCAGAGGTGAGTAGATGGGATAGTAATCCCATGGCCCAGGAAGCCTAAAATATTTATCATCTGGCCTTTTATAGAAAAAGCTGGCAAATCCCTGGCTTAGGGAAATTTGGGAATTCAAGATTTTTTTTATTGGAATATAGTTTATATACAATATTATATAAGTTGGGCTTCCCAGGTGGCACTGGTGGTAACGAACCCGCCTGCAGGAAACAAAAGAGACTCAGGCTCAATCCCTGGGTTGAGACAATCCCCTGGAGGAGGGCATGAGAGCCTACTCCAGTATTCCTGTCTGTAGAATCCCACGAACAGAGGACCTTGGTGGGCTACAATCCATAGGGTCGAAAAGAGTCAGACATGACTGAAGCAATTTAGCATACATGCATTATATAAGATACAGGTGTGCAATATAGTGATTCACAATGTTTAAACATGATATTTCATTTATAGTCATTATAAATATTGGCTTTATTCCCTGTCTTGTACTATATATCCTTGTAGCTTATTTTATGCCTAGTAGTTTGTACTTCTTAACTCCCTGCCTCTATGTGCCTCTCTGTCTCTCTCTTCTCCCCACTGGTAACCATTAGTTTGTGCTCTGCATTTGCGGGTCTACTTCTTTTCGTTGTCTTCACTGGTTTGTTGTATTTTTTAGGTTTCATATATAAGTGATTTATACATTTGTCTTTCTCCGTCTGAGTTATTTCACTTAGCATAATGCCCTCCAAGTCCATCTATATTGCTTCAAATGGCAAAAGTTTCATTCTCTTTTATGACTGAGTAGTATTCCACTGTGTGTAGAAAAACAGATATCTCACATCTTCTTTACCTTTTCATCTGTTGATGGATGCTTAGATTGCTTCCACATCTTGGAAACTGTAATAATGCTGCTGTGAACACTGGGGTGCATGTCTCTTTTCAGAGATTCCACATTTTTGACCAAATCAACTCAAGTGTTCTCATCTCAATTTTCAGGGTTCCATTTTTCCCCTATTAGAACCTTAACCTTGGTAAAACAGACCTGCTAAAGCTGAGACTTCAGCTTTTTCAGTAGCTGTGCTCCTGCATTCAATAAGTACTGGGTTTGATCTTCAGTCTTTTCTGCCTTTCAGCTGTAGGAGATGAGAATTTCTTTATAAGCTAAAATGCCCCTTGTCCTTCACATTTCGTGTTACGTTGGTGATTAATCACCCTCAGTCTTCCATTGTCTTTCTCCAGTGCATCCGTGGTCCCGAGCAACAACCTTCCAATTTCATAGTCCTTATGAACTTCTCAAATATTTCAGATGTTATATTTGCTGGTGCATTTTCTTCTCCCAATATCGCGACCCAGTTCAAACCCAGGACTTTCTTCATGGCTTGGCTACACACCGTGTTGCCCAGGGCCCTGCACTGAGAAAACAGCCCACACTTGGTTTAATACTGTGCTGTCACCATCTTGAAATTCTTAAAATCGTGGACTGTATTTTGTAATTGGAGCCCAAGGGGGCAGTGGAGCCCGTGCATGAATAGCAGAGGAAGCTGCGCTGTAGGTGTCTACAATTCCGTGCCAGTCCATTAGTGCAGAGCATTTGGCGTGCTCCATGAACAAAGAATTCTCCAGCATACATGGGAGTTCAGGGAGGTGCAAAGAAGGAAAATATAAGCATTTTAAGTTCGTGACTGAGTAAGAGATGGGGACTGGGATGATAGAAGGAAAGAGAAAGATAGAACATATTAATAGTTTCTTTTCTTTTCAGTCTTTCTTTACTCATCAATAAGCCAAAGATAGTGTTGATAGAATACATGTATCAAGATGTGAAACTAAAACAGTTGGGTTATTTTCGTGCTTTTTCCCCACTGTTCTGCTAAGAACGAAGTACATATTCTTGTGTAAGCTAGGAACTATGAGTTGTGTCATTTCTGTGATTCTGCATGTGAGTTAAATAATCTTATACCTGCCTTTAAAACTAATACTGCACAATGTAAAGACAAGTGGTAAGACTCAAGCTAACAATTAAACATTTTAATTGACAACAATAGATAGCAAATTAAAATCCCATAAGTCAGAGACTGCAGAAGAAAGAAAAAAGCTTTAAGAATCTCTTGCACCATTTTTTTCCTTTTTAAAAAAAAAAAGCCAGGAGGCCCACATTTTAATTCTGCATTGAGTCCTACAAATTCTCTAGGTGATCCTTCTACCGCCGTGAAGTGTTTTTGCAAGTGCATTGCGTGTTAAGGGCAATCAGTCACCACCGACCACTAGTCTTCATTGTTGGTCAGTCAGAAAGGGATCCAGCTCCAAAATCTCGTTTCAGAGTCTAGTTCCCCGGACAGCATCTGGGAGGTGTCTTAGGTTTGGGAAAAAGCTCCAAGATGGGGATTTGCTCATGGGTACAGCCAGGTGTGATTTCAGGAGTATCTGTGTAGGGGGAAGCAGGGAGGAAGAGGGGGGAGTTGTATAATAACACAGCTATGATGGGGATTTCAGATTATCTTACAGGGAGTTCTAGAACTGGGATTGACTTCCGGAGTTGTTCCAGCTGAGTCAAGGGGCCCGGCCCTTTGTCCTAGCACATTGGTCAGGCATTGGGTGCAGACTGCACCCAGTGGGGATCATTCTCCCTCAGCTGAGGGCCGTTCCTGGAGAAGGGGTTAGCTGTGGGCCCCAGCAGGGGGTGAGAGACTCCTGAAGGGGGTGTGGGCTGCACAGAGTAGTGTCACTGAACAAGGCCTGCATAACAGCCCTACACAGGAGGATATCAACAGAACCCAAAAGAAGCAAAGGTCCTCTCTCACTCTTCCGGTTTTTAAAAGGTCCAGACAATACAGAGCAGGTAAGAAGAATGCTGTTGTGAGATTCACCACATACTTATCTTTGGTGGTTTAACTATGATTATTAAAATCAGGTCGATATCAGTTTTAGTACAAGAAAGCCAGCACTTTAAAAAAATTCGCTCCTTCCCCTTTTTTTTTTTTTCAGGCTTAAAGCCTATTCTATCCAGAGTCTTGACTTTCAGAGGAATGTGGAAGCTAGGATGCTTTTACTAAAAGTGTTACCCTTGTAGCTCTATTACACTAGGAAACAACTCAGATAAAGCACTGCATAAGACAAATATTAGGGTCCACAGCCCAGACCTTACAAAACTGTCTGATGTTAAGAATTAAATATTTCCCTTTATGATTGATGAGATGACACAGGGGCTGGGCTAAGATGGCATGTGAATGTGTTTGTGTGCATGTGTGTGCATATGTTGGTTGAGGGTAGAGTGGAAGGGACACACTTTACAAGTTTAAACTGGGTAAGCCCAAGGGGATCATGTTTGGCCTAGGTCCCAGGGTACAAGTTTATACTGGGCCGTGAAAGATGATACTTGGTTGTGTGTGTGTGACACCTGGTGTACAGGCTAAAAGGAAGGCATGCCTTGTCAGGGATTTTCCCAGATGCTTTCTGGATTTCTCCACCATTTTTAGCAGGACCTCCTTTCAGACATACAAATCGTGTGTACCATGCATGAGCAGGGCACCACTGGTTCTGCGAGTAGCCTACTAATTATTCTTCCTCATTGGTATAAACCTGGGGAAAGGGAATGATTGGCAAGAAATCAACTTTCAAGAACTCTATTTCTTTGTTTGAGGAAAAAAAAAAAATCAGATTCTTTGGGCATTGGATAGAATATCCACGGTTGTGGGGGAGAGGCAGGCTCTGTCTCTCTCTATTGGCCTATCTGTCCCGTTCAGGGTAGTAAGGGTAGTAAGGTCAGATGAGGCCAGACTTTCAGAGGAACAGCGGAGAGCTCAAAGCCCTAGCCTTGTATTGGAGAGACAGGCTGAACTTCTCAGGCCCCCTTTTCCTTACTGCTCCTCCTCTTTTTTATTTTTCCTAAAACAATGAGCCTTAAAGAGAAAAGGATAAGAGGGTACCTCTAGGGTACTCTCTGCCTGTACTGAGGTTCCCAGTTGCTTCTTTGTAGACAGAAGTGTCTGACTGTGCCAGCATCATCCAGCACCCCCGCTTTGTCTGAGGAATACTGCTGTGTGTCTGTGCGCCCAGGCACTGACTGGAGAAGATGCGGAAGCTCCGTTTTCTCAGACACAGGTTTCTTCACAGCTGATCACTCTTGGCAACCTTGTTCTGGCACTTGTTAACTTGGGAGACCAGCAGCAAGCTGAATGCATCTGGGAAGGAAGAGATTTTCAGCATCGGCACGTCAGGCAGTAGGTCCTTCATCTTCTGTGGCCCAAGCTGAATAAGAGCAGCCAGAGTGGTGGTGGTGGTGGGGAGTGTTGGAGAATGATTTCTAACCACTAGTTCTAAGCTTAATAAAGGAACAGAGTATCACTCATATCAGAGCTTGAGATTGGCTGGTTCCGTATAGTTAAGTACAGCATGGATTGCCATTAAATGAATTTGATAGAGGAAAAGTGTTTCATGAGGTAAAGAGAGATGCTGGCACATTATGGCTGCATTTTGAAAGACCAAACTTGGACTAAAGTCTTCTCATCATAAGCAGAGCAGAGTGTCTATTAGCTATCTACTAGAAGACAGTATCTCAAAAATGCTTCCAGGGCTTACATACATCTTCAAACAAAACTCTGACTCTGGAGATTAAAATTCTCATACAAGGGGAAAAGATCTCATAAACACTTCCTTGAGAAGGCATTTGGCCTTTGTACTATTTCCTTATCGGTTACTGTCCCACTCACCCCTTTCACCTTCTAGTTTTTCTAGCTCCTAGGAAACAAAGCTGTCATAGCATTCAAGACACCTTCTCTTCTCATAAAACAATAATCACATTGTAAACCCCCAAGAATGCTGCAATAGGTATCTCTGGTTCTTTATTAATGCCGCAGGTATTTGTCTAGCCTTAGAAAAGATTTTGGCTCAGTGTCCTACTCATATTTTTGAGCTACAGCTTGCTAGAGTTGTCAGGACAAGTAAAACATTTCCCTTTCAGCATTCTAAAGAAAAAAAAAATCCTATTGTATTTCTTAAAAGTGACTTGTGACTCATCTCCTTTTTTGGGTTAGAGTTATAGCTTAAGATTTGGTCAACAGTGTACTTTTTGGTTGTGAAAGGAAATGCAAATGATGAGAGGCTAAGAGATGCTGAAAATGGTATGAATTTATTCATTCATTTGCCACACCTACAGGATGTTGAAGAAATGTATAGAAATGTTTCAGCAAGTAAATCTTATGGGCTGTCAGTATAAATAACTCCCTAATTTAAGATTGAACTCTAGGTTCCAGGTGCCGTTCATATTGAGGGAAAGAAATAAATTGCTACATTAGTGCAGACTAATTTTGACTAGTATTTTTTCATTTTATTAAAAAATAAAAAAAAACATTGTTTCTTTATGGTTGTTAATATTTGTTTATGTAATTGTTTATATTCTTCAATTATATTTACAGGCAGGAGAAAAACCAGTCATGAATTCTACTGCAAACATTTCAGAAAAGACAGTGACATATAAGGAAAATAACGTAAATATTCATAATCTTTCCATCCAGAGATAATCAGCATTAAGTTAGTAGTTTATAGCCTTACAGTGTATTTCTATATTTATACATACAAAGGTATATTTTGCCAGCATGGGATTGTATGGTACATGATGTGTGACTTGCTTTTTTTATTCCTCAGTTAATAAACCTGATCGTTCCTCAACTTTTTAATGAACATTTCATATTTGCAAAATGAATCCCCATTTAGACTGCTTGCTATGGCAAAAGTGGAAACATTTCATAGCAAATGAATTGTTCATTTTGTTAGCAATTTGATGGAAGGACTGGATAGGCGGAGGAAACAACTTAGATTTTTGCTTTGAACTTCTTGCTTAATTATATTGAAGAAAACTTTCTGGAGACAAATGGTCTTTGACTTTGATCAAGCCAAACAAAATGATCAAGAGTTGTCAAAAGGCCTCCCAGGAGATAACAGTTCATGGATTTCCTGGGGGACCTACTCGGGCATCTTAGGAAATAATGAGGCATATTTCTCCACAAACATTAGTCTGGGCCTTCTATTTGTCAGAAGAGCATATGAAATGTATCTGTGAACTGTTTTTTTTTTGGATTGCCAGAAATCCAAATCTAACCATAATGTTATTCACTTCCAGATTTTCCCCTTCTATTTCTGTTTGTAGAACCCAAACTGCATTAAGGCCAGGAGTAGGGGGTAGGAGCGTTATAAGTACATTATATTTGAAAGATCTTGCCTTATGTGGATAGGGTCAAAGTTCTTTTCGGTCAAAATGTAGTTAGCTTTTCTCTCCCCCTTGAATTGCCCGTTGCTTGTGTAAACAAAAGGAGATTACACAATGAAACTAGAATCCAGTGAAAACTTACCTGTTTGAGGCTTTGCAAGACACAGTCAGCCCAACTTGTCAAGTACTGCCAAAGGTGAGAAAACTGAGTTGGCTGATATTTGGCTGTGTTTCCTGAGTCTGAACTGGATTAATAAGTGAGCACCTGGGCTGAGTCATGATGTGAATGTTCAACAGCACTTACAGGGTGTGACTGTGCTGTGTCACTGCACATGTGCACGTGGCCTTCCGAGTTGATCCAAAGGGACGCCTCTGCTTTGTCATGCCCACCTCCCATATTTCTGAAGTAAAGCTGATAGCCCAGAGAGGATAAAAGTCCTGGGAAAATAGTTGAAAGTCTTTGAAATTACCAGCAGTCTTGGCTTATGCTGTCACATGACTCTGAAAGCCTTTTGCTGGTAGAGTCATAGGGCTGGGAACGGTAGGAAGAGGTTACTTAGTTCATTTTACAGCTCAAGGCAGAACCATAAATACACACTGGGGGTCTTGCTTCTTTTAAAATGATGTTTTCGTTTTTGCTTTTTTTTTTTTTAACAAGAAAACACCTTCTTTCTCAGTTACTTACTTACTTGTGTTTATTTTTGTTTTAGTCACAGTAACTTTGTCTCAGTGTTTGTTGCAGAACAGAAAAGAGATACCAGACACTGAGTGATTAGTTTTCTCATAGAATTAATTTGTACCGCTGATGAACTTAGTCAAAATGATCTGATGGGATAAAGGCCAGTTAAGGTAGTTATAAGTACACACACACACACACACACACACACACACACACACACACGTCATATTAGTAATGCCATGAACAATGGCATATTGTCACAGATATATTTTCAAAAATCAGTTTTTCAGTAAAGTTTGAGAAAAAGTATATGAAAATCTCCTGGGGCATTTTGGCACATCCAGAGCTTTTGCTCTACATTCAACTGTGACAACAGTCAACTTTATATTTGACTGTTTCTCATTCATAAAAACAACCAATTCTAGAAGGAGAAAATGGAATTCATAAAAATTTTTGAGGCTTTCCTAAGTTGAATTCATAGTTTAAAAAATAAAACTTTCATGCTTTGCTTCTTCTATTTCTGTCTCCAAAATATGTTTTGAACAAAAACTCTCCTGCAAATCAATGCCAGATTTTCTGGTCACTTGAAATGAACTACAGACCAAAATATAAGCTCATATATAAGCACCACCCACAAGAAAATTACATTTGGGTTATAAATAAAGAGTTAAAAAGCAAGCTTAAAGTTAATTTACGACTCTTGTAGATGAGGTATAATGAATTACCAGACAGTGGTAAGGACAAAGGGGGAAGAAGATCAGTCATATCATTTCTATTATAAAGAGAGTCAATATAGACTATCTTTAGGGACCCCTTTAGGTTATAATTGAATGGTAGCCATTCACAGTCAGTGTAATGTGGTGTGACCGGACTCATTCACGTTGTATTTCTCTCATTGGAGTCATGGAGAAAACATAAAGAAAAGTCTCTTTCTTAAGGAGGTTGACTTTACTGTTTACTGTCCCCGCTCTGAGACAGACACATAAAGATATAAATAATGGACAGAATGTATCTTGATACTACATCTTTATATACAGCCATCCATGAAGCCCATGGGGTCACTAACAATCGGTCACGACTGAGTGACTTCACTTTCACTTTTCACTTTCAGGCATTGGAGAAGCAAATGGCAACCCACTCCAGTGTTCTTGCCTGGAGAATCCCAGGGTCGGCGGAGCCTGGTGGGCTGCTGTCTATGGGGTTGCACAGAGTCGGACACGACTGAAGAGACTTAGCAGCAGCAGCAGCAGCAGCAGCATGAAGCCCATACTCAGTAACAATAAGTGCGGAGTTCCAACGCCCTTTGGAGGCGTTGGCCCAACTGTTTGCTGTTTTGCTCTTTATGGCCTGTTTCAGCACTGCACACTGTATCCTCCTTGCTCTGATCTTTTTAAATTTATCTCTGTGTGGCTGCCTTTGAACTTGGTGGCAACTTTGGCTTTGATAATTCTAACTCTGGGTAATTCTAGGACATATCTGCTACTGACTGGTTTTTGGCTTTTCTGACTTTTGAACCCTCTGTCTTGTCTTCAAATCCTCTCTTGTCTCAGAACCTATAAGGCTGTATTTGGATTATATTGGGTTGGCCAAAATGGTCATTCGATTTTTCCCATATGATGGCTATAGTAGCGCTTAGCTGTCTTTTAACCTCATTTGAAACAATTTTGTTAGATTGTATTGTGACATCTCTATTGCGTTGTATCAGCACATATTTAAAAAAACTTGTGAAAATAGGTGAAGTTTTGTATAGCTACTTTAATATTGAAGGTGAAAGGGAAAAAGCAACATTTTACGTATATTATACTTCATTATTTCAAGAGCGGTATTGGGTTGGCCAAAAAGTTCCTTTGGTTTTTAAGTAAAAATAAGACATTTTTTGTTTTTATCAAGAATTTTATTTGAACAGTGTATTTACCATTTTGTTCCTCTACCTTCTGCCATTTTTCAGACAACTTCATAATTCCATCTTCCCAAAACTTTTCCCCTTTTTGAGGGAAGAACTGTTACAGCTGCCTTTTATAATTTTCCAGGGAATTGAATTTTTTCCATTAAGAGAATTTTGTAAAGAATGAAATAAATGGACATCTGAAGGTGCAATGTCTGGTGCATATGGCCAGTGAATCAGAACTTGCCAGCTAAGCTCTAACAGTTTTTATATGGCCATCAAAGAAACAGGCAGTCTTGCATTATCCTGTTGAAAGATTATATGTTTTCTGTCGACTAATTCTGGACTCATTTTGCCAAGTGCTGCTTTCAGTTGGTCTAATTGGGAGCAGTACTTGTTGGAATTAATCGTGTGGCTTTCTGGAAGGAGCTCACAATAGAGCACCTTCCAATCCTACCATATACACATCAGTTTCTTTGGATGATTTTACTGGCCTTTGGTGTGGTTGCTGGTGGTTCATTTTGCTTGCCCTATGATCTCTTCCAGTCCACATTATTGTACAATATCCGCTTTTCATCACTTGTCACAGTTTGTTTTAAAAATGGAACAGTTTCATTACATTTAAGTAGAGAATCACATGTGGAAATAAGGTCAAGAAAGTTTTTTTTTTGCCTAACTTGAATTCACTCCAAATATCAAAAGTGATTAACATAACCAAACTGGTGTAAATGATTTTCAACACTTTATATGGATATTTTGAGTAGTCAGCTATCTCCTGAGTGGTATAAGGTTGATCAGTCTCAATTAATGTCACTATTTATTGCTATCAACCTCAACTAGTCTAGCCAACCGTGGAGCATCATCCAGTGAGAAATCTCCAGTGTGAAACTTCACAAAGCACTTTTGACACATTCGATTAGTCACAGGATCTTCTCCGTACTCTGCACAATTTTTTTTTTTCTGCAATTCGATTGCCTTTTTATTACAATTTGATGGCTTGAATCTTGGTAGAACTCCCAATGGGGGAGTCTAGTAGTGGGAATTTGATTTTATGGAATAATAATCTGGATAGAGAACATATACTATAAATAATGTACATATACCAAAGTGAGTGTAGATGAAGTCACCAAAGGAGAGCGTAGAAAGTAAAGAAGAAAAATGAGGAAAGTGGCTGAGGAACATAGATATTGAGGCAATTGAAGCTTATCATCAACTAGGAAATAGCACCAATATGAGCTTCATTGGTTAGCAGGAACATGACTACAATTTGGCATTGAAACAGAAGGTAGAGTATGTTCACAAAGATACGTTTAGTTTTGATTGACTATTTATCATTAATAATACAATCAGTAAAGTTAAGACATAATTATAAAGTAATGTCAGATGAACAAAGGGTAACATTTTAAAGAGATCTTTCATGGGATACCTCAAAGAATGACATTCCTAATTTACAAAATGGCGATAAGATGTAAAGTAGAGATAATGAGGTGTTCAGGGAGAAGTTCAGATGAAGAAAGTGCTAAATGATGTTTTGCTATTTTTTCAAATTCTCACATTCTGACTTCAGTAATGTAGTGCCATATATATGTGTATATGTGTATATATATATATATATATATTTTTAGGCTGTTCTTTTTCTATAGGGCTATGGATAGCTAATGTTTATATTCTCACTCTAGTTTGGAGACAATGGCAGTCAGAAATTATTAGAAAAGGTCAATTTATTTAGTCAGCTTACTCAGGCAAGGATTGGGGTTAAACATGGGTGTGCTGCTGAAATGGAACTCATCTGATAATAAGATGCCTCAATGCCACTTTGTGAGTCTCCAAAGCACTCTCTACTCTACAGGGCATTCCTTGATTGTCTCTTATTTTCTTACGTAAAAATGAATACACATAAACAAACAGTATGGAAATACACTCGTTTCTTTTTTTTTCCCCCAATATACATAGCTCCTTGCTTCTTCATTGGCAGCTGGTTGGCCTCCTGAGACACGGTTCTGAGTAATATCCAGAAACAGGATTAGTGCCTTAGAAGGAACATTGTGAAATCAGTAAGAAAGCAACCTCGCTGATTCAAAGGAACAAAGTAGCTCTTTGAGTGCTTTAGGCAAAAATGCTTAAAGGATTCTGAGAGGACTACTTCTCACCTGACTCAGGGTCAGTTAAATTTCATTTCTGTTGAGTCTTGGATCACGATTGGGTGAAATGGTTGCTCACTGTAGGACAGCTCACTCATTCCCTTTGACACATGCTCTTGTTTTGCCATGAACACTAAGTGACCTCAAACACATTTTTTTCTAAAATTGTAGCAACAAGGGACTTGAAAAAATGAAACTCATGAGACAGCTATCTCTCTTGGCTCCTGAAAAGGCTGTGTCTTAATTGCCCCAAGAAAGATGAAATGATGTTACTGACCCCATTTCTTGGGAATGATAAATGGATTGCTTCAGCACTAAATGCAAGAATAGATGTGGCTAAGAATGCTTTCAGAACTTTATTTTTGCCTTATATGTTTATCATGGATTCACCCAATTAAAAGCTGAACCAAATTAGAGCTCAAAACATCACTTTTTAAAAATATTGCAAGGATTTCAAATATATTATCATATATACATATATTCATATCATGAATATCTCTTCCCATCCACCAAGTTCCATGTAAATAAAGTACATTTCTTGCATTGTGTCATTAACTTGCCAGGTTATTGGTTTTTCTCCTGAACAGACTTTGGATCCTTTGATTATAATTTCCTTGTAAAAAGTAATTATGATATTTTGAAGGAAATAAGTCATGCTGCTGCTGCTGCTGCTGCTGCTAAGTCGCTTCAGTTGTGTCTGACTCTGTGACCCCATAAGACGGCAGCCCACCAGGCTTTCCCACCCCTGGGATTCTCCAGGCAAGAACACTGGAGTGGGTTGCCATTTCCTTCTCCAGTGCATGAAAGTGAAAAGTGAAAGTGAAGTCGCTCAGTCATATCCGACTCTTCGCGATCCCATGGACTGCAGCCTACCAGGCTCCATGAGGAAACATTAAAAAATTACTGGCAGAGATATCTGCTTAATTCTGGAATAGAAGTGATAGAAGAACTGTATCTCTTATTTGGTAATTTAGAGAGGGAAGGAATCTTTACTTCCTGCAAAAGGCAAGCAAAATCCTCTGTCTCTAAAAAAAAACCATTAAGTAAAAGTTCTTTATGGTGGAAGGTGGTGATGATAGAAAGCCTCAGGAATTTTTTTGTTTGTTTGTTTTTGTGTTGATTTATAGCTCACCTCCCCCCGCCCCCAAATATATAAGATTATCAAAAGAATATGCTTGACAGATTCAGGGAATTGTTACAGGAAATATCAAAGTATGTGACATAGCATTTGTGGTTCTGAAATGTGAACTTTTTTTTACTAGGATCATTTGAAGAAAAATTTCTTTCTACCTATTTATCTTTCTATCTGTCTACTTTGGTGTTTATTTAACAAATATTTATTATGTTCTTTGTACAGTTTGAAGCACTGGGGATCAAAGAAAGTGTAAGGTTGAGGTGGGCCTTCAGCTATTGTATGTGGAAGAAAAGTGGTCTTCACGACTGAAAAATTGCATAATACCTGTGATCAAAGAGAAAATTGTTCTCAAATCATCAGATGTTTAATTGTTTCACTAGACCAGTGTTTCCCTGAACTTGGCTAATGATTAAATCATCAGAGACACCTTGTAAAACATACCAATTCCTAGCCTTCATCCTTGAATCTTTAATGCAGGGCCTGGTCAGTGGGGAAGGGAATTTGGTTTTAACAAGGAGCCGGGTGAGCTGGATGTATAGCAAAGTGTAAACTACATCATATAAGTATCAACTCTGCCCAGGCAGGGACCATGTCTTGTTTACCGTGGTGTTTTGTGTTTGGCACAGTGCTGATCACAGAAAAGGCACTCAGTAACTGCTTGCTACACTGAACAGTGAACATCTCCACAAATAGCCTTTCTGGAAGTCCTCACTTCTCCCTGTAGTTCTAGCTGCATTGCTGCCTGTGCTTTCCATCTCTTCATCCCACATGATATGAACACTCCTTGGCCACCAAGTCTTGGCATCCTTGTGTCATCTTTCATCTTGATCAATAGCATCAGTCTGAATAGAAATTAATTACCCAGCAGGATATTACTCATTTCTTTTGGCCTTCAGCCATAGGATCTTTTTGTAGCAAATAAGTGTCTTTAGACCTGGGCGTAGATTGGTATTAATAATATTATAACTTGTGTTTATGTAATATCTTTCTCTCAGAACTGAAATATTTCTTCAGACGTTATTTAGCAAGTACGATCTATTCATCCCTCTTTAGGTGTGTACGCTGTCTTACAGATGCCTTACACATGAGTCTAGTTGATTGGACCACCAAGAATTTAGTGGCAATGATTCTTCCACCTGGCTGCTGGGCCTCAGGGTGCCTGAGAAAGGTGTGTCCTAACAAGCAAAGGCATCTCCCTTCAGACAGGCAATAGTTTGACACTTAGTTTATAACTAGGTGTTACCTTACCTGGAGGGGTGAAACAGGGCTGAGGCAGGCCAAGGGAGGAGTGTCTTGGCAAAGAGGATGCTGTCGTCGGTAGAGGATTGTGATAGACTGACCTGAATCTTAGATGGGAGGACAGGAAGAACCTGATCCAACAGGTCAGAACAGACAACTGGTAGAAAGTGAAATTGAAGACTGGCATGCTGAAGAGATTTCCCTGAGGTCACCAGCTGGTTGACACAACCATGGATAGAACTGAACTTTGACCTAAAACCCAGTCACCAGACCACATCCTGTAGAGGGAATACTTTATATCCTCAAAGGTCTAATCAGTCAACTTGTCTGGGCAAGGCTAACTGAAAGTTAGTCCTCTGAGAAGTCCCCCACCCCACCATTGAGCTCTAGATCCTAGGAGAAGAATTCCTGAGGTTATTCATCCCATTGCTTCTTGGAACACATTAAGTGGAAGAACATGTCTTAGTCAAGATAAATTTCCATAGACAGTAATCAAGCACTGAGATTCTTCCTGACAAGGCATGTATTTCTATACTGTTGTTAGTAACTGATACCAGCTAGCATCAGATAATATTACATCAAATTTCTCTTCATTTGTGATTTGACTTTTGCATATTCTGAGAAGACAGCTATGAATCACAGGTATTCAGCTATCTAACAAGTTCCCAGTATTTGCCAATCTCTGTAGTAACTTGAAATTTTCCCAGTTGGCTTATAGCCAATGGGCGCTGTAGGCAATATAAGGTGCTTATGGAAACCCAGTGTGTGCAGGTTACTTCCAGGATCTTTGAACCCCGTGGATGATAAATGCTTTATGGAGTGACGAATACTATGGAGATGGTTAGTTCGCTTCTCCACAACTCTTGCCTTCCCCCAGAGGTAAATCTTACTCAATATTTGAATAGAACTTGTTGATCCCTTATTAAGGCTGTGGTTTATGGAGTGAGAATTAAATTTTTCAGACAGTTTATAATTTTCCCTCCAGAAACAGAAATCTTATGACATAATCATTGAAGAGGATTGTTCTAAAATGGAAAATGAGAAGTCTCATTTTCAGTACAAAGGTAAAGTCAAATACTGCTTGTAGCAGTGACAATCCTGTCTGTCATTTTTGATTCATTATGTGATGCTGCACTAGCTCTTTTACTCCTTTCTGTGGCCTCTAATAAACCTTAGGGAAAATCCTGTTGTGGAGTCCAGTGAAGCTACATTTGCTAAGTATCTCCTAAGAGCAAGAAATTTATGGTGGCCCGTCAGTTAAGAATCTGCCTGCAATGGAGGAGACTGCCTGAAATATAGTAGACCTGGGTTTGATCTCTGGGTTGGGAAGATCCCCTGGAGGAGGAAATGGTAACCCACTCCAATATTCTTGCCTGGAAAATCCACGGGCAGAGGAGCCTAGTCGGGTACAGTTCATGGGGTCACAAGAGTCGGACACGATTTACCTACTAAACCAGCACCACACCTCTTCAGGATAGATATTTTCACTGCCATTTTACCACAAAAAGTAAACCTGAGAGAAGTTAAATAATTTTCTAAGATCACACAGTTATCAAGAGGCAGTGGTGGGGCTTGAATCTTTGTCTGCCTAGTTTCAGAACCCAAGCAGCATGACTCGTAACAGGAAGTTGGGGAAATAGGCGAGTTGAAAGACTGTAGTTTTTGACTTGGCTTCACCACCAAGTATGTGGATTTATGAAATATTATTCTTTCCATTTTCTGTCTTCATCTGTACACTGCTTGCTCTCATTTTATTACACAGATAAATTTGTGAGGAGCCTATTGATAGTTCTGGTACTGAAGTTTCAGCCACAGTGAGAGACCCAAGGATGTCAAGGAAAACTCATAGTAGTCATATTCAGTTGCAGAAGACAGAGATGAAGAGGTTTCACACAGAGGACACTCTGTGAAAGTGAGTGTTTAGGTAACTGTCCGGGTGGCCCTTGTATTTTGTCTTCCCAGCTCCCATGTTTAGTGATTGGGTGTAGTTCTAAGGGTTCTGTCTTTCTAAAGCCTTTAGAGAATTTCCAGGCCTGTTTCATTGGACTAAAACAGTGGTTTAATGTATTGGCTAATTAAAGAACTGCCAGTGATCCCTTTTAAAGTTTTCTAAACTATTGAGTGTTCTGAGAGCTAGGGTAAAGTACTCTAAAGATTTAATATTTCATCTTTGAAGAACTGTGTGACCCGAAAATATAAAGTTTATTAAAAAAAAATCAGAAAAGTCACTGTGTAAGTTGGCTTCTGTGAATAAAAGCATAATTTCTCTTTTTCACTTTACTTGGTATGTTTTCTGGTACATCCAAAATGGAATTTAATTTTCAAAAATTTGTTTTTCACCTGGTTTTAATGGGCCATGCTTGTCTTCTGCAATATCTCACAGTGGCCGGGGTCCTATGTTGTCTGTCAGAGGATTTCTGTTTTTGTCTTGGCTATCCCAATAGTTACCTGTATTGTCCTTACACAAGTCTCCTAACCTTTCTGAGTTTCGTGGTCATTATTTGTCAATGAGGACTTTGGAGTCTCTGAGATCATATAAGATCTCTGCCAGGTCTACATTCTGTGTTCTTATGGCATATCATTTGGTTTCTGGTTTTTAAAAAAACCACCCTAAACTAATGGTTTGACTATAGAATTATAATATATCATGTTTGTGATTGCTATTAACAATTCCATTTTAATTGTTTTCTGGAATGCTATGATATGAATTTATTAGTCATTGGAAAGAACTCAGGAAATAGAATCTTACATGCATTTTTATTCAAGGGGAAGAGTATGTGGTTCCAAGTATTTAATAAAGAATTAAATGATAAACTTGTCTGTTATGCTGTTTAACTCAACACAAAGAATTTCATGGGTTGTGGGAACCTGGGAATAACTTTAATTTTATTTAGGAACCAAAGTTTTATTTCATAATATTTTAGTGTTGGAATTGTAACCATGTCTTTGTTCTCTTCTTCTTTCCTTTTAGGCCAAATAAGCAGACACGTTGTTTTACATAGAAAGGGTATTGATGGTCTTTGAAAGGAAAACAATCTGATTTTTGAACAGATTTTTTTTTTATGGGTCAGCACTTTTGTGACTATAACAGACTGTGACTGACTAAGACAAATAGTTACTGGCTGACTTTGAAGGAAGCAGAGGTTCATTCAGTGAGCAACTAGAGAGAGTAATAATTTTGGCTTTTGAGAGCTGTCAGGAATCTCTAGCCATCAACACAAATTCTAGCTATAGATACCATGGCTTGGCAAAATCAGATCTCATTTGGAAAACTCTTGTCTTACACTGAGACATGTCAGATTCTCAGTTAAAAAGAAGGTCTACTGAAGATACCCTAATTAAAGACAATTATGAAAAGACTGAAGAGACATAATAACTAAATGGTCTTAGATAACATGGTCTTAGATTGAATTTTGGACTGAAAAAATGTGTATAGAGAATATCACTGGGACAAATGGCAAAATTGGATTGTTGACTCCAAAGTAGAAAATAAAAGTATGAATATCTTGATTTTAGTTATTAAACTGTGGTTATGCCAGAGAATGCTTTTGATCCTAGGAAGTATACACAGAAGTATTTAGCAGGAAAGGGGCATGAGGTAGATGACTTGCTGTTAGATAACTCATGAAAATAATATACACACAAATAGGATAGTAATTGATAAAGCAGTTTTATTTGCAACTTTATTGTGAGTTTGAATATAAAATGTTACCAAAAAAAGAAAAAAAACTTGTTTGATTTTGCAGAATTGGGGGGAAATATTAACAAATTCTCTTTGGCCAGGACCAGCAAGCTGGTGAACGTCTAAACTAGAAATTCAAGGATTTCGCTGAAAATAAAAGCCTTAAGCTTATTGGTACCATGAAACCATAAGCTTTGCCCTCTCTTCTTACTCAACATTGCAACCTGTTCTTTTGTATCATTATCCTTTGTCCTGGAGCAGTCTGGGTAAGAGCTTGAGTTAATCAGTTCCACTCCTTCAGAAAGTCTTTCTAATACCTTGACCTCAGTCAGAAGAAATATGTGTAAAATCTCCCCAGGAACTGGGGAAGACTTCAATATTTTTCAAGCTAGTGGGCCCTTTTTGTTGTAAGCCAAAGACTGTAGATTATATTTCACTTCTCTCCCAATCAGCTTAGTCTCTTGTCCCTTTTCTCACCATTAAGGGGAAAAAAACTGAACTCCTGGCTTTTGTAAAACTGTGTATGTGTGTGTGTGTGTGATGCAGTTTCAGTTACCTCAATAATCAGAAACAATAATGCATAATTAATACTGTGCAACAATCTGTTCCTTCCTAAGGATCAAATTGAGATGGACATATCTAATCATCTTTTCACCAAGATTCATGTAAGTTGGTGGGAGAAGGCATCAGTGGGCTATACAAACAGGGCAACCCGTTAGGGTCTTTTATTTTAATGGGAGCATTTGTTTTTACATGTGGCTTTTCATTGCTCCTGGAGTATTAACAACACAGTGCTGAAGATGCATTCTCATATTTGCAATTCCCACCCAGCGAGCTACCTTTGATCTCATCTGGTGTTCATATTCTGGGAGTCTTAGGGAATAAAAGTCTTTTCTTGCTACTTCATGGCTGTGAAAGCATGTCTGATTTGAAGGCTTCATGTAAACTGCCTGTGAAGTAGAGGCTGCTTTGAAGGAATCTGATCAGCTGTAACATTCCACAAGGAGCAGGGTGTTCAGAGAATGTGTAATTCTTCTTGGAAACAAAGATCCTCGTCAGAGCTGTGAGGCCGAAGGAGGTTAGAAGGATACTTTTGCCTTCAGGGTGTCCCAGCTCAGCCTCTAGGTGCTAGTCTGGGCAGGTAACTAGTCTGAGCAGGCTACGCTTTAGTTGACACCTTTGGGATGAACAGACAGGGAGAAACTTGTAGTCATTTTTCTTGGCAGAAGCCACAACCCAGCCCAAGTTAATTATGTCTGAGGAGAAGAATAGTGTCTGGGCACCTGCAATTTTCAGTTTGGTACCTCATTTTCCCAGTGCCAAGTATTCTATCGAGCCATTCACATGTATCTTCATAAAGTCCCTTCCTGGTTTCACATCAGACAATGGGAACTCTGAGTTTAGAAACTTCTATGTAATTGTCATTGTTTACTAAGAACTTTGTATGTGCCAAAGCTGATTAAATAGCTCTACATGCATCCTGTCTTTTAATCTTGATAACATCCCTTTGAAGGTGATATTATTGCTTCCACTTAATAGTTGAGAAAACTGAAGCTTAAAGAATATCATGCCCCAAATCACATGACAAAATATTGTGGAACTGGTGCCTCAAATCAAGCCTGCCAGATGGAAAGACTCAAGATTTATATAAAGTTCTGTCTAAATAAATATTTCTTCTCTTAACATTCCTATGAATTAGAGGGTAGGCTTTAGTGTGTCTGATTTTGTACCCACACCTAACTTAGAGGTTTTGCCCAGAACTATAGGTTTATTTAGAGCTAAATGCAGAGCTACTCCTCTCTCTGCTGTTTAAATCTGTTCCTCTTCCTAATAATAATGTCACTGGCAATGTATTGTTTCTAGAAAGGCTCTGACCTAAGGATTAGGAAAGTCTGCTAAAGACACATTCAAAAGTGTATA
The DNA here is from genome assembly GCA_006410555.1 of Capra ibex. Taxonomy (NCBI): domain Eukaryota; kingdom Metazoa; phylum Chordata; class Mammalia; order Artiodactyla; family Bovidae; genus Capra; species Capra ibex. The sequence goes on from SJYO01037955.1 coordinate 22,285,605, forward strand.
ACTTGCGTCCCAACTGACTCCTTCCCCACAAACCATAGATATGCCAATCTCTCATCTAAAAACAAAACAAGATAAAACAAGAAAGCAAACACAATCACTCTCAATCCTGCTTCCTCTTCTATATATAGTCCTGTCCTTTTCTCTTAGCAGTCAAGTTTCTTGGAAAAAACATTAACAGTTACATTTTCCACTTTTTTGGCATTGTGTTCATTCTTAAACCTGCCGTCTTTCTCCTACACACACCCCCACTCTGCACTAACACTTTTCTGGAAAGGTCATCAATTTACAATGTCAAATTCAATGGATCCTTCCTTCTCCAATACTTTTTATAAAATTTTCATTCATTTAGAAAAGTTAAAAAACTATATAGGGCATAGTTATAATCATATACCTAACCCCTAAATTCTACAAATAATATTTACTGCATTTTAAAAATCTTTCTGTGCTTCTATCCATCCACCAATCTATCCAATTCAAAGTCAGTTGTGAGCTTCAGTATACTTCACTTCTAAGAGTACATTTCATTCACTAGAGTTTAATGTGTTCTTGTTAATATTCTTCTTTCCTGACTGTAATTTGGCGTGATATCTGTGTTGAAACCCCCAAATTCAGGCTTAACCATTCCCTACACTGGTATCCAATTATCTGATGAATAGTCAGATATGAGAGTCTTCTTACAAGTTTTTGCTTACCACTGTTTCTTCCTTCCCCCTTTGGCATTTCCTTTTAAACATATTTTCTGTCCCTTTTTCTCCTACCCACTCCTAAGCATTGGTGTGTTTGTTCTCTCTGACTTGGCTATTCTCTCATATCTCTATTGTTTCCCTGTATCTTAGGTTTTGTTCCCTATGGAACAGATTATAAGATGGAGATTTGTGTGTAGGAAGTTGGTTGGGGAGTGCTCTTAGGAACAACACAAAGTGAAGGAAGCAGGATTCCATTGTTACAGAATCCGCTTTCCATTATTATTTCCAATAATTTCCAAACATTCCATTATTTCCAATGGAATCAGAATTCCATTATTACAGGGCACAGCTAACTCCAAATAGAGCCCTGGAATTTGAACAGCTCTTCAAAACTGTCCCAAATCGAGGCAAGGTGGCTACGCTTTTTAGCCTTGTATCAAGCAGTGACTGGAAATCCAGTATTCACCTTGGGGCTTTTTGCTGAAACTCCTGTGGTGTTTTGCTGCACTAAAACCCAGACTTTGGGAAATCACTCTGCGGGTTGTTATATACTAAGGCTTACCCTGGTTAGAATCGTCACTGTCTCCGAAAATTACGTTTGCTCAAGGAAACCTGTGTGTATGTGTGTGTTTGTCTATTCAGAGTTACCAAAGAGAAATAAGAATTCAAAAGGGATTCAAGAAGGACCTAAGGAAGAGGACATATCTTTATTATTCACTGGCAGTGAGGCCCTGAAGTGTGCCTAGAGTGGGAAATGGGTCTGTCACATGTGGCAGTGTAGGCCGTGTGCTACAAAGCTCCAAGGATTGCCTTTCGTCTGGTGACTAAACCTATTAGTCTCCTGTTGAAATAATCTTTCTTCTCATGTATTTTATTGGGTTGGCCAAAAAATTCATTTGGGTTTTTCTGTAATATCTTAGCAACAAAACTTTTTGGCCAACAAATATGAGATAAATTCACCCTCTTGAATTTCATATTTTACTTCCCCTTATTTTTATCCTTCCTGGGTTTTTGTCTACTTGCTCTATCAATTATTGACAGAAGGTTTGTTGAAACATCCGACTGTAGCTCTGGATTGCCTCTTTCTTCACGTTCTGTGGGTTTTGTTTAACGTATTTTCAAACACTGTTTTTAAGATGCCTATACATTTATGATTAACATGGCCTCTTAAGTCCTTAAGGCAGGTAAAGAATCTGCCTGCAGTGCAGCAGACCCGGGTTCGATCCCTGGGTTGGGAAGATCCCCGGAGAAGGAAATGGCAACCCACTCCAGTATCCTTGCCTGGAAAATCTCATGGACCGAGGAGTCTGGTGGGCTGCAGTCCATGAGGTCTCAAAGAGTCGGGCACGACCGAGCAACTAACACTTACTTACTTACACTTACTTAAGTCCTTTATCATTATTAAATGTTCCTATTTATCACTGATACTGCCTGTTCTGAAGTTTACTTTCTCTGATATTAATACAGCCATTTCAGCTTTCTTATGCTTAGTGTTTACATAGTATATATTTTTCATCCTTTTCTTTTTAAACTATCTGAGTCTTTTATTTAAAGTGAATTTTGTGGAGACAGTATATCATTGGGTTTTGCCTTATTACTCAATCTGATGGTCTCTGCTTTTTAATTGGCATGTTTAGGCCATTTACATTTAATCTGGTTCTGGTAGTTCTATTTACATTTATCACCTTGTTATTTGACTTTTTTTGTTTATCCTATATCTCCTTTGTCCCCTTTCCCCTTTTTTCTTGCCTTCTTTTGGATGAATGGACTATTTTGTATGGCTGCATTTTCCCTACCATTGGTTTATTGATAATAACTCTTTGTTCCATATTTTTGGCAGTTGCAGTAGAATCTATAGTACACATTTTTTTTTGTTTAGTTTTTTCTTTTTTAAATTTTAAAATCTTTAATTCTTACATGCGTTCCCAAACATGAACCCCCCTCCCACCTCCCTCCCCACAACATCTCTCTGGGTCATCCCCATGCACCAGCCCCAAGCAAGCTGCATCCTGCGTCAGACATAGACTGGCGATTCGATTCTTACATGATAGTACACATGTTAGAATGCCATTCTCCCAAATCATCCCACCCTCTCCCTCTCCCTCTGAGTCCAAAAGTCCGTTATACACATCTGTGTCTTTTTTCCTGTCTTGCATACAGGGTCGTCATTGCCATCTTCCTAAATTCCATATATATGTGTTAGTATACTGTATTGGTGTTTTTCTTTCTGGCTTACTTCACTCTGTATAATCGGCTCCAGTTTCATCCATCTCATCAGAACTGATTCAAATGAATTCTTTTTTATGGCTGAGTAATACTCCATTGTGTATATGTACCACAGCTTTCTTATCCATTCATCTGCTGATGGACATCTAGGTTGTTTCCATGTCCTGGCTATTATAAACAGTGCTGCGATGAACATTGGGGTACATGTGTCTCTTTCAATTCTGGTTTCCTCGGTGTGTATGCCCAGCAGTGGGATTGTTTTTAACTTAGCACAGTTTACTTTTGAGTAATATTATACTGCTTCATTTTTGGTGGAAGAATCTTACAACAATATTTGTTCATTTTCACCTCCTATCCTTTGTAGTATTTTATACGTAAGACTCACAATATAATGTTATTATTATTGATTTGACTTTTTTTATTTTTTAAATTATTTATTTACTTTTGGTTGCGCTGGGTCTTCGTTACTGTGCATAGGCTTTCTCTCGTTGAGATGAGCGGGCTTCTCGTTGCAGTGGCTTCTCTTGTTGCAGAGTACAGGCTCCAGGGTGCGAGGGCTCAGTAGCATGGGTTTAGTTGCCCCACAGCATGTGGGATCTTCCCGGACCAGGGATGGAAGCTGTGTTCCCTGCATTGGCAGGCAGGTTCTTATCCACTGTACCACCAGGGAAGTCCCGTGACTTTTATTTTTTAAAGAGAAAAAGTTCTTTGCATTTACTCTCACATTCACTATTCCTGGTGCTCCGTATTCCTTTGCGTGAATCCACGTTTCCATCTGGCATCATCTTCCTTCTGCCTGAAGAACTTTCTGTAGTGCAGCTCTGGTGGTGATGAATTCTCTCAGCTTTTGTTTGTCCCAACAATCTTTATTTTGCCTTCATTTTTGAAAAATATTTTCATTGGATGTAAAATTCTACGTTGACAGTTGTTTTCTTTCATCACTTTAAAGATGTCATATCATGAAAAGCAAGTCCTGGAGTTTTGTGTTACACAGCCTGCATCACCATATGTGGCAATCCCATGTCCCAATCCAGGCTTACTTCAGGGTCTCTCTGCTAGTTTGTGATAAAGATATGTCCTTCTCCCCCAATTCTTGTTCTTCTTGTTTCCTACTGGTAACTTGGGATAGAATACACACACACACACACACACACACACATTTCTTTGATCAAATTATAATTCTCAGAGATGGTATAATCTAATTCACTACAGAAGCAGAGAAAAATTTTCCTCAAGTCAATGTTATCTGCCTGTAGGACTTTATGTAATCATGCAGAGAGCATTCAGTTCCCCCTTTCTAATGTTTGGATTCCATATTCTGTGTGTCTTGCCTGGCACAAGATATGAGGTTAATAGTATGAATGGACTAGCAGGGTTATCTTTTGACATCCTCCGTTGCTTATACAAATAATTGGCAATTTTGAAATTATGTTTTTTTCTTAAATTGGGCCACATCAAGTTTTTAATGTGTTACTAATCAGAGGAGATATGACTGTGTGTTTTTCATTTTCAGTTGTACTTATATAATATCATTCCTCTTCCCTTAAAGATGAGACTGATTATTTTCTCCTTTGAGATCTCATTGTATCCTGAAAATCAATCATGATGCCTGTCACATTCCACTACATTATTTATTTACACATCACTTTTTATTCTATATATTTTTAGAAGACAAAATCAGTAATTTATTTTTGTTTCTGAGTGTTGCATAATGCATGAGACATAATCTTCTAAGAAATATTTTAATGGAATTTAATGAATGACTCAATGAAGTATTGTGTAATTATTTTGGTGCTATTGCCTAAATCCTGATATTAATCAGGGATGTACATATGTGGTTATTACTATTCAAACTGTTTGAATTTTTGCATTATCAGCATAATTTTGTAATATGAAGTCAGTTTGTTTTTGTGAAGACAATATGAAAATTACAGCAGAGTAGGTTTGATAAATAAGCCTGTAACCTTTGGAAATATCTTTCAATATGGTCAGAATGCTTGGAGAAAAAAATTGAAAGAGCTAGTAGGAACTGAAGGAGAAATGGTTTGAAGTGGTTAATTTCTTTAATGCATGAGACCAAGTCATGATACAAAAATGTACAAAAAGAGATTGGAAATATGGCAGTGATGTAGATCCTTTGAGAATTCAGGCCTGTTCATTTAGACCTCTTCAGATTGACGTCAGTGGGGCCAGGAAATCAGTGCAGAAGAGTCTTTGCTATCTCCACTTTTTTTGCTGGAGTCCAAGGAAAATGCTTTGACAGAACCCTAGAGACCAATAGTTTGTCAATTTAAATATATTGGAAGTTACTCTTAGGAATGAGCAGTAGCCCACTGAGTTTTGACGCAGTCCATAGGAAGTTTGTTTATTTTACAAGGTCATCAACATCTATCCATAGTTTCCAAGGTTAACATCACAGCAGCAACATATACTAAGACTCATGTATATGAAACTATTTGGAAAAGAGAAAAGGAAGCAGAACTTTGCTTTATGCATGTTAACAATGGACTCTTGGGAGAATATTTATTGGAGGTAAACAGGGATGTTCAGAATTTTGTGTAATTTAGTTTGGGAGCTGTTTGTACTGAGAGAACCTTGGCAAGGACTACAAACTATGGACTCAGACTTTATTTTTCAGGAAAGGAACAGTCTTGCATGTTAAGAGGACAAAAGAATGAACACTAATCTGCCCACTTTATGGGTCACATCTGTGCTGCAGATTTGGCTGTCAGTAAAGTGGCTGCATTTCCTAGTCTTAGATCTGAGAAAACATGGTCATGAGTTATTATGAATTATTATAAATACAGCCTATGAAAATGCACACATGTGTGTTCAAACACAAGTATAGATACCCTCACATGTACCTCTTCATAAATGGTGCTACAATTATAGCATGAGCTAGATCTTGTTTATGTATTTGTTTTTTCCTCCAATAAGTGACTGAAATTTAGAAGTACTTTGTAAACAAGTTATAGCTAGAACCATAAACTCAGAAACTTTCAGGACAGAGTGTATTTTAATTTGATGACCCTAACTTTAGGTATATGTGCTTTGGTTTGCTATATTCTATTTCTGTGTGCAAACAAGTCAGATTGTGCATGATTGCGTCAGATTGTGTGGGACATGTACAGCTGATAGACCTCTTCAGACATGATTTATAGTGCAGTCATGGCCTTTTTACCATTTGATGTAAGATCTGAGGCTTCAATTGAGAGGTCTCAGTGATGGTTCTCATTGTGTCTTGACTTGGAGCCTGGCAGTTGTGCTCATCACATCAGAGTGCACTTGCAATTATGGATCTTCAAGATGGAGCATAGTTCATGCTCAGATAGAAATTATTCTTTCAATTATATTTTAAAACATTTGAAGTCAGAAATCCAGATGCTCTTTTATCTGTTTCTAAGAGATTAAATAACATGATCTTGACCATCTTGAAAATTTTGTTTGGTGACTGAAAGCATGTTCTCTGGAGTTAGCTTAATTTTTGTGAGCTGATACTACTACTTACAAGATCTCTATTTCCTTATTAGTGACATGTGGCTATTAATGACATCTAAATTATAAGGTTGTTTTGAGGAGCCTATAACGTGCCTCTCACAGTGCTTGGTATCCAGTAAGCACTCAGTAACCATAAGCTATCCTTATGAAAACAATTATTATTGTAGTTCTACTACAAGAAGGGCTTAAGCAATATCTATTATCTATTTACTCTTAGAGAAAGGTCTGCTGAGGTACTGGTAAATGTCTGGCTTCATGGAATCAGGTAAATGTAAATTGCAGTGTTATGTGTATCACAGACACAGGGAAAGAAGCCAAGCATGGCTATAAATTTCACTAGGGCTTTATTTTTTTTTTAAAGCATAATGGTATGAGAAAGCTAAGTCAAATAAAGAGCATTATGAAATCAGCACTATTTTAATATCACATTAGCAATTACATGGGATTATCCTAGGGTGATTTCCAAATGACTTATTCTATAACCCAGACCAGTGCATTTTGTACACACATACACAAGCATACACTTGCACGTGAGCATGTAATATCCAGTCATTGATTTAAGAACAAAGACTCCCCGAGGGAGTTTCAAAAACTCTGCTATGTCCCAGAGTGCTATTCTATATTTTATGTCCATTTCTGAGTCAGCAGAAACATGCGTAAAATCATATAAAGTCTGATAACTCCCCTGCTATCCTCTGAAGCCAGAACCCACATATGGGGGTGGTGTGAATTACTTATCCTCTTCTAGGTCTGGAACATGTCATTACCACAAAATTCATTCCCTATGCAATCATCAGGGTCGATGGGAATATAAGAACAGTTGGGGCATGAAACCACAGTAGATTGTCAGGACTGTCTAGCATATGGTGGATCAGAAACAGAGGTATTGCCTTCTGATCTCTGGGGAAGTGATATTGTATTGTAGGTTGGGCAACAGGCCACTAACTTGGGGGCTGAAAATTCTAATCATTCTTTTGTCATTAATCTGTGGGATGATCTGCATCTTGGTTTCTTTATATGTAGATAAGCATACACTGAGAATCCTCACTATATTGTTGCAGATCGTTTCTTCAAACTTTAAAGCAAAATTAGGAAGCCTCATTTCATGGTCCTTGGGCTGTAAGGGACAGATCAACAAACCATTCCAGTGAGGAGCAAAGGGTATTCAGTCTCACTTTGCCTACCAAAATGTTGTGAGACGATGGCAATATAAACCAGCTGTTTAATTCTCTTTGTACTATGGAGTGGCATTCCTGCAGGTTTATCTACTTGGTTTAGATTCTGTGGTTCTTTTAAGTGGTTCTCAATTTGCTCAGGATATTACAGAATCATGGAAATCAGCATAATACGATGGGGAAGACTTGGGCTTTGGAGTTAGATGGTCAAGCATTTGAATCCCAGTGCTGCCATTTACCATTGCCTGACCTTGGGCAAATCACTTAACCTTTTTCAACTGTCTTCTTATCTATAAAATGGGAAAAATAATTGAATCTTCCTCATGGAGTGCTTATGTGGATATAGAAAATCCTTGGTATATTGCTTATAGTTAACTGTGAATATTTGTTAAGTGATGATATTGTTATGCATTTAAGTGGACGAGGTAGCTACCATTATAACTCAGACTTCATAGTTATTAATCCCAAGTAGATTCTGAGGATTATCTGCCAGGAGGATTCCATGAGCCAGGGGAAACAGAGTGAATTTTGAAGATGGTGGATGATCAGCTAATGTCATTAATATGAGGTGTTGTAGGAAATCTCCAATCCTGAAACAATTTAATAATATTTATTCCCAAGAAAGAAAGAAAGAAAGTGAAGTCGCTCAGTCGTGTCCGACTCTTTCAGCTCCATAGACTGTAGCCTACCAGGCTCCTCTGTCCATGGGATTTTCCAAGCAATAGTACTGGAGTGGGTTGCCATTTCCTTCTCCAGGGGATCTTCTCAACCCAGGGCTCGAACCCGGGTCTCCCGCATTGTAGACAGACGCTTTACAGTCTGAGCCACCTTTGTTGCAAAATGTAAATGAGATAGGATACACAAAGTGCCAAGCATAGTGCTTGGTATTCAGCAGGCACTTAAAGACAGCATTTCCCTTCTTCTCTTATTTCTTGGGAGTAGTTGCGTTGGACCTGAAGGTTGGGATTGTCTCAGGGTAACAGGGGCCACTATAGTATATGACTGTATCTCAGGCTTCACAGCAGTGTCTAGGCCCAAAACACACTCCCCCTGGAGGCCTCCTAGGACATTGACTGGTTACAAGAGAGAAGGATCCTCTGAGAGGAAGGCAGTATGATATATGAGAAAGAGTTTAAGGAAAATGAGTGTGAAGTGTTGTGTTCTAATCCTGTTTCCACTACCTGATGACTTGATTGTTTTACAAATAATTTCCTAGATGTTGTTTTTTCATCATTAAAATGGAGAGAATACTCCAGGCCATAGGGTCTAAGGTGATAGTAAGGAAAACAAAGGTGAAGATGTGACTTAGTAAGGATGCTTTGGAGATGAGGACATACAAATAAATGGAAGGTGAGAAGTAGGTATGTTGGAATCAACCTGGAGCCCCTCAAGTAGGACTCCTTTATCAAAAGCTAGATCCTGATCAGATTGTTGGAAGTGGTTGTGGATAACATCGAGCTCAGGTTTGTTCCTCCTGAAACCTTTACCTGTACTTTTTATATAGGTCTAAGCTCATGAAGGTAGCTCAGCTCAAATGCCATCTCCTTCATTAATTCAATGCCATCTCCTTTGATCCCCTGCCTCCACCACATCAGTGCTGGAAATAATTGCTAAGATTTCTAAACATCTATACTCCCTTATCCACATTAGCACTGTCCAATAGGAATATAATATGAGCCACATAAGTAATTTTACATTTTCTGGTAGCCACATTAAAATGTTAAAAAAAAAACATGCCTGAGTAATTTAAATATTTTATTTAATTATTTAATTTTAATATTTAAAATATTTTATTAATGCAAATTTTGTAATTCAACATGTAATCAATATAAAACAATTTAATGAGTTTTTTTACATTGCTTTTTTGTATTAAGTCTTCATAGTCCGTATACCTTACACTTACTGCCCATCTCAACTGAGGCAAACCAGATTTCAAGTGTTCGAACAGTAGCCATGTGTAGCCACTAGCTACCATGTTGACTGCATGGTAGAAAGGGTCTACCTTTCATGCAGCATTGAGGTGCATCTTGTGTTTGAAGTATTGATGTAAACGTCACAGATATGTTACTGAACTATGGACTTCTTAAGGACATGATCCCTGTATGATTTGTCTCTATTTCCTTCACAGTGTACAGTACTTCAGCTTTACATGTAATAGATGTTCACTCAGTGGGTTGAACTAATATGTTAATAAGGAAACATGTAAACAAATAAATAAAAGAAATAGAAGTTCTTAACAGCCAGTTCTTAAAAAAATATCTGTGAAATATCATTTTAATCGACATAGTCAACTGTTATTTATTGCAAACAGTACTATTTACTGCAACCCAGTACTATTCTAAGTAAAACATGTACTAAGTGATACAGAATCTACCATGTTGAATAAAGATACAGTCCTTGCTCTAAGTGACCTTAGTTGCAGAGACCCCTAAGCTGGGATAAATCATCATGTTCTAGATACCAACTTTGAAAAAGGAAACATAACTCATCATGCTGTTCAATAATCTAGAATCTTGCACACGTAAAGAGTTAAATGTATTTGCCTAGAAATTTACCATTTTAACTATGCCAAACAACTTTTATAAAAGATGTGTTTTTTTTTATCATATCCTGTTATTTTAAAGGCAAGTAAAATGAGGGAATATTCTACATTCACATTACTGATTTGCAGTAAGTTATCCCTGAGGAACTGAAGAGCTTAATATTATTTTGTGTTTCAGGGGAAAAAATTGACACTGAGTGCTATAAATATATCAAGAGCTAATCCAGTTCAATGGTGTGGGCACATAAATTCCCTAGAGGAGTTTAAAAATCCATGTTCTGGCCCAGAACACATGATTATGTCTTTGGGCTTTGAGTCAGTTAAATATATTTACTTGTCTGATGCTTTTCCTGAATTGGAAGTTCTCTGAGAGTCAGAACTATCTGTCTATCTGTCTGCCGGCCTATCTATCTATCTGTCTACCTACCTGATGCTGGGAAAGATTGAAGACAGAAGAAGAAGAGGACGACAGAGGATGAGATGGTTGGATGGCATCACTGACTCAATGGACATGAGTTTGCATAAACTCTGGGAGTTGGTGATGGACAGGGAGGCCTGGTGTGCTGCAGTCCATGGGGTTGCAAAGAGTCGGACATGGCTGAGCGACTGAACTGAACTGAACCCAACTGCCACCTAATCATCTCTCTATTCAATTGTACACCTATCCTGGCGCATATTTGGAATTCAACAAATGTCTATTGAGTGAATAATGAAAAATAGAATCCATGATGATTTTCATTTGTGATTCATTACAAATATCCTCTGAGTTGGGGTGTCTGCATTTGCCAAATGAGGAGAAAATGTGAATGACCAGGGTTATGCACTCTGTATACTCTCTTATTCATGACTAACCATGTTCGGAGATTTGTGGTATGCTTTCCTATAGTGCTTTTATTTCCTCACATCTTTCCCCCTTTATATGTATGACTCACATTATTACAACCCTAACATATTAATCATTTCAAAACCACAGTACTCTGAATCATGATGAATCCTGGGTTATAATGAAATACATCCACTAGGAAGTGAGAGCACTTCTAGGAAACATGTCGGTGTCATGTGGCTCTTTTGATAAGGTTCATCTGGAGAGAAAGTATGAAATCAATCTTCAGTTTTCCTGTAGGGAATGAAGAAGTACAAGAATGGTTATGAATACTGGCACAGTGTCTCAGGGCTGTTGTGTGAGTGTAAATATACTGCTCTTTAAATTTATTTCAGCCACTTTATACTTTTTATAATTAAAGGGTAATGTGTATAAGTATAGTATATAAGTGAGAAATGAATTTTTATGCAGCAACTTCATAGTGGATATCAAACTGGCTTTCTGTTCCTGCTCCAGATTCATTTGCATGCCATTAGGGACTGAACTTCTGTGGTTTGCTTCTAGATCGTAGAACTTGGTTGTCAAATGCTCTTAGGCCAAAAATATTTATCTTCCTATTTAACCGTCTTAACATAGGTTATGTTTGTTTTTGTAAACAAAAAAGTGAAAGAGTTGAAGAATTTTGGGCTGACTGAGAGAGAAACATGCTGACTGAATAACTGAATGGATTATTGGAAGACTCTAGAGTGAGTGTTTTACTGGTGTGAAATAAAAGGGTGTGTAATTTCCATTGATGTTAAAGTGTCATGATATTCTTCTTACAGCCTGGGGCAGTAACTCATTGCATCAACCTCAAGTTTCAAGGCACTCCGCATCTTTTATGGTATTACTCACCATTAATATCTCAGTACTTTCATTTTTCATAGTTAAAGAGAATTTGCTTTTCTTTTTTCTTTTAAAACTGTAATACATGAGCCAGTTCTTTGGAAACATTTTCAGTTTCTTCTGGGATTATAAAGCTCTGTAGGATTTCAACTTGAACCAATTTGGTAAAATAACTTATGTTGCCAGATTATTGAAAATTGGGACTCATAGGTTTTAATTAAAACCAATATTATTGTTCCACATGCTCCCATCCAAACCCAATCTGTGGATCTAGTTTTTCCCTGCCCCTGGCCCCATATTTTTCCCACTCACTCTTAGAAATCCCTTCCCTTTCAGTTATAAGAAGAGTTTCATTTTGGAATGAATATGTCATGCCTGTTATAATAATTAAAAGACAAATGCTGGGCCTCAGTCCAAATTAAAGCGTGGTTTCTCCCTGGCTTAGGCCTGCTTCAGTCAGCCTGCAGGACTAACAGAGAGCCTGATGGCTTTTCTAGGTTCCCTGCTTTCTTCTTATCTTCCTCTGCTCCCAACCCCTCATGTGGTTTGGCTCCTGCAAAGGGGAGGAGAAGGGGCCAGGAGAGTCATACTTGTAGGATACAGCAACAACTTGACACTGAATTCCTCTGGCTGAGGGAATTGTTTAAATCAAGCTCTTTGCCCTAGGGGTGCTCTGTGGGTTTTCCCGTGATACCACTGCATCTGGTATACCTCCCTTGACTCAGGCAGAAGCTTGCCTTCAGCTGGTCATGTGACCTCTTAAATCTCTTTCTTCTCATGGCAAGTTATATCTTAGGAGGTGTTTGTTATGGGTTGAGTTGTGTTCCCCTAAAACAGAGGACCCCAAACCCCGGGCCACAGACCTGTACCAGTCTGTGACTTGTTGGTGACTGAACCCCACATTAGGAAGTGAGTGGCAGGCAAGTGAGTGAAGCTTCATTTGTATACAGCCCTTACCTGTTGCTCTCATTACCACCTGAGCTCTGCTGCTGCTGCTGCTTCTAAGTCACTTCAGTCGTGTGCGACTCTGTGCGACCCCATAGATGGCACCCCACCAGGCTCCCCCGTCCCTGGGATTCTCCAGGCAAGAACACCGGAGTGGGTTGCCATTTCCTTCTCCAATGCGTGAAAGTGAAGTCGCTCAGTTGTGTCTGACTCTTAGCGACCCCATGGGCTCCTCCGTCCATGGGATTTTCCAGGCAAGAGTACTGGAGTGGGGTGCCATTGCCTTCTCTGCCACCTGAGCTCTGCCTCCTGTCAAGTCAGCAGTAATGAAATGAGCTCAAATCATCCTGAAACCATCTCTCGCCCCCTCTTCGTCTATGGAAAAATTGTCTTCCATGAAACCAGTCCCTGGTAATAAAAAGGTTGGGGACTGCTGCCCTGAAAGTATGTTGAAGTCCCAGCCTCTGACACTTGTGAATATGACCTTATTTGGGAATAAGATCTTTGCAAGTGTAATTCACTTGCGTTCTTTAGAGTGGACCCTTATCCAGCATGACTGGCATTTTATACGAGGAGAAAGCTGAGACACAGGAGAAGCACCATGTGGTGACAGGGGCAGGAGTGACGCAGCTGCAGCTTGGGCTTCCCACGTGGCTCAGTGGCAAAGAATCCCCCGCCAAGGCAGGAGATGCGGGTTCGATCCCTGAGTCAGGAAGATCCCCCGGAGAAGGCAATGGCACCCCACTCCAGTATTCTTGCCTGGGAAGTCCCATGGACAGAGGAGCGTGGCATGCTGCAGTCCATGGGGTTGCAGAGTCAGACACGACTTAGTGACTAAACAACTGCAGCGTAAGGGATGCCAGAGGCTGACACTGGGACTGAAGCCAGGAAGAATCAAAGAAGGATTCTACCCATAGACTCAGGGAGAGTGTAGTCCTGCCAATAACTTGATTTCATCCTCCAGAAATGGGAGAGAATAAATTTCTATATTAAGAACTTCATTTGTCCTATTTTGTTATAGCACCTCTAGGAAACTAACACAGATAGAATCTCTTTTGAGCTAACTCCATCACGACTTTCCCACTGCAGGTTTCCCAGTTTGCCTCCAGCAATTGTACATCTTTAATTTACCATTGTTAAGAAAGCAGTGACTTCCAGCCTTTGCGTTCCATTTGAGCTGGGTAGCAGTCTGTTTGTGTGTCCTAGACTGCCGGGGACACACTTTCCTCCACAGGGAGAGGAGGAACTGCCTGTGAGCCAACACCCTTCAATTTCCAACAACTTGAACCCCTTTGTAGCCTTTCTTGAGTGGTAGGTTGCAGATAGGAAACATATTGCAGGATCTGCACACGTTAGGTAGTACCTCACTTTGGAGATTGGGAGTATTTGAGCCTGTTTTAGTTTCTGCCTCTTGAAACCTCTGCCAAAACTGTAACAGACATGTCCCACTCGAGATAAAAGCAAAGATAAACAAATGAGACTTGATTAAGTTGAAAAGCTTTTGCACAGGGAAAGAAACTATAAATACAATGAAAAGATAGCCTATGGAAAGGGAGAAGTATTTGCAGATAATATGACTGACAAGGGATTAATTTCCCAAATTATAAACAGTCCACACAACTCAATATCAGAAAAAGAAATAACCCAATCAAAAATTGGACAGAAGTCCTAAATAGGTATTTCTCCAAAGAACACATACAGATGGCCAACAGACACGTGAAAAGATGCCCAGTGATACTGATTATTAAAGAAATGCAAATAAAAATTACAATGAGGTATTATCTCACATCAGTCAAAATGGGCATCATCAAACAGCTGACAAATAGTAAGTACTGAAGAGAGTGTAGAGAAAGGGAATGCTCCTATAGTGCTGATGGAAACATAAGTTGGTACAACCACTATGGAGAACAGAATGGAGGTTCCTTAAAAAATTAAAAATAGAATTACCATAAGATCCAGCAATCCTATTCCTAGGCATATATCCAGAAAAGGAAAAACCTCTAATTCAAAGAGATACATGCACCCCTGTGTTTGTGGTGGCACTATTTACAGTAGCCAAGATAGGAAAGTTATCTAAATGTCCATCAACAGATGAATGGATAAAGAAGATGGTATATATATATATATATATATACACACACACAATGGAATATTTGGACTGCCCTGGCGGCTCAGATGGTAAAGCATCTGTCTACAATGCGAGAGACCTCGGTTTGATCCCTGGGTCTGGGAGATCCCCTGGAGAAGGAAACGGCAATCCACTCCAGTACTATTGCCTGGAGAATCCCATGTTCAGAGGAGCCTGGTAGGCTACAGTCCATGGGGTCGCAAAGCTTCGGACACGACTGATGACTACACTTTCCTATTACTCAGTCTTAAAGAGGAATGAAATAATGTGAATTGCAGCAAAATGGATGCACCTAGAGGTTATCATATTAAGTGAAGTATGCCAAAGGCTTTGACTGTGTGGATCACAGTAAACTGGAAAATTCTGAAAGACATGGGAATACCAGACAATCTAACCTGCCTCTTGAGAAATCTGTATGCAGGTCAGGAAGCAACATTTAGAACTGGACATGCAACAACAGACTGGTTCCAAATAACAAAGGGGGTACGTCAAGGCTGTATGTTGTCACCTTGCTTATTTAACTTATATGCAGAGTACATCATGAGAAGCTCTGGACTGGAAGAAACACAAGCTGGAATCAAGATTGCCAGGAGAAATATCAATAACCTTAGATATGCAGATGACACCACCCTTATGGCAGAAAGTGAAGAGGAACTCGAAAGCCTCTCGATGAAAGTGAAAGAGGAGAGTGAAAAAGTTGGCTTAAAGCTCAACATTCAGAAAATGAAGATCATGGCATCTGGTCCCATCANTTGGAGAAGACTCTTGAGAGTCCCTTGGACTGCAAGGAGATCCAACCAGTCCATTCTGAAGGAGATCAACCCTGGGATTTCTTTGGAAGGAATGATGCTAAAGCTAAAACTCCAGTGCTTTGGCGACGTCATGCGGAGAGTTGACTCATTGGAAAAGACTCTGATGCTGGGAGGGATTGGGAGCCGGAGGAGAAGGGGACGACAGAGGATGAGATGGCTGGATGGCATCACGGACTCGATGGACGTGAGTCTGAGTGAACTCCGGGAGATGGTGATGAACAGGGAGGCCTGGCGTGCTGCGATTCATGGGGTCGCAAAGACTCGGACACGACTGAGCGACTGAACTGAACTGAACTGAACTGAAGTCTAACAGAGAAGGACAAATATCATATGATATCTCATATGTGGAATCTAAAAAAAATTATATGCATGAAGTTGTTTACAGAACAGAAATAGACTCACAGACATAGAAAACAAACTTACAGTCACCACAGGGATGGGAGAGAGATAAATTAGGAGTTTGGAATTAACAAGTACACACTGCTATATATAAAACAGGTAAACAATAAGGATTTACTATATAACATAGGGAACTATACTCAGTAACTTGTAATAACCTATAATGGAAAAGAATATGTGTATGTGTGTGTATAACTTAATCTTTTTGCTATTCACCTAAAACTAATACAATGTTATAAATCAGCTATACTTCAGATAAGGGAAAAAAAAAATCCTTTCTTTCAATAAATGGTTTTTTTTTTGAGTGCTGACTAAATGTCAGTCATTTTCTATGCACTTGAGATCTATCAGTGAACAAAACAGAGATCCTTACTCTTGTGGAATATACATTTTCATGAAAGACATCCCCCAAATTCAAGAAAATTATTTTTTAACTGTTGTCAGTTTTTATCTGTAAGATGTGATAATGCTTTGATAGAAAGGCATCCATAAATAGGCAAAATTAAGGATGTAAATGATGCTGATTCATTTAAGGTAAAAAAATATTTTAAGTACTATCAGAAATATTTAGAGTATCTTCACTCTAAAATTCAGAGATAAAAATCTTACATGATTTATTTCAGATTCAGTGTATTTTATTTAATATAAAGTTTATGTTTGATGTTGTTTTACATCGAATCTTATCATAAGACATATATTCCAATTAGCCAGTTGTCTTCTTTCATTTTTATAGAATGATGAATATCATTTAATATCTCAACAGCTGATATTCATTTAATATTTAACAGAACTGATATTCATATTTTTAATATCTTACTCATTTTATATTTTTAATCTCTTATTAAAGAAAAAATGCTATGTACTGGTCTTAATAGTTTTTAACTGTATACACCCTTTTCTTTTATTCCCACATAGATATATTTTGATCATTATGATTAAATTACTAGAGTTATTTCTGATTTTTATAAACAGTTCTTAATTATTTCTTAAAATGAAACAATGAAGTCTGATGCATATATTTATATTCTTCAAATAAAGAATCACATGATTAAGTCACATAAAACATTACCTGTATTATAAACTAAGTAATAAGAAAGAGTATTGATTAATATTTTTATAATATATTATGCTGCTGCTGCTGAGTTGCTTCAGTCGTGTCCGACTCTGTGTGACCCCATAGACGGCAGCCCACCAGGCTCCCCTGTCCCTGGGATTCTCCAGGCAAGAACACTGGAGTGGGTTGCCATTTCCTTCTCCAATGCATGAAAGTGAAAAGTTAAAGTGAAGTCGCTCAGTCGTGTCTGACTCTTCGAGACCCCATGGACTGCAGCCTACCAGGCTCCTCCATCCATGGGATTTTCCAAGCAAGAGTACTGGAGTGGGGTGCCATTGCCTTCTCCTAATATATTATGAGTAGATACATTTGTTAGATATGTATCATAATAATCTTGACTTTATGCCTTTTAGGAATATACCTTATAATATGGTCTCTGTAAATTTATTCTCCATAGAGTCATAAACTATACATTTCATATTAACATGTTTAACTTAAAATAAAGTTATTTTTTTTTCTTGTTAGAAAGTAAGTCTGACTAATCTGAATGCCTTGACATGCTTTGCAATTAGCTTTGTGACAGAGACTTTTTGTATACATGATAGGATATAAATCATATATCTGTAGCTCCAAACATGTAACAAAATGTATTTAAAGACATGAAATAAAAACCTTCTGTTTTAGAAGTTATTTTGAGGAAAGATGTAATAAAATGGACAATTATTCAGTTTTTTAATTATTTCTGAGCATATCATGTTAACAAGAGGCCTCTAGCTGAAAGTGTAATGGATAAAATCAATAATAATTTGGTAAGTCTTTCTTATGAGAAACTGAATGGCAACTATATATGTAGTAGATTTTGCAAATCAGGTGTTTTTAATTCTTTACACTCAACAAAATTTCTGAATGTTGTCAGTTGATAGATCAAAATAATTTTTGGTAGTAATCACTATGAGATATTTAATGTTTTAGTTTTTCTTTACTTAAGAAGACATTAAGTAGCAAATAAAAGCACCATGACAAGTTGAGAGTGAGGTCTCAGGAGGAAAGAAAAGAGTTTGTATATTAGATACTATAAGTAGAGAATCCTAAAGATGCTATCAGAAAACTGTTAGAACTCATCAATGAATTTGGTAAAGTTGCAGGATACAAAATTAATACTCAGAAATCTCTTGCATTCCTATTCATTAGTAATGAAACATCAGAAAGAGAGATTAAGGAGACAATCCCACTTACCATCACATCAAAAAGAATAAAATACTTAGAAATAAATCTACCTAAGGAGGAAAAAGACCTGTACTCAGAAAACTTTAAGATACAGATGAAAGAAATCAAAGATGACACAAACAGATGAAGAGATATATCATGTTTGTGGATTTTAAAAATCAATATTGTAAAAAGGACTTTACTGTAAACTCAAAGCAATCTACAGATTCAGTGCAATCCCTATTAAAGTACCAATAGCATTTTTCACAGAATTAGAACAAAAAATGTTTACAATTTGTCAGGAAACACAAAAAGTCATGAAAAGACAAAGCAATCTTGAGAAAGAAAATCAGATCTGGAAGAATCAGGTTCCTTGACTTCAGACTATGCTATAAAGCTACAGTCATCAGGACACTATGGTACTGGTACAGAAACAGAAATATAAATCAGTGGAACAGGATAGAAGATCCAGAGATAAATCCATGCATGTATGGCCACCTAATCTATGACAAAGGAGGTGAGAATACACAATGACGAAAAGACAGTCTCTTTAATAAGTGATGCTGAGAAAACTCAACACCCGCATGTAAAGGGATGAAATTGGAACACTCCCTAACACCATACACAAAAATAAACTCAAAATGGATTAAAGACCATAATGAATATAACCCAAAATGGATATAAGGCCAGACAATATGAAACTCTTAGAGGAAAACATAGTCAGAACACTCTTTGACATAAATCAAAGCAAGATCTTTTTCAACCTACCTCCTGGAGTAATGAAAATAAAAACAATAATAAACAAATGGGACCTAGTTAAACTTTAAAAGCTTCTGCACAGCAAAGGAAATCATTAAAAAAAAAAAAACAAACAATGAAAAGACAACCATCAGAATGGGAGAAATGTTTACAAATGAAGCAACCAACAAGGGATTAATCTCCAAAGTACACAAATAGCTCATGCAGCTCAAAATCAAAAAAGCAAACAGCCCAGTTAAAAAATGGATGAAGTGCCAAAATGGACATTTCATAAAGAAGACATACAGATGGTCAACAAATATCACCTCACACTGGTCAGAATAGCCATCATCAAAAAAAAAAATTCTACAAATGATAAATGCTGGAGAGGATATGGAGAAAAAGGAAACCCTCCCATGCTGTTGGTGGGAATGTACATTTGTACAGCCACTATGGAGAACAGTGTGGAGGTTCCTTAAAAATCTAAAAATAGAACTACCATATGACTCAGAAATCCCACTCCTAGTCATATATCTCGAGAAAAACCATTAATATAAAAGGATGCATGCATCATAATATTTATTGCAGCACTATTTACAATAGCCAGAACATGGAAACAACCTAAATGTCCTTCAACAGAGGAATGGATAAAGATGATATGGCACCCATATAAAATGGAATATTACTCACCCATAAGAGGAATGAGGTAGGGCCATTTGCAGAGATGTGGATGGACCTAGATACTGTCATACAGAGTGAAGTCAGAAAGAAGAAAACAAATGTCATATAATATCGCTTATTTGTGGAATCGAGAAAAATGTTACAGATGAGCTTATCTGCAAAGCTAAAATAGTCACAGTTGTAGAGAACAAATTTATGATTACCACGGTGGGAAGGGGGAGGTGAAACAAATTGGGAGATTGGAGTTGACTATTTTATACACTGGTGGTCGTGGTGGTATAGTCACTAAGTCGTGTCAGACTCTTGTGACCCCATGGACTGTAGCCTGCCGGGCTCCTCTGTCCGTGGGATTCTCCAGGCAAGAGTATTGGAGTGGGTTGCCATTTCCTTCTCCAGGGGACCTTCGCAGCCCAGGAATCGCACCCAGTTTTCCTGCAATGCAGGCAGATTTTTTACCAACTGAGCTATAGGGGAAACCCTACACTACTGCTCTGTATAAAATAGGAAACTAATGAGAATCTACTGTATAGCACAGGGAACTCTACTCAATATTCTATAATGACCTATATGGGAAAAGAATCTAAAGCAGTGGATATACGTATAACTGATTCACTTTGCTGTACAGCAGAAACTAATACAACATTGTAAAGCAACTATACTCCAATTAAAAAAAAGAAAAATATTCAAGTGACACATTTAGATTTAGGCAATGTCCTGCCTCAGGTAAGATGAGTGAAAAGAATGATTCTTAGACATCCTTCCAGTTGTGTTTGATGATGATCGATGCCTCTGTGTAGTATGCATATGGTGGTCAATTCCTCCTCCATTGGTCTTTTCTTCTATTAATGTTGGTTGAGTGTCTACTTTGCTTGCACTCAAGGAAGTTATAATCTAATGGGTGAGCAACCTTACAATTTTAATGATGTGTTACTATATTGAAGGGGATAGTGAATATAAGGGTACCATATGAGATGTCGTCTAACACAGTGATTTCCAGAATGCTTCTTGCAATTATGACAAAATAGTTTAATTTTGAAGACAGAAATTTTGATTAGTTTAATTTTTGGTGAAAGAAATCCACATCTTTATGTGGATAAAGATGTTGCCATTTTCAAGAGCTCCTAGTGTAAAACATGGGATTCTGGGAGAACTTTGTGAGTTAGAGAACTGGAAGATTGAACAATAGTCACTTAGTTTCCTTGTTTCAATAAGTATATTTTTCTATGTATTGCTTTATGTATTGATTGTCCAGAAAATAAGAATTAGAGACCATTTTGTGATCACTTAGTGGTTAAAATAAACTTAAGATGAGAAGAAACATCTCTTTGGCCTAAAATGATTTTCTTAGGTGTTTCATATACTCAGAAGTAGTGAAAACCTATTTCCTGATATTATTTCTTCATATCTCTTTATTAAATGATTTATTCTGTATTGATTCTGCTTTTCCTAAGAAAAACCTACTTTGGTCGCAAATCATGCTTATGAAGCAATGGGTTTACCAAATACTGCCATTACCTCATAGTAATTGCTTGCCATTCCAACCCTGGATTTTACATTTCCTTAAATGACTTATTTATTTGTGGAAATTCCAGTGGGGTAGAATGCAATTTTTATTTTTACTTTCAATTCATGATTTTGTTACTTAGTCATACTTCCTCAACAGGTACATTCTGATCACTTATTCTGTTGCAGGCGCTGTGCCAGACCCTGGGAATCAAAGCATGAGCAAGAAGTCTCTGTTCTGAAACAGCTGATAGTCTCATCTGTGTGTTTAGCTGTGGGGGTACATGGTGAGGCTGAAGCAGCAGGAGTAGGATGAGTGGGCAATGAGGACTGAGAAGTTAAAGGGGGCAGTTACAGAGCAGCTCTAGTGTGGCTAATGAGGGACAATGCGCAGGGTGCTTTGAGAGTTCAAAGAGTAAAGTAGCCCAGCTGAAGTAGTTCACCTAAGTGAAAGTAGGGAAGAAAGACAAGAGGAAAAGGTGTGATTACAAGAAATGTTAATACTTAGAATCCATGGATATTCACTGATAAAGGAAGCTCCAGAGGCCTGAGTAAGGGCTTCGATTTTCCCGTCTCATTCGGTTTTCCAGCCAGTCACGGATGCTTGAGAGGCTGAGACTCTAGCTAAACCAAGCAGTAAGGCCACTGCTGTCTGTGTTCTGCCCCGATTTGGAGAATCAGGGGCGGATAGATGGTTGTTTTAAATCACTCTGTTTTCCGGTGGTTTGTTCCACAGTAATAGGTAACACAAACATCTTGGTTAATTATCCATCCAAGCCTAAATTCCTTCAGGAGCACAGTCCTCCATACCGTTCACCTGGAAAATCTCTTTCACAGGGTGTGTCATTTTACCATCACTCTGGGAGCTTATGGCTGGGGGACAAGAAGATTGTGTAGTTCTCTAGTGCCCCTTTTTACTTTCTTATCTTTCCCAGCTTCAGCAAACACTCCTTGGCCGGAAATTCTCTCTCTGGTGCAGGGGGAGATCTTCAGGGAGTACGAAAGAGCTGCTCCAAGTTGCAGTTTTCTCTTTCGTTGTATTTAAATGCAGCTTGTTGTTTTTCAGCTAGAGACAAACAAGAATGTCCCTAAATGATTTGAAGAATTGTGTTTGTTGCCAGCAAGGAGGCATGCTTTCTCAGTGTCATAAAAGACAAGGCTTATATTTTCCCCCTGCATAGCAGTTAGTTTAGGAGTGTGAACAACCCTTAGAAACAACTCTAGTTCCATCAGGGGAATGAGTAGTAAAAGATGTCAAAGGAAAAACCAAGTGTAGTTGGAATGGAGAATAGAGCAGCTCTTTCAGGAATCAGTTTTGTATTAGAAGAGGAAAAACTTGGCTGTGTCTTATAATCCCCTACCTATGAAATGATTTAACTTTCTTAAAGGAACTGCGGTGTAATTAAGGGTGGATCATGGGCCTGTCATCTTCAGAAGATCGTTTTTTAAAGTTTCCTGAATTGTGTACCCCCAAAATACAAGTAGTCTTCAATCATATTTTGCAATAGCAAACAGCAAGTTTTGCTGAGAGGCAGTCTTTATTCTGACAAGGTAGTTCTCCAGAGTCTTATTACACAATAAGAGATTACAGAATCAACATTTATTCTGGAAATTTGCAATAGTTTGTGCTGAAGTGACCCTCCCTAAGCCTTGAGTATTTGGCAAAGAGAATGGGATATAAAAGGCAAAAAGAGTTGTTTAGCTATTTCTTTATTAACTAAGTGTATCCTAAACAGAATCCAAACGATGACTCCATAGCAATGAACTAGTTTTGCTTTGCAAAGTTTTGATGAAATATTTGATCATATGATAACACTTACCATTACTTCATTGAAACTTGAGACAAATATGAAAGAACAGTATAGCCTTTACCATTTTTAAACTCTGGTATAAGATGGCTTGATATTGAGTTCCATTTATGTGACATATACTTAAATGTCTCTGTACCTTATTCTGGGTGGTTTCTGACTTAAAACTCTTCTGGTAGAATCCTCAGAAACATTGCCCCCTTGCCCTTTTGATACCCATCTCATTCAGCAGAGCTTTAATCAATTCAAATGTTTGTATCACTTGGCTGCCAGAAGAAGGGATGCAATTGCACAAAATAGTGCTACTTAAAATTTGGGGTAATTTTCAGTTTTGTGCAACAAGTTATTTCACATTATTTGTCAATTCTCGTACTGCCTCACCAAAGGAGCTATTCCAAATTATCTTTCTTCTCAAGTACTAGGCACCCTGCTGCCTTCCTTTCTTTTAGCAAGTGACTATATCAGGAGAGATTAACAGAGACCACAGTAGGTGTTTTGACAGAGGAAGTTGAATATAGGAAATGGTTACAGAGGAATTAAAAAGTTGGAAAAGCAGAAAGAAAATGCAGAGATAATACTACAGAGCTAGTAATTGTGAGAAACAGCGGCCGTCTCTTGGACTTGGGAAACGAAAGGAAAAATCAGGGTATTGAGTTTAGAAGCTTATAGGAGGGACTCTGTAGAGTTTAGACCTCCAAGGATGGAGTATGATCTAGATGCTGCCAGTACCCCTGAAGACATGCAGCGAGGCTAAGTGCCAAAAGAAACTGGCAAAGAAATTTGGAAATTACAGTTGTGGAGTCTCAATGCTAGCACCATAGAACATAGGATAGAAGGCAGTATTTGAAGAGACAGTAGCCAAACAACTAGTATAGTCCATCCTTTTCTTCATGTCTTTGCCTGGTTCTTAAGAAAGCAGACCTTGAGACAAAGGCTTATATGCCACTACCTAACTGAATAGCAGGTAGGCAGGAGTTAGGGAAAAGGGGAGCATTCTGTGATGCAACATTCAGAACTCTCATCAAGGCCAAAATACCTGTTCAGCAGCTGCTCTGAATTTCAGCTTTTGAAGGCTCACAGTTGCATTGTGTATGGGATTTATACTTGAGCTAAGGAAATTGGTTCCTCAAGGTTACCCTTTCCCATGGCATGGCCCACAGTGAGTGTCTGGGCATTTAATCCCCAAACTCTGGTCTCAGTTTGAGACAACTCTGAAGAGCCATGCTGGCTTCAGAGCTTCTCATAGGATTGTTTGAAGTTAAAACTGCCTTGCAGGTCAGCTCTTCCCTCTAGACACCTTCCTGCCATTCCTGCCTTCTTCACTTCCTTACAGGTGTATCTCACAAGAGGGCATTCCCCTACTAACCTGCATGCAACTCGCCATCTCTGTTTCCAGGAAATAGCTGCAAGCCAATGGATCCAGGATGGTCCTGGAAGCAGTTTCTAAAGTGAAATTGTAAAGATGGATTACTCAATGATAGGTTGGCCCTGAGGCCTCCATCACTGGTGATAGATGGAATGTGGATAATCCCTGCTATGCAGATGATGTGAAATCATTAGAACCTTCACCAATGATGAACAGACAAGTGGAATGGGGCATTCTGAATGATGTGATACATTTGGCACTTGAAGGATATGAAGGAAGTCGTTATTCTAATAACTATGAAATTAGTTGACTTTCCTGAACATCATTGACTTACGGGAGAGATGTGACAAACAGAAAGTGATTATTTACCAATCAAGTCAAAATGTAAAAGCCGAATTGTCTTCATGTGAGCATTCAAGGCAACTTTTAGTCCCCTGAAGCCAGGGACAGTGTGGAGCACCAGGCTCAGACTTCATCATTAGAGTAACAAGGCTTGAGAGATGGTAGACTTTTTATCTCCAGTAGATGCTCTACATCAAGCTCAGGGTGCAAATAGGGAAGGAATGGGATGCTTGGAATAGGGACATCTGGGTAGATTTACTTCAGAACCTTGAGCTCCCAGAGTTTCCTGAAACCTCAGAGCTTTTAAAAGTGGTTCACTCCCCCTATAATGGGACCACTGGATTTGGGGTGGTGACCTCTGGATAGGTTCACTTCAGAACCTTGAAAGTGGTTCATTCTCCCCGATTAGAAAATAGTGACTCCCTATTGCTTTAAGATAATGCAAAGGCTTCACATGAGATAAATGCTTATAAGAGTTTGTTCTCCTCAGGGTCTGGGTCAAATTCCCTATCATTCAATCAAAGTCAAATCCCAGCAGAGACAGACTGGAATCTGCTGGTCTGCTAAAGGAAGAAGAGGGATATTCTGCTGAAGAAACTGATGATAAGTGCCAACAGGTTTGGAAAAGTGTACATTGGAATGAAACATGATGCTGGATGAAGGGAAGTAGAAATATCATTGGATAAAGGAGCATTTTCTCTTGATACAGTGTTTAACATCCTGGCAAGAATGCTGGTAGACAGTGTTTTGTGTCCATACCTTCTTCTTTTTTTTTTTTTTAAATTTTTTTTTTATTTTTTAAATTTTAAAATCTTTAATTCTTACATGCGTTCCCAAACATGAACCCCCCTCCCACCTCCCTCCCCACAACATCTCTCTGGGTCATCCCCATGCACCAGCCCCAAGCATGCTGCACCCTACGTCAGACATGGACTGGCGATTCAATTCTTACATGACAGTATACATGTTAGAATTCCCATTCTCCCAAATCATCCCACCCTCTCCCTCTCCCTCTGAGTCCAAAAGTCCATTATACACATCTGTGTCTTTTGTCCTGTCTTGCATACAGGGTCGTCATTGCCATCTTCCTAAATTCCATATATATGTGTTAGTATACTGTATTGGTGTTTTTCTTTCTGGCTTACTTCACTCTGTATAATTGGCTCCAGTTTCATCCATCTCATCAGAACTGATTCAAATGAATTCTTTTTAACGGCTGAGTAATACTCCATTGTGTATATGTACCACAGCTTTCTTATCCATTCATCTGCTGATGGACATCTAGGTTGTTTCCATGTCCTGGCTATTATAAACAGTGCTGCGATGAACATTGGTTCTTTATTCATTTAGTTTTTCCCTAAACTGTCTTGTCCCAAAACCAATCTTGTTCCCCTACAGATCCATGAATTATAATGATAGACACGAAATTATAAACAGGCAACTCTTGAAAGAAGAAATACATTTGGCTAGTAAACATTAGCAGTCCATGTAGTAACTAAAAAATATAACTTGAAACAAGATTTTTTTCACCTCTCAAATGGGAAAAAAATTAAAAGAATGAATGCTTTCATGTATGGCTAATGATGCTTTAAATTGGTACAATACTTTTTGAGGACTATATTGGCATAAAGTATCAAAATTTTAAATATACAGATTATTACTTTTGATCATGATGGAATAGTAGTGACTGTATTTCTTTCTTTTTTTTTCACTATTTGGATATTTTTATATTTTGCTTTTTGTTGTTGTTGTTTTGTTTTTGACTATGCTACACAGCC
This sequence comes from Capra ibex, assembly GCA_006410555.1. NCBI lineage: Eukaryota > Metazoa > Chordata > Mammalia > Artiodactyla > Bovidae > Capra > Capra ibex. Next base: position 22,312,200 of record SJYO01037955.1, read on the forward strand.
TGTGGGATCTTCCCTGACCAGGGATTGAACCCCTGACCCTTGCAGTGGAAGCTCAGAGTTTTAACCACTGAACCACCAGGGAAGTTCCTATTTTCCTTGTGGACTCACAAGAGCCTTGTATATGACAGATAGCATTCTTTGGGTCGTCATGTATGTTACAAGTATTTTCTGTAATTTCTAGTTTGTTTCTTAATTTTATCTCTTACTACTGGAACTAGCGTGAAGCAGATGAGATGCCCAGGGTGAAATGCTTAAGAAAGCTGTTACTCTTGGGCTGTCATACCCTGCATTTGCACAACCTTGAGACTGAATGTCTCCTTCAGAGTAAGATGCCAAAGGCTGCACTCTGGTTCTATGACAGTTATTTATGACAGTTATTTTCTGCTGTAACCTGATTAGAAAATTGAGAAAGTGTGTGAAATATCTGTTATTTTACAGTTATTTATGACAATTATTTTCTGCTGGAAATTATTAGAATATTGAGAAAATATGTGAAATACCTGTTATTAGACAGTACAAAGCTTGCTCTCTAAGATAAGGGAAACAAAAGAAGTGAGCCCTATGATATCTGTGGTTTCTGCCTGATGGCACTTTCTGCATCATTGTGCAAGGACATCCCAAAAAAGTATGTCACTTTCACTCAGTTGGGGAACCAGAGATAAGAGTTCATGAGTTGAAGCAACAGGAAGTATGATGCCTCCAGCTTTTCAAGATTGCTTTAGTTGTTTATGGTCTTCTGTGGTTCCATACAAATTTTAGGTTTCTTTTTTTCCATTTCTGTGCAAAATGCCCTTGGAATTTTGATAGGGATTGCATTAAATCTGTAGATCGATTTGGGTAGTATAGACATTTTAAAAATGTTTATTTTTTACTTGTTTTTGGCTGTGCTGGATCTTTGTTGTTGCACATGCTTTTTCTCTATTTGCAGCGAGTGGAGGCTGCTCTCTAATTGCGGTGCACAAGCTTCTCACTGCGGTGGCTTGTCTTGTTGCAAAGCACAAGCTCTAGGTTGCACAAGCTTCAGTAGTTGTGGCTCCTGGGCTCTAGGGAACAGGCTCAGCTGGTGTGGCACGTGGCACGTGGGATCTTCCAGGATCAGGGACTGAACCCATGTCTCGTGCATTGGCAGGTGGATTCTTTACCAATGAGCCACCAGGGAAGCCCAGTATAGACATTTTAACACTATTTATTCTTCCAGTCTATAAACATAGGGTAACTTTTCATGTATTTGTGTCTTCTTCAGTTTCTTCATCAGTCATGTTGTTTTCAGTGAACAGATCTTTCATCTCCTTGGTTAAATTTATTCCTACATATTTTATTCTCTTTGATGCTGTTGTCAGTGGCATCATCTTCTTAATTTATTTTTTCGAATAGTTTATTGTTTGTGTGTGTGTGTGTGTGTGTGTGTGTGTGTGTGTGTGTGTGTGCTCAGTCACTTACCTGTGTCCAACTCTTTGCAACCCCATGGGCTGTAGCCTGCCAGACTCCTCTGTTCATGGGATCGTCCAGTCAAGAATACTGGAGTGGGTTGCTATTTCCTCCTCCAGAGGATCTTCCTGACCCAGGGATCGAACCCTCATTTCCTGCCTTACAGGTAGGTTCTTTACCACTGAGCCACTGGGGAAGCCCATTGTTTATTCCAAGTCTATGGAGATGCAGTTGGCTTTTATGTTTATTTTGTGTATCAAGTCTGTTGACTTTTGTTTAATCATTGTAAGAGATTTTTGAGGACTCTTTAGGGTTTTTCATATATAAACTCATGTCATCTGCAAACAAACAGTTGACTTCTTTCTTTCTGATCTGGATAACTTTTATTTCGTTTTCTTGCTTAATTGCTCTGGATGGGACTCCTAACACTATGCTGAATAAAAGTTGTAAGAGTGGGCACCTTTCTCTTCTTCTTGATCTTAAAGAAAAAGCTTTTAGCTTTTTGTCATTGGGTGTGGTGTTACCTGTGGGCTTGTCATACACGGTCTTTATTATGTTGAGGTACAGTTCTTCTATATTTAACCTGCTGAGAGTTTTTATCATGAAAGTTGTTGCACCCATGGCCATACCACCCTGAATGTTCCCACATTTGTCGTATGAAAGCTTGTTGCATAGTCAAATTCTTTTTTTGCATCTATTAAGATGATCATGATTTTTATCCTTTTTTTCTGTTATTGTAGTGTGTCACATTATTGATTTACTTATGTCAAACATCCTTTTGTCTAAGGGATAAATCCCAGTTGATCATGGTGTGTGATCCTCTTGGTGTATTGAATTGGATTTGCTATTATCTTTTTTGAAGATTTTTGCATTATGGTTATCAGGAATGTTGACCTGTAATTTTCTTTTCTTGTAGTCCTTATCTGATTTTGGTATGAGGATAATGCTAACTTTGTACAATGAGTGTGTAAGTGTTGCTTTCTCTTCAGTTTTTGGAAAGAGTTTGAAAAGGATTGTCATTAATTCCTTAATTTTAATTTAACTTTAAATTAAAATTTTCCAGTAAGCTATCTGGTTCTGGGCTTTCTTTGTCAACAGATTTTTGTTTGCTGCTTCAATCTCCTTACACATTATTGGTCTGTTCAGACATTCTATTTCTTCATGATTCAGTATTTTTTGTTCTTAAGATTTATTATTTTGGGGTGTGCTGGAACTTTATTGCTTTGCATGGGCTTTCTGAAGTTGTGGGGAGCAGGGGCTGCTTTTCCTTGTCTTCATTGTGGTGGCCTCTCGTTACAAAGCACAGATTCTAGGTGCAGTTCAGTTCAGTTCAGTTGCTCAGCTGTGTCTGACTCTTTGTGACTCCATGGATTGTAGCATGCCAGGCTTCTGTGCCCATCACCAATTCCTGGAACTTGCTCAAATTCATGTCCATCAGATCGGTGATGCCATCTAACCATTTCATGCTCTGTCATCCCCTTCTCCTCCTGCCTTCAATCTTCCCCAGCATCAAGGTCTTTTCCAATAAGTCAGTCCTTCGCATCAGGTGGACAAAGTATTGGAGCCTCAGCCTCGGCATCAGTCCTTCCAGTGAATATTCAGGACTGATTTCCTTTAGGATTGACTGGTTGGATCTCCTTGCAGTCCAAGGGACTTTCAAGATTCTTCTCCAACACCGCAGTTCAAAAGCATCAATTCTTCGGCGCTCAGCTTTCTTTATAGCCCAACTCTCACATGCATTCATGATTCCTGGAAAAACAATAGCTTTGACTAGATGGACCTTTGTTGGCAAAGTAATGTCTCTGGTTTTTAACATGCTGTCTAGGTTGGTCATAGCTTTTCTTCCAAAGAGCAAGCATCTTTTGATTTTGTGGCTGCAGTCACCGTCTGCGGTGATTTTTTTTTTTTTTTTGGTCTTAATTTGTGTTTGTTTATTATGAAGTTGAACTTTTTTTTTCTAGTCATGCCAAAGTCATGTGGGATCTTAGTTCCCTGACCAGGGATAAAACCTAGGACCTCAGCAGTGAAAGCTCAGAGTCCCAACCAACAGGCTGCCAGGGATTTCCCTGAACATCTTTTTATCCTATTGGCCACTCTTTTTTTTTTTTTTTTTTGCCTTTTAAAAAAATTTATTTATTTGTTTAGATTGGAGGCTAATTACTTTACAATATTACAATGATTTTTGCCATACATTGACATGAATCAGCCATGGGTGTACATGTGTTCCTCATCCTGAACCCCCCTCCCAACTCCCTCCCCATCCCATCCCTCAGGGTCATCCCAGTGTACAGGCTCTGAGTGCCCTGTCTCATGAATCGAACCTGGGCTGGCAATCTTTTTCACATATGGTAATATACATGTTTCAATGCATTCGTCTCAAATCATCCCACCCTCGCCCTCTCCCACAGAGTCCAAAAGACTGTTCTTTACATCTGCGCCTCTTTTGCTGTCTCGCATACAGGGTCATCATTACCATCTTTCTAAATTCCACATATATGCATTAATATACTGCATTGGTATTTTTCTTTCTGACTTACTTCACTCTGTATAATAGGCTCCAGTTTCATCCACCTCATTAGAACTTATTCAAATGTATTCTTTATTTTATTTTATTTTTTTGCGTTACAATACTGTATTGCTTTTGCCATACATCAACATGAATCTGCCATGGGTGTACCTAAGTTCCCAATCATGAACCCCCCTCCCACCTCCCTCCCCATACCATCCCTCTGGGTCATCCCAGTGCACCAGCCCCAAGCATCCTGTATCCTGCATCGAACCTGGACTGGCAATTTGTTTCTTATATGATATTATACGTGTTTCAATGCCATTCTCCCAAATCATCCCACCTTCTCCCTCTCCCTCAGAGTCAAAAAGTCTGGTTGTACATCTGTGTCTCTTTTGCTGTCTCGCCTACAGAGTTATCATTACCATCTTTCTAAATTCCATATATATGTGTTAGTATACTGTATTGGTGTTTTTCTTTCTGGCTTACTTCACTCTGTATAATCTGCTCCAGTTTCATCCACCTCATTAGAACTGATTCAAATGTATTCTTTTTAATGGCTGAGTAATATTCCATTGTGTATATGTACCACAGCTTTCTTAGCCATTCGTCTGCCAGTGGACATCTAGGTTGCTTCCATGTCTTGGCTATTTATAAACAGTGCTGTGATGAACATTGGGGTACACGTGTCTCTTTCAGTTCTGGTTTCCTTGGTGTGTGTGCCCAGCAGTGGGATTGCTGGGTCATATGGCAGTTCTATTTCTAGTTTTTAAGGAATCTCCACACTGTTCTCCATAGTGGCTGTACTAGTTTGCATTCCCACTAACGGTGTAAGAGGGTTCCCTTTTCTTTGCACCCTCTCCATTTATTGTTTGTAGACTTTTTGATAGCAGCCTTTCTGACCAGTGTGAGATGGTACCTCATTGAGGTTCTGATTTGCATTTCTCTGATAATGAGTGACATTGAGCATCTTTTCATGTGTTTGTTAGCCATCTGTATGTCTTCTTTGGAGAAATGTCTGTTTAGTTCTTTGGCCCATCTTTTGATTGGGTTATTTATTTTCCTGGAATTGAGCTGCATGAGCTGCTTGTATATTTTGGAGATTAATTCTTTGAGGGTTGCTTCATTTGCTATTATTTTCTCCCACTCTTATCATTTCCTTCATTGTACAAAAGCTTTTAAGTTTAGTTAGGTACCATTTGTTTATTTTTGCTTTTATTTCCATTATTCTGGGAGGTGGGTCATAGAGGATCTTGCTGTGATTTATGTCAGAGAGGGTTTTGCCTATGTTTTCCTCTAGGAGTTTTATAGTTTCTGGTCTTACATTTAGATCTTTAATCCATTTTGAGTTTATTTTTGTGTATGATGTTAGAAAGTGTTCTCGTTTCATTTGTTTACAAGTGGTTGACCAGTTTTCCCAGCACCACTTGTTAAAGAGATTGTCTTTTCTCCATTGTATATTCTTGCCTCCTTTGTCAAAGATAAGGTGTCCATGAGTGTGTGGGTTTATCTATGGGCTTCCATTGATCTATATTTCTGTCTTTGTTCTGCAGTGATTTTGAAGCCTGAAATTGAACTCTCACTGTTTCCATTGTTTCCCCAGCTATTTGCCATTAAGTCATGGGACCAGATGCCATGATCTTAGTTTCTTCAATGTTGAGTTTTAAGTCAACTTTTTCACTCTCCTCTTTCACTTTCATCATGAGGCTCTTTAGTTCTTCTTTGCTTTCCACCATAAGGGTGGTGTCATCTGTACATCTGAGGTTATTGATATTTCTCCCTGCATCTTGATTCAAGCTTGTGCTTCATCCAGCCTGGCATTTCACATGACATACTCTGCATATATGTTAAATAAACAGGGTGATAATATACAACCTTGACGTACTCCTTTCCCAATTTGGAACCAGTCTATTGTTCCATGTCCAGTTCTAACTTTTTCACTCTCCTCTTTCACTTTCATCATGAGGCTCTTTAGTTCTTCTTTGCTTTCCACCATAAGGGTGGTGTCTTCTGTACATCTGAGGTTATTGATATTTCTCCCTGCATCTTGATTCAAGCTTGTGCTTCATCCAGCCTGGCATTTCACATGACATACTCTGCATATATGTTAAATAAACAGGGTGATAATATACAACCTTGACGTACTCCTTTCCCAATTTGGAACCAGTCTATTGTTCCATGTCCAGTTCTTTTGACCTGAACGCAGATTTCTCAGGAGGCAGATAAGGTGGTCTAGTATTCCCATCTCTTGAAGAATTTTACACAGTTTGTTGTGATCCACACAGTCAGAGGTTTTGGCATAGGCAATAAAGCAGACTTAGATGTTTTTCTGGAACTCTCTTGCTTTTTCGATAATCCCAACAGATGTTGGCAATTTGATCTCTGATTGCTCTGCCTTTTCTAAATCCAGCTTCAACATCTGGAAGTTCACAGTTCACATACTATTGAAGCCTGGCTTGGAGAATTTTGAGCATTACTTTGCTAGCTAGGGTGTGAGATGAGTGCAATTGTGTGGTAGTTTGAACATTCTTTGACATTGCCTTTCTTTGGGAATGGAATGAAAACTAACCTTTTCCAGTCCTGTGGCCCTTGGTGAGTTTTCCAAATTTGTTGGCATATTAAGTTCAAGACTTTCATAGCATCATCTTTTATGATTTGAAATAGCTCAACTGAAACTCCATCACCTATGCTAGCTTTGTTCATAGTGATGCTTCCTAAGGCCTACTTGACTTTGCATTCCAGGATGTCTGGCTCTAGGTGAGTGATCACACCATCGTGGTTATCTGAGTCATGATGATGTTTTTTGTATAGTTCTTCTGTGTATTCTTGCCACCTTCTCTTAGCATCTTCTGCTTCTGTTAGGTCCATACCATTTCTGTCCTTTATCGAGCCCATCTTTGCATGAAATGTTCCCTTGGTATCTCTAGTTTTCTTGAAGAGATCTCTAGTCTTTCCCATTCTATTGTTTTCCTCTATTTCTTTGCACTGATCACTGAGGAAGGCTTTCTTACCTCTCCTTGCTATTCTTTGGAACTCTGCATTCAAATGGATATATCTTTCCTCTTCTCCATTGCCGTTGGCCTCTCTTCTTTTCTCGGCTATTTGTAAGACGTCCTCAGACAACTATTTTGCTTTTTTGCATTTCTTTTTCTTGGGGACGGTCTTAATCACTGCCTCCTATACAATGTCACGAACCTCTGTCCATAGTTCTCCAGACACTCTATCAGATCTAATCCCTTGAATCTATTTGTCACTTCCACTATATAATTATAAGGGATTTGATTTAGGTCATACCTTGATGCCCTAGTGGTTTTCCCTACTTTCCTCAATTTAAGTCTGAATGTGACAATAAGGAGTTCATGATCTGGGCCACAGTTAGCTCCCGGTCTTGTTTTTCCTGACTGTTTTAGAGCTTCTCCATCTTTGGCTATAAAGAGTATAGTCAACCTGATTTCAGTACTGACCATCTAGTGATGTCCATGTGTAGAGTCTTTCCTTGTGTTGTTGGAGGAGGGTGTTTGCTATAACCAGTGCATTGTCTTGACCAAACTCTGTTAGCCTTTGCCCTGCTTCATTTTGTACTCCAAGGCCAAATTTGCCTGTTACTCCAAGTATCTCTTGACTCCTTACTTTTGCATTCCAGTCCCCCATAATGAAAATGACATCTTTTTTTGGTGTTAATTCTGGAAGGTCTTATAGGTCTTCATAGAACCGTTCAATTTTGATGTCTTCAGCATTACTGGTTGGGGCATAGACTTTGATTACTATGATATTGAATGGTTTGCCTTGGAAACGAATAGAGATCATTCCATTGTTTTTGAGACTGCACCCAAGTACTGCATTTTGGACTCTTTTGTTGACTGCTTTTGTTGACTGTCCTCCATTTTTTCTAAGGAATTCTTCCCCGCAGCAGTAGATATAATGGTCATCTGAGTTAAATTCACCCATTCCAGTCCATTTTAGTTCACTGATTCCTAAAATGTTGAAGTTCACTCTTGCCATCTCCTCTTTGACCATTTCCAATTTACCTTGATTCATGGACCGAACATTCCAGGTTCCTATGTAGTACTGTTCTTTATAGCATCGAAGTTTACTTCCATCATCAGTCACTTGGGTGTTGTTTTCACTTTGACCCCATCTCTTCATTCTTTCTTGTGTTATTTCTCCACTCTTCTCCTAGCATATTGGGCACTTACCAACCCAGGGAGTTCATCTTTCAGTGTCATATCTTTTTGCCTTTTCATGCTGTTCTTGGGGTTCTCAAGGGAAGAATACTGAAGTGGTTTGCCGTTGCTTTCTCCAGTGGACCACATTTTGTGCAGGGGCTTCAGTAGTTGTGGAGTTTGGGCTCAATAGTTGTGACACACAGGCTTAAATACTCTGAGGCATGTGGGATCTTCCCAGACTAGGGATCAAACCCATATCCCTTGCAATGGGAAGCAGATTCTCAACCACTAGGCCACCCAGGAAGCCCTCATGATTCAGTCTTGATAGGCTGTACATTTCTAGGAATTTGCCCATTTTTTTTCCAGGTTATCCAAATTGTTGGTGTTAAATTTTTCATAGTAGTCTTTTTAAATAATCCTTTGTATTTCTGTGGTATCACTTGTAATGTCTCTTCTTTATAACATTATTTCATTTATAATTTTATTTATTTGAGTCCTCTTTCTCTTTTTCTTAGTCTAACTAAGTCTGACTTTGTCAATTTTATTTATCTTGTAAAGAAACCAAATCTTAACTTCTGTTGATCTTTTCTATTATCCTAATTTCTACTCTAATGTTTATTGTTTTCTTCTTCTGCTAACTTTGGGTGTAGTTTCTTCTCTTTTTTCTGGATCCTGGAAATGTAATGTTAGGTTGTTGTTTGAGGTCCTTTTTCTTAATATAGGTGTTTATTGCTATTAAGCATACCTTTAGAACTGCTTTTCTGCATTTCATAGATTTTGGTATGTTGTGTTTCCATTCTCACTCATTTCTGAATACTTTTTGATTTCCCTTTTGGTTTCTTCTTTGACCCCATCTGTTGTCCAAGACTGTGTTGCTTAATCTCTACCTATCTGGGAACTTTCTAGTTTTCCTCCTGGCATTGACATTTAGTTTCACACTGATCTAATTTGTAGAATACTATAATGTTATAGACCATTAGGAGATTACACACAATTTTCAAGTACACATGGAACATTTCATAAGGTAGAACATGTGCTGGGACATAAAATGAGTCACAATAAATTTAAAATAATTGAAATCATGAATATGTTTTCTGTCCACAACAAAATTAAACTAGAAATCAATAACAAAATGTTGCCTAGATAATTCTTAAATATTTGGGAATGAATAAACACTTTTTTAAAAAAGCAAATGAAAATGAAGTCATAGGGGAAATTAAAAATATTTTAATTTAGTAAAAATTTAAAAAGCACAGTATATAAAGTTTTGTTGGATGCAGCTATAGCAATGCAAGGGGAAATTTATAGTTTAATAATGCTCACATTAAAATGAAAGATGTTTCAAAGTCAGTGATCTAAATTTCCTCCTTATAGAGCTAGAAAAATAAGAGTAAATTAAAGGCAATGTAGAAGAAAAGAAATAATGAAGGTAAAATCAGATCAGTGATTTAGAATATGGACAACAAATAGAGAAAAATCAATTAAACCAAGTGCTAGATGCTAACACCATTAACAAAATCGATAAACTTCTAGCTAGGTTGATCAGCAAAAGAAGAAAGGATACCTATTACAAATATCAGTAATAAAAGAGAGGATAGTACTATAGATATGCTATAGTAATTAAAACACTTCATGCTAGTAATTCAACAATGTAGTGAAATTGATAAACTCTTTGAAAGAAACATATAATTAAGCAGCTTTAATTAGCTCTCAGTTGTTTATTTTTGTTTTTATTTCCATTGCTCTAGGAGATGGGTCAAAAAGATCTTGGTGTGATTTATATCAGAGAGTGTTCTGCCTATGTTTGAAACTCTAAGAGTTTTATAGTATCTGGCTTTACGTTTAGGTCTTTAATCAATTTTGAATTTATTTTTGTGTATGATGTTAGAAAGTGTTTTAATTTCATTCTTTTAAATACAGCTGTCCAGTTTTTCCCAGCACTACTTATTGAAGAGACTATCTTTTTCTCCATTGTACATTCTTGCCTACTTTGTCATAGATTAGGTGACCATAGGTGTGTGGGTTTATCACTAGACTTTCTATCCTGTTCCACTGGTCTATATTTCTGTTTTTGTGCCAGTACCATAGTGTTTTAATGACTGTAGCTTTATAGTGTAGTCTGAAGTCATGGAGTCTGATTGTTTCAGCTCTGTTTTTCTTTTTTAAGATTGCTTTGGCTATTCATGGTCTTTTGTATTTTCATACAATTGTAAAATTTTTTGTTCTAGTTCTGTGAAAAATGCCATTGGTGGTTTGATAAACTTAAAAGCTTTTTCACAACAAGGGAAACCATAAACAAAATGAAAAGACAGCCATCAGAACAGAAGAAAATATTTGCAGCCAACAAGGGATTAATATCCAAAATATAAAAACAGCTTAAAGTAAAAGACAAACAAACAAACAACCCAATAAAAAAATGAGCAGATCTAAATAGACATTTCTCCAAAGAAGATATACAGATGATTAATAAGCACATGAAAAGATGCTCAACATCACCAATTATTAGAGAAATGCAAATCAAAAGTATTAGTACAATGAAATATCACCTCATACCAGTCAGAATGGCCATCATCAAAAAATCTACAAATAGTAAATGCTAGAGAGGTTGTGAAGAAAAGGGAATCCCTTTACACTGTTGGTGGGAATGTAAACTGGTACAGTCACTATGGAGAGGAGTATGGAGATTCCTTAAAAAGGTAAAAATAGAGCTGGTATATGCTCCAGCAATCCCCCTTCTGGGCATATATTTGGAGAAAACCATAATTTGAAAAGGTACATGCATCCCCGCTTTCATTCTGGCACACTTTACAATAGTCAGGACCTGGAAACAGCTTAAATGGAGGAATGGTTAAAAGAAGATGTAGTACATACCTAGAATGGAATGCTATTCAGCCAGAAAAAGAATGAAATGATGCTTTTGCAGCAATATGGATGGACCTAGAGATTTTCATACTGAGTAAAGTAAGTCAGACAGAGAAAGGCAAATATCATATCACTAATATGTGGAATCTAAAAAAAGTGTACAAAAAATTTATCTACAAAACTAAAATTGAGTTAGAGATGTAGAAAATAAACATGGTTACCAGGAAGTAAGTGGGGGGAGGGAGTAATTAGAAGATTGGGATTGCCATATATTCACTATTATATACAAAATAGACAGCTAATACAAACCCACTATATAGCACAAGAAACTACTCAGTACTCTGTAATGACCATATGGGAAAATAATCTAAAAAAGAGTGGATATATTTATATGTATAATCGATTCACTTTGCTGTACACCTGAAACTCACACAAATTATAAATCAACTATACTTTGATATAAAATTTATAAAATTTTACTTTGATATAAAATTTAAAAAAACTTTAAAAAGAAACTTTCAAATGTGAATAGTCCTATATTTAGGAGAAAAAAATTGAGTAATTAAATCCTTTCTGTAAAGAAAACTCAAGTTCCAGGTCACTTTGCTGATGTATTCTACCAAATGTTTGAGGATAAGATAATAATAGCCAGTTCTACTAACTGAATAGTATAGAAGGGAATACCTCCAAATTCATTTGATGTACCCAGCATTACCTTGACATTACCAAAAAAAACCACCCCAAAACAAAAAACTGTAGGCAAGTATTCCTGATGGACATAGATGTAAGAATTTTTCATAAAATATCAGAAAAGTGAATCCAGTTATGTCTAAAAAGAATACATATGGCCATGTTGAGTTTATCTCAGAAATAAAAGATTAGTTTAATATTAGGAGATCAATAAACATAACTCACCAGGTAGGCAGGACAAAATATAAGAAAAATTACGATTACAATAGATGTAGACAAAATATTTGACAAAGTTGAACATTTATTCATGGTAACGTTATCTAATAAGGGATTTGATTTAGGTCATACCTGAATGGTCTAGTGGTTTTCCCTACTAGAGTGCCTGATGAACTATGGAATGAGGTTCGTGACATTGTACAGGAGATAGGGATCAAGACCATCCCCATGGAAAAGAATTGCAAAAAAGCAAAATGGCTGTCTGGGGAGGCCTTACAAATAGCTGTAAAGAGAAGAGAAGCAAAAAACAAAGGCGAAAAGGAAGGATATAAGCATCTGAATGCAGAGTTTCAAAAGATACCAAGAAGAGATAAGAAAGCCTTCCTCAGCGATCAATGCAAAGAAATCAAGGAAAACACAGAATGGGAAAGACTAGAAATCTCTTCAAGAAAATTAGAGATACCAAGGGAACATTTCACGCAAAGATGGGCTAAATAAAGGACAGAAATGGTATGGACTTAACAGAAGCAGAAGATATTAAGAAGAGGTGGCAAGAATACACAGAAGAACTGTACAAAAAAGATCTTCATGACCCAGATAACCACAATGGTGTGATCACTCACCTAGAGCCAGACATCGTGGAATGTGAAGTCAAGTGCGCCTTAGGAAGCATCACTATGAACAAAGCTAATGGAGGTGATGGAATTCCAGTTGAGCTATTTCAAATCCTGAAAGATGATGCTATGAAAGTGCTGCACTCAACAGGCCAGCAAATTTGGAAAACAGCAGTGGCCACAGGACTGGAAAAGATCAGTTTTCATTCCAATCCCTAAGAAAGGCAATGCCAAAGAACGCTCAAATTTGTATGGATCACAATTGCACTCATCTCACACGCTAGTAAAGTAATGCTCAAAATTCTCCAAGCCAGGCTTCAGCAATACGTGAACTGTGAACTTCCATATGTTCAAGCTGGTTATAGAAAAGGCAGAGGAACCAGAGATCAAATTGCCAATATCTGCTGGATCATCAAGAAAGCAAGAGAGTTCCAGAAAAACATCTATTTCTGCTTTATTGACTATGCCAAAGCCTTTGATTGTGTGGATCACAATAAGCTGTGGAAAATTCTGAAAGAGATGGGAATACAAGACCACCTGACCTGCCTCTTGAGAAACCTATATGCAGGTCAGGAAGCAACAGTTAGAACAGGACATGGAACAACAGACTGGTTCCAAACAGAAAAAGGAGTACGTCAAGGCTGTATATCGTCACCCTGCTTATTTAACTTCTATGCAGAGTACATCATGAGAAACGCTTGGCTGGAAGAAGTACAAGCTGGAATCAAGATTGCTGGGAGAAATATCAAGAACCTCAGATATGCAGATGACACCACCCTTATGGCAGAAAGTGAAGAGGAACTAAAGAGCCTCTTGATAAAGTGAAAAAGGAGAGTGAAAAAGTTGGCTTAAAGCTCAACATTCAGAAAACGAAGATCATGGCATCCAGTCCCATCACTTCATGGGAAATAGATGGGGAAACAGTGGAAACAGTGTCAGATTTTATTTTGGGGGGCTCCAAAATCACTGCAGATGGTGATTGAAGCCATGAAATTAAAAGACGCTTACTCCCTGGAAGGAAAGTTATGACCAACCTAGATAGCATATTCAAAAGCAGAGATATTACTTTGCCAACAAAGGTCCGTCTAGTCAAGGCTATGGTTTTTCCAGTGATCATGTATGGATGTGAGAATTGGACCATGAAGAAAGCTGAGCGCTGAAGAATTGATGCTTTTGAACTGTGGTGTTGGAGAAGACTCTTGAGAGTCCCTTGGACTGCAAGGAGATCCAACCAGACCATTCTAAAGGAGATCAGTCCTGAGTGTTCTTTGGAAGGAATGATGCTAAAGCTGAAACTCCAGTACTTTGGCCACCTCGTGTGAAGAGTTGACTCATTGGAAAAGATTCTGATGCTGGCAGGGATTGAGGGCAGGAGGAGAAGGGGACGACAGGGGATGAGATGGCTGGATGGCATCACCAACTCACCGACTCAATGAACAGGAGTTTGAGTGAACTCCGGGAGTTGGTGATGGACAGGGAGGCCTGGCATGCTGCAATTCATGGGGTCACAAAGAGTCAGACACGACTGAGTGACTGAACTGAACTGAACATTATCTAGCAAATGATGAATAGGAGATAATCCCTATTGAAATGAAATGAAAACTGTGTGAAATGAATATCTATGAAACTTCATAATCATCATATTTATAAAACTGATTCCTAGGGTGAGGAACAAGGCAAGGTTATTCGCCTTCACCACTCCTATTGTTATTTTATTCAATATCCTTACCAGGAAGAGGATGAGATGGTTGAATGGTATCACTGACTCAATGGACATGAGTTTGAGTAAACTCTGGGAGTTGGTGATGGACAGGGAGGCCTGGCGTTCTGCAGTACATGGTGTTGCAAAGAGTTGGACACAACTGAGCGACTGAACTGACTGAACTGAGCCAGCGCAAAATGACAAGGAAAGGAATGAAGCTGAAAATATATATATATATAAATTGTATATATATAATGGAAAAGAAGAAGTGAAACTGTTTTTATTTTTAGGTGACGTGATGGTATGTGTGGAAAATACCAAAGAATCTACAAACACCAGAACCAGAAGGAAAATTGGAAAGGTATACAGGGTTAATTTAATATACAGAAGTTAATTGTATTTATATACTATAAATAAATAATTTGAAAATGAAATGTCTAAAATTTAATTTTTAATAGCTTCAAAACATGGAGTATTTAGGACTAAATATAACAATCTATGTGGAAAATCTGTATACTGTTCCAAACATGGGTAAGAAAACCCAAGTAAGACTTAAGTAGTTGAAGAAACATGCTGATTTACTGGAAGACTCAACATTGTTAAAATGTTAGTCCTTGCCCAGTTGCTTGGTATATTCAACCTAATCCCAATCCCAATCCCTGCTGGCTTTTGGAAGACATGCACAGGTGGATTCCAATATATCTATGTCTGTATATTTGCGCATTGTGAATTGTTAAAACAAATTTTAAAAAGAGAACAAAAGTTTGGAACACTACAAAACTTCATGTCAAGAAGCAACATCTGTTCATGACAGTATATTACTGGCATCAGTTCAGTTCAGTCACTCAGTCATGTCCAACTCTCTCCGACGCCATGAATCGCAGCACGCCAGGCCCCCCGTCCATCACCAACTCCCGGAGTTCACTCAGACTCACGTCCATCGAGTCCGTGATGCCATCCAGCCATCTCATCCTCTGTCGTCCCCTTCTCCTCCTGCCCTCAATCCCTGCCAGCATCAGAGTCTTTTCCAATGAGTCAGCTCTTCACATGAGGTGGCCAAAGTACTGGAGCTTCAGCTTTAGCATCATTCCTTCCAAAGAAATCCCAGGGCTGATCTCCTTCAGAATGGACTGGTTGGATCTCCTTGCAGTCCAAGGGACTCTCAAGAGTCTTCTCCAACACCACAGTTCAAAAGCATCATAGGGATACTTATATATGTTAGTGAAACAATGGAGAAAACCCATTGGTCAAATGGTATTCAGCGAAGGTGCCAAAGTAATTAAATTAAGGAAAGGATCATTTTTTCAAAAATAATGCAGGAAAGGCTAGATATCCATATGGGAAAAATGAATTTTGACCTTTATACCAGGCATACCACACACAAAAATTAACTCAAATATGCTTAAACATAAAAATTAAAAGTATAAATCTGCAGGAAGAAAACAGAATCTTCATTACGTTGAGGTTGGCACATATTTCTTAAATGGCATACCAAATGCATAACTCAATTTAAAAAAATTATAAATTGGATATAATCAATTAAAATTTTCCTTTTTATGAGAGAATTTTTAAAGTTAAAAGGTAAGTCATAGACTGAGAAACATTTTATAATGTTCAGGTCAAAAACCAGTTTTGCAACACATCTAAGCTGTGTTCTACAGTGTTAGCCTTAATAAGGTAATAAGACTCAACATTTTGATTTTCCTCTGTCTGATATCTATCAGTTGGATTTCAACACCTGTGGGGAACTGGTGGGGGAATTTAGTATTTATTTATTTACCTCTTTAAATTCTAATGGTAAAATAGATTCATTTTCTCTATGAGTAGATACCCTTTACTCCCATCCCTGACCACAGATCTTCTTGGATGCATATTTGCTGATGGGTGGCAAGATGCCACATCATTACATTGTTCATGGATATATCACAAAAATGTTCTGAACCATAGCCTGCTTGACTTTTAGGATATATGAAACCTAGTGAATGGCAATAATAATTCATCACCCTTTGTGTGTGAGTTCCTGTGTAAATATACTTGTAAAGAGCATGGGTTGTGTTCTTGAATAAAATGATTAGAGTATGAATTCAGCAATTTACATATAAGGATATCACCTAATCAAAGCAATAAAAATTGAGATCAGAATATGAAAATTCTAAATTAATGTATAACCCATTCAACCACTGTTTTTCTCAAATGGATACAAATTAGAATATTTTTATTTCCATCTGCATTGTTTTCTGCATTCAAGAAAAGCTTGCCAAATCTTATAAATAGACATCTAGTTTTATTACATTTTACTACATTTTTTTGAGCAACCTATATTCCAGTAAAAATATCCTCAGGTGCTAAAAATGAAAATTGATATTCATACCTAGTCATCCAACAGAAATCATTATTCATATTAGAAAATCAATGATTGGTTATTATTGGTATGGCAGTACACAGATTTAAATGGGGAAAACAATGAATCCAATTTTAGTATTTAGTAATTGAGTTGGATATTACATGCTTTGGGAACTATGTTCGTATTACCTGTCAAATCCCATTACAAAATCTGTCTTTAGAATGCAAAGGTTCATAGCAAAAAGCATATCCACACCCCTGGCCAGTGGCCCATCTATTTCAAACAGCATTCAATACAAAACCGAGACATTTCCATTGTCTTTGGAACTCACTAATAAAATTTGGCTTGTATTGCCATATAGTTCCTGCCAAAGGATTCACATCTAGTGCACATTTTTCCTGTGCATTGATCCTAGAACTGCATTCTTCATGATATCTTTCCACACTCTCCTGAATTCTTTCTCCACATTCCTGCTAAACTCTTGAACTAGACCATGGATTTTAACTCTGTTGCAGTTTTCAAAATGAGTGAAAAGTATTTAAGGCAAGCCAGGAATTCTCTAAGAACTTTGCGGAGGTCTCATTATTCCAGATGATAAAGCATTGCCTTCCAATACTTGTCAGGATTGGGTAGCATAATCTGCTGATATCTAAGGAATGCAACTCAGCAATCACTTTGGTCTTAGGGCTGTCAGAGGATTGATTTAGATGGGTAATGATTCCAATGCTGGATCAGAATCCAGTTTTAAAGACAGTTTCAACATCTCTGGGAATATGATGGAGCAAGATATAATACAGTGTCCAGCTGTACAAATTACCAGTATAGGAAGTAGCATCTAATAGTTCCTGGGAACTAAAACTTCTTTCTGAATCTACTGAGTTTACATAGAAAGATTTCCATGTAATTTGTAAAGCATCACAACCAGAGTATGAGGAACTGGATCTCAAAAAGAAAGTATTCCTTTGTATTCAGATGAACACAAATAAGAAAACAATTGAATGATATCTGAGAGGCTTGATTTGTTATTTTAGTTTTTTCAAATTTTTTATTTTTTATTGAAGAATAGTTGATTTACAATTTAAATAAATAAATTATGAATTTACAGTTGTAGATAGGTCCTTGTTGTTCACCTATTTTATATAATATAGTATGTATCTGTTAATCCCAAATTCTTAATTTAACCCCCTTCTCCCTGTGGTAACTATAAGTTTGTTCTCTGTGTCTGTGAGTCTATTTCTGTTTTGTGAATAAGTTCATTTGCGTCATTTTTTAGATTCCATATATAGGTAACATCATATGATACTAGTCTCTCTGACTTACTTCACTTAGTATGAGAATCTCCAGTTTTTTCCATGTTGCTGCAAATGACATTATTTCATTCTTTTTTATGTCTGAATAATATTCCATTGTGTGAGTGTGTATGTGTGTGTGTGTGTATGACATCTTCATTCATTGGTCAATGGACATTTAAGTTGCTTCCATGTCTTGGTTATTGTAAATAGTACTGCTATGAATGTTGGGGTACATATATTTTTTTGAATTAGAGCTTTCATTTGTTCTGGGTATATGCCCAGGAGTGGAATTGCTGGATCATGTGGGAACTCTGTTTTTAGTTTTTTAAGAAACCTCCATAATGTTCCTCGTAGTGGTTGCCCCAATTTACATTTCTACCAACAGTGTTGGAGGGTTCTCTCTTGAGAGGCTTGATTTGAAAGAATAGTCAAAGCATGGCTGTAGCTGCCCAGGACTGGTGTTGCAATTGCCAGTACTAACTACTGGAAACTTTCTTAAATGGAGATTATTTTTAAAAGTAGTAACATATTGAAAAAATTTAAAAAGTATTGGCTAAATCCTAATTTAGAATTATCAATCCACTGCATTGTTCTTAGCAAAAGAAATATTCATCTGCTTTTTAAATGCATCTAAGGGCTGTCTTGGTAGAGGTATAGAAAATTTGAAGGTATTGTGGTCATTACAAGTGGTTCTTGTGGAGGAAAAATAGAAAAAAACCCAGAAGCCTTTTGTAATGTTGCTTTTGTGTATGAATCTTCTCTAGTATCATGCTGAAGCTCTGCGAATAGATTTTCGTCGGTAGAATAGCTCTGTCTCTCAATTTAATAATGTTCCAGAAGAAAAATGGGTAGGAGGATAAAGAAAAAACTATTTCCAGGCACCCTGGTGGCTCAGATGGTAAAGAATCTGCCTGCAATGTGGGAGACCCAGGTTCCATCCTTGGGTCGGGAAGATCCCTGGAGAAGGGAATGGCAACCTACCCCAGTATTTTTGCTTAGAGAATCCAATGGACAGAGGAGCTTGGCGATCTCACAAAGAATCAGACATGGGGCTCACAAAGAATTGGACACAACTGAGTGACACACCTAGCTAACACACGTAATGGCTCCAATAGGAGCGTATACCTTCCACTACTTGTGGGGTCCCAAGGATTTGCCCTTCAGTTGTTCATAGCATGATTTAGTGCTTTTGATGTCTCCCTAAAGTATTGTCCTAGTTTTCTGGTCCAACAGATAACAATGGTTCATCGTGTCACTATTTATATAAAAGGGCCCTGGGAAGTTGCAAACCTACTTATTTATCAAAGGCCACCTGAAATGCTCACCGTGAATCCTGAAAGTCAAAGATGCAAATTCAACACCCGAAGTCCTTTATTTTTGTTACCAGACACTTTTTAAACAGACCTTTGATAGCTCTCAAAAGACAGCAAGGGAATAACAGCCTTTGTCCTAAAGATTTGTCTGCCTTTTGCCAATAAAATCTTACCATGAAGATTCTGCTGAGTATGCATTGCTTCTTACCAACCTGTTCAGCTGAAATTAGAATTTCTTTCGATAGCATTTAGTGAATCTCCTTTGGACAGTTGTTCTGCTTTTGTTTTTCTTATTTGTACTTTCAAGCTTCCAATTTAATCACTAAACATTTAGGGCATTAGGCCATTCTCTAGATCTCTCTGAAAATCACCAGGGAACAACCTTCATAAGAATGTTTCACTTGCCAAAGGAAATAAGTCACGTTCTCCATATCGTAGTTTGGTTACTCATTAGTCTTAGAATTGTTAGGAGTTGGCTGTAGTCCATAAAACCTATTTGTATATGGATCCAGATTAAAAACCACTTTCCTTATGTACATTTTTATTAATCAAATAGATCTTTGTGCAATTACTACAGATTCCAAAATACAAATATCAAGCAACTAAGGCTGGAACCTTTATCTATTGCTTTGCAGTGCAATACTGTTCAAAGCAGTAGCCATTAGTTATCTGTGGCTTGTTGACTATACTTTAATTAAAATTAAATACTGTTAAAAATTTAGCTCATGGTTGGTCACATGAACCACCCCATGTAGTTAGACTACCATGTTGAGCAGTGCAGATATAGAACATTTTCAGTCGTAGATCAGTGCTATTCTCGAACACTACTTACAGCATAATCATAATTTTTACTTTTTAATAAAAAGAACCCACATTATAATGTGTTTTTATTGTCTTTAAGGGCAAATGATATAGGTCACACTGCAGAAATTCTAGGCAATCAATAAGAAATCCTTACACAATCATGTGAGTTTTACTCTGCATTATTTATCGTATTTTACACTTCAGAAAACACCAAGAGGTCACAGGACTTGTTCCGTCACCCTCAAGGTTAGTGAGCGGCTCAGGTAGAATGAAATCTGACAGCCCAGACCACTTAATCTGTGGAGAATCCAGGTGCCAGACACAACGGGGATAAGCATCAGAAGTGAAGGCAATCTCAAATGAGCCTCTGAAAACCCATCAATACACTGTACAAGTATTTATTTTACAGGCTGAAATGGAAGTGTGTTTATTGGTTTTCTTTTCAAATTATCCTTGGAGCTGAAGGCTTATTTCTTTCATTGCTTGCAGTATACTTGTAATTAGAATTTATCAGCAAGTTATTTAATACAGAAACATGCAAATATAGGAGATAGTTTTACATTTTTAAACTTGAAGGAGAACATTCAGTCACTACGATATCTAATTAGCTCAGCCTTTGGTAATAGAGTAACTGACATGATTTTAAAAACTGAGTCAGTGGCATACTGGGACCAATTTGTATAGGTTCACAAGAGCCCAGTGTTAAACTTTCACGAATTTTGAAAACTGGTTGTTAGATATAGCTATTATTAAAAATTAAATTTTGTAAGGTTATAATTAAATAAATTGTATTTATAGAAGACAAAGGTAAAAAATACTAAAGAATCATCATTTCCTAATTTTTTTGCTACATTTTACTATTATCTGCACTCTTGAGGTTACTTATTAAATTTAATATACCTATATGGTGGAAATACTTTATTCTATTACGGTATGCTGCTGCAGATCTTTTCTCAAATACCTATAATTGAAATGATCTGTCTACTTGCAGTTTCACCTCCCACTACATCTGGTGCTCTTTTGTCAAGGAGTCATGCTGTATAGAGATGAGGAAGAATTAGAGATATTTTCTAGAGTCCCATAACTGCTATTTCTTTCTGTAAGTTCCTAGAGAGCAAAGCGAACATTTGAATTGAGTCTCCAAGCAGATGGAAGATTAAAGATGATCTTCCAGATTGAAAAAAATAGCATGATGATGAAAGTGGGGAAGAAGAAACACAGAACATGTGTAATATTCAAAAAGATCTCTGTAGCCCAGATATCATCTAGATCTTCCCACTTTGGACACACACACAAACACGCACATATACACACACCTTCTCACTCTGTATGTGTATGTATGTGTATGTGTGTGTGTGTGTATTCTGGCTGCCATTTACCCTTCATGAAACACCCTCTTCCAACAACACAAGAGACAACTCTACACATGGACATCACCAGATGGTCAATACTGAAATCAGATTGATTATATTCTTTGCAGCTGAAGGTGGAGAAGCTCTATACATTTAGCAGAAACATGATCGGGAGCTGACCGTGGTTCAGATCATGAACTCCTTATTGTAAAAGTCAGACTTAAAAGTAGGGGAAACCGCTAGGCCATTCAGGTATGATTAAGTCAAATCCCTTATGATTATACAGTGGAAGTCACAAATAGATTCAAGGGATTAGATCTGATAGATTGTGTGAAAAACTATGGATGGAGGTTCATAACATTGTACAGGATTTGGTGATCAAAACCATCTCCAAGAAAAAGAAATGCAAAATGACAAAATGGTTATTTGAGGAAACCTTACAAACAGCTGAGAAAAGAAAAGAAGTGAAAAGCAAAGGCTGAAAGGAAAAATATACCCATCTGAACACAGAATTCCAAAAAATAGCAAAGATAGATAAGAAAGCCTTCCTAAGTGAACAGTGCAAAGAAATAGAGGAAGGCAATAGAATAGGAAAGACTAGAGATCTCTTCAAGAAAATTAGAGATACCAAAGGAACATTTCATGCAAAGATTGACACAAAAAAGGACAGAAATGGTATGGACCTAACAGAAGCAGAAGACATTAAGAAGAGGTAGCAAGAATACACAGAAGAACTATACATAAATGATCTTAATGACTGGGATAACCATGATGGTGTGATCACTCGCATCAGATATCTTGGAGTTCGAGACAACTAGAGCCAGACATCTTGGAGTTCGAAGTGAAGTGGGCCCAAGGAAACATCACTATGAACAAAGCTAGTGGAGTTGATGGAATTCCAGCTGAGCTGTTTCAAATCCTGAAAGATGATGCTGTGAAAGTGCTGCATTCAGTATGCCAGCAAATTTGGAAAACAGCAGTGGTCACAAGACTGGAAAAAGTCAGTTTTCATTCCAATCCCAAAGAAGGGCAATGCCAAAGAGTGCTCAAACTACCACACAATTGTACTCATTTCACATGCTAGTAAAATAATGCTCAAAATTCTCCAAGCTAGGTTTGAATGGTATGTGAACTGAGAACTTCCAGATGTTCAAGCTGGATTCAGAAAAGGCAGAGGAACCAGAAATCAAATTGCCAATGTTCACTTGATCCTTGAAAAAGCAAGAGAGTTCCAGAAAAACATCTACTTCTGCTTTATTGACTACACTAAGACCTTTGTCTGTGTGGGTCACCAAAAACTGTGAGAAATTCTTCAAGAGATGGGAATACCAGAGCACTTTGACCCGTATGCAGGTTAAGAAACAACAGTTAGAACTGGATATGGAACAACGGACTGGTTCCAAATTGGGAAACGAGTACGTCAAGGCTGTATATTGTCACCCTGCTTATTTAACTTATATGCAGAGTACATCATGTGAAATGCCAGGCTGGATGAAGTACAAGCTGGAATCAAGGTTTCTGGGAGAAATATCAAAACCTCAGATATGCAGATGACACCACCCTTATGGCAGAAAGTGAAGAAGAACTAAAGAGACTCTGGATGAAAGTGAAAGAGGAGAGTGAAAAAGTTGGCTTAAAGCTCAACATTCAGAAAATGAAGATCATGGCATCTGGTCCAGTCACATCATGGCAAATAGATAGGGAAACAGTGGAAACAGTGGCTGACTTTATTTATTTATTTTTTTGGCTCCAAATTCACTGAAGATGGTGACTGCAGCAAAGATTACTCCTTGAAAGAAAAGCTATGACCATCCTAGACAGCATATTAAAAAGCAGAGACATTACTTTGTCAACAAAGGTCTGTCTAGTCAAAGCTATGGTTTTCCAGTAGTCATGTAGGGATGTGAGAGTTGGAC
Organism: Capra ibex; assembly: GCA_006410555.1. Classification (NCBI taxonomy): domain Eukaryota; kingdom Metazoa; phylum Chordata; class Mammalia; order Artiodactyla; family Bovidae; genus Capra; species Capra ibex. Next base: position 22,335,405 of record SJYO01037955.1, read on the forward strand.
CATAAAGAAGGTTGAGCACCAAAGAATTGATGCTTTTGAACTGTGGTGTTGGAGAAGACTCTTGAGATTCCCTTGGACTGCAAGGATATCCAGCCGGTCAGTCCTAAAGGAAATCAGCCCTGATATTCATTGGAAGGAATGATGCTGAAACTGAAGCTTCACTACTTTGGCCATCTGTTGCAAAGAACCCACTTATTGGAAAATACTGTGATGCTGGGAAAGATTGAAGGCAGGAGAAGGGGGCGACAGAGGATGAGATGGTTGGATGGCATCACTGACTCAATGGACATGAGTCTGAGCACCTCCAGGAGATGGCGAAGGACAGGGAATCTAGCATGCTGCAGTCCATGGGGTCACAAAGAGTCAGACACGACTGAGTAACTGAGCAGCAATAACAACCCTTCATGCATCTCAAATTGTAATGTGCGTACAAATTGAATTCTAATTCTGTAGGCTAGAGTTGCTGCCTGAGTTTCTGCATTTTAGTAAACTCCCAGGCAAGGCTGATTTTTTTCTTCTGTGGCTCACGCTTCACATAGCAAGCACCTTGTTCATACCTTTATGCACATAAACATAGAGGTTTGATGTGTTTGTTGTTGTTTTCAGTAGAATTTATCAGAAAGGACTAAACATCACACTTGGGAGACATCATATGGACTGAACAAGTTGGAAGGAAAAATCCCTAAACTCAACTAATTTTAGAGCATTGGACTTCGGGATGATGTAGACTCAGGTTTTGAAGCTATCCAAAGAAGTAGAAAGATCTAGATGACATCTGGGTTGCACAGCTTTTTGACCATTACACGTGTTCTGGGTTTCTCCTTTTATGATCATCCTTTTTTTTTTTTTTCAGTTTGGAAGACCATCCTTAATACTTTCTGTGACTCCTGGAATCTCCTTCAGGAGTCAATTCAAATGCTCATTTTGCTTTTTAGGAACTTACAGAAAGAAACAAATATAGGACTGCAGAAAGCATCTCTAATTCTTCCTCATCTCTGTATGGCATGGCTCCTTGAAAAAAAACCACCAGATGTAGTGGAAGTTGAAATAGAGTAGACAGACCATTTCAGTTAGACATAGTTGTATGAAAGCGAAAGTCGCTCAGTTGTGTCCAACTCTTTGTGACCCCTTGGACTATATAGTCCATGGAATTCTCCAGGCCAGAATACTAGATTGGGTAGCTGTTCTATTCTCCAGGGGATCTTCCCAAGCCCGGGATCAAACCCAGGTCTCTCACATTGCAGGCAGATTCTTTACCAGCTGAACACAAGGGAAGCCCAGGAATACTGGAGTGGGTAGCTTATCCCTTCTCCAGCAGATCTTCCTAACCCAGGAATCCAATCAGGGTCTCCTGCACTGCAGGTGGATTCTTTACCAGGAGCTATAAGGAAAGGAGTACAGGAGACTGGGGTTCGATCCCTGGCTTGGGAAGATCCCCTGAAGAAGGAAATGGCAACCCACTCCAGCATTCTTGCCTGAGAAATCCCATGAACAGAGGAGCCTGGTGGGCGGCATTCCATGGGGCAGCAAGAGTTGGACACGACTTAGCAACTCAACTACCACCAAGTAGTGCTAAGAAAGAACTCTACAGATGGGATTCTGGAACTGATTTATTCTCTTGCCAAGTGGCAGTGAAAACCCCATCCTGGCTAGGCAAAACCCTTATGGTTCCTGGAATGCACTTGCTTAAACATTCAGTTCAATTCAGTTCAGTTCATTCACACAGTCATGTCCGACTCTTTGTGACCCCATGGACTGCAGCACGCCGGGCTTCCCTGTCCATCACCAACTCCTGGAGCTTGCTCAAGCTCATGTCCATTGAGTCAGTGATACCATCCAACCATCGTATCCTCTTGTCATCCCCTTCTCCTTCTGCCTTCAATCTTTCCCAGTATCAGGGTCTTTTCCAATGAGTCGGCTCTTCACATCAGGTGGCCAAAGTATCATAGCTTCAGCTTCATCATTAGTCCTTCCAATGAGTATTCAGAGTTGATTTCCTTTAGGATTGACTGGTTTGATCTCCTTACAGTCCAAGGAACTCTTGAGAAACTGGTGTGGGATACAGATGAAAGCAGGTGCACTAAACTGATTCTATGTATCTGGCATTTGAAAGGTACAAGGGAAAGGATAACTGTAACTATGGAGTGGTTTTATTTTGCTAAATGGTGTTTACGTGTTGAAGACAGTTCATAATAATCTTCAATCTATTAATCAAGTTTAAAGGAAATTATGAGTCATAGATGCTCCTTGGTAGCATTTAAAGAAATGCTAATTTCTAACTTCTATAGGTGGAGAGCAGACAAGGCTTATGGCTTGGAATAGGACTTAATTGTAAGCAGAAAACTTTAGAGAAAGTTGAATGCTCAGCCTAGGAAAGTAGAAGCCAAAGTCAAAGCTCTGATGGGAAAGGAGTGGGAGACTGAGATGGGGATATCTGAGTACCTGAAACCCCAGATTTCCTGGACTCTCTTGGTCTTCAGACTTGACTATTACCATTTACTGGAAGATAAGATTCACTCTTCCCTGTTTAAAAATCACGTAGAAGTCTCAAAGGAGACAGTCATCTTTGGGAAAATCTTCCTCATGAACTGTTCTCCCCTTGCCTACCAGACCCATAACTTGGGTCAAATTTTAGCAAAATTAGATGAGGGGAGTATTAGCCTCCTAAGGGAGAAGAAGTGTTAAATATATCAAAAGAATTACTGGATCTAGTTAACATGTACTGGTAGGATCAAAGACATAGTGCATGGGAGCAGAGCCTGTAGCTGGGATTATCAAAGATTAATCAAAGCTGGAAGAGCTTCAGTGTATTGGTATGGAGACACTTCAGGAAGGGTCCCAAGAAGCAGTTTAAGTGCTCTGTGCATATAGCTCTTAGAATACTGGAGAAAGCAGTTGCTGCTGCTGCTACTGCTAAGTAGCGTTAGTCGTGTCTGACTCTGTGCGACCCCATAGATGGCAGCCCACCAGGCTCCTCTGTCCCTGGGATTCTCCAGGCAAGAACACTGGAGTGGGTTGCCATTTCTTTCTCCAATGCATGAAAGTGAGAAGTGAAAGTGAAGTCACTAGTCATGTCTGACTCTTAGCGACCCCATGGACTGTAGCCTACCAGGCTCCTCCATCCATGGGATTTTCCAAGAGTACTGGAGTGGGGTGCCATTGCCCTGCACCAAATGTCAGCAAACTTTCCCTGTAATGGACCAGATAGTAAATACTGTACACTTTGAGAATCATATGGCCAATATGTAAGCAAATAAATGTGGCCAACAAATTGGGTATTTCAATAAAACTTATCAAAAAAGGAAGGGCAGGACTTCGTTGGTAGTCCAGTGGTCAAGACTCTGCACTTCCACTATAAGAGGTGTGGGTTACATCCCTGGTCCGGGAACTAAGATCCCACATGCCTCGTGGTACGGCCAATGAATAAATAAATACATAAATAAAATAAATGTTTTAAAAAGGCCAGCATTGGATTTGACTTGGGGGCCATAGTTTGCCAACTGCTGCTCTACATCTAATGAAATAAAGGTGCCAACCCTTCTGTGGAGACTATGATGCAATATATTAAAAAGTTCAGGAAGTGGGCATGCTGGAATGGGCCTCTTACATAAGAATGGAAAAGCCACCATATAACTCTATTCCTTGGGAGGTCTTAAAGGAGACTCTTTATTAAAACAATAAAGTGATTAAAACGATAGAAAACGTGCTGGTGAGGGAGAACCAATACCTTTAAGAAGTGTCAAGGTGACTGTCCTCGGCATACTAGGCTGAGTGTGTGTGTTTGTACTATATATATACAATTCATATATTATAATTATATATAATTGATATACTGATGGATATACTTACCGTCACTTTCACTGACTCATTTGGGGAACTTGGGCTTTTTATTCCTGCAACTGTGAGCTTCGTGGGTCTGGAGGTCCTGGTTTCCTCCAGAAGACTATTGCTAGGAGTCCCAGTAATCTTCTGTTGTGTGGTCATCTGGGGACTTCTCCTGCCAGTAGATCATCAGGCTAAGGAAACAGTTACATAATGGTAGAATAATTGACTGTAGTCCTGAGGAGGTAGGACTGAAGCTATGTAATGTCCCCTAAGGTAATCAGTTTTGGCATCTTTTGATTTTCCCACGTCCAGTTTTAAGTGTAAATGCAACCACAGCAATCCTGGCCTAATAAGGACATGGTCATTAGGAACTTCTATTCTTACAGATGAGGACCCACCAAGGAAGCCACCTAGCCCTCCCCTCACCCCCTGAATTTTGCAGTCAGAGCTATTACATGGATATAATAGTTTATGGATAATTGAAATGAAAAAGGGAGGTAAGATACTCTGCCCTACAATGCATGCCTTATTCTCTCTCTCTCCAAACATCACTTTCGCAATAAATCATCATATAAGAATCCACATCACAGGCTCTCTTTCTAGGGAACCTGATCTAGGATAAGGTATAGAGCCAATTTCCAAGAATCTTGCTGGTTACTAATTTCAAACAGTTATAACAGAAGGATTTCTCAGTAAGGAAGGATGTAATCTAAAAACTATCCCAAAGAGTTGTATACATACACACGCATATAAATATATGTGTACACAGATAGGTGTGTGTGTATGTGTATAAATTACAGATATTTTGTGTGTTTCAGTGGATCAGTAGGAGAAGCTCCTACTCACCCAAATAACTTGGGAACTTTTACGTTTTTAGCATCCAGGAAAAGTAAAGGTTCAAATCCTGAGTGGTGGGCACGCCTGTTTTAGTGACTTGTGGGCACTTGTGTCTTCTTGGAAAGGAATGTAGGCTGTATGACCATATGGGAGTGCCTGGGATGAATGCATGACTCAATCGCATGTCTTGGAAAAGAACCAATAAGCACATGGTCTGTTGACTAGAGCACAGGTGAAGTAGTTGTGATTTACAGATGTACTTTTGGAAGATTTTATGTTAGGCAATAATTATGACTATAAAACTAGGCCTGGGTCTAATTCTTTGGACTTGGATATAAGTGGGCTTTTGGAATCAGAGATATTGCATTAATAGAATACTTTCTAAAACAGCTGGAGTGAAAAGAATTATAAGATCATGTACCCTGTAGAGACAGATGCAGGTATACTTAAAAAAATTATGATTAAGAGAAGATACCCAATGACTTGGAAAAGTCAACATCTCAGCAGGAATAATAAAGATATATTAGAAGATCTGAATCTGAATGCTATCTAAAATTTAAAAATAAAATTATTTGCATGCTAGAAGCTTTACTGAAGCCACATGCATGGTTATTGAAATATTTGATCAATGTCAACATAATCTGGCTCAACATTTAGTACGTTTGGTTTAGTTTCATTAACTATTTAATTTTGAAGTTGGCCTTGTCAGCAAGCTCTCATATGCCAAGAATACCAAAGAAAAACTTAGAGAATTGATTTTATCTAATGATAAATTTGCTGAGGTCTTTTTCTATGAACGCAGGGATACTTCAAATCCCTTGGGAGATTTACCAACCAAGTGACTTAGAATGAGGAGATTAGATGAAAAAAAAAGTCAGAGAAGGGCTGGTGTGGAGCATGAAGCAGAAGGCCCTGGAAGTTACCAGAAGGGGGCTGGGAGAGCAGTGTCTGGAAATTTTCTCTAGAAGGTTGAAAATTTGTAGCACAAAAAGGAAGTGTGGGTTGTGATCTTTGTAGATTCTGCTCGCTAAGGGCCTGATGGAATTTCTTTCTTATCTTTGAAATCCTGTTTCTTAATAACATGTCCCCCAAGTTCCATTGTATGTGGTTGCCCTGTTATTCTTTCCTGCTTGACTGTTTCTCACAAACTTGACCAAAAAGATAATCACTCAGGAAGTTCACTTGTGGCAAGCTTTCCCTTTCTATTGCAGAACAGCTCCGATAACACTGATGCTGTCCTGAGTCATGTAGCATGGGTTGGAGGTTTGGAATCTGTACAGGAAGTGATCTAGGCAAGTGATAAACTGACATCAAAAGACTTAATGCCCAGGTCTATCAAAGCACCTAAGAGGACGGCCAGTTCTCTGAATCCAAAATGCTCTTGAAATCCAGCAAATCTTGACTGGAAATCTTACAAAATGATGATTTCCCATGAAATTTCTGGTCCTTTGTTTCCTATCAGATCATGAATGTCATGAGAACAGCTTCTATTGCTACATTTAAGGTTCAGTTCAGTTTAGCCGCTCAGTCGTGTCTGACTCTTTGCGACCCCATGGACTGCAGCATGCCAGGCTTCCCTGTCCATCACTGACTTCTGGAGCCTCCTCAAACTCATGTCCATGCAGTTGGAGCTGCCATCCAACCATCTCATCCCCTCCTGCTCCTGCCAATCGTGCATCAGGTCTTTTCCAGTGAGTCAGTTCTTTGCATCAGGCGGCCAAAGTGTTGGAGTTTCAGCTTTAATATCAGTCCTTCCAGTGAATATTCAGAACTGATTTCCTTTAGGATTGACTGATTTGATCTCCCTGAGTCCAAGGGACTCTCAAGAGTCTTCTCCAACACCATAGTTCAAAAACATCGATTCTTTGACACTCAGCTTTCTTTATGGTGTGTGTGTGTCTGCGTAAATGTGTAAACAGCATTTCAGCTAGGCACAGAGAGACTTTTGGTTATTCACTGTCTTGCTTTGAGTTGGTAATAAGCATATTTTAATGAACTCCAGTGATTAGATTATTAGAGAGAACTGGTAAAGGTAAGTGAAGGTAAGGATTTGGAGCTGATAAAGATTTAGTGACAGAAATTCAGTATAGATAAGGATAAAGATAACAAGACACTGAAAAATAATGAATTACCATAAGTACAGTAATATAGTAACTGTTTTATATTCTAATTAGTTTCTTTGGCAAGTTAACAACAATTTCCCTTTGTCTTTTCATCAAGTGGGAAGATTTTTTTTTTTTTTTTTGGAAGCAATTTAAATGTCAGAGTTAAGCACTGGAATACCAAATATTTCCATTCTCTTCTAAGATGTTTTTTGAAGGGTATTGGCATATAGATTGTCTTTAAAGATGTTTTTTACTGCATTCTGTGAGCAGTTCTTTTTTTTTATTGTAAGAGTTTCCCCTTCATCTAACATCATCCCTCTTTAAAACTAGCTCTTCTGCACTTCATCTCCTTAAAAAAAAAAAACAAAAAACAGTCAACCCAAATTCCATGCACTCATTAAGAAAAGAATGACACCGCCTTTTCTTTTGTTTCCATTTATTTTAGGATTGGTTTTTGCCTGAGCTGTAAACTACATATCTAGAATTATGTTTGGTAAAAGGAGGAAAGAATGGATTTTGAAAGAAAAGCAGAGACCTTGATAACAATTTAATATGATAAAAATGACAAAGAGATTATAAACCTATAGATTTAGGCAGGAAAAAAGAGATAAAGTCAGACACATTGGGACTATTGTGTTTTGGTAACAGCATTATGATAAAATGGGCATTGTCCCCTTCAAAACAACATTTGCAGATCCAAGTTAAGAAGTGAGATATTTTACAGAGATAAAAAGTTTTGAGGAAAGGAATACCCTGAAAAAAGAGTTTCTAAAAATTCAGCATAGAGAAATCCTACAGAATGTTGTTTTGTCACACCAAAGTGTGTCTGTGCAGGTATCTTCTTGGAAAATAAATCTTGTGAATAATTTTTGCAGTTTTGCATATCAAGAAGATGATTGATTAAAATGTGTGTTGAGTTGAATAAGCCAGGAGTATCTGTCTCTTTTTCATAGATAAGCACACACAGTTTCGTGGTTTTAAAACCAAGGTGCCCAGAGGGAGAGCATACATCTGGGGTGGTGGCTTTTCAACCTTTATCATTATCACCATGATCATCACTGGGCATCAAAGACACTGTGTATTTTGGGATGTTGAGCCCTACAAGTGTGCTGAGATCACCCTGTCCAGTCTCAGTGTCAACTGGGAAACCAACATCCTTGAATCCATTCCTTATCTCCAAAATCTCTAGTGATTCTGGGGGTTGCTGTTTCTTCTTTTTAGTACCATCTCTGATCTCTGTCTTATGTGTCTGCTGCTCTGTGTCTTTTCCATACCATTTTGTCCTGTTCTGGACATGGCCTTGATTATTTCAGTTCCCCAGAATGCCAATAAAACAGCTGAGTGTGTGGCAGACTTTTGCTTTAAGGGTAATTGATATGGACTGAATGTTTGTGTCCCATACTTTTCATATTTTGAAATTTTAGTTCCCAATGTGTTGATATTTGGGGCTTCCTAGATGGCACTAATGGTAAAGAACCCTCCTGTCAATGCAGGAGACATGAGAGACATGGGTTCGACCCCTGGGTTGGGAAGGTCCTGTGGAGGAGGGCACTGGCAGCCCACTCCAGTATTCTTGCCTGGAGAATCCCATGGACAGAGGAACCCGCTGCAGTCCAGTGGGTTGCAAAGGGTCAGATATGACTAAAGTGACTTAGCAGACACATAGCATGTGATGATATTTTAAGAGATGGGGCCCTGTGGATGTAATTAGGTCATGAAGGTGGGGCTCTCATGATGGGATTGCTTGTGTCTGTGGTCAGTTGCTTCAGTCATGTCTGACTCTTTTCAACCCTATGGTCTGTAGCCCAAGACTCCTCTGTCCATAGGATTCTCCAGGCAAGAATACTGGAGTGGGTTGCCATGCCCTTCTCCAGGGGATCTTCCTGACCCAGGGATCGAACCTGCATCTCTTGTGTCTCCTGCTCTGCAGGCAGATTCTTTACCCACTGAGCTACCTGGGAAGCCCATAATGGAATTAGTGCCTTTTCCTGGTGGCTCAGAGGTTAAAGTGTCTTCCTGGAACGCAGGAGACCAGGGTTCAATCCCTGGGTCGGGAAGATCCCCTGGAGAAGGAAATGGCAACCCACTCCAGTACTCTTGCCTTGAGAATGCTATGGAGGGAGGAGCCTGGTAGGCTATAGTCCATGTGGTCGGAAAGAGTCGGACACGACTGCATGACTTCACTTTCACTTTCACTTTCTAAGAAGAGACACAAGAAAGTTTGCCTCCTCTCTGTACACATGCATGAAGGAAAGGCAATGTAAGAACATAACCAGGAAGAGAGGGCCCTCACCAGGAACCTAACCATGTTGGCACTGTGATCTCCAAAACAATGAGAAATAAATGTTATTTAAGCCACTCAGTCTATGTAATTTTTTAGAGAAGCCCAAATAAGACAGTATGGATTAATGGAGTTGATTACACAATATAATTGTAAATACAAAGCAAGGATTAGAATATTAATCATCAGTGCTCTGACATTTAACAATTTCCTATCTTTCTACATTTTTTCCTATCTGCTCTCACTCATCTTTTTATCTCTGGTCCACTCTACCTGCTAGCCTCCAGCCCCTAAATTCCTATTATTTTTTTAAAATGAAATATGGTTTCACTTTCTGCCCATACTTTAAGCTAGGAATATAATTGAGCATATTTTTTTTTAATTGAGCATATTTTAATACAAAAGACTTTCTATTGTGAGTGACTACCATTTCACAACACAAAAGTTTTAAGGAGCTATTACCTAAAATGCTTTGTGTTGTGGTGGTCCAAAATTAAACAGTGTAAAGAACAAAAAACGCAGAAGCTGTGAAATTTCATTTTTTTCTTTTAACATGATCAAAACCCTAGACAAGATTCCCTCTTCCTGGTTAGAGCACAGACATGAAATATATTGTTCTCCTTTCTTTAGAAGCACAGATTTAACACAAGTGATGCTTGTAGTCTTAGTGATTACAAAGAGACATTTTCAGTGTAAACTGAGTAAATAAATAGAATCTATTTATACAAAACAATTTAACTGTCAAAAATTTGGAGAAGAATGAACACCTATGCTTCTGAAACTATTTCAGAAAATTGCAGAGGAAGGAATACTCCCCCAAATATTTCTATGAGGCCACCACCACTGTGATACTAAAACCAGACGAAAATGCCACACACAGAAATTACAGTTCAATATTACTGATGGACATAGCTGCAAAAATCATTAACAAAATACTATTTGTTTCTGAATTGAAAAACATTACAAGGGACATACACCATGATTAAGTGGGATTTATCCCAGGGATGCAAGGATTTTTCAACATCTATAATTCAATCAGAGTGATACACCACATCAACAAATTGAAGAATAAAAACTGTATGATTATCTCAACAGATGCAGAAAAAGGTTTTGACAAAATTTGTGATAAAACTCTCCAGAAAGGGGGCAAAGAGGGAACATACCTCAACATAATAAAGGCCATATGTAACAAACCTACAGCTAACATCATATTCAATGGTGAAAAGCTGAAAGCGTTTCCTTTAAGATCAAGAACAAGACAAGGATGTCCTCTCTCACCACATTTATTCAGTCTAGTTTAGGAAGTCATGGCCATGGCAGTTAGAGAAGAAAAAGAAAAGGAATCCAAATTGGGAAAAAATTGGTAAAACTATCACTGTTTGCAGATGACATGATATTACATATAGAAAACCCTAAAGATGCTGTCAAAAACTACTATAGCTCATCAATTAATTTAGTAAAGTTGCAGGATACAAAAGACAAAGCATTAACAGACAAAAATATGTTGCATTACACAATAAGAAAACGTCAGAAAGAGAAAGTAAAGAGACAAATCCATTTACCATTGCATCTAAAGAATAAAATACCTGGAATTAAAACTACCTTAAGGAAACAAAAGACCTGTAATGTTTGGAAAACTGTACTGTACTCTTATAAGAAAACTATAAGATATGGTTGAAAGAAACTGAAGATAATATAAAACAGATGGAAAGATACACCATATTCTTGAATTGGAAGAATCAATATTGTTAAAATGACTACATTACCCAAGGCAATCTACAGATTCAGTGCAATTTCTGCCAGATCACCAATGTCATTTTTCATAGATAAAAATCTTAAAATTTATATGGAAACACAAAAGACCTCAAATAGCTAAAACAATTTTAAGACAGAAAAATGGAGCTATAGGAATCAGGCTCCCTGATTTCAGATTATACTACAGAGTTACAGTCATCAAAACAATGGGGTTCTGTGCAGAAACAGAAATAAAGACCAATGGAATAGGATAGAAAGACCAATGGAATAGGATAGAAAGCCCAGAAATAAACCCATGCACCTATAGCAAATTAATTTATGACAAAAGAAGGCAACACTATACAATGGAGAAAAAATAAGTCTCTTCAGTAAGTGATGCTGGGAAAACTGGACAGCTACATGTAAAGAAATGAAACTAGAATATTCTTTAACTCCATACACAAAAGCAAACTCAAAATGGATTACAGACCTAAATGTAATACCAAATACAATAAAAGTCTTCAAGGAAAACATAGGCAGAACACTCTTTGATGTAAATTGCAGCAATATCTTTTTCAATCTGTCTCCCAGAGTAATGGAAATAAACAAAATAAAATGTTAATGGAAAACAAAAATAAACAAATTGGATCTAATTAAACTCAAAAACTTTTGCACAGCGAAGGAAACCACAAACTAAATGAAAAAACAACCCACAGAATGGGAGAAAATATTCACAAACTATGCAACCAACGAGATTAGTCTCAAAGATTTATAAACAGCTCATGAGGCTCAATATCCAAAAATCAAGCCACCCAATCAAAAATGAGCATAAGATCTAAATAGACATTTCTCCAAAGAAAACATAAAGATGGCCAAGAGGTATATGAAAAGATACTCAACATTGCTAATTGTTGTTGTTGTTGTTCAGTCACTCAGTCATGTCCAACTCTTTGTGATCCCATGGACTACACCATGCCAGGCCTCCCTGTCCCTCACCATCTCCCAGAATTTGCCCAAGTACATGTTCATTGCATTAGTGATGCCATCCAGCCATTTCATCCTCTGACACCCTCTTCTCCTTTTGCCCCCAATCTTTCCCAGCATCAGGGACTTTTCCAATGAGTTGTCTGTTAGCATTAGATGATGAAAATACTGGAGCTTCAGCTTCAGCATCAGTCCATCCAGTGAATATTCAGGGTTGATCTCCCTTAAAATTGACTTTTTTGATCTCTTTGCTGTCCAAGGGACTTTCAAGAGTCTTCTCCAGAACCACAGTTTTTTTTTTTTTTCACAGTTTGAAGGCATCAATTTTTGGCGTTCTGCCTTCTTTATGGTCCAGCTCTCACAACTGTGCATGATCACTGGGAAGACCATAGCCTTGACTGTATAGGTCTTTGTTGGCAGAGTAATGTCTATGCTTTGCAACACACCATCTAGATTTTTCATAGCTTTCCTTCCAAAAGGCAATCATCTTCTGATTTCATGGTTGCAGTCACTGTCTGCAGTGATTTTTGGAGCTCAAGAAGAGGAAATCTGTCACTACTTCCACCTTTTCCCCTTCTATTTGCTATGCAGTAATGGTGCCGGGTGCCACGATCTTAGTTTTTTTCATTTAGTTTTAAGTTGGCTCTTTCACTCTTCTCCTTCACCCTCATCAAGAGGCTCTTCAATTCCTCTTTGCTTTCTGCCATTGGAGTGGTATCCACATATCTGAGGTTGTTGATGTTTCTCCTTCCTATCTTGATTCCAGCTTGTAACATCCAGCCTGGCATTTCTCATGATGTGGTCAGCATATACATTAAATAAACAGGGTGGCAGCTGACAACCCTGTTGTACTCCTTTCTCAATCTTGAACCAATCAGTTGTTCCATACAGGGTTCTAACTGTTACTTCTTGACCTGCATACAGGTTTCTCAGGAGGCAGGTAAGATGGTCTGGTATTCCCATCTTTCTAAGAGCTCTCCACAGTTTGTCATGATCTACACAGTCAAAGGCTTTAGTGTAGTCAATGAAACAGAGATAGATGTTTCTCTGAAATTCCCTTGCTTTCTCTATAATCCAGCAAATGTTGGCAATTAGGTCTCTAGTTCATCTTCCTTTTCTAAACCCATCTTGAGCATCTGGAAATTCTTGGTTTGCATAGTGCTGAAGCCTAGCATGCAAGATTTGAAGCATGACCTTACTAGCATGGGAGATCAATACAATTGTCCAGTGGTAAGCATATTCTTTGGTGCTATACTTCTTGGGAACTGGGATGAAGATTGACCTTTTCCAGTCCTGTGGGCACTGCTGGTCTTCTAGATTTGCTAGATATGAACGCAAAACCTTAATGGCATCATCCTTCAGGGATTTGAATAGTTCTGCTGGAATTTCATTGCATCCACTAGCTATATTAACATCAATAATGCTAATTATTAGAGAAATGCAAAGTAAAACTATTAATACAATGAGATTTCACCTCACACCAGTCAGAATGGCCATCATCACAAAATCTACAAACAATACTTGCCAGAGAGGATATGGAGAAAAGGGAACCTTCCTAGGCTGTTAGTGGGAATGTAATTTGGTGCAGCCACTATGGAGAACAGTATGGAGGTTCCTTGGGAAACTAAAAATAGAACTACCGTATGATGCTGTAATCCCACTTCTGGGCATATATCTGGAGAAAAACATGGTTTGAAAAGATGCATACACCCCAGTATCCACTGAAGCACTGTTTACAATAGCCAAAACATGGAAGCAACCTAAATGTCCATTGACAGATGAATAGATAAAGAAGATGTGATGCTTATATACAATGGAATATTACTCAGCCAGTAAAATAATGAAATAATGTCTTTTGCAGCAACATGGCTGAACCCAGAAATCATCATAGTAAATGAAGTAAGTCAGAGAAAGGAAAAAAATCATATGATATCACTTATATGTGGAATCTAAAAAAAGGATTTAAACTATGTCAGACTTTGTGCTTAAGACTTTCACATGGATTTACATTTGCATACACATATTTTTATCTAATTTTTAAGTCACCCTGGTAGGTAGTTTTTAGTCATTTAATTTCATATATTGCCAAGATACTCAGTATCATGCAGTTGGAGATGCTGAATAATGGGTCAATATATTTTAGAATGTGAACTCGGTTTAGCTAGTCAATAATCTGTTCAATTTTATATACCCTGAAATGATCAGAATTTCAGTAATGAACTCACAATACCTAGTTCCACAAAAGGCTGATAAATAACCCCAAATGCCAAAATTTTAATTGGTAATAGGACACATCTATTCTCAATGACCATAACTTTTGTTTATTTCATGCTGGGAAACTATTTTTTCCTCCTGGAATAAATATCTGCTGGGCTCAAACTATTAATCAGAAATATGTAATTGGAAAATAGGAAGAAATGTTGTTTGGAGATATTTTACCTAAGTTCAGAAAACCTTGATGAACTATTACTACCTGTGTTTCTTATAAGGAGATAATTTCCTATACAGGCCACCCTCTTTTCCTTGACACACATTTCCTTAAGATCATTTATATTACTGGTTTATACATAATCAGGTCATTAATTCATGGTACTAAGAAAGAGTTCATTCCTCAGACTCTGAATTGCCCACAAATCATAGTTTATATATACTACAGAGGAAATGGAAGGCTGAGATTACATGACTCATGCAGTATTCCTCAGATAACAGGTGCCAGCGCTTCCAGCTTCTGCTCAACAGAGGGAGAGTCCCTGTGGAGTTGAGTAAGAGAGGCTACAGCATCAAGAGCTATTCTAGGAGATGAACGAAAACACAGGTGAGTAGGCCTTGAATTATAAGAGGAATACAACTATTAATGTATAATTGGGACACAGAACGTTGCTAAATTTGTTTTCATGTTCTGTCCCCTCTCCTACTCTCATGAAAGGAAAAAATTCTTACCTTCTGCATCAGCTTCTGGGCTCCCCTTCAGGGTAGGGAAACTTAGTAATGGGCAAAGCAGAGGGAAAAAAGGAAAAGAAGTCCAAGAGGCTGAGTTGATTTACACAAGATCTGGGGGAGAACTAGGGAAAGTGAGCAAAAAGCTTTATGGGCTTGGTGTCAGGAAGAAACTTTTTTTTTCTAGCAAAATGACAAGTGAGAAGCAGAGCCTAGAAGACTCTAGAGCAGCTTCTACGCAAGAGGACTGGGAACAGAAACCAGAAGCTTAAAAATTCTTGCTTTGAGTTATGAGCAAAGCAAAGAATGGAATTATTCTTAATACTCTTGGTTACTTTGCTGTTATGTTTCTTTGAGTGAAACACCTTGGCAAGACTGGGTCACTTGGAGCCCTGGGGATTTTTGGATCACAGTTGGAGAATCACACTTTGTTTCTGAAGACATTCGTTTGAAGTAGAATTAGAGTTGTCTTCATGGGCATGTGGTTAGTACAATGACATGTGTCCCTGTGCCCAAAGGATCCCACTGTAGTGTGAAATTCTTGATAAATTTATGTATGTATCTGTGTCTTATGAGTGAAGTCTGGTGGGACTGTGGAGCATGCATGTAGAGTAAAGAGGACGGGTGGCAGTCAGGCAGCCTCTGGGAGTGGGGCATGGTGGCTTGATCCCAGTGCCTGAAACCTAGAACCACTAGGTGGCACACAGAGTTTAACCATTTGCTCACCTTGATCCAGGAGCTGAGTGATCCCTGGTGGACCAGAATGTTAGTTGCTTAGTCATATCCAACTCTTTGCAACTCCATGGACTTTAGCCCACCAGGCTCCTCTGTTCATGGGATTCTCCAGGCAAAAATACTGGAGTAGGTTGCCGTGCCCTTCTCCAGGGGATCTTCCCGACCCAGGGATCGAACCCAGATCTCCCACATTGCGGGCAGATTCTTTACCATTTGAACCACCTAGGAAGCCCCAGGTTGTCACAAATTGGAGTGATTCCTGGTACAGAAGTTTAAAGATTCTTGGAGTCTGTCCAGAGTTGGGTCGGTGGGAAGAAGAAATGCCGGACCTGACTTCCACCTCCATAGCTGATAGGAAACGGAACCTGGCAGAATGGGACTCAGAGTGCAAGCTGTCTATGTGTCACAGGGCCTGATCTCAGGGGAGTAAGCGAGCTGAAGTCTGCTCTGTTCTGGCAGGTGTCTTTGTGGCCTGGAGTACTCCCTTGACCAGCTCTGTGTGTTGGGGCATACTGTCTTCCTACTTCCAGCCTCTCTGAGTCTGACTTGTGTTTGTCTCTAGTGGTCAACTCAGAGGGCCTTTGGGGAGGAACCACTAAATACAAATTGGATAATTCTGGTGATTCCCCATACCAGTTAAATACTCTATTTCCATGTAAAACTGGCACTGCACACTTTTAAATGGATGGTAACATTCATGCCAGTAATTTGAAATTTTCGTTTTCTTCGGTTAGGATGACATTAAATAGCCAATAAAAAATAGCATAGCAAGTTGATAGAGATCATCAGAAGAAAGGACAAAGTTTTATATTCTAGTACCTTCAATAACATTTCCTCCTTGCTTTTAGAACAAGAAAGTGAAGTCGCTCAGTCGTGTCTGACTGTTTGTGACTCTGTGAACTGTAGCCTACCAGGCTCCTCTGTCCATGGGATTCTCCAGGCAAGAATACTGGAGTGGGTTGTCATTTCCTTCTCTAGGGGATCTTCCCAATCCAGGAATTGAATGCGAGTCTTCCACATTGCAGGAACATGCTTTACCCTCTGAGCCACCAGGGAAGCCCCAGGGGCCCTCGTTTTTCATTTTGCACTGGGACTCACAAATTAAATAGCCAGCTTCAGGGAGGGAAGTTTGTAGATGTCATTGCTAAAAGGAGAGTGGGCTGAATCTGATTTAGGCTTAAGATAGAAATAGACTCAACGTGTTTTACCACTGGAAATGATGGAATTACTTTTGTGGATAATGTGCTACAGAACTCAGGATCTCTTTAGGATTTTATTGTATGGCAGGTTATATCTCAAACCATGATTTCCTACAGTGTCTTTATAGAACTTCGTATTTTCTGGGAAATTCCATCATTTGCCGCATAGGGCATTGCTTGAATACAGGGGCCATTTGCTTATATTGATTTTACTGAGTTTTCCTAAGATCTTTACTTCTTCACATACAGTCACTGTCTCCATTTAGAATGACATTTGTTGGATAGTCCACCGAAACTTGTGTTCCAGCTTCCATAACTGCAAAGTGTCAGCCCAGCCAGAGACTACATTTCCCAGTTCCCCTTGTGTCTCGGTGGGGTCATTCTGGCCATTGGAAAACAAACAAGTGAAAATACAATATGTCATTTCTAGGCAAAGATGTTTAAGAAGTGGGTGTCCTTTCCTTGATTCTTTACACTTTTGTGGATCAAGTGCAGAGGAATCCAAGGTGGAGGAAGATTCACTTCCCCAGTTGGCACATGGAAGAAAGCTCCCTGGAACATACCCACTGAAACTGGTCATGCCGTGACTACAAAATAAAGTTCTATGTTAAGCTTCTGAATTTGGGGAATTTCCTGATAACAATTAGCTTACTCTAATAACTCTCACCCAAATCCATAATAGACTGACTTAAGTCTCAGTTCAGCTCAGTTCAGTTCAGTCGCTCAGTCGTGTCCGACTCTTTTCGACCCCATGAATCACAGCACGCCAGGCCTCCCTGTCCATCACCAACTCCCGGAGTTCACTCAAACTCACGTCCATCGAATCGGTGATGCCATCCATCCCTCTCATCCTCTGTCGTCCCCTTTTCCTCCTGCCCTCAATCCCTCCCAGCATCAGGGTCTTTTCCAATGAGTCAGCTCTTCGCATGAGGTGGCCAAAGTATTAGAGTTTCAGCTTCAGCATCAGTCTTTCCAATGAATACCCAGGACTGATCTCCTTTAGGATGGACTGGTTGGATCTCCTTGCAGTCCAAGGCCTCAAGTAACCTTTAAAAAAATGGAATCTATGCTTCTAATTTTACAGGTGGAAGTCAAGGTCTTGGAAGTTAAATTATTTTCTCACATAAGTGTAAATAGCTGCTAGGGGAACCACAGATAAACACCAGAGAGCCTGTCTTCTAGTCCAGCTCATTCTCTACTTTGTTAGTGATGTATTCTAAAGGGCAAACTTGGTAAATATCTACCTATGATATGTTTTTGGAAGCAATATTAGGTCGAGAACTGCAGTGGCATTTCTCACTTAAAAATCCTAGTAGAAACAAACTAGTCAATATATAATTTTTCATGATGCCCTATTGAGTGTTACTCAATTTTGTTAATTATAAAATCAATCTTTTTCTTTTAAATATAATTTTAAAGGTTTCATGAAATGCTAATCTTTTGCTATGTATGTTTAATTTTAAATGAAAATCAGGGTAAAGAGATCTTGTTTCACTTACCAACAATTTTCTTTATAGCAAACTTTTGTTAGAACATATTCATTAACATTTCCCAAATGAGAAAAGAAATGCCAGTTATGAATGCTATAGTTTAAAATTGAATGGCATTTTTGGAGAATGTCAAGAGATTTCTATGAACTCCATCTCCAAAGTCCCTGCTCCCTCAAACAAAGGAATCAGATCAAGAAAGAAAAAAAGCACAAGAGAAAGAATGTGTAAGTTCTTTCCCTGTTTGAAAACTGAATGGCGAAGGGTGAAAACAGTCTAGTGCTTCTGGCTTTTTCATAAAAATTGTAGTCAAAGAGTGATTTTGTAGAAAGTGGGTACAATAATATATGTTAGTGTGATGTGTTTTGAGTGGGAAATGGTGATAAGCAGTGATTGTTGAGAGTGGTTCTCTTTTGGGTGGAAGGATTAGGAGGTTTTTATCTTCTATGTTAAGTATTTCTGTAATAATAGGATTTTGGGAATTAATAACTGCTTCTGTGAACATCAAACCTCAATTTTGCACACCTGAATCAGACCACACACCATGTCAGTTCTGCAAGATATTGGTTGAAAATTACTGAAAAATCTGTCATATCTCATAGTGAAGCAAACTGTCAAAGGCAAAATTTTAAGGCGTAAAGTTGTCCATATGAGAGAATTTACACGGTGGTGACATATGGAGGCGTCTATGTAAATAAAGTTTGTCAGACTTGTGTTTGTGATGTGGGTGTGCCATCTTCCTCTTTTCTCAGATCTCCTTTCCTGGTTATTCAGACTTTCTTAGAACTATTTTCATAGTTAACATTGGTTTCACTACATTTTTGGATTGAGGGTGGAGGTGGAGACAGGAAGGAGGATATTAACCAGAAGAGAAAGCACTCTTCAAGGCAGGCCATGATCTGCGGAAATCTCTCAAAGGTGTCTCTCAAAGCACTCCTGTTCTTAATTTTTGTTGAAACCATGCACACCCCTTTGATGTACTTGGTCTAGTAATACACACCTTCTTCCTTTATAGCCAGTCATATGAACTTATTTACATCACAAGTCTCTGACAAAGGCCAGGAAAGAGATCTATACAGTAATTCCAAACACAGTCAAAAAAGGAAGTGGCTCAGTAGTTTTCATAAAAGTCAATGACACCTATCAAATGGCATTAGAAATATTTAGGAAGGACTATTCACAATTGCTTCAAACTGACATGATAGTACCTGTCTCAAATGAAATTGCGCATTACTGGATAGCTTTTAAAACAATTCATCTGAAGTCATGCAGTCAGCAAGGCAGTGTCAACTGCCCAGAAAAACAGATGTTAAGTGGTGATTGTACTTTGAAATAGAAATGAAGTCAAGGGTCTTCTATTGTTTTGAGTAAGTCAAACCGTCTAAAAAGGAAAACAATTTAAATGAAAAACATTCTTTTATACTGTGTTTTTTTTTACTCATAACTTACATTGTGCTTGCTGTCTGTATGTGCCATCCTGTCTATTGATATAATTAGGAGGTAATCTAAGAGCAAAGATTGTACATAGTTTTGCTATGTACAATTAGTTGTGTAACCTTAGGCATTCACTCACCTTATTATATTTTATTAGAAGTAGATTTAATTATAAAAGCAACAGTATGGGGAGTAAGCAAGCATAAAATCATTAACCATTCAATTTGCAAATTAAACAACAATAAATGTGCCGTAATATATCATACATTTATGACCCAATCTTTAACAATCAAATCTTTTTTATCTAAAAATATGGAAAATTTTGAATTCTCAGAATAATGCTGCCCTTTTAAATTTCATCACTAATTCTGTGTGCTGAATTTAGACATGTTCAATAGTACCAAGAAGCATCTTGCTGTCAAAGCATTTATTTTTGTTCAGTTGCACTCTTTTAACCAGTCTTAGGGTACAAGCCTCCAAAAGTCAGTTTGCTCTCACAATCTGTACCCTTGCAATATTTCAATCCCCAGCTGGAGTGTCTCTCATTCACTCTCTTGTGGAGAAATCACCATCCAGACTTGCTAAATGAGGGCAGAAGGCTCACTCAGCTTTCTTTCCCTACTGTGAAGTAATGGTGACCTTCCCTCGTTGTTTTGAGGACAGTACAACGTCATGATTAAGATGAGATCTAGCAAGAAGGTAGGGCTCATGTCTTGTTCTAGCATCCAATGGAGTTTGGCCAGCTCATGTGTGTATATATGTATGTATGCATGCATGTTGTTTGCATGTATTTGCATCTTTAGAAGAGTGATACAGATTTACATAGCACCGTGATTTTAAAGGACTGGTTAAGTTCTAGATATTAATTAATATGTTCTTCATAAGTTTACAAACCTGAGGTGCAATTTAGTCCAGTGGTCTCTTGGCATGCAATGCACTGACAGCCAAAATCCTGTTTAGCAAATCTGAGGCTGTTGCTCATGTGTTTCAAACCATACTCCATATTTTAAAAAATGAATTAGGGCACTTGCTTAGAGACTGTATTAATGACTTTCTAAAATTTGAAAACCAAAAATTTAAAATAATGAGCTAATATATTCAAATACCCAGATGTTTGGCATTATACATTAAAATGGCTGGATATTTTTGTAGAGAGACCCTATCCCAATGTTTGAAGTCAGGTAGCTGTGGTCTATGTCAACTATGAAAATAAGCATTGGCCCACAGTGGACTTGACTTTGCCCAGAGTTTATAAAAGATTATTTTATATGCAAAAGAATCAGGCAGTGCACTTAATGGAAATCAGGTGTCATGCCTTAGAAACATGAAATAGCCTGTCTTCATCACCTAAACAGGGGATTTTATGTTTGGAAAAAGCCCATGGATACTAGTATTTCCTTGACTAGGTTCCACTAAATATAAATACATGATGTTTTATTTTACCTTATTTTTTATGACTGCCTTCTTCCCTTTGTATCTCCCTGCCATCAAGTTTCATTGGATATTTCTGCTATGTTCTGATTTCTAAACTTAGAAAACTGAGTGTGCTTCCTCAAAAGCCAGTTGTAGGCTCTTTCAAAAAACTTAAGCTGATTACTTTGTGAGCATTAATCAAATTAGTATTTATTGCATTACCCTTTTCAGTTAAGCTATTTGCAAAATTTTAATGATGGTCCATTTTATGTCTGCTTTCAGACTGGTTATGTGGTTGAACTGAAAAAAAAAAATAGAATTTATAATCAGAATATTTGGGTCAAATTTTAACTTTTCTTCTTTAAGGAGTCAACCACCCAGAAATTTAGTTTTTTCCTCTATAAAATAGATGAACTGAACTGAACTGAACTGAATAAAATAGAAACAGAAGAAAATCCTGCAATATGTGAAACATGGATGAGCCTTGAGGGTATTATGTTAGGTGAAATAAACCAGTCACAGAAGGATAAATACTACATGGTTACACTAATAGGAGATACCTAAAATAGTCAGACTCTTAGAAGCAGACTAGAGTGGTGGTTGCCAGGGGCTGGTGAAGGGGAAAATGGAAAGTTGCTAATAACAGGTCCAAAATTTCAGTTACGCAAAAATGCATAAGTCTTAGAGATCTGCTGTAAAACATAATGCCTATAGATAATACTGTATCATATATTTAAAAATCTGTTAAGAGGATAAATCTCATGATAAGTGTTCTTACCACAATAAACTAAAAATTTTAAAAAGCCAGGAAGAGTTATATTTGCCTTAAGTGTGGTGGACACATTTGGAAATGATCTGCTTAACTTATTACAATCCAGTTGTTCTGAAATCACCCCTGGCCTACAGGTAGGACTTGATAGCCATATTTGCTGTACGTGGACTGCCCCCACTGGTCAAAGATGTTTGCACCAGTAAGGGGTATCTTTTCAAACTGAACTGTAGCTATAGTTCCGAGCTACGCTCTGCTGGGAACTTGAAGGTGAGACCAAGTAACTGTCATTCAATTGGACTGGTCTCTTATCAGAGGATAAGTAAACAGGAATCTTGATGGTCAGATTGGATGCAATGAATCAGATACACAGAGAGAAGCAGAGTAAGTGATGAAAAAGACTACCTTTAGTTCCTTTTGGCCTTCCAGGACCTGGTTCTAGCTTTTCCTTAGGCTGATTGCCCCTTGGGTTTTATGAAATGATGATGATGACGATAAAATGTCTTTCTTTCTTAAAATTTGACATTGATTTCTGCTATTTGCTTCTAAGAGGACTGACTAAACCACCTAAGATGTGCTGAGTATTAAATCATAATATTTGGAAGACTTTGTAAGCCATTTTAAACAATATAAGTATTACAAGATTATTATTGGAAAATGTCCTAATTCAAGAAGGGTGACTATGAGGTAGAACAATGTAGGAGGCACTCAGGAGCAGATAGGATCCTTAGTTAGAATCTCTTTAGTAGTCTGTGTAAATGTGTGTTACTCTACTACCTCTAGTCAATTTTGCTCTTAGTCTAGTAATAACAGGAGAAATGGAAATACATTTGGCCTAAGAACGGTCTAATTTAACATTTTTAAGGCAAATAATTTTTGTCCTCTAAATATTTTTGAAAGTGACTTATAAAATCCAGTAACATAATAACCTAAGAGAATTAGTGGCAATCCTGAATCTTCATATATATAAAAAAGATCAATTGATAGAACTGAAATTAGTGATTGAAAAAAGGAAGCATAATAGTAATTACTAGCAAATATTCTTAAAAATTTTTTTTTCTTTATTTGTGACATATAAATGTGTATTTTGTGTCTGCTTTCTGACCTGAGGGCCAAGGATGCCTGGTCTGGGTGTGGGGATGCTGGGAGATTTAAAGAAAATGATTCTTAAGTTCATATATATACCAGGCATAATCCATAGATGTGATAAAGGCATTAATTTGTATTAAAAACAATACTTATTAAATAGTTACATGGACTATATATAATTCTCAGAAGCCTAGATATTATCCCCATATTATAAATGAGATCTCTGGGGTTTGGAGTGATTTAATAACTTGTTCGGGCTTCCTTGGTGGCTCAGATGGTAAAGAATCTGCCTGCAGTGCAGGAGACCTGGGTTTGATCCCTGGGTTGGGAAGATCCCCTGGAGAAGGGAATGGCAACCCACTCCAGTATTTTTGCCTGGAGAATTCCATGCACAGAGGATTTTGTGGGCTGCAGTTCATGGGGTTGCAAAGAGTCAGACATGATTAGGTGACTAACACACACACACAGTAACTTGTTCAATGTTAAACAGGTAGTAAGTGGTAGAACTTATTTGCTTCTAGTCAGTATCAGTCCTGAGGTCTGAACTATCATATTACTTTACTTCCAGTATAAATATGATTAGGTTGAACCATAAGAAATTGCCATTTGTTTAGATTGAGCACGTGCAAATATTAGCAATTTCAGAATTCAACCTGAAATTAATTTTAACTATTAGCTTATATAAAGCACTAATTTGCTTATACACATAATCAAATCTAATGTATTTTAGTGATGTATGTTTTCTTATAATTCAGAAACCAAAAATACAGCTACTGTCTTATAGTGGATATCTTAGCCTGGGTTTCTAGAAACATAGAGCTAGAGCTGGAGATTAAATTCCTCAGCTTTATTGGAAAGTGAAACATTAGAACAACAATAAAGAAAAGAAGAAGTGAAGCAGGGGAGAAAGAAAAGCGAATAATAGATTGTAAATTTCTGAGCTTGCCACAGCTCAAAACACACACACACACACATGCACACGCACACACACACATGCACACGCACACACACACACACACACAGCTGACATCTCAGGCATACAGGTCATCTTCTTCTGCACATTCTACCAGTACAGTTCAGTTCAGCCGCTCAGTCGTGTCCGACTCTTTGCGACCCCATGAATCGCAGCACACCAACTCCCGGAGTTCACTCACACTCGCGTCCATCGAGTCAGTGATGCTATCCAGCCATCTCATCTTCTGTTGTCCCATTCTTCTGCCGCCAATCCCTCCCAGCATCAGAGTCTTTTCCAATGAGTCAACTCTTCACATGAGGTGGCCAAAGTACTGGTGTTTCAGCTTTAGCATCATTCCTTCCAAAGAAATCCCAGGGTTGATCTTCTTCAGTATGGACTGGTTGGATCTCCTTGCAGTCCAAGGGTCTGTCAGAAACCTGAAGGCAGAGGAGTTAATCTGCTGGTTCTTTCCTGTTTTCTCACTCTCACTGATCAAAGTTCACTCTCTCTAGGTTAATTTATCTGGTCTCTCTCTGTGGGCAGATCGCCTTCATCATCTACGTCTGGAAGTTATAGAAGCCAGAGCCAACCATGGGTTCAGTCTGACTGGACAATATGACTAGATGATATCTGCTGTGAGTTCTTTTTAAAATTTTATCTATGTATTATTTTTGGCTGTGCTGGGTCTTTGCTGCTGTATGTGGGCTTTCTCTGGTTGGGGTGGGCAGGGTCTACTTTCTAGTTCCATTGCGCAGGCTTCTCATTGTATGGCTTTTCTTATTGCAGAGCACCAGGCTCTAGGCACACAGGCTTCAGGAGTTGCAGTGCGTGGGCTCAGTAGTTGAACTCCTGGGCTCTAGAGCACAGGCTCAGTAGTTGTGGCACACAGACTGTTCTGCTCTGCGGCATGTGGGGTCCTCCTGGACCAGGTTGAACCCGTGTCCCCTGTATTGGCAGGCGGGCTCTTTTCCATGGTACCACCAGGAAAGTCCTATTGCTGTGAGTTCTGATGCAGGAGGTTGACTGAAGTGCTGACACCCAGTCCTCACGCCAGAGGGTCCTGAGACACAGCGTTGGTACCTGCAACAGTAACAACTGAGTTGTTTCTTTGAGCAAGGAGTTGATGCCCAGAGGGCAGGGTGAACCAAGCAAATCTAGGGAGGGTCATAAACTAGATCTGATATATGAGAACCTCAATTTTATTGGCAGGTTTGAAGAATTCCTGGTACTCTTAAAAAACTGAAAAATGAGAGAAGAACACAGTATTTTCTCCTGTGAATAGGTTAATAATTATTTTCTACTTCGTTTCTTGGGTTACCTTACTATAAGCCATTCCTAATGAAATCACAGTTCAAACATTGTGCTTTTGGGAAGCGGACTTCTCCCACCCCCAACTCTTGTTTCTGCCGCAAGAACCGTAGCAAACAAAAAACCTAGTCTGCAATTCAGGAAAGATGGACTAAGAACCTTATCTGGTACAAAAAGGAAAGTTGTATCATTTCTAAATATCCAAGGCTTATCCATCTTTGAGAAAAGATGTTTGCAGTTTTTAAAGCCCACCAGTGACCATGACTTTGCCCTTTACTCTCATTGGAAAGGTAGTTCCTTCCATGATACAGTGCCTCTAAGCCCAGCTATACGAACTAAATCTTGAGAATGCTCAATTCCCCAGACCGCATTTCTATTGTTGTTGGATGAGTCTCATTTCAATATTGGCTGGAAACGACCTTTCGTAGTTCATCCATTCTGAATTGCCCATAGCTTGCAGTATTAGGATGTCAGCCAAATTGAAGAAAATGTAATCTTAGAACGCAGTGTATTACTAATTTTCTCCCCTCTCTTTAGATAGGTTTTCCAAGTAAAGCCTAACGATAGGAAAATTGAGTGGGGCAGAGGAGACAAGGCAAAGGAGATTTTCTGGAATCGCGTGCTCTGAGGTTGCCATTGCAGTGTGCAGCCAAATGGCACCTGCCAGGCGCATTGCCCCTGATGTCCAGCGCAGTGATGGCAGGACAGTCCCTTCAGGTGGAGAACAAACAATAAGATGACATGTCTTGTCTGCCTGTGTAAGGAAACTCTGTGTGAATACAACGCTTCATGAAAAATCATGCTGCTTCTTTTCTTTCATGAACAAAACTCCCTTCCCACCTAAAACCTGCCACAGAGCAAAGACATGATGGAAAATGTCTCCACACCAGGGAGTTTGAGATCCCTGGAAACCTATTTACTTGGCATGTACCTTTCACAACTATTAGGTTTTGTAGTTTGAAGACTCTTTATAACTTTAATTGTAGTTCAGTGTGGAGCTGGCTTAAATTCAGTAGTTAAAGGTCAAAATACAATTACATAAGGAATTGGCAACCTAGATCAATTTGAAAGTGGCTCACATTTTCATCGTATTCTTTCATGGCCCCAGATTTGAGTATTTCTTAGAGAGAAATATTATATATATACATATATAATACATATATTATATATATATGGAGGAAAATGAAATGAATTTCCCACATTCTGTGGTGATATGACAAATTACAGCATGATTTTTTTTTTTAAGTTCATAGTAGAAACTTGGACAATATCTTATTTTCCTAGTAACTCCCTATCCCTCCATCCCCAGAACTATACTGCTTAGGTGAGGCCTTTTTAGTTTCTCTACATTTCATTTTTGAAATACTGGGAGCACAGAAATGGTCAAAGGCACATAAGCTAAAAAAAAGAGAGACTGAAATGTTTGTATCTGACTACAAGTTTACTGATTAGGGCGTAACAAACATTAAATTCTAGAAATACTTCAGGTCAAAGTCTTGGAGTTTTCATATAAAATGCAACCTTTTAGAATCATTTAACTCTATTCAACATCATTATTATTTGTAACATTTGTTGCCTGGCCAGTGATAGGTAGTCTGGAAGAGAAGATATCCTACTTTGTCTAACCTTGAGTGAAGCAACATGCTAATGACATTCCTAAATCACTTCATGCGTCCCCAAGACTCTTTCAATTCACAACAACCCTGTGACATAGGTGGGTCCAATATTGTTTTTCAGGAAAACTGAAATTCCAAGGAAAAACTTTGCTTGCCTAAGATTATCCAAGAAGTGGTGTATGGCACTTAAATATACAATACCAGACCACCTTACCTGCCTCCTGAGAAACCTGTGTGCCCATCAAGAAGCAACAGTTAGAACTGGACGTGGAACTGCAGACTGGTTCCAAATTGGGAAAGGAGTACGTCAAGGCTGTATATTGTCACCCTGCTTATTTGACTTATGTGAAGAGTACATCATATGAAATGCTGGGCTGGATGAAACACAAGCTGGAATCAAGATTGTCAGAAGAAATATCAAAACCCAAGGTATGCAGATGATACCACTCTCACAGCAAAAAGCAAAGAGGAACTAAAGAGCCTCTTAATGAAGCTGAGAGAGGAGAGTGAAAAAGCTGGCTTAAAACTCAACATTCAGAAGACTTAGATCATGGCATCTGGTCATGTCACTTCATGGCAAATAGATGGGGAAACAATGCAAACTGATAGACTTTATTTTCTTGGGCTCCAAAATCACTGCAGATGGTGACTGCAGCCTTGAAACTAAAATATGCTTGCTGCTTGGACAAAAAGCTGTGACCAACCTAGACAGCATATTAAAAAGCAGAGACATTACTTTGCCAACAAAGGTCTGTATAGTCAAAGCTATGGTTTTTCCAGTAGTCATGTATGGATGTAAGAGTTGGATCATAAAGAAGGCTGAGCACTGAAGAACTGATGCTTTTGAACTGTGGTGTTGGAGAAGACTTTTGAGAGTCCTTTGGACTGCAAGGAGATCAAACCAGTCCATCCTAAAGGAAATTCACCCTGAATATTCATTGGAAGGACTGATGCTGAAGCTAAAGCTCCAATACTTGGGCTATGTGATGTGAAGAGCCAACTCTTTGGAAAAAACTTTGATGCTGGGAAAGATTGAAAGCAGGATGAGAAGGGGATGACAGAGGTTGAGATGGTTGGATGGCACCACCAGCTTGATGGACATGAGTTTGAGCAGCTCTGGGAGATGGTGAAAGATAGGGAAGCCTGTCATGCTGCATTTCATGGGGTCGCAAAGATTCGGACATGACTGACTGACTCAACAACAACAACAACAATGTATTTTTCAGTGTGGGACTTCAGTGGTACTGTGTACAGTTGTTGTCAGCCGCAGGGCAAGACACAAACATTTAGATCAAGCTACAGACAATAAACAGTAGGTAAGTTAATGACGGTTGTTGTTGTTCAGGTTAATGGTAGCTATTTACAAGTCATCCTGAGTAGGTTGTTTCATCTGCTGAAGCTGGAGCTGCTCAACTGGTGCTCCAAATTTCAAGCAGGTCAGTTGCTAAAAAGAATCATGAAAATAGATAATTCATGTACTCTGTGTGTGTGTGTGTGTGTGTGTGTGTGTGTGAGTTCTTGTAGACATGAGCATATATTATGTACACACACATATATTCAGTAGGCCCACACATACATTTTTGTACCTTATCAATCATCTACTTTTGTCAAACATTATTCTAAGTGCCAAGAGAACAGTGCTAAGCAGTAATAAAAAAAAGTAAGTATTAAATTTACAATAAGATACATTTTTGGTTTCTGATTGTTAAAATTTTTCTAGTTATATTTAAAAAAATAGTGATGGACACTCATATGCCATTCTTGATAACATAAAGAGGTACCAACTTTGGGGAGAGAATTTTGGTAATATGTATCTAAGGCGTTAAAAATGTGCTGTAGAGTCAGCTGTTCAACTCCTAGGAATGTATCCTATAGACATCAGAAGGTGCTCAACTGTATTGTACATTTGAAATTTGCTAAGAGAGTGGATCTTAAAAGTTCTCATCACAAGGGAAAAAATTTGTAACTATATGTGGTGATGGATGTTAACTAAAATTATTGTGGTAATCATTTTATAATATATACATAGGTCATTATACAATAAAGCTAGTACAGTATGGCAATCATATCTCAATGAAATTTTTTAAAATGAAGCTGTGGAACAGATAAGAAATTGCATATTTGGGCCTGAGGGACACTTGAAGCCCACAGATGTGTTTTCTTTAGACTGCATGCTTTGTTTTGGTTTGATTTTGGGGGCCAGTGGGTTGTATTAAATTTTAATTCCTTTAAGATGGCCAGTTTAGACATTGGCTCCATGACTCCTTATTGTCTTAAACAAGTCTGGTTCAAACATTTATTTACTCACCTGGTCCCTGTAGGCTTTTGAAACTGAAAATTTTGGATTAAATTTTTTCTGAGACCAATGTCAATTATGTTTATTTCCCACTGGAACACACTCCCCTGCTCCCTCCCCCTCAAAGTGAGGTGATCAAGATTTAACTTGTAGGAAGTTTGATTAATGTTTATAAGATAGAAAAACTATAAATGTAATAGTTAATAGAATGTAATAATAAAAAAGATAATGAGAGTTATCATATATTTACTCTGATGTGATAATTCTAGATGGTTTACATACATTAACTTGTGGCAATCCTACAGTTCTAACAATAGTGGTAAGAACTCTTATTACTCTTATTTTGTGGGTGAGGAAGCTGCCACAAAGATAAGTGATTTTTCCAAAGGTTTAGGTAGAGGGTAGGATCAAAATTTGATTTCAGAGAGTCTGCCTCCCTTTTTAACCAATATACTTAACTCTAGTATATTCATAAAATGGAATTCTATTCAGCCATTAAGTATACTAAGAAAGTGTTCAGGAGAACAGACTTTAAAGTGTTTAAGGTAGTTCTCTTATCATGTGAAATCCTGAGTATTATTTCATTTTTTTCTCATTTAGATTTTCTAATAATGAATATGTATGTAATGTTTCTAAAATAGACATAAAATGTTATTTAAAGAAGAAGAAGAGCCAAGAGAAGGTTTTGTATTAAAAGAAGAATAATAGCAATTCAAACAGGGCTGCATTCTCTGGTGTCCTCTGTGACATGTCACCTTTAAATGTGCACAAGGCCACTGCAAGAGGATCATCCCTTACAAAGCTTTAAGCCTAGTCTAAAACAGCCCAAATGCCCGTCTTCTTTTTCTGATGCAAACCATGCATATTGTCACACCATGAGCAATAGCACGTGAATGTCCCAAGTAAAACTTAGAGAACAAACTAAAACACTTAATATACCCCTGTAGAGGGAGGTGAAATCAAAACTGTAGTATTCACCAGAAGTCCTCAGTCTTTTATGATAGACACTAAAGCAGTGACCCTATAAGTTGGTGTATCCGAGATTCCAGCTGCAACACACTGAGGACAGTACCTGGAAGCTTTGCTTATCTCTGGAATATTGCTGTGTTCAACTCTGAATACGGTAACTGGTATTAATGTCCTTTGTGGCATCCATGACATATGCACATATGGGAATGGTAGACAACTTCAAGGAGAGGTGGTAGGAGGTTCAGTCTCATATATATGCTCAATCCCTTCAAGACTAGAACCCTCCATGTATGATTTATCAAAGACCATTGCTAGATAGTAACATCAGAAAGTGATACCATGGATCCCAACAGGTAGTGGCTTCTAAGTCTCCACAGTTTGGAGGCACATTTGCCTTCAAATACAAAATATCCAGAACGAGCAGTTGTTGTTGTTGTTCACTTGCTAAGTCGACTTTGACTCTTTGTGATCCCATGAACTGCAGCACATCAGACTTCCCCGTCCTTCACTATCTCCTAGAGACTGCTCAAACTCATGTCCATTGCGTCAGTGATGTCATCCAACCATCTCATTTGCTGTAGCCCCCTTCTCCTGCTGTCCTCAATCTTTCTAGCCTCAGGGTCTTTTCCAATGAGTCATCTCTTCTCATCAAGCAGCCAAACTGCTGGAGCTTCAGCTTCAGTATCAGCCCTTCCAATGAATAATCTGGATTGATTTCCTTTAGGACTGACTCAGAGAAGGCATTGGCACCCCACTCCAGTACTCTTGCCTGGAAAATCCCATGGATGGAGGAGCCTGGTGGGCTGCAGTCCATGGGGTTGCTAAGAGTCAGACATGACTGAGCGACTTCACTTTCACTTTTCACTTTCATGCATTGGAGGAGGAAATGGCAAGCCACTCCAGTGTTCTTGCCTGGAGAATCCCAGGGACGGGGGAGCCTGGTGGGCTGCCGTCTATGGGGTTGCACAGAGTTGGACACGACTGAAGCAATTTAGCAGCAGCAGCAGCAGCAGCAGGACTGACTGGTTTGATCTCCTTGCAGTCCAAATGAGCAGAGCACCAGTGAAGTGAAAGAGCAGGTTCCATTGCAAGTGAAATGTGCAGATCTGAAAAAAGATGTCTCTGAATGAAGCACAAATGTAAACCACTGGGATAGTGTGAAGAGCTCACAGTGTCGAGACCATTGCTATACAGTAAGTTATATTCAAAGTCCATGTTGTTACACAAAATTCAGGTGTTGTGAAAAATACGTTTAGAGGAGCTAAGTAAGTTCACTTTTAAAATAATGGGTGTGTACTAATTTGTGTCAAATACCAATGAGGTATCCAAAGATAGGCAAAGGCTAATTCTTAATAGCCTTGTAGGGCCACCCAAGATGAAAGGGTCATAGTAGAGAGTTCTGACAAAATGTGGTCCTCTGGAGGATGGAATGGCAAACCATTCAGTATCCTTGCCTTGAGAACCCCATGAACAGTATGAAAAGGCAAAAAGATATAACACTGAAAGATGAACTCCCCAGGTCGGTAGGTGCCTAGTATGCTACTGGAGAAGAGTGGAGAAATAACTCCAGAAAGAATGAAGAGACAGAGCCAAAGCGAAAACAACGCCCAGTTGTGGATGTGACTAGGGATAAAAGTAAAGTCCGATTCTGTAAAGAAAAATGGAGCACAGAAGTCTGGAATGTTAGGTCCATGAAGTTGGTGATGAACAGGGAGGCCTGGAGTGCTTCAGTCCATGGAGTGCTTCAGTCCATGGGGTCACAAAGAGTTGGACTCGACTGAGTGACTGAACTGAACTGAACTGAACTGAAACAGGAGATGGCAAGAGTGAACATCAGCATTTTAGGAATGAGTGAACTAAAATGGATCAGAATGGGTGAATTTAATTCAGATGCCATTATATCTACTACTGTGGGCAAGAATCCCTTAGAAGAAATGGAGTAACCCTCATAGTCAACAAAAGAGTCCAAAATGCAGTACTTGGATGCAGTCTCAAAAACAACAGAATGATCTCTGAACATTGCCAAGGAAAATCTTTTAATATCACAGTAATCCAAGTCTATGCCCCAACCACTAATGCCAAAGAAGATGAAATTGAATGGTTCTACGAAGACCTACAAGACCTTCTAGAATTAACACCAAAAAAAGATATCCTTTCTATCATAGGGGACTATAATGCAAAAGTAGAAAGAGATACCTGCAGTAACAGGCAAGTTCAGCCTTGGATTACAAAAGGAAGGAGGGCAAAGTCTAGCAGAGTTTTCCAGGAGAACCCACTGGTCATAGTAAACACCCTCTTCCAACAACACAAGAGACGACTCTACACATGAACATCACCAGATGGTCAATACTGAAATCAGACTGCTTATATTCTTTGCTGCCTGAGATGGAGAAGCTCTATACAGCCAGCCAAAAAAAAAAGACTGGGAGCTGACTGTGGCTCAGATCATGAACTCCTTATTGCAAATTCAGACTTAAATTGAAGAAAGTATGGAAAAACACTAGACCATTCAGGTATGACCTAAATCAAATCCCTAACAATTATACGGTGGAAATGACAAATAGATTGAAGGGATTAGATCTGATAGACAGAGTACCTGAAGAATGATGGACAAAAGTTCATGACACTGTACAGAAGGTGGTGATCAAGAAGGTGGTGATCCCCAAGAAAAAGAAATGCAAAAAGTCAAAAAGGATGTCTGAGGAGGCCTTACAAATACCTGAGAAAAGAAGAAAAGCTAAAGGCAAATGAAAAAAGGAAAGATATACCCATCTGAATGCAGAGTTCCAAAGAGTAGCACAGAGAGGTAAGAAAGCCTTCCTCAGTGATCAACGCAAAGAAATAGAGGAACACGATAGAATGGGAAAACAAGAGAGCTCTTCAAGAAAATTAGAGATGCCTAGAGAACATTCCATACAAACAAGGAAACAGTAAAGGACAGAAATGGCATGAATCTAACAGAAGCAGAAGATATTAAGAAGAGGTGGCAAGAATACACAGAAGAACTATACAAAAAAGATCTTCATGACCCGGATAACCGCAATGGTGTGATCACTCACATAGAGCCAGACATCCTGGAATGCAAAGTCAACTGGGCCTTAGAATGATTCACTACGAATAAAGCTAGTGGAGGTGATGGAATTCCAGTTGAGCTATTTCAAATCCTAAAAGATGATGCTGTTAAAAATGCTGCACTCAATATTCCAGTAAATTTGCAAAACTCAGCAGTGGCCACAGGACTGAAAAAGGTCAGTTTTCATTCCATTCTCAAAGAAAGGCAATGCCAAAGAATGTTTAAACTACCACACAATTGCACTTATCTCATATATTAGCTAGCAAAATAATGCTCAAAATTCTCCAAACTAGGCTTCAACAGTACATGAACCAAGAACTTCCAGATGTTCAGGTTGGATTTAGAAAAGGCAGATAAACCAGAGATCAAATTCCAACATCCACTGGATCATAGAAAAAGCAAGAGAGTTCCAGAAAAACATCTACTTCTGCTTTATTGACTACTCCAAAGCCTTTGACTGTGTGGATCACAATAAACTGTGGAAAATTCTTCAAGAGATGGCAATACCAGACCACCTTACCTGCCTCCTGAGAAATCTGTATGCAGGTTAAGAACCAACAGTTATAACTGGACATGGTTCCAAATTTGGGAAGGAGTACATCAAGGCTGTATATTGTCACCCTGCTTATTTAACATATATGAAGAGTACATCATGCAAAATGCTGGGCTGGATGAAGAACAAGCTGGAATCAAGATTGCTGGGAGAAACATCAATAACCTCAGATACACAGATGATACTTCCCTTATGGCAGAAAGTGAAGAGAACTAAAGAGCCTTTTGATGAAAGAGGAGAGTGAAAAAAGTTGGGTTAAAACTCAACATTTGAAAAACTAAGATCATGGCTTCTGGTCCCATCACTTCTTGGCAAATAGGGAAACAATGGAAAGAGTGAGAGATTTTATTTTGGGGGGCTCCAGAATCACTGCAGATGGTGACTGCAGCCATGAAATTTAAAGATGCTTGTTCCTTGCAAGAAAAGCTATTACCAACCTAGACAGCATATTAAAAAGCAGAGACATTACTTTATTGAGAGAGGTGTGTCTAGTCAGTTTAGTTCAGTTCAGTTGCTGAGTCGTGTCTGACTCTTTGATACCCCATGGACTGCAGCACGCCAGGTCTCCCAGTCCATCACCAGCTCTGGAGTTTTCTCAAACCCATGTCCATCGAGTCAGTGATGTCATCCAACCATCTCATCCTCTATTGTCTGCTTCTCCTGCTTTCAGTCTTTCCCAGCATCAGGGTCTTTTCCAATGAGTCAGCTCTTTGCATCAGGTGGCCAAAGCATTGGAGTTTCAGCTTCAACATCAGTCCTTCCAATGAACACCCAGGACCGATCTCTTTTAGAACGGACTGGTTGGATCTCCTTGCTGTCCAAGGGACTCTCAAGAGTCTTCTCCAACACCACAGTTCAAAAGCATCAATTCTTTGGTGCTCAGCTTTCTTTATGGTCCAACTTCCACATCCATACATGACTACTGGAAAAACCATAGCCTTGACCAGATGGAC
The DNA here is from genome assembly GCA_006410555.1 of Capra ibex. NCBI lineage: Eukaryota > Metazoa > Chordata > Mammalia > Artiodactyla > Bovidae > Capra > Capra ibex. The sequence continues at coordinate 22,369,957 of SJYO01037955.1, forward strand.
TTTTGTTGGCAAAGTAATGTCTCTGCTTTTTAATATGCTGTCTAGGTTGGTCATAACTTTTCTTCCAAGGAGTAAGCATCTTTGCCCTGCTTTATTTTGTACTCCAAGGCCAAACTTAATATGTAAAATAACTTAAAAAAAATCCTTAGGAAATGTCAAGGTAAATAATTTTTTTCTTTCTGTGCTTCATTTGAAATGATTTATACAAAATCTTCTTCTGTAGTAATCTTCATGATGTTTCAGAGACTGAGATACTTGTTTTGGCTTCAAAATAGTCTCACAATCTTTTCGTTTATAACCATGCTTGGTGTCTTCACAAATATCACAAATATCAAGACTTTTACATAGGCTTTCCCTTATTTTATTAAATAGTAAACAGATATTGATGAATAAAATCTTTACCTAACATTTTGAAGTATTAGTAAGATTTCTAAAACTCTATTTCAAACATACTTTGGACATTAGTCGGTTCATTATGCATGTAGTCATTCAAAATAACACCTGAAACACACTTATAACTAAATTCAAGTCTGCCAAAATCACAGTATAAACTTGGAATATAAGTTTAAGCCAGATAATCGAATTTTTGCACCTTCTTTGCAGCAGTGTTTGCTCTGAATCATTTTTTTCACTTTATTTCTTTAGATGTGGACTTTGCGTGTCTTTGTTTTTAGCCCAAATGCCTCTGATATTTAAGAAGAAATCATCTTCAGTAGGAAAAACTGTTCTGTTTCTCCAAAATTTACATTTTAGACAACTAGTTCCTTTGTATAGCTGTTACCACTGCATTCCAGACTACTGATAAGCTTTCATTAATCAGCCGTCTGTTCTTAGTTAAAATATTTCAGAATTTAAAAATAATAAATCAGTTTTGAGTGTACATTCCTCTTGGTGCTTGAAACTTCCTCAAATACTGACAAGGTAGACTTAAAGACAGCTTTTTCTACTATAAACTTATTCATCTTACAATGCATGTAGTTATGATAGTCATAAATGTGGCAAGACAGACACGATAAGAAGATAATGTTGATTAAATAGAGATAAAAAATCCCAATAAACACTTGTTTGCCATAGGACACTTGAAGGGGATTTTTACTTAATTATTTTACTTGGATCTGCTAGTGGACTGAATTGTAATGGAAGCAGGTACCTTAAAGAGCATGGGAAGGTTGTTAGGGATATAAGGGTTAGCTTATATGTTGCAGATGTGAGGTGCATAATGAAGCATTTCCTATTATTGCACATTTTTAATTTGCTTTTTTCATAAAAACCTGAATGCTTTTTCTCTGTCCTCTGTGCATTAGAGTTGAGTAAAAAAATCCACTACTTAAAAAAAAATTTATTTTTAATTGGAGAATATTACCTTACAATATTATGATGGTTCCTGCCATACATCAACATGAATCAGCCATACATCAATATATGTATGTCCCCTCCGTCTTAAACCACCTCCCTCCTCATCCCTACTAGTTTGAGAGTGGAGAAATTGAATGACAAACAGAAATCACTTACTAAGTTTTCTTTTCATGTGTAAAAGGCAACACTTAAAAAAGTGTGACTTTTATTACATCTGCTAAGTTAGAGTAGTATTTTTCTACTCGAGGTCATGGTACCATATGTATGTCACTCCCTTTTTTCACATGCAGTGAAATTCCAGATAAGCTGAGGGAAACGAACTTCCTCCTCTCCATAACCAATGTTCATGGAGGGAAGAGGAAAGAAAAGATTGACTTAATCAGTGAGAAAAAGTTCATTTCCAGGGACACTAACATTGAGAGAGCAAGCTCAGGTAGTGCTGATGACTCAGTGTTGACAGGAAAGCCAACAAAGGCTTTTCTAAAGTGAATAATTTGGTAATGTCATGTTAGGTGGCAAAGCACTTAATTACCCTTAATAATTTATAATTCCAGTGGTCAGATTATATGTTGCAGATGTGAGATGCATAAAAACACATCTCATATTATTACACATTCTTAGTTTGCTCTTTTCATAAAAACCTGAATGCTTTTTAAAGTCATCTGTGTATTAGAGTGGAGTAAAAAAAATCCACTACTTTTTTTAAATTGGAGGATAATTACTTTACTATATTGTGATGGTTTCTGCCATACATCAACCTGAATCAGCCATAGGTATACATATGTTCCCTCCCCCTTAAACCGCCTTTCCACCTCCCTTCCCATCCCTGCTTTTATAGTACTGTGTCTTCAGTTCCTGCCTTAGTCTGTTCAGGCTGCTACAACAAAAATACCATAAACTGTGTGGCTTAAAAAGAGCCATTTATTTTCCTTAATTCTGGAGGCTGGAAAGTCCAAGATGCCAGCAGATTCCTTGTTTGATGAGAGTCTGCTTCCTGGTTCACAGATGATCGTCTTCCTGCTGTGTCCTCACAAGGGAGCTCTCTGGGGTCTCTGCTATAAAAGCACTAATCCCATTCATAGGAGCTCCAATTTCAGGACCTAATCACCTACCATAGGTTCGTTCTACCTCCAAATGCCACTCTGGAGATTAATTCTCAACATGTGACTTTTGGGGGGTAGGGGACACACAAACATTTATTCTATATCAGCTTTCTATACATCCACTTTTTTTTTCTCTTCACCAGAAAATATTTCAAGAAATAAATTGTGATTGTTATTTTTTGAAGTACTTTCTGCAGATGCCCCCTCCCCTGCAGTTTGTGTTTGGAATTGTATCAGCTGCTGTGAAAAATGTAGTAGAATTAAAACATGTGTTTCCTATTGGGGCTGCCCATAGCCTATAAAGAGTCTGTGTGTAAATTTGAAAAAGATGCCCCTTTCCCTGGCAGTCACAGCCCCGAACCAGGGTCCAAGACTGGAGGGTAGAACACTGGCCAGACTTCAGCCCCTGCTCACGCCTCATCTGGCTGTCTGTGTGGGACAACCCAACCAGCAAGACACGGGGCCTTGTTCCTAGCTTCCCCTCTGGAGTCTTCACTGAAGCTGGGGAGAGTGGTAGATAGGCAGCAACTAGAACACCCTGTGGTATGTAACTAAATGTGGGATTATGTGGTTTGGACTGAGAGTGGAGACATGGAGAAAATGAAAACACAGTGGAGAGGAAGAGTTTCTGCTCTGTGTAAGCATTTTGATTTCATTTCAAAACATGGAAGTTCATTTGGGTCTTGCTCAGCTTGGTGCAAATTTACCCTGACTAGCATTTGCAGAGAAGCAAAGGCCCCTCTCTAAAATGTATGAGCTCCCGAGGTTCATGTACTTTCCAAGGAAGAAAGAAGGGACGTTCCAAATGACTGATATTGGATTTTCCACCACATTTTGGCAGATGGAGGTTCAAGCTGGTTCTAATTAAATCTGAGAAAATCAAGAAATGTGCCAGGCATTATGATAAGTATTGAACACACATTTGAACTTACAGATGATCCACAAAACACTCTCTTGAGGATACTGCTTTTCATGGCAGCTGCATTTTACAGATGAGAAAACTGAAGCTTAAAAGAGTTTAGTAACTTGTCACCAGCTGGTAAATGGCAGTGCCCTCATTCAAACTGGGCAGCACCCAAAGGTATCACTACATGGCCACACTGCCTGGCTCTACCAGGGCTGATTCCACAAGCAGACAGGCTCAGCAGGCAACTTTATGAACTAGTAGTTCTGGCAGAAACTGAAGGACTTTTGTTAAAATATTGGTATTGTGACTAGAGGAAAAACAGGAATAGCACATGACCAATATCCATATTCCTTGAGGTCCACATAGACTAAACTGGGTATGGTGTGTATGCTCAGTCGTATGCCCAACTCTGCGAGCCCAGGGGCTGCAGCCTGCCAGGCTTCTCTGTCCATGGAATTTCCCACGCAAGAATATTGCAGTGAGTTGCCATTTCCTTCTCCCAAACTGGGTGTAGTTATGGCATATCATATAAGGTAAGCCTATATACATATGACATGTGGAGCATGTCTTCTACATATGCTAATATTGACATACATAAAAACAGCTCAAGTGATTTTCAAAGCCCTTAAAGACTTCCTGGATCCTACTTGTTAATTGTCAATATTTAACTTACTATTTTGACTTTATTTATGCCTTTCCCCACATATATTTTCCATTCACATCTCCATTACTGAGCAAGAAGAAGGCATGGGTGTAGGCGTATGGGCAAGAATTAGGTATTAAGTCTGAAGGCTGGGGAACCTGCACAAGAGCCAGTGGGAGGTGATACTGAGCCAGGCTAAAGGATCTTGCTGGCCTGCATGGAGAGCTTGAGGGGGGCTCTGAGGCGTAAACCCCTGAAGTTCTAATACTGTCCAAGGCAGGAGGAGGGGGCTCTCTATTGACTGATCCAGGTTCACATTCAAATTGGTTCTAATTAAATCTGAGAGAAGAAGGAAAATGAAGGAAGGTGAAATTACCCCCATCCTAAATGTCATAGGAAAGGAGACAACAGAACTTGTCTTCCAAGCTGAGACCTTTTAGAGGGTGAAAGGGGATTACTGTAGGTATGAGATATGTTAGTCCCCAGAAAACTGGAAAATAAGGCTTACATATCCATCCCATATCTCTAGTTATTTTTCTTTGTATAGTATTTTAGAGCTTAGCAAGGTACCCATTTCTGTATTTAGGATATACTAAGCATCAACCACCATAGGCTCAATTGAATGGTTTATTTTATTCTTCCTGAGATAACCTTTTTTTAAAGAGAAAACATTTCTATTTGAAGTTTATCAAGAATCCTATACTTCACTCATATGTTCTTTAGTCTCTTTTATGAATTGGGTTACCCAAGACTTGGATCAGAAAGTCAAAGGTGAGAGGAAGAAATAATCAGGGAAGTCAAGTGGGATGTCCCCAGGTGAACTCCTTAAATGCATACTTGCCAGATTGGTCTTCAAAGCCTTTGATAATACCTACTGTCAATCTTCCTTCTTATCTGCTCTCTCCACTCCTCTGCTCAACCACCCCTACCTCACATACCTTCATCTGCCTTCAGTTCAGTTACTCAGTCATGTCCAACTCTTTGCGACCCCATGGACTGCAGCACGCCAGGCCTCCCTGTCTATTACCAACTCCCGGAGCTTGTTCAAACTCATGTCCATCGAGTCAGCAATGCCATCTTCTCCTCCTGCCTTCAATCTTTCCCAGCTGCTGCTGCCAAGTCGCTGCAGTCGTGTCTGACTCTGTGTGACCCCATAGATGGCAGCCCACCAGGCTCCGCCATCCCTGGGATTCTCCAGGCAAGAAAACTGAAGTGGGTTGCCATTTCCTTCTCCAATGCATGGAAGTGAAAAGTGAAAGTGAAGTCACTCAGTTGTGCCTGACTCTTAGCGACCCCGTGGACGGCAGCCTACCAGGCTCCTCCGTCCATGGCATTTTCCAGGCCAGAGTACTGGAGTGCGTTGCCATTGCCTTCTCCGTCTTTCCCAGCATCAGGGTCTTTTTCAGTGAGTCAGCTCTTCGCATCAGGTGACCAAAGCATTGGAGTTTCAACTTCAGCATCAGTCTTTCCAATGAACACCCAGGGCTGATCTCCTTTAGGATGGACTGGTTGGATCTCCTTGCAGTCCAAGGGACTGTCAAGAGTCTTCTCCAACACCACAGTTCAAAAGCATCAGTTCTTTGGTGCTCAGCTTTCTTTATGGTCGAACTTACACATCCATACATGACTACTGGAAAAACCGTATCTTTGACTAGATGGACCTTTGTTGGCAAAGTAATGTCTCTGCTTTTTAATCGCTGTCTAAGTTGGTCATAGTGCTCCTTCTAAGGAGCAAGCGTCTTTTAATTTCATGGCTACAGTCACCACCTGCAGTGAGTTTGGAATACCCAACATAGCTTCTCACTGTTTCCCCATCTATTAGCCATTAAGTGATGGGACTGGATGCTGTGGTCTTAGATTTCTGAATGCTGAGTTTTAAGCCAACTTTTTCACTCTCCTCTTTCACTTTCATCAAGAGGCTCTTTGGTTCTTCTCTTTCTGCCATTAGGGTGGTGTCATCTGTGTATCTGAGGTTATTGATATTTCTCCCAGCAATCTTGATTCCAGTTTGTACTTCACCCAGCCTGGCATTTTGCATGATGTACTCTGCATCTAAGTTAAATAAGCTTTAACTTATTTAAAGTTCATGACATTGTACAGGAGGCAGTAATCAAGACCATCCCCAAGAAGAAGAAATGCAAAAAGGCAAAATGGCTGTCTGAGGAGCACTCACAAATTCCTGCGAAAAGAAGAGAAGCTAAAGGCAAACGAGAAAAGGAAAGATATACGCATCTGAATGCAGAGTTCCAAAGAATAGCAAGGAGAGATAAGAAAGCCTTCCTCAGTGATCAATGCAGAGAAATAGAGGAAAACAATAGAATGGGAAAAATAAGAGATCTCTTCAAAAAAATTAGAGATACCAAGGGAACATTTCTTGCAAAAATGGGCTCAATAAAGGACAGACATGGTATGGACCTAACAGAAGCAGAAGATATTAAGAAGAGGTGGCAAGAATACACAGAAGAACTATACAAAAAGATCTTCATGACCCAGATAATCACAATGATATGATCACTCACCTAGAGCCAGACATCCTGGAATGTGAAGTCAAGTGGGCCTTAGAAAGCGTCACTATGAACAAAGCTAGCGGAAGTGATGGAACTCCAGCTGAGCTATTTCAAATCCTAAAAGACGATGCTGTTAAAGTGCTGCACTCAATATTCCAGTAAATTTGGAAAACACAGCAGTGGCCACAGGACTGGAAAAGGTCAGTTTTCATTCCAATCACAAAGAAAGGCAACGCCAAAGAATATTCAAACTAGTGCACAATTGCACTCACACCCTAGCTCGCAAAGTAATGCTCAAAATTCTCCAAGCTAGGCTTCAACAGTACATGAACCATGAACTTCCAGATGTTCAAGCTGGATTTAGAAAATGCAGAGAAACAAGAGATCAAGTTGCCAACACCCACTGAACCATAGAAAAAGCAAGAGCGTTCCATAAAAACATCTATTTCTGCTTTATTGGCTACACCAAAGCCTTTGACTGTGTAGATCACAACAAACTGTGGAAAATTCTTCAAGAAATGGGAATACCAGACCACCTGACCTGCCTCCTGAGAAATCTGTATGCAAGTCAATAAGCAACAGTTAGAACTGGACATGAAACAATGGACTAGTTCCAAATGGGAAAGGAATACATCAGGGCTGTTTACTGTCATCTGCCTACTAGTCTCCAAAATGTCCTACTCACTTGTACCTTGGATCTTTGCTCAAACTCAGAACTCAAATGCACTTCACCCTAAAACCTTACCTGCTCCACTATCTCCCTAGCAGAACACTCGATTTTCTTTTAGTTTCACTTCCAATGATCAAATTCTGTTAATAGGGTTATTTTAAATCTCCTCAATACCATATATATCTCCTATACTATTTATCATACCTTCTCTCTATAGCGTAACCATGTAATTCATCATCCAGTCCAGTATATTTCTGAAAGTGAAAGGATGTGCTATAGATAAGTAACAGGTGTTAACTAATATGTGACAAGTTTGAGAAAGTGAGATGTGTCATCAACAAACTGGAATTTTTGAGATGTGTGATTATTTTCTCTTGCTATTATGTGAGCTTCAGAAAGGCAAGTGTATTGGTCAAGATATGTTAGGGTGATGCTTCAGTAATGAAATATTCCAAAATTTCAGTGGCTTAATTAGAAAAAGAGAGAAAGATTATGTATCACACTATCTGTCCAGCATGTGGACATCTGGACAGTTGCTCAGATTTCCACCTGATAAAGGCTCTATCATTGTGGAACTGCACCATCTAGAGTAGCCTTCTTGGTTGTCAAGGAAGGGGAAGCAGACAGGGAATGTAGTGAGCTAGCTCTTCTATGCTTTGGCCTCCCTTCCACTGACAGGTCTTTGGCAGTACTGACCATCTTGTCTTGCCCACCCCCACAGAGGCTGATAAACGCAGCAGAGCAGATCAAATGTTTGGTGGACGCTATTTTCTCTGTTAAAGGGAAGATTCTTGAGGCCTCTATTTTTGTATATTTATATCCCCAAGCATAGTGATGCATACATGGAAAACAGTCAATAATTATTTGTCATCTTAAATGTGTTAAGTTAAGTAGCTTGCCTTGCCCTGCTTTCCACTGTATACTATTTGCCTACTTTAAGAGGAAACTTGACTTTTTGAAAGCCAGGTTTATGTCTGAATAACCTACCCTCTCTATATCAGAAACAAATGCTTTAAAACCGAAAACAAAACTAAGGAAAGGGTGGGAGTTCATTCTCACCATGAGATACTGTCACTCATAAACATATGGAGGTGCCTCTCATTGCTAAAACATCTGTATGCTCTTGTGTAGACATGGCCTCTCTGATGTGATCTACATTTAAAAGTATGTTATTACATATAGATCTATGACTGAAGATTACACGTGGAATCTTGTGAAATTTACTGATGGCTTTAACACTGGGAGCTGGAGTGTAAAATCCATTCAAGTAACCCTCAAGCTGAATCTTTGAGGTTGCATGCAAAGAACTGGAGAAAGATGCACAATTTGTTCTTTGCACATGGGCAGAGGTATCTCATGTGGGGAGCAGGGCTTCTGGTGCATCACACTGTGAGAGGGCCTCATCTGTGCCCAGGCTGGATGGGATGGTCAGGGAAGTGTAAAGAATTGGGGAAGACATAATCTTTGATACTGTTGACAGCCCTTTATCCTTTGGTCTTCATTCTTTTTCTTTTCTTTTTCCTTCTGTGACCTTCCTTCCTCCTGTTTCTCCTCTCTGTTTTCTCTCTTTTTTTCTTTCCTGGCTCCTCTTCCTCTAGCTGCACATTTAATATAGTTCCCAGAGTTTGATCCCTGGTTCGGGAAGATCCCCTGGAGTTGGAAATGGCAATCGACACCAGTATTCTTGCCTGCAGAATTCCATGGACAGAAGAACCTGGTGGGATACAGTCCATGAAGTCATAAAGAGTCAGACACAACTGAGCACGCAGCAGCACAGAGGAAGTTTATCAGCTTGCATGGTTCTATGTGTCAACTTTCTGCAATAGACCCAGTCTATACATGCAAACAATAAATGAAGAATTCCGGTTTCCCAGTGCTCAGTGTCTTGGAAATATCAGCCTAAGTTTCAGAAGGGGAAAGTCTCGCTCCTGTCTTAGCATTATCTTCCAGTGTGACCTTGGGGCAGATTATTTAATGTCTCTGAATATTGATTTCCTTTCATGTAAAATGAAAATAAAATTTGTTCTGCTTACCCTTGCAGACCGGTAGCATGAGTAAAATGTGAAAATGGTGAGGTTATTCTGTGTTTAATGTACAGAACTATTAAAAACATCACTCTAAATGTTACCGTGGAAAACAGATTCGAAGCTGTAGTCCCAACTACTCTCCTTACCATCAGTTCTGAAATTTTAGCTACTTGCTGGACACTGACTGCCATGTGATTGTCTTCCAGGCACTTCACATTCAACATTTTCAGAAGCAAGTGGTGTTTTCCCTTCCCATGGGGCTTCCCTTCCCCTGTCTTCTGGCTCCTGCATTTCCTCTATTAGCTCATGGCCATTTTTCTCAACTGGGAGCCTTGGGGTCATCTCGAACTCTGTGCTGAACCTTCATACTTGCCTCATCCAGTCAGATTATACATCTTGTTGAGTCTTCTTCTAAAATGTCTCTAGAATCTACCCCACCATTCCAGTTAGGCCGCTGCTTATCTTCTGCCCTGTTCAGATCCTGATCATTTTTCTTCTTCTTCCAATATATGGACTTCCATACCAGCTATGGCTCAGTATGGGAGAGGGTCAGTAAATGTTCCTGGGCCCTTCCCTTTGGCAGAGCCTGATACAATTTTGGGATATAAGTTAGACCAGGTATTTCAGTCCTTTCTAATGTGACCATCTGCCTCAGCATCTTCAGTTAGGATATATTTCAGCCAACCAAAGAAATTGACTGAAGTAAAATACAGAGGCATCTGCAAGGCCGTCGACCTGGGATTTTGGTGCATAGTGAACCTGTCGAGGGAAGAAATGGGCTGTAGTGAACCAACTGTGAACCAACCAACTACAACCAAGGATGATAATTATGGGATAGCAACAAAGGTGCAAAACTATGCCGGTATTCCTTGTTTCCAAATCACTAATATCTGTGAATTACAATGGGGGTTTTGGTTACTTAAGTTTAGACAACCGTTTCTGCATCCTATGTTTTAAGCCATGCATATTTGTGCCCTGAAATGTGTTTTTTACAAGAGAAACCTTATGTTTACTTTGTGAGACAAGCAACAAATGAAGAGAAAATCAGCCTCAGAACTTTTTAGTGTGTTTATTCTTTCATCTGTATGTCTTGTGAAAGGCATTGTTTTTTACTTATTATATAAAAACTTGTGAATCAATTGAAAACAACGTCAGGTCTCACACATTCCAACAGAAGATTTATTCTCTCTTCTCCACATGTTTCAAATTAGTCCAATTTGTTCATCAGTGAAAAGTAGAGCAGTAGATTGAGTTCCTGGCAGAGGAAAATCCAAGAATATCAAAGGATTGAAAGAATAATACAATATTAGGATTCAGAGTTAGTAAATTTCTTTTCCTAGGCATTTCACTTGAGATTTTCCATAATGATATATAACAGTATTTCTGAAATGCTATTTTCCCCTTTCAGTTTAAGTGAGAGACTATAAAGGCACTAACCTTTCTAGTTTTATCTTACTGCTAATGTTGTGCTAAAGTATTTATTTGAGTTAAATTTGTCATCTTGAGATTGGTCTGTTTTCTGCCAGATCACAAAATTATAGAAATTAATTGTAGCTCTAAAACTTCTCAGATAATTTATTCATTACTTTCCTGGAAAAAGTCTTATCTCTTTACTAACAAGAAAGAGTTGAGAAAAATTATGAATAGAGAATACATTGTTCTGATACTGTATCAGTTGTTGTTCTAAGCCTTTTACATATGAACTCATTTAATAGTCACACTAACCCTATAAAGTAGATTATACCTACTTACCTATGAGGAAACTAAGGTAGTATAAAGAAATGGAAAAATGATGACTCTTCATCTTGTATCTCACCTTACTTGAACATGAAACTCCAAAGACTCTCACTGTCACTAATGTAAGCTTATTTATGCTTTTGTTTATTTAGGAGCTAATGTGACATAATTGATTCATTCTACAAATATTCCTAAGCACAGACACTTGCCAGACACTAGGTAGAGCTTGAGATCAAAGATAAAGGCATAGACTCTGCCATAGGAGAGCTTGTAGTCTAGCGAGGAGAGAGACAAGCCAAAGACGAGAGTATGAGTGAGACCAGAGTGAAAGAGCGTGTAAATGGAGCCCTCAAGCTTCAGGTGCGGGGGAGGGGGTCAGGACCATGACCTCTGACCTAGAGGTCATATATGAGAGGACATCTGTGTAGGGAGCAGAACACAGTAGGGAGATGGGGAAAGGTGTCTCAGTTATGTGGCTGGCATACAGAATGTGAGAAAGAGCTTCAGCTTTGAAGTTCAATTGAACTTGACTTTTTCTACCCACTTATGTGTCAGGAGGGCTTCCCTGGCTCAGATGGTAAAGAATCTGCCTGTAATTTGGGAGACCCAGGTTTAATATCTGGGTTGGAAAGATCGCCTGGAGAAGCAAATGGAAACCCACTCCAGTATTCTTGCCTGGAGAATCCAATGGACAGAGGAGCCTGGTGGGCCACAGCCCATGACGTTGCAAAGAGTCAGACGTGACTGAGCGACCAACACTCTCACCTTCTATGTATCAGGTGACTTCAGACACTTATTCTGACTCTCAGTTTGCTCATCAAGAAAATAGGATGATAGCTCCATGAAAAAGTCATGAGGATTAAATGCAATAACGTGTGTATTTGTGTCCTATGGCTGTTATCAAAAGTAACCACAAGTTTGGTGGCTTAGAACAACAGAAACTTACCTCGTATAGTTTGGGGGGCCAGCAGTCTGACATCACCACCAACTGGGCTGCATTCTGAGTGTCAGTAGAGCGGCCTTCCCTCTGGAGGGTCTGGAGGGAATCCACTCCTTTGTCTCTTCTGGCTCCTGGGGAGGCCAGTTTTCCTTGGCTTGGGGCTACCTCACTCCAGTTTCTACTCCCAGAGCCACATTTTCTCCTCATCTTTAACATGCCCCTTTACTGTCTACAGAGCCCCAAATTCCAAGGCACATTCTCCATGAATTCTCAGCTGGTTTTAGAGAGGATTGAACCCCATTTGCCCACAGTAGTAGCCAGCTTGATGACAACTCTTGGACTGGCTTTTCTTCAATTCCAATTTTAACTTTCTCTGCCTCTCTCTTATGGAGACACTTAGGATTGCATTTCAGCTTCCCTGGTAGCTCAGCTGGTAAAAAATCCACCTGCAATGCAGGAGACCCCTGTTCAATTCCTGGGTCATGAAGATCACCTGGACAAAGGATAGGCTGCCAACTCCAATGTTCTTGGGCTTCTCTGGTGGCTTAGATAATAAAGAATCCACCTGCAATGATCCCCTGGAGGAGGGCATGGAAACTGACTCCAGTATTCTTGCCTGGAGAATCCCCATGGACAGAGGAGTCTGGCGGGCTACTGTCCATGGGGTCATAAAGAGTCAGACATGACTGAGTGACTAAGCACAGCACAGCACAGGATTGCATTTAGGGCCCACCTGGATTAATCCAGGATAATCTTCCCATCTCAGAATCCTTAATCTAGTTCCATTGGCAGAGACTGCTTTTCCACAGAAGGTAATACAGGTTCCAGGGATTAGGATGTGATATCTTTAGGGAGCTATTATTCACCTTACTCCCAATACATAAAGGATATTGGCAAATCAGAGCTCCTCCATACATGCAAATTCCTACCCTCTTACAATTATGTGTCTCCTAGACTATGGACAGCCCTTAATCTCAATAGTCAGACTTTGTACCTGCTGGCCTTTTTATTTCTAAGCAAGGTTTTGTTAGCTTAGTCTAGACAAAAAAGTTGGTCACTATACAAGTAAAAACAAAACAAAACAAAACAAAGATGAATAACTTTGTGTTAACACGGGAAATAATTTTGTTTATTTTATTAATGCAGGTTAAACCCTTAAGATTATTGTGTTGAGGACCCGATGGTACATTTCAGAGAGGGCTTCCCTTTCATGTTGCCTTTTGCCAGGTATGGCCATGGGTTTTGTATAAAAATTTAGTTATATGGTGACCTTTTTCCCTCTGAGCATTACTCATTCTCCTTCGCCCATCAATGTAGGGAAAGAATAATCACTGCAGAGGTCAAGTAGCACTTAGGAGCAATTTAAGAGTCATAGCCCTTGGCTATGAACTTTGGGATATTGCTCAACTTTATAGACTCATCAGCACTTAACGTTCATTTTGACAAAGAGACAAATATTTTCATAACTCACTAATCCTAAGTCAAGAGGGAAAATCTTAAGGATTTAAGATAAAATATTCATTGCCCTGAAAAAGTAAAAATTTGAATCCACTTACAAAATTACTGTTAATGGACTAACAAGCAATTGGTTATCCGGAATGAATAATGACTCACAGGATATATAATGTCAAGGACGTGAGCCATTCTATGTTCCAGTGGTTGGCAGACTTGATATTCTTTTACTTTGGCTACTGGGCCTAACTTCCCACATTAGCACCTTAATAGTCGTCTGTTTACTTGGAACGCTGCCATTCATCTGCTCATGTACTTGTCCCACTTTGATGGTCATCCTGCTCCTTTTGTCCTTTCACTTAGATTATATAGATAGATATATGTTGGGTACTCTCATGTACTAGAGATGTTGAGTTTGCTTCTTAGCCTGATTTCCCCTGAAAGTAGAAACAGGCATAGACAGGAGGACAAGTGGTTTATTTGGACAGTTGATCTCAGGGAACAGGAATGGGGCATTGAGAATTTAAAGCAGAAACTGAGGGAAAGACAGTTCAAGAGTTGTGATCAAGTTGGTTACTACTGTTGGCACCTGGGGCTCAGTCTTCTTTAAAATCAGCTGAAAAAAAAATAAAAAAAATAAAATCAGCTCAGATGTAGAATGTGCAGTGGGATTTTTGGCTCAGGAGACAGTAAAGGGGAATATTTATCTGTTGGCTGCTGTTCCCTGTTGGTTGAGGAACGCTTACACTTCAAGATGGCTGAGTGGGTCCCTGCAGCAAGGATCCAGAGTGAGCATGCCTGAAGGGCCATGAGGCAGAAAGTGAGTTAGTCCATTTAGCTGAGATGGAAGAGGTCCTGCCAGGTTATACTGGTCATAGCTGATGGCCGCACCAGTTCCTGGTCTAAAAGATAGACGTGAGAAGATGAAGCTGGGTACAATACCCAAAACCTCCATGGAAAGCCGAGAGTGCAGAGTATAAACTATAATTTTTGATGGATAGGATGTCACAGACTGAAGGAATGATATGGCCAAAGGAGTGATAGTGATGGTAAGTATATTTGGGAGTTCACTGTAGAAGCCTTCAGGACTTCAGCATGTTCAGAAAAGTTTAACTGGAAAGGATGGGTTTCGACCCCGGTCTTGAAGTAAGGGTCATGTAGTGAACATTAATTGTGTTTGCCACTCTGCTTCCATCTGCCCTTTTCTGGTAATTCAGTAAAAATTTCTCTCAAAAATGACTTCTCTCCCCTCAGCCCAGGTGCTTCAGCTTCCCCTTGCTCAGGGGTGGAGCAAGTGACCTGAGCCTATGCAACCTGGAGCAGGGTGCTTCCTGGCCACTGGGATTGGTTTGTGACTTTGGAAATGAGACTTTTGCTGAAATTACTGGGCAAGAGACTTGCTCTCATTTGCTGAATTGAAAGCAGAAATGATGCAAAGTGTAGACTTGTTAAAGTTATCCTGCTCCTTTAAGGTGTAGGCTGCCAGAGGAGATGGAGTTGAGAAATGGAAACTGAGAAACCAAGACATAAGAGATGATGATGTTTGAACGCTGGCATCAAGCACTATTCAAAGCCAGAAGTTCCTCTGAACTTTTCAAGTCTATGAATTTCTCCTTAATGTTTAAGCCAGGTTTTCAGTTGCCTCCAACAACAAAAACAGCAACAGATCTTATAACTTAGGTAGTTTTTAGGCAATTTTGTCTTCTCTATAATTTATTCAATTTTTCTTACTTTACTTATAATGATGCCAGTATTTTCTTCCCTGACTTTTTCACTGGAGAATGACTGTAACACAAAGAACCAAACCAGGGTAGGGGTAGTAAAGTGTGACTTGGAAGTTTGATGGTTTGAATATGGTAGATAGGTCTGTGTGTGTGTCATACGTGTACCGTGTCTTGAAGCTTTATTATATAAGACCACGTTGCTCCATACGCATTGCCCTTATAAATCTGTTGTTGGCTTTATATGAAAACTGTATCAGTATCAGTATGAAAACTGGTTACAGTATGAACCAAAAGTTAAAACCAGACTGTCTCTGAACGACCTACAGTTCCAAATAGGACACAAGGAAAGTGAAGATGAATTTGCAAAAAAGAAAATTTAGCCTGGATGCCAGGAAATCTTCTAGACAATGAGATGGTTATTACTTATTTATCATATTTACTGGACTTGCCTGTCACTTAATAACTCATAGACACAATTGTGTATCAAAAATCGAAAAGGTTGAATGTCCACGTCAGATGTTATAGCTCATAGTCTATAGTACACATCAAAGGTAAATTCAAGATTCAAACAAACTTTTGCATTTCCACGGTGGCATCAGGATGGCTGAGTGGGTCCTGGCAGCATTTCAAATAAAGCCAAGCAGAGCCAAAGGCCTTAAGAAGGAAATTGGCAATGACGATGCTGATTTAGGATGCTAAGTGGAAGGCAGCCTGGTCAGGCTCACCTTTGCTATAATTTCAGATTTTTAACATGAACTGCAAATGCAGCTACTTTTCTATTCAGACATTATTTTTTCATGAGACTTGTCCAAACACTTTATGGGCCATAACCATTCTACATAATCCTGTCCTTTGGCCTCCGTAGCGGAGTTTGCTTCTAATATAAATGATTGAAAACCACATGAACTGCCACTTGTGCTGATCACATTTATAACATTTGTCTTGCAGAAAACATATATTGGATGGTCAGGTCGTTATTTTTGCCCAGTCATATTTTAAGCAGGACTATACCATGCAAATATCTACAGTTCAGTTCAGTTCTGTTGCTCAGTCATGTCTGACTCTTTGCAACCCCATGAATCGCAGAACACCAGGCCTCCCTGTCCATCACCAACTCCCAGAGTTCACTCAGACTCATGTTCATTGAGTCAGTGATGCCATCCAGCCATCTCATCCTCTGTCGTCCCCTTCTCCTCCTGCCCCTAATCCATCCCAGCATCAGGGTCTTTTCCAATGAGTCAACTCTTCTCATGAGGTGGCCAAAGAACTGGAGTTTCAGCTTTAGCATCATTCCTTCCAAAGAAATACCGGGGCTGATCTCCTTCAGAATGGACTGGTTGGATCTCCTTGCAGTCCAAGGGACTCTCAAGAGTCTTCTCCAACACCACAGTTCAAAAGCATCAATTCTTCGGTGCTCAGCTTTCTTCACAGTCCAACTCTCACATCCATACACAACCACAGGAAAAACCATAGCCTTGACTAGACGGACCTTAGTCGGCAAAGTAATGTCTCTGCTTTTGAATATACTATCTAGGTTGGTCATAACTTTCCTTCCAAGGAGAAAACGTCTTTTAATTTCATGGCTGCAGTCACCATCTGCACTGATTTTGGAGCTCCCCAAAATAAAGTCTGACACTGTTTCCACTGTTTCCCCATCTATTTGCCATGAAGTGATGGGACCAGATGCCATGATCTTCATTTTCTGAATGTTGAGCTTTAAGCCAACTTTTTCACTCTCCTCTTTCACTTTCATCAAGAGGCTTTTTAGTTCCTCTTCACTTTCTGCCATAAGGGTGGTGTCATCTGCATATCTGAGGTGATTGATATTTCTCCCAGCAATCTTGATTCCAGCTTGTGCTTCTTCCAGTCCAGTGTTTCTCATGATGTACTCTGCATAGAAGTTAAATAAGCAGGGTGACAATATACATACTCCTTTTCCTACTCGGAACCAGTCTGTTGTTCCGTGTCCTGTTCTAACTGTTGCTTCCTGACCTGCATACAGATTTCTCAAGAGGCAGGTCAGGTGGTCTAGTATTCCCATCTCTTTCAGAATTTTCCATAGTTTCTTGTGATCCACACAGTCAAAGGCTTTGGCATAGTCAACAAAGCAGAAGTAGATGTTTTTCCTGAACTCTCTTGCTTTTTCAATGACCCAGCGGATGTTGGCAATTTGATCTCTGGTTCCTCTGCCTTTTCTAAAACCAGCTGAACATCTGGAAGTTCACGGTTCATGTATTCAGTTAAATTAGAAGATTGGGACTATTATCTTGGATCTACAGTCTTTGGTGTGAAAGTTTAAACCGTCCACATTAATCTCTGCCCATCTTTTCTTTATGCATCATATCTTTGCACATACTTAAAACTCAATTTCTTAAGTAACTTAATGGTATGAAAGGTAACTCTTCTTTCAGTAGTCGAAATTGATATTGCGTTCAAAACTTGAGTAACACAGCATTGTTTTTTGTTGAAGTATATTTAAGCTACAATATTATATAAGTTACAGATGTACAATATGGTGATTCACAATTTTAAAGATCATGCTCCATCTATAGTCTTTATAAAATATTGGCTATATTCCCAGTACTGTACAATGTATCCTTGTGGTTTTTTAATACCTAATAGGTTGTGCCTCTTAATCTCATACCCTTATATTGCACCTCCCCTTCCCTCTCCCCACTGGTAGCCACTAGTTTGTTCTCTGTATCTGTGAGTCTGTGTCTTTTCTGTTATATGCACTATTTTGTTGTATTTTTTAGATTTATTCCACATATAGGTGCTATCACACACTATTTGTCTTCTCTATTTATTTCATCTAGCATAATATAGTCTTAAGTCCACGCATGTTGTTTAAATAGTAAAATTTCATTCTTTTTTACAGCTAAGTAGCATTCCATTGTATATACATATGTATATATACATACACACACATACACACACACACACACACACACACATATATATATATATATATACACACCACATCTTTTTTATCATCTGTTGATGGACACTCAGGTTACTTCCATATCTTGACAGTTGTAAATAATGATGCTTTGAACACCGAGGTGAATGTGTTTTTTCAAATTAGTGTTTTTGTTTGGGTTTGTTTTGGCATACATTGCCAGGAGTGGAATTGCTGGGTCATATGGTAGTTTTCCCCTTCATGGATCACAGCCTTGTCATGGCAAAGGGGTTTGCATAACTCAGTGAAGCTATGAACCATGCTGTGCGGGGCCATCCAAGATGGATGGGTCATAGTGCAGAGTTCTGACAAAATGTGGTCCACTGGGGGAGGGAATGGCAAACCCCTCTAGTATTCTTGCCTTGAGAACCCCATGAACAGTATGAAAAGGCAGAAAGATATGACACCAGAAGTTGAGCTCTCCCAGGTCAGAAGGTATCTACCATGCTACTGGGGAAGAGTGGAGTGCAATTACTAATGGCTCCATAAGGAATGAAGTGGCTGGGCCAAAGTGGAAATGATGCTTAGTTGTGGATATGGCTGGTGGTAAAAGTAAAGTCTGATGCTGTAAAGAACAATATTGCATAGGAACCTGGAAAGTTAGGTCCATGAATCAAGGTAAATTGGAAGTGATCAAGCAGGAGATGGTAAGAGTAAACATTGACATCTTAGGAATCAGTGAACTAAAATGGGTGGGAATGGGAGAATGTAGTTCAGATGACCAATATATCCACTACTATGGGCAAGAATCCCTTAGAAGAAATGGTGTAGTCCTCATAGTCAGTGAAAGAGTCCAAAACACAGTATTTGGGTGCAATCTCAAAAACAACAGAATGATCTTGGTTCATTTCCAAGGCAAACCATTCAACATCACAACAATCCAAGTCTATGCCTCAATTACTGATGGCCAAAGAAACTAAACCGACCAGTTCTATGAAGACCTACTATGTTTATGAGCCATAACTTTTCCAACAAAGGTCCGTCTAGTCAAGGCTATGGTTTTTCCAGTGGTCATGTATGGATGTGAGAGTTGGACTGTGAAGAAAGCTGAGCACAGAAGAATTGATGCTTTTGAACTGTGGTGTTGGAGAAGACTCTTGGGAGTCCCTTAGACTGCAAGGAGATCCAACCAGTCCATTCTGAAGGAGATCAGCCCTGGGATTTCTTTGGAAGGAATGATGCTAAAGCTGANCCTGGGATTTCTTTGGAAGGAATGATGCTAAAGCTGAAACTCTAGTACTTTGGCCACCTCATGCAAAGAGTTGACTCATTGGAAAAGACTCTGACACTGGGAGGGATTGGAGGCAGGAGAAGGGGACGACAGAGGATGAGATGGCTGGATGGCATCACGGACTCGATGGACGTGAGTCTGAGTGAACTCCGGGAGTTGGTGATGGACAGGGAGGCCTGGTGTGCTGCGATTCATGCGGTCGCAAAGAGTCGGACACGACTGAGCAACTGAACTGAACTGATGAAGACCTACAAGACCTTCTAGAAATAACACCAAAAAAGATGTCTTTTCATCATAGAGAACTGGAATGCAAAAGTAAAAAGTCAAGAGATACCCGGAATAGCAGGCAAGATTGGCCTTGGAGTACAAAATGAAACAGGGCAAAGGCTAACAGAGGTTTGTCAAGGGAGCACACTGGTCATAGCAAACATCCTCTTTCAACAACACAGAGATGACTTTACACATGGACATCACCAAATGGTCAATACCAAAATCAGATTTATTGTATTATTTGCCGCCAAAGATAGAAAATCTCTATACAGTCAACAAAAACAAGACTGGGAGCTGACTGTGGCTCAGATCACGAGTTCCTTAATTGCAAAATTCAGGCTTAAATTGAAGAAAATAGAGAAGCACTAGGCAGTTCAGGTATGACCTAAATCAGATTCCTTATGATTATGCAGTAGAGGTGATGAATAGATTCAGAGGATTAGATCTGCTAGACAGATTGCCTGAAGAACTGCAGACAGAGATTCATAACACTGTACAGGAAGCAGGAACCAAAACCATCCTCAAGAAAAAGAAATGCAAGAAGGCAAAGTGGTTGTCTGAGGAGGTGTTACAAATAGCTGAGAAAAAAAGAGAAGCAAAAACCAAGGGAGAAAGGGAAAGAATTACTAACTGAGTGCAGACTTCCAAATAATAGCAAGGAGAGATAAGAAGGCCTTTTTCAATGAACAATGCAAGGAAGTAAAGGAAAACAATAAAATGGGAAACTAGAGATTCCTTCAAGAAAATTGGAGAATTCAAGGGAACATTTCACACAGGAATAGGCATAATGATAAAGGACAGAAACAGAAAGGACCTAACAGAGGCAGAAGAGATTAAGAAGAGAACTATACAAAAAAGGTCTTAATTACTGGGATAACCACAATGGTGTGATCACTCACCTAGAGCCAGATATCCTGGAGTGTGAAGTCAAGTGGCCATAGGAAGCATGGCTGTTGTTCTGTCGGCCAGTCATATCTGACTCTTTGCAACTCCATGGACTGCAGCATGACAGGCCTCCCTGTCCCTTCCAGTTCCAGTCTAGTCGCTGAGTCATGTCCAGCTCTTTGCGACCCCATGAACTGCAGCACGCCAGGCCTCCCTGTCCATCACCAACTCCCGGAGTTCACTCAGACTCAAGTCCATCGAGTCAGTGATGCCATCCAGCCATCTCATCCTCTGTCGTCCCCTTCTCCTCCTGCCCCAATCCCTCCCAGCATCAGGGTCTTTTCCAGTGAGTCAATTCTTCTCATGAGGTGGCCAAAGTATTGGAGTTTCAGCTTTAGCATCAGTCCTTCCAATGAACGCCTAGGACTGATCCCCTTTAGAATGGACTGGTTGGATCTCCTTGCAGTCCAAGGGACTCTCAAGAGTCTTCTCCAACACCACAGTTCAAAAGCATCAATTCTTTGGCGCTCAGCCTTCTTCACAGTCCAACTCTCACATCCATACATGACCACTGGAAAAACCATAGCCTTGACTAGATGGACCTTAGTCGGCAAAGTAATGTCTCTGCTTTTTAACATGCTATCTAGGTTGGTCATAACTTTCCTTCCAAGGAGTAAGGGTCTTTTAATTTCATGGCTGCAGTCACCATCTGCACTGATTTTGGGGCCCCCCAAAATAAAAATCTGACACTGTTTCCACTGTTTCCCCATCTATCCACCATAAAGTGATGGGACCAGAAGCCATGATCTTCGTTTTCTGAATGTTGAGCTTTAAGCCAACTTTTTCACTCTCCTCTTTCACTTTCATCAAGAAGCTTTTTAGTTCCTCTTCACTTTCTGCCATAAGGGTGGTGTCATCTGCATATCTGAGGTGATTGATATTTCTCCCAGCAATCTTAATTCCAGCTTGTGCTTCTTCCAGTCCAGCGTTTCTCATGATGTACTCTGCATAGAAGTTAAATAAGCAGGGTGACAATATACAGCCTTTACATACTCCTTTTCCTATTGGGAATCAGTCTGTTGTTCCGTGTCCTGTTCTAACTGTTGCTTCCTGACCTGCATATAGGTTTCTCAAGGGGCAGGTCAGGTGGTCTAGTATTCCCATCTCTTTCAGAATTTTCCACAGGTTATTGTGATCTACACAATCAAAGGCTTTGGCATAGTCAATAAAGCAGATGTTTTTCTGGAAGTCTCTTGCTTTTTCAATGATCCAGCGGATGTTGGCAATTTGATCTCTGGTTCCTCTGCCTTTTCTAAAACCAGCTTGAACATCTGGAAGTTCACAGTTCATGTATTGCTGAAGACTGGCTTGGAGAATTTTGAGCATTACTTTACTAGCATGTGAGATGCGTGCAATTGTGTGGTCCCTGTCCCTTACCATCTCCCAAAGTTTGCCCAATTTCATGGCCATGGTATGGGTGATACCATCCAGACATCTCATCCTCTGATGCCCTCTTCTCCTTCTGCCCTCAGTCTATCTTGGCATCAGGGTCTTTTTCATTAAGCTGGCTGTTCCCATCAGGTCACCAAAATACTGAAGCTTCAGTTTCAGCATCAGACTTTCCAATAAGTATTCAGGGTTGATTTCCTTTAAGATTGACTGGTTTGATCTCCTTGTATCCAAGGACTCTCTGGAGTCTTCTCCACACCACAGTTCGAAGGCATCAATTCTTTGGTGCTCTGCCTTCTTTATGGTCCAGCTCTTACAACCATATATGACCACTGGGAAGACCATAGCCTTGAGTATATGGTAAGAAGCATTACTACAAACAAAGCTAGTGGAGATGATGGAATGCCAGCTGAGCTATTTCAAATCCTAGAAGGTGGTGCTATTAAATTTTTGCGCTTAACATGTCAGCAAATTTTGAAAACTCAGCAGTGGCCACAGGACTGGAAAAGGTCAGTTTTCATTGCAATCCCAAAGAAGGGCAGTGCCAAAGAATGTTCAAACTACTAGATAATTGCACTCATTTTGCATGCTAGTAAGATTATGCTCAAAATCCTTCAAGCTAGACTTCAGCAGTACGTGAGCAGAGAACTTCCAGATGTATGAACTGGGTTTAGAAAAGGAAGAGGAACAAGATAACAAATTGCCGACATTTGGTGGATCATAGGAAATGCAAGGGAATTCCAGAAAAACATCTGCTTCATCGTGTGTGTTTGTGCTCAGTCGGTCACTCATAGCTAACTCTTTGAGACCCCATGGACTGTAGCCCACCAGGCTTCTCTGCCCATGGGATTATCACAGCAAGGATTTTAGAGTGGGTTGCCATTTCTTCCTCCAGGAGATCTTCCGGACCCAGAAATTGAACCCTCATCTCCTGCATCTCCTCCATTGGCAGGTGGATTCTTTACCAACTGAGCTACCTGGGAAGGGCTTCCTTGATGGCTCGGATGGTAAAGAATCTGCCTGCAATGCAGAAGACCTGGGTTTGATCCCTGGGTTTGGAAGAGCCCCTGGAGAAGGGAATGGCTACCCACTCCAGTATTCTGGCCTGCAGAATTCCATGGACAGAGGCCTGGTGGGCTACAGTCTTTGGGGTTGCAAAGAGTCAGACATGACTAAGCGACTTTCACTTTCTGCTTCATTGACTACACTAAAGCCTTTGACTGTGTGGATCACAACAAACTATAGGAAATCCTTTAATAGATGGGAATACCAAACCACCTTACCTGTCTTCTGAGAAACCTGTATGCAGGTCAAGAAGCAACAGTTAGAACCTTACATGGAACAACTCACTGGTTCTAAATTAGGAAAAGAGTATGACAAGGCTGTATATTGTCACACTGTTTATTTAACTTCTATACAGAGTACATCATGCAAAATGCCAGGCTGGATAGATGAATCACAAGCTGGAATAAAAATTGCTGGGAGCAATATCAACAACCTCAGATATGTATATGATACCGCACTAAGGGCAGAAAGTGAAGAGAAACTAAAGAGTCTCTTTTAAAAAATTAATTTATTTTAATTGGAGGATAATTTCTTTACAATATTGTGGTGGTTTTTGCCATATATCAACATGAATCACCCATGGGTGTACATATGTCTCCCCATCCTGAACCCCCCTCTCACCTTTATTCCCACCCCATCCCTCTTGATGAAATTGAAAGACAAGAGTGAAAAGCTGGCTTAAAATTCAACATTCAAAAAACTAAGATCATGACATCTAGTCCCATTACTTCATGGCAAATAGAAGGGGAAAAAGTGGAAGCAGTGACACATTTTATTTTCTTGGGCTCCAGAGTCATTGTGGACAGGAACTGCAACCATGCTAGACAGCGTATTAGAAATCCAAGGTAACACTTTGCTGACAATGGTCCGTATAGCAAAGTTATGGTTTTTCCAGTAGTCAGTATGGTTGTGAGAGTTGGGCAGTAAAGAAGGATGAGTGCTGAAAACCTGATGCTTTCAAATTGTGGTGCTGGAGAAGACTCTTGAGAGTCTCTTGGACAGCAGGGAGATCAAACCAGTCAATCCTAAAGGAAATGAACCCTGAATATTCATTGGAAGGACTGATGCTGAAGGACCAATAGTTTGGCCACGTGTTGTGAAAAGCCAACTCATTGGAAAAGACCCTGATACTGGGAAAGATAGAAGGCAGAGGGAAAAGAGGCAACGGGATGAGATGGTTAGTTAGCATCACCGATTTAATGGACATGAATCTGAGCAAACTCTGGGAGATAGTGAACACAGGGAAGCCTTGTGTGCTGCATTTCATGGAGTTGCAAAAAGATGGATATGAATTAGTGACTGAACAATAGCAACAACAATGATAGTTTTCTTTTACTTTTGGGAAATCTCCATACTGTATTCCACCATGGCTGAACCAGTTTATATTCCCAAGAGTGCAGGAGGGTTCCCTTTTCTCCACATCTTTGCTAACCTTTTTTATTTGTGATCTTTTTTTGATGATAGCCATTCTGACCAGTGGTTTTAATTTGCATTGTTTTGTATTCTCATTGTGATTTAAATTTGCATTTTCCTGATGATTATCTACATTCAGCATCTTTTCATGTGCCTGTTGGCCATCTGCATGTCCTCTTTGGAAAAGTGTCTATTCGGGTCTTCCGTTCATTTTTTAATCAAGATGTTTGTTTTTTTGCTATTGTATGAACTGTTTATATATTTTATATATATTATATATATATATTTTTTGATATATATATATTTATATATATTTGGATATTAACCCCAAGTGGTTACTAAAGCTGAAGCTCCAGTACTTTGGCCACCTCATGTGAAGAGTTGACTCATTGGAAAAGACTCTGATGCTGGGAGGGATTGGGGGCAGGAGGAGAAGGGGACGACCCAGGATAAGATGGCTGGATGGCATCACGGACTCAATGGATGTGAATCTGAGTGAACTCCGGGAGATGGTGATGGACAGGGAGGCCTGGCGTGCTGCGATTCATGGGGTCACAAAGAGTCAGACACGACTGAGCGACTGAACTGAACTGAACCCCAAGTGGTGCTAGTGGTAAAGAACCTGCCTGCCAATGCAGGAAAGGTAAGAGACGTGGGTTCAGTCCCTGGGTCAGGAAGATCTCCTGGAGGAAGGCGTGGTAAC
This sequence comes from Capra ibex, assembly GCA_006410555.1. Taxonomy (NCBI): domain Eukaryota; kingdom Metazoa; phylum Chordata; class Mammalia; order Artiodactyla; family Bovidae; genus Capra; species Capra ibex. The sequence continues at coordinate 22,394,998 of SJYO01037955.1, forward strand.
CCATTCCAGTATCCTTGCCTGGAGAATCCCCTGCACAGAGGAGCCTGATGGGCTACAGTCCATAGGGTCGCAAAGAGTCAGACACAACTGAAGTGACTTAGCATGTGGTCATATCATTAGCAAATATTTTGTTCCCATTTTATAGGTTGTCTTTTTGTTTTGTTTATGATTTTGTTTGCTATGCAAATGCTTTTAAGTTCAATTAAGTTTCATTTGTTTGCTCATGCTTTTATTTCATTTGCTTTAGGAGACAGATCCAAAAAAATTGCTAGGATCTATGTCAAAGAGTGTTCTGTACATGTTTTCCTCTAGGAGATTTTGGTTTCTGGTCTTACATTTAGGTTAATCTGCTTTGAATTTATTTTTGTATATGGTGTGAGGGAATGTTCTAATTTTATTCTTTTACATGTAGCTGTCTAATTTTCCCAGCACCACTTATTGAAGAGACTGTTTTTTTTTTTTTTTTCTATTGTATATTCTTGCCTCCTTTGTCATAGATTGTTTGACCCCTTAGTGTTTGGGTTTATTTCTAGGTTCTCTAGTCCGTTCCATTGATCTTTATGTCTCTTGTAACACACAACATTTTGTTTCTGTTTTGTCTTAAAATTAGATTTAGAAAGCTATTTTAGAGATAATATTGTCAATATTCAAATCTGATAGAATGTCATCTGATGCATCTCTAATTATTCCAATATGAAGCAAGGAAGACCTAAAAATGATTTCCAAATCGGAGTAAAATTTCAGTTTTTAAAAAGGAATGCCATGCAATATTTGAGATAAAAGTAGAAGAAGGTCACAAAATCAAATAGCATGCTTCCCTCTTAGAGAGCAAAGAATCATTGCCCTGAACTAATGAGGAGGTAACTTGGTTAAACAAAAATATTTGGGTTTATTTTGGCTTGATTTAGGGTCTCAGAAATACCATGTGCATGTTAACATGGGAATCATCTTGAACATGATTTGGGTATTTAAAATCACTCACTGAATGACTTTAATCCCTTCTGATGGGAGACTTCACTACATCTGAGACAAGTTTGATTTTGTTAAACTTCTAAGTCCCATGTTTGGCCACATTAGCCTGCGAGCATGATTAGAGTTATTCTGCGACTCTGTGGAAGATGTCACCTTCCTACTGAACCATATCTGCAGCTCCCCATGTGTCTCTGGATCACATCTGTTTACTGACAGTGGGCCAGCCAATGTCCTCATTCACTCACATGCAACATCAATGAGGGTTGCGTGCATGTTCTGATAGTACATGTTGACCCCAAACACAAGTTGTTCTACTGTTAGCCGTGAAGCTCATACAGAAGTCACCTGGATTCCATCTACTCACCTTTGTACATCATCAAAACAACACCCATCCAAGTTCTTACCCCTGAAGCTTTACCTTCATGACAGTAGGAAAAACAAATATTGCAGTACATTTGATTCTCAGATTTCAAGGAGGCCTGTTTTAAGCTGGCTGAAATAAGAAAGCTTATATTTCTAGCAAATTAAGGTACTTTGGCACAGAGTTAAAATTTACTGGTTAGAATTAAAAGTATTTCTTTCTTCAAAATATAGAAAGGTACATTTACTTTTTTCCCCACCAATCCTTGACATCCACACATAGATTAAAAAAAATTTTTTATAAAGAAGTTTTTAGAGTCAAAAAAAATTAGTGTGAGATATTGCCTCACGTAATCTCAGCATGTCTTATAGAGAAAGGATATAGAAATGTTTGAATAATAATAGATATAGAATCCTATTCTTATCATCAAATGAGTAGTTTGTTTAGTGTGTTTTTCTTTGTGAAAGCCAAAAATAAGATTAGGCCTTTTCGTTATAAGACTGGCACCAATTTTCTCTTTGTAACTTTTCCTAGTTTTAAAAGTTAGCTTTTCAGGAATAATACCGAAGCATGACTAGATAACTTTACTTTTACTTTTTATACTTTATTTGCAGAGCAGCAATGGATACACAGTGGTTAATAGTGTATTACAGTCAGTGACCCAGTTTGAGCCAGATTTGTTCTTTTTTGCTTATCGGGAAGAGAGGTCTGCAAATCACCACAGACTCATGGGCAGCAAATAGAAGTAGGAGTCTAATGAGAGCTGTGACTAGAAGCACAGACTCTGGTCACACACCAATCTTTGTAAACACATTTATTTCTGTGCGACATGGAATAGACAGAAGTATCTTTTTTCAACATAATATTTCCAAGTTAGAAATAATATGCTGCATAAGTAGTAAATATATTGAAGAGTAAATTCAGGAATTGAAGTTTGTTAGATGATTGACCAGTTTTACTTTTTTGTTTATATATGTTGGTTTCTCAAAAATGTATGACTTTCTTAAGGGTTGGTACCATGTTGACTCACCATTTAGAGTGCAGATTACTAGTTAAGGGTTTACAGTCCATTCATATATTCAATGTTGTTTTTATTTAGTACCTATTATCTGCCAGGCAATATGTTAAGTGGTGGATATAGAGCACTGAATGAAGGGAATGAGGAAGAAGAAATGCCTACCCCAGGTGATTAGGTTGTACTCTGATTTATAAATTTAGAAGAAAAAGTCAGGCATTTCTAGCTCAATGTCTTCTTCCATCTGGGGTTGTCTGTTGGCAGAGAGCATGTTCTATGGTCTGTCTTTTGTCATGAGATAATAGGGACTTTCACCTACAGGAGGAGGCCTGAAGTTGCCCACCACTGACTAGGTGAGATTCCCAATTTCAGCAACAAAGTATTAACCTGCCCACTTGGTCTTCTGCTTAAGATTAGTTTTCCCCAAACATTCTCATCATTAATAAAGTTAGCACTGTACCTGCATGACTCATAGGTTTCTCTCCCACTCGATGGTAAATCAGTGGATAAGAGGAGGGTAGTAATATCGACACCTTAAAACACCAATATAGGGGCTTCCCCAGTGGCACAGTGGTAAACAATCTGCCTGCCAACGTAGGGGATGCAGGTTCAATCCCTGGTCCAGGAAGGTCCCACATGCCAAGAAACAACTAAGCCCACGTACCACAACTATTGAACCTGTGCTCCAGAGCCCAGAAGCTGTGACTACTGAACCCACATGCCCTGGTGCTCCCCAGCAAGAGCAGCCTCTGCAGTGAGAAGCCAGCATGCCACAACTAGAGAAAAGACCACACACCAGTGAAGACCCAGCACAGCCAAAAACAGAAAAGAAATAAAATTTTTAAAAACCACCAAGATAAGCTGACCTCATTAACCAGCAGGAAGACCTATAGAAAATTACTTAACCTCTGAGGTTCTTTATCTATTAAGTAAGACTAGGAAGTGATTTCTAAATTCCCTGGTTGCTCAAATATTCTGTGACTCTATGCTTGTTTCCAGCAGAAACTTTTTAGAACTTTGATAGATTGAGACTATTTTTTATTATTGAGAGTTTAGAACGTTTCTAGCTTCAAAACTTCAAAACCAAATTGCTTTTGGTTATGCAATGCAAGAGTTTAAGACCATGGTCAAATCTAGGAAAATACCTATCAAGTTTCTTTCACATATGAAGTACTACTGCTGGTGCATCCTAACAGACACAGGAATTCTGATGTTTTGTTTTATATGATTTCAAAGTATGGTACATTTATCATTGTATTAATTGTATTACTAAATACATTCCTAAAGGAAAGAACTTCCCTTCTGATAAAGCATCAGTGAGAACCAAACCTTTTCCTTCCACACTTCCATGTATAGTGATTAGATGAATTTTCCACAGACTAGCTTCTAGGTTCTCTTGTATTGTCCAGATACTTCCAACTGCCATTAGAAATATGTGAAATTGACCTTCTTGTGAATAGTACACAGTGAGTGACTATGAACTTCATAAATTTATACCACTAAATCCTAACTAAACATATCCCCCTATTGGGCTCACTTCAGCTAGATCTCAGCAATGCCCAGGACCCCTCCTGCTCCATGTAACACAAGGATCCATGTGACAGAACGTTTAATGGACTGAATCATGTCTCCCCCAAATTCATATGCTGAAGCCCTAAATCCAACATGACTGTATTTGAAAAGAAGGCCTGTAAGGAAGTAGTTAAGGTTAAATAGGTCCTAATGGTAGGGCGCTAATCCGATAGAACTAACGCCCTTATAAGAAGAGTAGAGAGAACAGTGATTCTTGTGTGCGTGCTGAAGAAAGACTTGCTCAGCAAGTTAGGAAGTGAGGACTCAGGAGAAACCAAACCTGTCGACACCTTGAGTGTGGATTTCCAGCTTCCAGACTGTGAGAGAATAACTTTCTGTTATTTAAGCATTCAGTTAGTAGTATTTTACTGTAGCAGCCCTAGCAAATTAAGTAATACAGTGGGGAAAATAAGGTGACAAGAGTCAGGGGGTCTTATCTGATTTTGATTAAAATGGCTTAATGCTGCAACTTTTACAAAAATATATGAGTCGAGGTTTTGCTTTCACTTGGGATGTAAGAGGATGAAGGAGAGCATTGATCTCAACCTAGCAACAGGTGAAATCTATATAATCAAAATACTCACAACTTCTCTGGAGTGTATCAGAGAGTGAGATTGGAAGACAATCAGATGGATTGAATTCCGAAGAGTGATCAGGTCCTTTTATAAAATACAGACACAAGAACTATTTCACCTTTGATAGAGCACTGGAGGAAGAGTCAGGCACCGTAAAAAAGGATAAGAAAATTCTGAATTCATGTTAGAGTCTAGACTAACATGACAGTATACTTAAGCACAGGGGTTCAGTTCAGTTCAGTTCAGTTGCTCAGTCATGTCTGACTCCTTGTGACCCCATGGACTGCAGCACATCAGGCTTCCCTGTCCATCACCAACTCCTGAATCTTGCTCAAACTCATGTCCATCGAGTCAATGGTGCCATCCAATCATCTCATCCTTTGTCATCCCTTTCTCCTCCTGCCTTCAATCTTTCCCAGCATCAGGGTCATCAGTTCTTCACATCAGGCGGCCAAAGTATTGGAGTTTCAGCTTCAGCATCAGTCCTTCCAATGAACAAGCACAGGGGTTAGCAAACTTCCACTCATGAGCTAAATCCAACTTTCTGCCTTTTAAAATATATTGTATCATTGGGAAAAATTTAAGAAACAGTACATCATGACACATGGAAATTATATGACATTCAAATTGCAGTGTCTCTAAAGTTTTGGGGGGATACAGTCATCATCATTGCTTATGTTTTGTCTGTATCTGCTTTTGCACTGCAGTAATGGAAGTGAATAGTTGCAATAGGCATATGGCCTGCAGAGCCTAAAGTATTTACTATCTGGCCCTTTACAAAAAAGTTTTTGTCCCCTGGTTTAGAGCCTTGTGACACCTAGACACAGGGAAGTTGCACTTACCTGGCAGCTGTCATGCCAGGTCTCTACCATGTTCCCACAAGGGTTGAGGGCAGGAGAGGAGAGCTGAATTCCTTGGCAGTTGCTGTTCAGTCACTCAGTCGTGTCCAACTCTTTGTGACCCCATGGACTGCAGCACACCACACCAGACCTCCCTGTCCATCACCAACACCCAGAGGATACTCAAACTCATGTCCATTGAGTCGGTGATGCCATCCACCCATCTCATCCTCTGTCATCCCCTTCTCCTCCTGCCTTCACTCTTTCCCAGCATCAGGGTCTTTTCTAATAAGTCAGTTCTTTGCATCAGGTGGCCAAAGTGTTGGCACTTCAGCTTCAGCATCAGTCCTTCCAATGAATATTCAGGACTAACTTCCTCTAGGATACTTACAGTCCAAGGGACTCTCAGGAGTCTTCTCCAAACACCTTGGCAGTACTCTGACATAAAGCTACTTCTTCTTCCCCAGAACTTTCTCTCATACAAAGCAAGAGCTGCATGCCACCATAGGAGTGCAAGGAAATCCTTCTACACACATCTTTTCCTTTCCTAGGCCAGGAAAAGATCCAACATCTGAGGGGAAGGATAGGAGTAAAACCCACAGGACGGTATGGAGAGGCAGGAAATTCTTCTATATCCCTAGTCTCCCTGCTGAGGAAGAGACAGAAGTGTGTGTACCTTGGAAGGAACTAAATCAAGAGCAAACCCAAACTCAGCTCAAGTACTGAGTAGACTGACTCAACTCTCTACACTAACAGCTTTCAGAAGAAGCAATGTTTCCTTTTCCAGGTAGAAATGCTATTGACCTCAGTTTCTATTGCTTCCCCGCCCCTACCCACCCCCCAAATAACCAACATAGTACCAAAAAAAAAAAAAAAAAAAAACAAAAACAACTATCAGACATAAAAGAAGAAGCAAGGAAAAGAAAACCTGACCTACTGTCAACAGAAAATCTCAATAGAACCAGATGAAGAGATGACTTACGTGTTAGAATTATCAAACAAAGGCTATAAAATAAATACAATTCACATGTCAAAGGTCTGGTGGAAAAGATAGACAAAATGCATGAACATATAGTATATTACAATAGACAGATGGAAACTGTTTTTAAAAGTTAAATGGAAATCCTAGGAATAGTTAGAATATTACAGTTGAATAATTTCTTTGACAGGTTAAGTAGCAGGCCAGACACAGCTGAAAAAAATCAGGGGGAGATAGTCAATAGAAATTATACAAATTGAAATACAAAGAGGAAAAAAAAAACAGGGAGGGTAGAACAGTGCCCACCAACAAATGTAACTGTTTTGTAACTGGAGGCTCGGAAGGAGAAAAGAGAGAGAGAATGAGGTAGAAGAAATATTAAATTAAAAGAGTTAATGGGAAGGACTTACATTATCAATAATATGAATATTAATAATGAAAGAGAAGTCACTGGTATAGGCCCCACAGACATTAAAAGGGCAATAAGGGACTATATTTTACCTTCTCCATTTCTCCTACTTCGTGTACATAAATCTGACACCTTGATGAAAAGTATAAATCCACTTAACAGCACAAATTCTCATAGCTCTTTCAACAAAAATATATATCTGAATAGAGCTGTAGCTATTAAATAAAGTTGATTCATATTTTTAAAACTCTTTCATTTTGTGGATTTTTTAAAGTTAAGGTTTCACCACATGAAATTGGAGAGGGGGGCATAATTCAGTCCACATCAGGTATTGGGACTGGCACTCTGTACAGGTGGCCTCTAAAGATCAGAGGGTTGAGGTGGAGCCAACCATGAAGAATGAGGACAAGAGCCTCATGGGTGGGGAGAACTGTGGGCATAGGACACCTTCAAGTATTAGAGTTTGGGTTATCAAGAGAAAAAAGAAATCCAGCTATTTCCAGTCCAGTCAGAAGTGAGACTTTACAATCAAACCTCTCATCTTCAGATTTCTATTCAAAAGTCGCCACGCCAGCAATTGAAACTGGCAGTGGAACAAGGTCAGAAAGCATACAAAGAGAAGAGACTAATTATGGGCAGATGGGAATAGCAGCTTGATTTCCAACTCCAACCAACACTACTCACTGAAACCGGTTCACTTAAAAGCCACCTCGTGAAGGATGACTTCTTGGGGTGTCTCATTAAGACTTCAGTGACTAGACGCCTGCTCCATTGATGGTGATTTTCAAGCATTGCCCAATTCTAGTGGGAAGGAAGATGCCTCAGAAAGTTCTAAAGGTCTCATTGGCTAATGTTTACAGAGATTCTTAATCTCAGTCTTTCTAAGTCAACTGAAAAATATTTGACATCACATGTCAGCAAAGACTTCTTATGGGCGCTGGTTGAAGTCTGCGGCTGTAGTTTTCCGCTGTTTACCAAGCAGCACTGCCCAGCAGATTATGGTTGAGACGTGCTCCAGGCAGGAACGGGGAATGTGAAACACAGAAATCCTTCCACATCTATTCAACCACACCCCATTTTTATTATCTCCACACAGGGAGGTGAACAGAGAGAACTACCAAAGACAACATGAGCATGGTTTATGCTTGATTCACTGTTTGCTCCCTCTGACGGCATAATTAGCAGCAGCAGCAGCATCCCGGCGCTATGAACAAGCATCCATCTTGCCGAGTTCAGGCCGGGGAAAGCGTTCCTTTGAAGAGAAGCCTTTAAAGACTTGAAGTCTTAGCTTAATTCACTCAGACTCTTCATGTAACTTTGTGGTGTTACTTTTTAGTTATCCTCTAATGAAGAATTGTATTTTTTAAAAAAATTAGCTGTCTTTACCGTGCATAAGATTCTGTTGTTTGTTAAAAAGAAATATACAGTATGGCACGAGGAACTATATTCAATATTTATAATAACCTATAATGGAAAATAACCTAAAATATGTGTGTTTATATGTATAAAACTATCACTTTGCTGTACACCTGAAACTAACATAATATTGTAATTCAATTATAATAGAAAATATAATGCCAAGGGCTTCCTAGGTGACTCAGTGGTAAAGAATCTGCTTGCCAGCCAGGAGACCCAGGTTCTACCACTGGGTCTGGAAGATTCCCTGGAAAAGGAAATGAGAACCCACTCCAGTATTCTTGCTAGGGAAATCCATGGACAGAGGAGCCTGGTGGGCTACAGTCCGTGGGGTCACAAAAGAGTCGGATAGGACTTCAGTTCAGTTCAGTCGCTCAGTCGTGTCCAACTCCTTGCGACCCCATGAATCGCAGCATGCCAGGCCTCCCTGTCCATCACCAACTCCCAGAGTTCACTCAGACTCACGTCCATCGAGTCAGTGATGCCATCCAGCCATCTCATCCTCTGTCGTCCCCTTCTCCTCCTGCCCCCAATCCCTCCCAGCATCAGAGTCTTTTCCAATGAGTCAACTCTTCGCATGAGGTAGCCAAAGTATTGGAGTTTCAGCTTTAGCATCATTCTTTCCAAAGAAATCCCAGGGCTGAACTCCTTCAGAATGGACTGGTTGGATCTCCTTGCAGTCCAAGGGACTCTCAAGAGTCTTCTCCAACACCACAGTTCAAAAGCATCAATTCTTCGGTGCTCAGCTTTCTTCACAGTCCAACTCTCACATCCATAAAAACCATAGCCTTGACTAGACAGACCTTTGTTGGCAAAGTAATGTCTCTGCTTTTCAATATGCTATTTAGGTTGCTCATAACTTTTCTTCCAAGGAGTAAGCATCTTTTAATTTCATGGCTGCAACCACCATCTGCAGTGATTTTGGAGCCCAAAAAAATAAAGTCTGACATTGTTTCCACTGTTTCCCCATCTATTTCTCATGAAGTGATGGGACCAGATGGATAGGACTTAGTGACTAAACAACAACAACAAACAACAATAAAATACACACTATATGCTTTGCCATCAAAGGGTAAGTATATTTTTGTTCGATAGATTCTAGAAGTCATACTCCTTTGATATCCAGAAAACTGGTTAATTTAAGTAATGGCCAAGGAAAATTAAAATTTAGCTTTTTTATATTGCATTTTGTACTTACATAAATGATAAATAGAATAATTGCTTATCTAGTTTTCTGTGGTTTAATTTGATCTTAAATGGGCAGAATTGGAAGAAACTTTTAAAAGTACTCTGAAAATCTGATTGTAACTATTATAATCAAACAGAATCTTACATTGTCCATCATGAGATATATTAAAATATCTACTTGTACATGAACACAAACCTTTGAAATTTGAGTATGTATGCTATAATGTATACATTTATTTAAATCCAGCTTCTTTTTAATGAGCTATGATTTTTCTTTCTATTAAAATCACTTAAGCAGTTATTTAGTAAGATACATTACCTTAAAACTACTACTGTAGATTGATCAATTTTAAATGACAATTACTTAGTTGACAAATCTAATTGCTGCAAAGATTGTCAACAAAACCTGTATATTCTTGCTTTTCTTGAAGGGCCAATTTGAGGATCTTTTTCTGTTTTTGGTTTGTACTAATAATCTTTTCTTCTTACAAATAATTCCAAGTTTACTTTATTACAGATGGTATTTGTCTATGGCCAAAAACAGTTTCCAAAATGCACCCTAGCTCAATAAACTAGTTTAAAAAGCATCTTTAATAAAAATAAACAGTCAAGAGAGAGATTAACAAGAATCAAAACTCCTTAGAGCATCATAAATGGCCCTTTTCACCTCACTGGTCCTGTTTTTTTTTTTTAAATCTAGAATACAAACATATAAGAAACAGAAAATTGTGTGACCATATACGTGATTTAATGGGACACAGTCACTTTAACAGCAGCCACGTGTACTGTTTTCAAAGCAGGATCTTGTACATCTCTCTAAACTGTGCCAGATAAGAATAGTCACTGAATTTGGTACCATTTACATGGTTTGGGCTGAAACCCTGGACAGTTGTTTGAATAGACAGGAATATTAACTTTTCTGAACTTTTCTGACCTCTGAATTTAGATTTTTAACTTGGCAGGAAGTTATGTTTTTAATAAAACATCTGAATGCCTACTACTTGCCAGGCACTGAGGTATATATCCATAAACAGAAATATACTTGGTCTCAGCCATCATTAATTAAATAATTATTAACATCTGAAAGATAGTTGTATTCCCTATCATCTTTTATCAGTTACATTGCCAATCAATGGTCTTTATAAAGAGATTGTTATTAGAATTTAAGAAAATGAAATGCAAGTTCCATCTCAAAAGTAACGTGTTAAAACCAGCAGTGTTAGGTTGTTCTGAACATGTACTGCCACCCAATGGAAATGTGCCCCAATGGCACTGGTCTGTAGGTCTGGAGACCGTACATCCTTCTGGAGAAGTAACGGTGGTGGTTTAATTGCTCAGTCGTGTCTGGCTCTTGCGACCCTGTAGGACTGTAGCCCACCAGGCTCCTCTGTTCGTGGTATTTCCCAGGCAAGAATACCAGAGTGGGTTACCATTTCCTTCTGCAGAAGTAACACTATTATGCAAACCATTCAGTGTGGTAGATGTTTTGCCCAGAATGAACTGATTGTCCTAGGAGAGTGGCATGGGGCATGGAACTTTAACTAAAAATATTTTCCTCTTTATCCCAGCAAAAAAAAAAAAAATCCTTTTCCAAGATTTGATCTGAGGTTACCATAGTGAAATAATGAAACTGTCTATAAATATCTTGAGTGATATCAAGTAACAGTAGCCATTTCATAGAAACACTGCCAACATGCTGCAGGTTACATTTCATCATATGTACAAGTTGTATAGGGAAGGAATTAGGCTGGAAATAAACGATGGAATAGACCACAGTTTCTTATGGTTTGCAGGACTCAAAATCTCAGCCTTAATTTTGTTTTAATTTTTGTAGAGTCAGCCTGATTCTTATGTATTAAGGGTAATTTGTTAGGGGTCCTGACAAACTCAGGAGGAATGGATTAGAATGTTCCTCAGTATCCCTTCCACCCTCATGATCACATTATTGATGTAACTGTTTAAGCCTCTAACAAAAAGTATTTAAAGGGAGGGAATTTGTAACTACCTCAAGAATTCTTAAAATCATTTGTTATGTTAGGTATTTTTAAAAAGATAATAAATAGGCATATTCACATTTTTATTGATAAAGAAATTGAGATAGGGAATATATTGTCCCTTGGCATGTTTTTAAATAAGAAGACATTTTGGTGTCAAAGACTTGGGTTATGAAGGGAATATATCATTCTGAAGGAGCTAAGGTTATTTCTAGTACAGTAAAAATGTTGCTGTGAAGGCTCTTTATGCCCCAGAATGCCACTTCTCCTTTTCCCCTAGGGAGTTAACAAAAGGAAACTGATTGGGACCCCAGTGCATAGGAACCAGAGCTCCCTTTTTAAATTTAGTTGTTAAGAAGGTGTGAGCATCATAATATCCTGCTGGGCATGCTAAAAATTTTTCCAGAGCAGCAGTTGCCTTACTAAATTTATCATTTGACTACCTTAACACCCCAGTCTCCAAAGGGATTAATTACCTAACAATGTATCATGTGACTATTTATGTTATATTATGAAATGTGACAAGAGAGATTAAGTTGGTTTAATGAAGAATGTTATGGTAAATTTCTAGTATAGATTTTCTGACTAGGTGATTAAAGCCAGGCTTCATGGAGGCTTTGCAGAGTTTTTCTGCTTAATGAAGTGTCAGAAGTGATAAACATCATTTAGTCATTCAACAAACATCGATTGCATACTTATTATGTGCTCTGTTGTGGATACCTTGCTGTACATGTGGATATCAAGATAAGTAACAAGACAGAATCTTTGCTTGGTCAAGGAGGAATACTACTGTGGCTTGACCAGAATGTGCTGACTGATGGTCTAAGACAGAATTAGTTCAAAATGTGAATCCCAACTACTGAATGCAGGAGTGTTGGCACATTTACATTAACTGATTATCATGTTAATTAATACATGTTACTATAATTAGAAGCTACTCTGTTCCATTAAAAAATACCTATTAAATTTTTAACAGAAATTGTACCAAAGATAGTATCTTTTAGTCAGAAGAAAGTTTCTGTAATCGAACCAGATTACTTTGATAAAAAGTACTCTACTAAAAAAGTTATAAATGTTGTATGTATGTAAGATACATTGTGATACTCTACTGATAAGTTAAACACATGAGAATACAATTGCTCTGCTGGGACCTCATGAATAGATTTGTCTTGAAGGAATTTGCTAGAGGGCTACAGGCCTTGTCAGGAGGCAGTGTCTTCTGTCTCACTTGTAATTCATTGGGACTGGGAATCACTAGAGAACTACATGTAAATTGCAACCCTCCTGTTGACTTGCACGAGTCACAAAAGGATCTGTCTTCCTCCCCATTTGTCTTAATCATGACCAAATTCTCCAAGTACAGAAGCGACTTCCATCTTAATTCTGACAAGCTCCTCAGGGTACCAGTTAGCAAATTCACTCTTTCACTGATAGCTCTCAAATGACCTTAAAGTTGACAACTTTCTAAAATTGCCCAACTGAGTCCCAGGGAATAACTTATGAACAGAAAGTTACTGGTTTTGATCTGTGTGTTGGTTTACTGTATACATCAGAAGGTGAGTGGACTAGTAAGTATCTTCATAGGCTATTCATGTTTGAATCTTGATTTTCGTGATTAGAGTTACTTTAATTGCCCAACTTTATTCCATTATATTTAACTTTATCATCCATCATTAATAACATCAACTGTTTGTAGAACCCTCTGTTATCCTTCTAGTTTTCTAACTCCTTTTAAGGGAGATATTTTGTTTTCTTTTGACAGAATTTATATCTGTTCTTCTCCCTTCCAGTGGGCTGAGGGAAACAAACTGTTCTGTGGGGGAGTTATGTTTAATGTGAAAAGATTTCTATTCTACGACCTCATCTGGACTTTCTAATTTAGACAGTATACAATAAAACTTGATTATTTTGGAAGATAAAAGCAATGTCTTTGGATTGATTTCATCAGTAATAGATTGGTGCTTTATGAATGGGCAAACCCCTCAACTAGTTAATTAAGGAATATAATAAGCAGTTCAGAAGCCATGTTGTACTTCATATAGGCCTTTAGTGACAAAATGAAAACGTTTTGAGTATTTGTGATTTCTCCAGAGCCACCCTCATCCTCCCACTTGCAGACATCACTTTGTCCTTTCTTTGAATTCTGAGGTGTTTTCTGTATCTTTAAGACCATGCAATGTTTCTTGTTTGTCTGTTCCTTCCCATGGTCATTGCCCAATGACACCAGGTCCAGCCAACTTCTATCCACAAGGATCTGAGTTTGCCCACAGCTATGTCTCCTGATTGTCCCTGATTTCTGTTCTCAGTTCTGTGCTCTGTTCTCAGCTGCTGCTTGTCCCTGGAACTAGTCCCGGTCTTAGAAACTAGCCAGAAGAAGCTGACCTACAAGAGCAATAAAAGAGAGATTTTCTCGGCCCTCTCCAACTCTGTGGACCTGTGGGGCTGTGGTGGTAGCTGGTCGGTGGCTGTCAGTTTCCAGCAATGCCCTTCCATTCTCATTATGGGCATTAGTCCCTCGAACCTTCTCAACAACCCCAGAAAGTAGATAATCCCTTTATAGACACGGAAACAGATTTCGGGAGGTTCAATCACAGGTCTTCACTGGCATAGCTAGTAACAATCAGAGCCAGGATTTGAACCTGACACTGGGGATCATGCTGTTAATTATTACAGGTCAGATACCATACCATGTACAGTGCCTATGCCATTTGGATTTACCAGCTAAAATAAGTGAAATGTAACACAGATGACCTAATCAGTTATATTTTATTTGATATATTTGGACTTTAGAACCTCTTGAATTCATATATGAATTTATGGTAGCTAATAGTTTTGAGCAGATATGTGCTGGACCCTAGAGCTTTACATATATTTTCTCACTTAAATCTTACAATTACAATGTAGAAAGGCAGGCACTAATATCTTTTTAATAAACATTTTACTGAAGTAACACATATGGAAAAATGTATAGAATCCTAGATGTATAATTCAATAAACTTTTACAAATTGAAAGAACTGTGCAGGTCAAAAAAATGAGCATTACTGCCATCCAAGGAGAACTCCTCATTCTCTCTCCCAGTCACTATCCCCTGACCCCAGTTGTAGGCACTATTGTTCTTTGCACGTAAAATAATTGAAAACAGATGCACAGCATGCTTAAATAACTTGCTCCAAATCAGAGGTCTGGGAAGAACTGAGGGTTGAAGTAGGTGTTTCTTCTTCATTGTACTTTATCCCTTCTGATAGAATTTTATGGTTTCCATTGTAAGTGCTTGCTATGAGTAGGTATTAGGCAAAGAGTTGTTTACTCATAATGTATTGAGTCCTCAAATTATCCCAAAGGGGTAATACTGTAGTCCACCTCTTACCACTGAAGAAATCAAGGATAAGAGAATTTCAGTGATGCCTTGATAGAAAGTAGTAGAACTAGGATGTGAGCCTAAACCCGATTTATTCAGAGTTGATGCTTATGGGAAATAATCTGAAAAATAAATAATGCCCCCCAAATAACATTTCTGAAGAGGAGGTTTCAAAAGAGCTCCTTCCATTTTCTTGCAGGTTTTTGTATCTCAGGTTCCACTTGAGGCCTCCACATCACTTTTGTCCTTGAGCACCATCACGTGTACCATATAAAACAACACTCATTGGACTGAATTCTGCCTCTTGGTCATAGTTATACAGTTGTAGCATTAGCGTGTTATTTTTACCTGCTAACTAAAGGGTTATATTATCTATTTTTTGTATGCTTGCCTGGGAGATCCCATGGACAGAGGAGCCTGGTAGGCTACAGTCCATGGGGTCACAATTGTTGGATACCACTTAGCGACTAAACCACCACCACCACTGTTATCTGTCTGGGGCTTCCCTGGTGGCTCAGATGGTAAAGAACCTGGCTGCAGTGTGGGAGACCGGGGTTTGCTCACTGGGTCATTAATCCTTTGACTCTGAATTGCACATAGATTGACTACCAGATGCCTGCCATTTGCCAGCTATTCCATGTTCCCGGAGTCCAAAAACCTTTCTACTGTGAGTGGTTTGCAGTCACTTGAGGCTATCAAATAGATCTGCCAACGCAGTACTCCTGGCTTTTCTGAAAGTGCTACCAGCTCATTCTGTGTTGCTATTAGAGTTGGCTCACATGGCCCTTGACCTGAGGTGTCCCTCTGTGGTCTTGTTGCAACCCTCTCAGCTACATACCCTGGTTCATATAATATTTGCAAATAGGTAATGTTTTTGAAAGTATCAGACCCTATTTGGGAGTGAATAGTACTGTGATTTTCGTTACTTGCTCTTTTTTTTTCTCCCTTCAGATCAGATTTTGGACAGTTTCTCTGTTTCATATTATAATTCCCAGTTGTATCGGCATTCATATTTCCAAGTTGAATCTCATTTCACGACTTTCTGCCATATTTCCAGCCTCTTTTTTTCCATGCTATGTTACATCGTCTATTATAACAATTTCAAACAACTGCCAGCTTGACACATTTATCAAGCTAGCAGAGGATACACTGTAACCCCACCCTCTACCAAACAACTAATAAAGATATTAAATTAACCTGATTTCACTCCAGTACTATAGAGGCCTTACTGGACACCTTCCCTTTGTCTGGGGATGGCCATTTATCACTGTTTTTGGATATCATACTCTGGCTTATTTTCAGTCCATGAGACAGGGCTTCCATACAAATAAACCTACCTCAAGGGAGACTTTTGTCTTGTAATATATTAGCTGTGATATTAAAGATCAGTTCTATTAGGTCTACTGAATTCTTTCCTTTACACTAATTTTGGTAATTCATTCAAAAGAGGGATTAAGTGTGCCTGGCATTAGGCACACTGTATTTTGTTTAGAATTCCATTATTCCAGATGTTCAGAATGAGCAGCTGTGGGCATTTCAGAGGAGAAAATTAAAATATTTCCAGGTACCCCATTATGTGGATAAATGCTGGAAACAGTTGATCATACACACACACACACACACATATATGAGTCTCTATGTGTGTATTCACAGATGTGCCTGCATGAGAGATCACATGGTGGTGGGTGAAGCAGAACCACAAAAGAGAGAAAGCACTGAACAGCTCTCTCATCTACTCCAGGCTCTGACACTGATTGAACCAAGTTAACACAACTGACCTTATAAAGTCTCAGTTTCTTCATAAGTAAAATGTCTACATCAAAATTATTTCTACTACCCAGTGTGGCATGTGAATGTATTTTTTTCTTTTTCCCTTTTAATATTTGATTTTTAAATCAGAACAAGCAACATTCCTTTAAGATAGCCTGAGCAAACTTGTATATTATATGACTCTTTTTTGAGCACTATGTTAGGGGATTCAGGCTTTCTTGGTACCTAAGCAGAAAATATTTGATTCTGGAACCAAACTTTAGGGAGGAAGTGGAGGATTTGCCAATACTGTTATTTGCAGAATAGGACGGAGCTATATCACATACCCTGCACTGGAAAATTTACCCTTAAGTTTGTTCCTGAGTGTTTCTAACAATAAAATGGAAACTTCCTTGCCTCTGTAGAGCTTCTGCTTTAGAGATGCACAGAATTTTAGATCTGGGAAGATGTATGAAGGTCAACTATTCAGTCCCTCATTTTAGAAGACCTAACTGCCCTTAACTTTCTTCTGCATGCAAAATAGAGAGAGTCACAAGTTCATAGCAAAAGCATGGTCCTGACTTTAAATTCCACTTGCAGCAGAAGCCAGGACCTGCCTGCCACAAATGAGTAAGCGAGAGGCACAAAGAAAGGTGTCAGACACCATCCATGCTTCTAGGGAGTGGGTAAGGAAGGCAAGGCCAACCAACCTGCTTCCAAAGCCAGAGGAGGAGACTTTGTCCCTGGATTTTCATCAGGTTTTAATTCACAGTTTGAATGTAAGACAAGTGGTCATGACCTTCCACCTTGGTTTACCTCTCAGAGCTTAGAGTGAAAGTACAGGTGAGGCAAACAGTGAGGGGACATGTTGCACCCCTGCTTCCCCAAAGCATAAGAGAGTTGCAAAGTTGTTTATTCACAAAAGCAGTAAAACCAAAGAAAAGTCTGTACTTTAATCAAATGCATGTCATTTGAAAGCCAAGTTTCCTAGAGTAAATTATGTCCATTTCTATTACCAGTGAAATATCTCTATCCTTTAATTAAGTGATCTGCAACACATGAAGTAATGAGATGCTGCATGTTTCAAAAATTATACAAATACTTTGCAATCACTGGATTCTAAAAACAGTTTCATAAACTATCAAATGTGCAAACTGGAAAAAGAGAAATAATCTCTTATTTTCACAAAAAGTGTGTAATTGCATAGATGAGTGAGTAAAAGAATGCCCACCAAAACAGAATATTTATCTCAAGGTTGTAAGATTTAGGATAATTTCCCCTTTGTCTTTAAACTTTTCATGTATGGCTTAAACAGTCTAAGTAAAAAATTCTGTTGTACTCTAAAAAACCAGAACTTGCTGTATTTACAAAAGTATAGAGCTAGCTTTGATTATCTCCAGAACGCTTGAGCTTACTGTTTGTGGCATGTACTTCTGTGTGTCGTGTCGGCCATTCAGTCTCCTCTTAAACCTCCATTATCTGTTCCTCTTCAACCTCACTCTGATGGAATGCTCTTTTGAATCTTACTAATAATGTGTCCTTTTAAAAGGCTTGATGCTGTTTTTCTTAATTTTTTCAGTTTTCTATAGTCCAGACACCAACTGGCTCTATATTCCTTGAATATCTCTTCCCATAATTTTCAATGATGCTGAAATTTTCTCTTCCTCCTTCATCCCATGTGCGCATTCCTTCTCCATGCTACCCCTGAAATGAGCTGGGCTCCCCCTCCATCCCTTCTCCTCATTCACTTCTTTTGTACACCCAACCAGTTTCATGATTCTAACCACTCAGGATTCTACCACATAGAAAGTGAGAGCCTCTGGATGCCAGGCATTGCGCCAGGTGGTGAGGATCCAGTCCCCAAGAAGACACGTTGTCTTTAAGGAACTTACGAAGAATGGACAATGTTAGGTTATTCAGCTTGCTAAACTGGAAGTTAGAATCACACTGAGAAATGCAAGGAAGGAAACCTAGCCTAGCCTGGAAAGTGAGGTAAGACTTCGTTAAAGAAAGGATCAGTCATTTCAGAAATAGAGCACAGTGCAGACAAAGGCACAAAGACATGAGAAGGCACAATAGACAGTGGGAGCCATAAGCAGCCTGTTGTTGCTGAGCCTGCAAGACAGGGATGCCCACAGAAGGCGGATAACAGAGTGCCTCGTGTGATATGCTAGTGCTACGGACTGCCTTGTGTCTCCCCCAAATTCATATTTGAAGCCTTAACCCATAATGTGACTGTATTTGGGGACAGGGTCTTATGGGAGTCTGAGCCAGCAGGGAAGCTCTTTACGGAAGTAATTAAGGTTAAATGAAATCATAAGGGCAGGGTCCCTGATCCAATAGGATTAGTGCCCTTATAACAGGGCCACCAAAGGGGATTGCCCTCAGTCTCTTTCCGCCATGCGAGGGCACAGTGAGAAGGCAGCCTTCTGTGAGCCAGGGAGCGTGTACTTGCAGAACTGCTGACACCCTGATCTTAGCCTTCTAGCCTCTAGAGCTGTGGTTAAGCCAACTAGTCTGGTATTTTGTTATGGCAGCCTGAGCTGACTAAGGCAGTGAGGGAGTCTGGACTTCATCCTGCAGAGCAGGGATTCTTCACAGGGAAGTACTGCTGCCAGGGGTATTTTGGAAATTTGAGAGGGAGGTTTTGTGTGTGTGTGTGTGTGTGTGTGAGACTGTCACAGCAATTGCCAGGTGCTATTGGCATTTACTGGGTGAAGGCCAAGGGTTTAGATGTTTTCCGCTTCGTGGAGCATTCTCATGCAGTGGAAGAAATATCCGACACCTACCAGACATTTATGTAGGTGAAAAACATGTTTATCTTTTCTGGGTCCAGAACCAATCTTCACTTTACACAAAAATACCGAGTATTTCAATATAATTTAATATACATTGAACTTTTTCAGGAATGTCACTATCTGTAAATAGAGGAAAAAGTATTTTTAAATGTTTTAACATTATTCAGAATTTCATGAAATTGAGTTGCTACAATTAAAGTGACTCTTGGTGTTCATGTTTTGAACGTGTATGCCAGTATCAGTTGGTACGGATTATTGTCACATGTGGTGTTTCAACATACAGATGTAAACATCTGTTTACTTTATCATGCCTTTTAATATTTTGTGTCTGGGCATTGACTATTGAAATATAAGTACTTTATGTTTTTCTTTTATAATACAATTAGAAAGAATTCTAGTTTTCTGCATTGTTTTGTAGTAAATATATACAGGAAGGTTCTACTTCTCTGTAGATTTTATTTTAGGATAATGAAAAGGATATTGTTATAAAAATAGGAGGATTAAGAACTGCTGCTATGGAAGACTGGGACCTTGTGGAGAATTTTAAGGCAATTTTTTTTTTTTTTTTGGATGTATCTTAATCTCTTCAGAGCCCTTAACTTTTTCCTCTTTTCCCAAGGGTTCAGAGGTGGGTAGGACATAAAAGTCCTTCTTCCTACCTCCCTCTCACTGGAGGGTACTGTTGCATGGGAAATCTGTCCAAGCTTCCTCTTTGAAAGTCACTGAATTAAGGCCTTGGGCTTGACTGCAGAGGCATAGAATGAATCTAAGGAGAGGAAACCACCCATTTCGATACTGTGTTAGCCAGCCTCATCAAAACCCTACTCCCCACTACTGTCAGTCTCAAGAACTGTGGTAACCTGAAGAACCTCTGTCCCTTTCCCTGCTGCTGCTGCTAAGTTGCTTCAGTCGTGTCCGACTCTGTGCGACCCCATAGATGGCAGCCCACCAGGCTCCCCTGTTCCTGGGATTCTCCAGGCAAGAACACTGGAGTGGGTTGCCATTTCCTTCTCCAATGCATGAAAGTGAAAAGTGAAAGTGAAATCGTTCAGCCATGTCCGACTCTTCGAGACCCCATGGACTGCAGCCCACCAGGCTCCTCCGTCCATGGGATTTTCCAGGCAAGAGTACTGGAGTGGGGCGCCATTGCCTTCTCCGTCCCTTTCCCTGAGGTTGTACTTGTTTCAGGATGAATGAAGTCCTGGGCTCATGGGAGCCAGGAGTGTATGTGGCCATGTTGGTTTTGTGTTTGGCAAGGATAACAAAATGATCAAGGTGTCTTTCAGCCACACTAAGTCACACAGCAATAGCTCTGTGAGTTGGTTATCAATACTAACTGAGGGTTACCAGTACTCCCAGCCATACCCAACCCAGCTTCTTTGCCCAAACCTAGCTCTGTGACTGCTGCTCTAGCCTTCCATGGTAAAGCTTTGAAAACCCCATTTCTACAGGCTGGTGAACTTTGCCTTGATGTCACATATGAGACTGGCAGAAGGATCACAGGCCTCTCTTATCTGGACCAAGCGGAAGAAGATGCTTTGATGCTGGGGATTCTGGCCCACCACTCCCTCCCCTCTCATCAGTGCTGCAGCTGGAGCCACCTGTGTTGTAGACTAGCCCTCAGTTCCTTGAAGGAGGGGTTACAATTCCAGTGGATTCCCAGGAGATGGGGGTTTGCTCCAGGTTATGACAATGGATTCATGGGCCTGGGCTGAGCTTTGATTGCTAGACCAGGCTGATTGTCTCCATTGGGGCTCTAGCATTTCAGATATACTTTGCTCATGGTTGGGTTAGTGACCCAGGAGACCACATCCATTAAGAGAAGTCTGAGGGAAATCCTGAGATGCTAGGACCATTGATCACGTGCTTCCTACACCATACTTCAGTCTTCACCTACCTGGCTAGAGGTCCATGACTTGACCTTCTTGTAAATGAGCTACCCCTTTTCTTCTTTTCAGACTTCAGCTAGCATGAGCTAGGTTCTCCCACAAAGCTCCATGCCACCTCTGTGCCATTGGTTGTGAAGAACCATGCCACTTATGAGGAAGCATATTCCCCAGTGCTGGTCTCCTTGCCCTTATTTGCATCACAGATAAAACTGTGATTGACTTAGAGTTCATCTTCAAGGCAAGAAGATAGACAAACTCTTTTAGGATTCACAAGTGCATTGACACAGATTTAATAGAATTTTATTGGGCTCCCAACCACTTTGGAGAGAACCATAGTGTTCTGTGTGAAGACCAAGTTTGTGCAGCTCTGCTTCTGGAAATAGATGATGGCCTAAATATGTCTTTTAACTGGTGTCAATTTCCCTAATTCCTGAGCTCCTGGATTGGCTCTTGGGATGCCCTCCAGAGATGTTTCAACCTCATCTAATTTTGGAAAGGAGATAAACAGAAGGTCTTACAGACACGCCTTGTCTGAGTATACCCTAACACTATGTGTGGAGGTTGTGGTGCCTTCCCCCACCCCGCCAACAGGTTCCCTTTCAGGAAAGAAGGATCTGTTACCTTAGCTGTTGGATGTGCTATCTAAAATACTCTGGGGCTGTTAGTCTCCTTCAGCTTTGGCTTGGCTGAAGAAATCACCATTGCTTGGTGCCATATTCCATTCCTAGCGTGGTCAGCATTCAGTGTGAAGCAATAAAGGCCTTGCCCTTTCTAACCAATGTGGTATGGCTAAGGGAGGATCCTATCTTCAGAGTAACCTAGCAGATCAGCTGAGGCTTCTGTTAAGACTGTATCGCAGATGAACTTCTCTGTCTGACTCATCTTGCTCCTTTCCACAGGTCTTGATCCCAAGAGCACTACCTAATAACATCCTATTTGTCATTCTTAGCCCCAGAGTCGGACGTGAGTCGGTCGCTAAGAGTTGGACATGACTGAGCGACTTCCCTTTCACTTTTCACTTTCATGCATTGGAGAAGGAAATAACAACTCACTCCAGTTCTTCCCTGGAGAATCCCAGGGACAGGGGAGCCTGGTGGGCTGCCGTCTATGAGGTCACACAGAGTCAGACATGACTGAAGTGACTTAGCAGCAGCAGCAGCCCCAGAGAACACAAACTTCAGTAGCTGATGCTAGGAGTGCTCTGAGAAAGCAGATACTGAGATGTGATTTTGGAGCTGGGTCCCCTATCATGGTGCTGAACCAGGATTGTATGCATTGGACTAATTTCTAAGGGTATTGATCAAGGGAAGAGGAGTATAGGTTTGGAAAAGGGAGAGGTTATCAATTGGGATCATGTTTCTCAGATGCAGCGTTTAAACCTCCTGGAGATGGTACACACTGGTTACTAGGATGATCCTTAAGAGTTTGGGAGAAATGGTGGTCCATTCTAAGTGAGGCAGAAGTGCCAAAGTGCTGTGACTTAGGAGGAGAAGGAGATTGAAAGGATCAGAGAAGTGGGCATGCTGGAGCGGGTGTACCTTAAGGCAGAAAACACATCAAGACTGTGTTGCCCTGGAAGGTTCAGAGGATACATCATTTACTCGAGCAATAAAACATGTGCTGGTGAAAGAAGCACAAAGGTCACTCGAAAGCTCCATCAACAGAACTCCTCTGTCGCCCTGGCCGGGGGTGGGGTGGGGGGGTGGGGGTGGTTAATGCCATTATAGAATTAGACCCAATATAGTAATGTGGATAATGGGACTCTGAAACAATATAGACCAGATGGCTCACTTTACCAACAGAATCCTAGTGGGTGAAATGCTGTTATGAGGGTCAAGAAGGGTTCTAACCCACAGAGAGTTATGGATACGGTTAAAGGAACATGGGGTCCCTAATGATAAATAAAATCAAGAATAGGTGATCAAGAAATTAAGCAGTTTCAGTACATATGCACAAAGGAATATTACTCAGCCTTAAAAAGGAATGCATTTGAGTCAGTTCCGATGAGATGGATGAACCTAGAACCTATTATACAGAGTGAAGTGAGTCAGAAAAAGAAAGATTAATATCACATTCTAACGCATACATTCGGAATCTAGAAAGATGATACTGAAGAATTTATTTAGAGGACAGCAATGGAGAAACAGACATAGAGAATAGACTTAATGGACCTGGGGAGAGGGAAGGAGAGGGTGAGATATATGGAAAGAGTAACATGGAAACTTACATTACCATATGTAAAATAAATATCCAAAAAGAATTTGCTGTATGGCTCAGGAAACTCAAAACAGGGCTCTGTATCAACTTAGAGGGGTAGGATGGGGCGGGAGATGGGAGGAAGGTTCAGAAGGGAGGGGATGTATGTATACCTATGGCTGATTCATGTTGAGGTTTGATAGAAAACAACAAAATCCTGTAAAGCAATTAACTTTCAATAAAAAAATAAACTAAAAAAAAAAAAACCCAAGCACTTTCCCAGTTTTCCCATATGGGGCAGTTCTCAGAACTAGAATATATTGACTGAAGAAGAGCTCAGGTGTCCAGGAGGAAGGATTTGCAAACAAATGTGTGTCCTTACTCACTCAGTTGTGTCCTACTCTTTGCGACCCCATGGATGATAACTGTCAGGCTCCTCTCTCCATGGGATTGTCTAGGCAAGAATACTGGAGTGGGTTGTTCCAGGGGGTCTTCCTTACCCAGGGATTGAGCCCTGGTCTCCTGTATTACAGGCAGATGCTTCACTGTCTGAACCACAAGGGAAACCAGAATTTTTACAATGTTGTGTTCTTGTGTTCAGTCGCTAAGTTGTAAACAATAATAATTCCCTATCCTTCCCAAAGGGATCTACAACCATTTATTGAGATAAATACATTCTGAGGAAAGAATAATATACATATATTTTGAGGACTTTTTATATATTGAATGAACTGACATTGATATCTGGTCATCTGAAGTGACTTTATGGGCCCTGGTTAATGTGAGGGTATGTAAGGGACAGATGATAAATGGAGACCTGGTCCACGTCTGCTTCCCAGTGGGTCTACTGCATCCTGGACTATCCTGTGGTCATATACTTTATCCCAAGTGCATAACTGAAATAAACAAATTAGCAGTTGACACAACGTTCAAACTGAGGTGCTGGAAAAAGTCCCTGGGACAGCAAGGAGATAAAACCAGTCAATCCTAAAGGAAATCAAACCTGAATATTCATTGGAAGGACTGAGGCTGAAGCAGAAGTTCCAATACTTTGGCCATCTGATGCAATGTACTGATTCATTGGAAAAGACCCTGATGCTGGGAAAGATTGAAGGCAGGAGGAGAACGGGGTGACAGAGTATGAGATAGTTTGATGGCATCACCAGTTTAGTGAACATGAGTTTGAGCAAGCTCTGAGAGATAGTGAAGGACAGGGAAGCCTGGCGTGCTGCGGTCCATGGGACTGCAAAGAATCAGACATGACTGAACAACTGAGAAACAACAACAACAACTTGAAAGGTTGTTGATGAGCCATGAAAGACACCGGGATTCTTGGCCTCCAGAGGAGAAGAATTCAATCCAGGGCCAGTGACGAGGCTTGATCCCTCAAAGCTTTTGTTTAATAAAGTTTTATTAAAGTATAAAAGAGATAGAGAAAGCTTCTGATATAGACATCAGAAGAGGGCAGAAAGAATGCCCCCTGATAGTTTTTAGCTGGGTGTTATATAGCTACTCAGTTCAGTTCAGTCACTCAGTTGTGTCCAACTCTTTGCGACCCCATGGACTGCAGCATGCCGGGCCTCCCTGTCCATCACCAACACCCAGAATTCACTCAAACTCATGTCCATTGAGTTGGTGATGCCATTCAACCATCTCATTCTCTGTTGTTCCCTTCTCCTACTGCCTTCAATCTTTCCCAGCATCAGGGTCTTTTCAAATGAGTCAGTTCTTTGCATCAGGTGGCCAAAGTACTGGAGTTTCAGCTTCAGTATCAGTCCTTCCAATGAACACCCAGGACTGATCTCTTTTAGGATGGACTGGTTGGATCTCCTTGCAGTCCAAGGGACTCTCAAGAGTCTTCTCCAACACCACAGTTCGAAAGCATCAATTCTTCAGCCCTCAGCTTTCTTCACAGTCCAACTCTCATATCCACACATGACCACTGGACTAACCATAGCCTTAACTAAATGGATCTTTGTTGGCAAAGTAATGTCTCTGCTTTTCAATATGCTATCTAGGTTGGTCATAACTTTCCTTCCAAGGAGTAAGCGTCTTTTAATTTCATGGTTGCAATCACCATCTGCAGTGATTTTGGAGCCCCCCAAAATAAAGTCTGCCACTGTTTCCACTCTTTCTCCATCTATTTGCCATGAAGTGATGGGACCAGATGTCATGATCTTTGTTTTCTGAATATTGAGTTTTAAGCCAACTTTTTCACTCTTCTCTTTCACTTTCATCAAAAGGCTCCTTAGTTCTACTTCACTTTCTGTCATAAGGGTGACATCATCTGCATATCTGAGGTTATTGATATTTCTCCCGCCAATCTTGATTCCAGCTTGTGTTTCATCCAGCCCAGCATTTCTCATGATGTCCTCTGCATAGAAGTTAAAGAAGCAAAGTGACAATTACAGCCTTGATGTACTCCTTTTCTGATTTGGAACCAGTCTGTTCCAAATCCAATTCTAACTGTTCCTTCCTGACCTGCATATAGATTTCTCAAGAGGCAGGTCAGGTGGTCTGGTATTCCCATCTCTTTCAGAATTTTCCAGAGTTTATTGTGGGACACACAGTGAAAGGATTTGGCATAGTCAATAAAGCAGAAATAAACTAGCTGTCTGCTATTTAGAGAAAAGAAATGTTTCAAAACTCAGACTGGCACCAGGCCCCTCAGCCACAACATGCATTTTGAGATAACATTGGCACAAGGTGAGTTGTCCTGGGCCATAAAATGATTGACACGAATCTTGGAGAAAGGCAGGTTTCAAAGCAAATACAATCTCATGAACATATCTTAAGAGAACATTTGCATGAGTAAAACATACTGGTTTGTCAAGTTGGTTCTGAGTCTTAGGCTAACCACTTGAAGACAGAGTCTAAGGTAAATACATAGTTCATTAGCATAGCTTAAGACACATTTCCATAAGAAAAATGCATTGGTTAGCTCAAGGTTCTGCACTCAGTATGCAAATTTGGAAAACTCAGCAGTGGCCATAGGACTGGAAAAAGTCAGTTTTCATTCCAATCCCAAAGAAAGGCAATGCCAAAGAATGCTCAGACTACTGCACAATTGAACTCATCTCCCACACTAGCAAAGTAATGCTCAAAATTCTCCAAGCCAGGCTTCAACAGTATGTGAACTGTGAACTTCCACATATTCAAGCTGGATTTAGAAAAGGCAGAGGAACTGAAGATCAAATTGCCAAATCTGTCGGATCATCAAAAAAGCAAGAGAGTTCCAGAAAAACATCTACTGCTGCTTTCTTGACTATGCCAAAACCTTCGACTGTGTGGATCACAACAAACTGTGTAAAATTCTGAAAGAGATGGGAATACCAGACCACCTGACCTGCCTCCTGAGAAATCTGTATGCAGGTCAAGAAGCAACAGTTAGAACTGGACATCTAAACTGGGAAAGGAGTACATCAAGGCTGTATATTGTCACCCTATTGTCACCTGCTTATTTAACTTAAATGCAGAGTACATGATGAGAAACGCTGGGCTGGAAGAAGCACAAGCTGGAATCAAGATTGCCAGAAGAAATATCAATAACCTCAGATATGTAGATGACACCACCCTTACGGCAGAAAGAGAAGAAGAACTAAGGAGCTTCCTGATGAAAGTGAAAAAGAAGAGTGAAAAAGTCGGCTTAAAGCTCAACATTCGGAAAACAAGGATCATGGCCTCCTGTCCCATTACTTCATGGAAAATAGATGGGAAAACAGTGACAGACTTTATTTTAGGGGTCTCCAAAATCACCACAGATGGTGACTGCAGCCATGAAATTAAAAGACACTTACTCCTTGGAAGAAAAGTTATGACTAATCTTGACAGCTTATTTAAAAGCAGAGACATTACTTTGCCAACAAATGTTCATCTAGGCAAAGCTGTGGTTTTTCCAGTAGTCATGTATGGATGTAAGAGTCGGACTATAAAGAAAGCTGAGCACCAAAGAATTGATGCTTTTGAACTATGGTGTTGGAGAAGACTCTTGAGAGTCCCTTGGACTGCAAGGAGATCCAGCCAGTCCATCCTAAAGGAAATCAACCCTGAATATTCTTTGGAAGGACAGGTGGTTAGCTGAAACTCTAAATATCTTGGCCACCTGATGCAAAGAAGTGACTCATTTGAAAAGACTCTGATGCTGGGAAAGATTGAAGATGTGATGAGAAGAGGACAACACAGGATGAGATGGTTGGATGGCATCACCAACTCAATGGACATGAGTTTGAGTATACTCTGGGTTTTGCTTATGGACAGGGAAGCCTGGTGTGCTGCAGTCCGTGGGGTCGCAAAGAGTTGGACATGACTGAGTGACTGAACTGAACCCAGCTCAAGGTTTGCGAAAAGCTAAATTCAGGTGGAACCAGGTGTGGTCATAGCAACACAGCAATTTAGAAGAAACCTCTTTTTAAGTTTGTATAGAGAAGGGGGAAAAAAATCTAACACTTGTAGTTTGTTTCCTCCTGCAGCTTAAGAGAGAGATAAAAAAATGTCTGAAACTTGCAGCCCATTTCCTCAGTTTGGAGACCCCTGGCCTTCCTCCCTGTTAGCCTTCCAAACCCATATTGGTTCCTGGGCTTCTTGGATAAGAGCAGTCATAGTAGGAAAACCTCACTGGAGCCTCTGAAACTACCTTGACTTAAGCCAAGAGAGTAAATAAAAAATAATATATCTGGGGGTTATAACAGAAACCAATGCCACCCTTAAAAATATAAATACTATTATATTTAAAGTAGATAGCCAACAGGGACCTCCTGTATATCACAGGGAGCTCTGCTCAATATTCTGTAATAACCTAAATGGGGAAAGAATTTGAAAGAAACATACATGTGCATAACTGAATCACTTTGCTGTACACCCAAAACTAACACAACAATGTTAATCAACTGCTCTCCAATATGAAATAAAAATTTTTTAGCAGGGTGCAGGAGTAGTGGTCCCCATCATATCTCTGTTTAATTCAGGGGTCTTGCTCCTGCAATAATCAGACCGATCCTGGAGGACAAGAGAAGAGTACAGTGAAAGCTACCAAATAAGTAGCCCCAGTGAAGCTACTGTGCTGGGTGTATTATCTTTGCTGGAGCAGATCAACACAAATCCAGGAACATGATAATTTGCCATTGATCTTGTGAATGCATTATTTTTTCATCCTTATCAGAAAAGAAGTTCAGAATCATTTTGTGTTTATTTGGAAAAAACAACAATATACATCTTCAGTCTTGCCTCAGGGCTGCATCGACTCTCCTGGTCTTCATCACGATATAGTCTAAAGAGACCTGGGCTTACTAGACATACTGTGTGTGGTGACTCAAGGAGGAAAGAGTGGATAAAACCGAGGAAGGTCTTGGAATGCAGGAATGGAAAAACCAGACCCTTATCGTCCTTCCCTCCCCCATGTTGTAACTATTAATGGAACAGTATAACCTGTGTCCCCTCCTACACCATAGGGAAAGGTATTTGCCCTACTCTTCCCTCACCCACGATATGTGTCTTATCCAATCAGCAAATGACCCACAAGACCTCGATCCCACTCCTTGTACCCTGGATATAAAAGCGGACTAAGGACCCCTGTTCAGTGTCAGTTCTCCCTTGAGCTGGGCTGCTGGTCTAACAGTGTCTCCCATTCTAATAAACTTTGTTTCTCTTTCATTCTGTCTCTTGTCTGGAAATTCTTTTCCAACCCATGCCCAGATCACAACATTTTTGGCAGCCCATAAGGAGATTTTGGGGTCTCTTCCCCCACCTCCTTGCTTCTCCTTTTTCATAGGGACCCTCTGCGAAAAGGCAAGTGCTGTGGAAACAACTGAAGAACTCCAGCCAGGGTTACCCTCTAGTGTATTCCAAAGGCCCCACTGCTCACTGCACCCCAGTAGCTGCCACCCAAATGGGTGAGGATCTCCCCTTTTGACTTCTTTCCAACTGAGGACCAGGCCAACCAATATTGTGTGGGCATGGGTCAGGCACTTAAAAACCATTAGATCTCCTGCCACATGAAGACTCCCATGTGAGGATGAGGGGGACATGGAACAGATCATGCCACAATGGCATCTGCCCCTAGCAAGACAACTTCCATGCACCGTGTCAGTGGTTGAAGCAAAACAGAGACTGTTGTCCCTTGGCCACTGCTTCCCCAACAGGATTGTAAGGTGGATTCCTCAGTCTTCTTCCCTGTCACTTTCATTTCTTTCCCTTTTGGTCCAGATTGATTTACAGGAGCCTAGGTGTTGCCTAGGAGAAATATCAGTAACCTCAGATATGCAGATGACACCACCCTTATGGCAGAAAGTGAAGAGGAACTAAAAAGCCTCTTGATGAAAGTGAAAGTGGAGAGTGAAAAAGTTGGCTTAAAGCTCAACATTCAGAAAACTAAGATCATGGCATCTGGTCCCATCACTTCATGGGAAATAGATGGGGAAACAGTGGAAACAGTATCAGACTTTATTTCTCTGGGCTCCAAAATCACTGCAGGTGGTGACTGCAGCCATGAAATTAAAAGACGCTTACTCCTTGGAAGAAAAGTTATGACCAACCTAGATAGCATATTCAAAAGCAGAGCTATTACTTTGCCAACAAAGGTCCGTCTAGTCAAGGCTATGGTTTTTCCAGTGGTCGTGTATGGATGTGAGAGTTGGACTGTGAAGAAAGCTGAGGGCTGAAGAATTGATGCTATTGAACTGTGGTGTTGGAGAAGACTCTTGAGAGTCCCTTGGACTGCAAGGAGATTCAACCAGTCCATTCTAAAGCAGATCAGTCCTGGGTGTTCATTGGAAGAACTGATGCTAAGGCTGAAACTTCAATACTTTGGCCACCTCATTCAAAGAGTTGACTCACTGGAAAAGATCCTGATGCTGGGAGGGATTGGGGGCAGGAGGAGAAGGGGACAACAGAGGATAAGATGGTTGGATGATATCCCCAACTCGATGGACATGAGTTTGAGTGAATTCTGGGAGTTGGTGATGGACAGGGAGGCCTGGTGTGCTGCAGTTCATGGGGTTGCAAAGAGTTGGACACGACTGAGCGACTGAACTGAACTAAACTGATGTGTTGCTTCTGAGCCATCCCAAGAGTGCCTTCCATGTTTCAGAGAATTTTCAAATGGTGAGTCACCTGGTTGCTCTCAGGAATCTCTGTCTTTCTCTGCCTGAGTCACATGGTACCTTAGCTGCATGGTTCTCAGATGTCACCTCTCACTGTTGGACGCAACTGTTGGGATGGTCGGCCATTTTTGTGCCATTAGTTGCATGGAGACATCACTGAGACAAAAAGGGATGCCTTTTTGCCAGTCTATGATCAGTACCCCCATTCTACCGCATATAGGCTAAGGATGGATTCTGGTACATCGCGGGAGCCTCTCTCAGAAGCACTCCTTGGCTACATTCTCAGAAACTGGAAAATGTTGACCCTGTACAAGGCCTGGCCCCAAAACAAACGGGGGGACCCAAAAAAGCGTGGCCTCTGAATGGCACCCTAGCTTTTGCCCCAAAGCAGGGAAAGGACTCAGAATTTCCTTATGTTCAGTCCTTCATGGCCCTCAGTCAGAATTTGGATTTCAGGGACTCATGCTGCATGTGTCTTTCTGTTGCCTCCCTATCTCCTGTTCCCCTCTGTTTCTCTCTATCAAATTTCCCAGACAACCCCTACTTGACCTTTCATATCCACATGACCTCTAGGAAAGAATTCTGAGGTTCCCTTTGGTCCAGATCTTTCTCCTCTTTTCAAAAGCCTGAAGGATCAAAAACTCTCCTAACATTCTAAAGAATTCCCTTCTAACTACTCCTGTTTCTCAGGGTGGAAAAGAACCAAGTTTCCCCTACTCCTGCAAATTCCCTTAACCCTTCAGATTCTTCTGATGGGACAAAGACCTCACTTCCCACCAGAGGGACAATCCAAGATTTTTATCAACTGATCTGCCCCTGATATCAGAGTCAATTTGAGCACTACATGGTCTATATTTTAGCTATAAAACTAGGACTACAGAAAGGAAAGGTGACTTTTTGACACAGAATGGCCATGATATTTTTTAGACTCCAGAGAAAATTGGTTAAAACGAATTTGTTTCTTGGAAACTGCAAAACCGGTTCTTTTTGCGTATGCAGTTAGAAACAACTAGCAGTGTTCTTGCCTGAAGAATTCCAGGGAAGGGCGAGCCTGGTGGGCTGCCATCTATGGGGTCGCACAGAGTTGAACATGACTGAAGTGACTTAGTAGTAGTAGTAGCTTATTAAAAAGCCTGCCTAGGGAAAAGCTTGAAGTTAACCCTTTCCATGTCCTTGAAATACACAGCCCACCTTTGCCTGAGACCTCAGCCTTGGGCAAATTAGAACTTAAAAAGGGAGCGGGGGAGGGAGGCTGAATCAAAGAGACATTTTAAATCTCAAGTGGAAAACTATGCAATCTCTGTCTGTCTGCCTGTCTGGATTTATGTATGTCTCAGTGTCTGTCTTTGGGTTTGTTTTATATATATATATATATATATATATATATATATATATATATATAAAATATCGCTGAAGTTGTAAATGAGTTCTGATTTAATTGGCCTAAAGAACAGTAAGTGCTTACAAGTCAGATAATCCTAAATACAAGAGAAATTAATCTAAATGAATTTCAGATTCATTTAGAACTGGGAAATATTCAATATTAAATATCTAGTATTACTGTTTGTTTGCTAATCTGATACAGACATGTCTAAAAGTCATAAACATTAAGCATAATATTTTCATTGTGCATAGGTTTATTATAAGTTAAATATTGTTATATTGTTATATCTGTTACAAGTTTGTCAGCAAGGAAAGTAACTCGAATGAATAAACTTTTAAAAAAGAAAAATATACATGAAACGAGCTTTTAGATAAACTGTGAAGAATAATTATACTTTAGAAGTGTCTGTCTAAAACAGTCTCTCTAGATTTTGGTAACCTGAATTTCTCAGTTTAGTTCAGTTGCTTAGTCGTGTCCGACTCTTTGCAACCCCATGGACTGCAGCACTCCAGGCCTCCCTGTCCATCACCAACACCCAGAGTTTACTTAAATTCATGTCCATCGAGTCGGTGATGCCATCCAACCATTTCATCCTCTGTTGTCCCCTTCTCCTACTGCCTTCAATCTTTCCCAGCAACAGGGTCTTTTCAAATGAGTCAGTTCTTTGTATCAGGTGGCCAAAGCACTGGAGTTTCAGCTTCAGTATCTGTCTCTGCTTTTTAATAAGCTGTCAAGATTGGTCATAACTTTTCTTCCAAGGAGTAAGTGTCTTTTAATTTCATGGCTGCAGTCACCATCTGCAGTGATTTTGGAGCCCCCCAAAATAAAATCTGTCACTGTTTCCACTGTTTCTCCATCTATTTGCTGTGAAGTGATGGGACCAGATGCCATGATCTTAGTTTTTTGAATACTGGGTTTTAAGCCAACTTCATTAAGCCATTAGTTTTAAGGCATCATCTTCATTACTTCCACCATTCTTTGGCCTCAGATCAAATAACAGGGAAGGAACACAGCCGCACCCTTCAATAGAAAATTGGATTAAATATTTACTCTGCATGGCCCCACCCATCAGAACAAGAGCCAGTTTCCCCCTCAGTTATTCTGTCCCATCAGGAAGCTTCCATAAGCCTCTTGTCCTTCTCCATCAGAGGGCAGACAGAATGAAAACCACAACCACAGAAAACCAACCAATCTGATCACATGGACCACAGCCTTGTCTAACTCAATGAATTAACTATGAGCCATGCCGTGTAGGGGCACCCAAGATGAAGAGGTCCTGGTGGAGAGTTCTGACAAAATGTGGTCCACTGGAGAAGGGAATGGCAAACCACTTCAGTATTCTTGCCTTGAGAACTCCATGAACAGTATAAAAAGGCAAAAAGATAGGACACTGAAAGATGAAATCCCCAGATTGGTAGGTGCCCAATATGCTACTGGAGATCAATGGAGAACTAACTCCAGAAAGAATGAAGATACAGAGCCAAACAACACCCAGTTGTGAATGTGACTGGTTATGGAAGTAAAGTCCGATGCTGTAAAGAGCAATATTGCATAGGAACCTGGAATGTTAAGTCCATGAATCAAGGCAAATTGGAAATGATCAAACAGGAGATGGCAAGAGTGAACATTGACATTTTAGGAATCAGCGAACCTGAATTTCTAGGGTTGTGCTGAACTAAGTGACGGAAGTTTATTGAATAGCTAGGTCATTTCCAAATAAAATAAGATTTGGGAACATTCATTACTGAACACTAGCTTCCTCTTACAGAGAAACTAGAGATATTGGACTGTTAATGAATAATGTTTGATGCCATTCTGAGATGTTCTCTAGAAAATTTTTTTTAGAAATTGTCACTGGTATTTATGTTCACCAATCTATAGAATGCTAATATAAAGGTCAGTTCTTGGTTGCTTTAGGAAAGTAGGATGTGTGTTTTCAGTAAAGAAGGTATGAGGAATGAAATTACATTTTATGAAGGGAAAAGGAAGTAGGTATGACTTACAGGTGGCTGTTTCAGGATGGGAGAACAAAGTAATGGGTACAGAAAGTGATAAGAAGGTTTTATGGAAAGTGGGCCCCAAGGGAAGAGTTTGGTGCATAAATATGTAGGGGGAATGTGTAATTTTCTCAGTTCCATCTCACCGCAGCAAAAATTTGAAGCAATGGACAAATCAGTGTTATAGCTCAGTTTTATTGGCAACTAGAGGAAAATAGGCGTGACAGTGGGCCAACCCAAAAGACACGAAGAAAGAAGCCCCTGGCTCAATTTTGGCATCTCTTTTCATATGTCTTTTCTCCTCCCCCTGAACCTGCCCCACATAATTGGGCTAGCCAGGAGGGCTGTTTGTTTTACCTGAGGTCCTTCCTCTGGTCTTGGGACCTTCCTTTGTTCTATTTTTTCAGGCTTTTCCCTTCTTTGTCTTTTGGCCATCGCCATTTTGGACTCCTTTTTTTCTATTCTAACTTTCTAACGTTCTCCCCTCAAGAGATGGAAGGCCCAATTCTTTGGGAATAGGGGCTTCAAGGTCTCTCTGGCTACTTCCTGCAGAACTGGGATAGCAAGGGGCATTGAGCCTCCCCCTCTTGCTAGTCTCAAGTCTCAGAGTCCTTACAGTGGTGTCCATCTAAGGGTGAGTGATATTTTCCGTGGTCGGCTGTAATTTTATATATCCTTGTTAAACTGGCAGTGGGTGTTGTAGCCTGTTGACCTGGGCAGAGACAAAATGGGTTAGACAATTGATAATACATGGAGCAATCGTAAGCAGCATCAATATGGTGATAACGAGGATTAGCAAGGGCATTAGTCAACTCCAAATTCCCCATCACCAGGAGAAGGATCCCCCAAAGAGATTGTAGCCACACTGAGAACTTTCCAGCTCATTCTTTGAGGTCCTGTAGGATCTAGAATGTTTTTCTTGAGGACTGTGAGACTTTTTTAAACTTAGCTGGAAGTATTTACCCAGAAACAACACATCTCATTCAAGATGGCTCAAGTCCCTCCTTGTTCAGGGATCAGGAGATCTATCTCCTATCTCTTTTGGAGTACAACCCCTGCCAAGCTGTGTTGGCTCTTTCGAGCTGTCCTGAGAAATCTTATCTTCAGAAACTTAATTTTGGGGGTGTTCATTAGAATGACACTCATTTGTGGTTCTGAATAGGTATCAGAGATCTCCTAGGGTCTCACAGGTGGATTGAGTGTCCTCTTCTGTTTTCTTCCATGATTTGATTCATAAGTAGTGAATCCAGGAGTCATGTCCTGGAAACTTGACTGCTGTTGGGGTAGAAAGTATTACAGGGTAGGGGCCTTTCCATGTGGGCTGCATTTGAGCCTTTGGGGACCCATCTTTCCAGACTTTAATTAGGACTTTTGTCCCTGGAACATATAGTGGTGGCTCTTTAGAATCTTTTGGGTCCTGGTTAATACCAGACAAGATTATATCCTGCTGGAATTGTCCAATGGCCTTGGTATAAAACTGGAGGGACTGGATCAAGAAAGAGGTCATTGACATAAACAAAAGGTCTCCCATATAGCATCTCGTAAGGACTAAGACCAACCTGTTCCTTAGGGGCAATATGGGTATGGAGGAGAACTATTGGTAAAGCTTCCTTCCATCCCAGGGAGGCCTCCTGAGTAATCTTTTTTATCGCTGATTTTAAGAATTGGTTGGCTCTTTCTATTTTTCCTGAAGACTGAGGCCTCCGGGCACAGTGGAGATAACAAGTAATGCCCATTGCTTTAGAGACCCCCTTGGGTAACCTTAGAAGTAAATGATGTCCCATTGTGACTTTGCAAAGACCTGGGCAGACCAAATCTTGTAATAATTTCATGGAGCAGTTTTTTTACCACCTCCTCAGCTTTCTCAGTCCGGGTGGGAGAGCCTTCAATCCATCCTCTGAAATGTATCTATCATGACTAAAACGTATTTATACCCTTGAGAAACTGGCATCTGGGTGAAGTCCAGCTGCCAGTCCTCTCCTGTGTAGGTCCCACGTCATTGGATGGGCTGGGCCAGCTGGGGTCTTCAAGCTCCTTGGGGGTTGTTTAATTGGCAAGTGGGACAAGAGGAGACCACTTACCTTATAGTCGTTTGAAGGCCTGTTCCTCTGAAGGACCTTTTTAGTAATCTTTGGAGGGCCTTCTTCTAAATGAGTGGTGGCATGTAAGGAGTTAACCAACTTCTACTGAAGGTCCCCAGGCAAAAAAAGAAGTCCCTCCTTTTGGAACCACCCCTTATGATCTTCTTGAAAGCCCTCACTCTTAGCTTTAAGAGTCTCACCTTCAGTATAGGAAGGAATTTCTGGCAAATTAGTCTTTGGAACTAAGGTGGCAATGCCTATTAGGTCATGCTTCTGTAATGCTGCTCTCTTAGCTGCCTGATGGGCTACTTGGTTCCCTGGTGTCACTTCCGTCCTCCCTTTTTGGTGTCCTTTGCAATGGGAGACTGAAACCTCAGTGGGCAGATGGACTGCCTCCAAGAGTCGAAGAATCTGACCACCATATTTGACTGGGGACCCTTGGGTGGTCAAGTGGCCTCTTTCCTTCCAAATAGCAGCATGTGCGTGTAGCACCAGAAAGGCATTCTTGGAGTCAGTGTAAATGGCTACTCTTTTTCCTTTTTCCAACTTTAAAGCTCGAGTCAGGGCTATGAGCTCAACTAATTGGTCTGAAGTGGCAAAGGTTTAGCCTCTATGGTCTCAAAATTGGAGACTACTGCATATCCAGCTCTTTTTTTTCCATCCAAAACAAAGCTGTTTCCATCAGTGTAACAGATTTCCTCAGGATTGGTTAGAGGATCTTCTGACAATCCCTCTTGAGGTTTTGTCCAATGGTCCAAAGTTTCTAGGGAAGAGTGAAAGGGAAGAGAGGCCTCAGGAGTACTCAAGAGGGTAGCAGGGTTAAGAACTTAACAAGGGGATATATTCAAGCCTGGATTTTCCATCAGTACTACTTGATACCTGAGGATTCTTTGATCAGACATCCATAAATGGCCTCTCCCATTCAGGAGTTGTTTCACTTGGTGGCTGGTAAAAATAATTTAGTCCCGAGAGAGTTTTAAAGCATCTTCTATTAAGACTGCAATAGCTGCAATATTTTGAAGGCAAGGAAAGATCTCTTCTCAATAAGGGAATAGGATACTCAGGGGCCCCCTGAGTATCTGGTGGGAAAATATTTGCCCATCCCAGCAACAAAGAAGTGTTCAGGTGAATCTTTTGTAATTGTTTTTTCTGTATCACCCAAAATGGTACAAGTTTGGGAGGAGTAGGCTCTGGAGTAGGAGGTCAGGACAGAGTAGGTAACCTCTGTGTCAACCAAGAAATTCTCGGACCTACCTGCCACATCCAGTTGTACCCTTGGCTCCAGCCCCATGTTGGTTATCTGTGACAGGTGGGCTGGCTGGAGCAGGCCACTTCAGTCCTGTTGAACCATCATGAGGGAAGGCTTGGCGCTTGACCTTGAGGCTCTTGGGTCCCCAGGGCAGAGTGCCACCCAATGTCCAAATTGATGGCATTTGTAGCAAGCCATTTTAGGAGGCTTGTCAAGGTTTGGACACTCTGGCCGATTGTCCTGGCTGTCTACAGATTAGGCATTTGCCTCATGCCTTGTCCTTCAAGGACTCGGGGTTTGCCATAGGGCTTTCCTGGAGGGTGGCCAGAATCTAGGCATGCCTTATCTCTTTCTTTTTATCCCTTTCCTGGGCCTTGGCCTCCCTCTCCTGTTCTCTGTTATAGAAGGTATTGGTGGCTGTCTGGACCATCTCATCTAAAGAGGCAGCAGGGTCCTGCTGCTGTAGCTGCCTGTCCCTCATAAGAGTCTATGTCCAGATTGGTAAACTTTTGGGGGGCCTCTTTTAGCCTTTTCAGAAAGGCAATGGTTCTCATTGGACTCCTGAGTTATTGATGAGACCAGGCACAGTCCCACAGCTAATATGCTTCCTTCTATTTCCACAGGTGGACTTCCTTAGGGGTGACTCTTTCTGAAGCTTATCCTACCCAGTTCTGTTGCAACCTGAGAGCCAGGCTCCCCGGGTCAGGGTGCAGATCCCTAGGCAGGCTGAGGCATGACAGCCTCCTGGAGATCGAATCCCCGAGCGGATCAAGGCAGGTTGGCCTCCTGAGAATTGGATCCCTGGGCAGGTTGAGGCATGTCGACCTCCTGGTACCCCTGGATTGGTAGATCCCCAAGAAGGCTGAGGCGTGACAACCTTTCAAGGACCTGATCCCTGGGCAGGTCAAGGCAGGTGGACCTCCTAGGACCCCCAGACTGGAGTTGGGTGTCTCCAACGTCTCCAGCATGACCAGTGCTGGGTAAGATTAAGGGGTTGTAATCTTAACTCATTGCCAGTTTGTCCACCGCGGATAGGAATAGATACCATGAATGAAAGTAATCCAAGTCTGTGCCCTAAGACTGGGAACCTGGTGAAATAGCCATAAGCTTTATCCTCATTGCTCTGAAGAAATGTAAGTCACTGAATTTTTCCCCCTAGTCCTTCACAAGAACAGTTTAGGGTGTTTCAAATGGTAAACATTTCATTGTCATAGACCCACTCTAGGTAATAACAAAAGTAATGACAAAGGAGTGGGTTATCTGGTCCTGTTAGGGGCATTAAGAATATTTTAATAATAAGTGGGGTGGAGCAGTGTTGCCTACAAGAGGGCAGGGTCCTGATTGTAGGGGTTAGTAAGTGGCTTAAGAACAAATTGATGAGAGGCAACAGACCAGCTGTTCTGTAAAAGCAGAATGGAGATTTGATCCAGGGGTATGTTTGTAACTTTAAGAGAAGGGTAGTAAGGGTTTGGGCCCAAATGGCCTACAGGGCTAACTCTCAAAGTGGCAAACATTGTCCCTGGAAGCCCAGTTGCCCTTGAAGGGATGCCACCAACAGACGAACTTCTAGCAAGCATTGTGTACTGTCACCCACCCTAGTGTGTCTCCTGAGAGGTGCTACTGTCACACATGTTGTGGGAAACATGGAAGATGAAGGCCTGAATCTCTACAGGGATGGATATTATACAGTATTTCCCTCCCAGGGGCCAGCTGTTTTCTACTCATCCTGCCAGAAGATTGTAGAGGCAACATTGTGGGCCTGGATGGGGCTCAGGAGAAGAGCATAACACAGGAGCGAAGGGGGCAGGGCAGAACTTACTAAAAGTATGACATAGCCCAAGGTATAACACAAATTGATTAAAATCAAATGGGTCCAAGATGACAAGTGATATTCAACTAAACCTTGATCCTCAATCTGCAGGCTAAATGACACACCCAGAGGTGCCAGGACTGTTCCAAGTCACTGTCAAAAGACCTAGGAGTGAGTGGTTCCCCAATTGTTGGAACGATCCTCCCACTCATTAGCATATGAAATCACCCAGCTCTTGAAAACTAGCCACACCGCATTCCATGGCTGCTGCACTCTCCTCTGTGATGGCCCACACCCTGTGGAGTGTGCTTCTGCCGGAATCCGAACAAATCCACCTCTTACCTATCACTGTGTCTCTCACTGGATTTTTTGTAATGAGACATCAGAGCCTGAGCTTCATTAGGTCCTGAAGCCAGTCACCATGGGTTTTGGCTGGGCTCAAGTCCCAGGAGAGAGGAGCTAAAGGAGGGGAGGAAAAAACAGTGGGAAAAATGTGCCCTTCATAACCTGCTGGAAGATCTGCTAAACACCTGACCTATGCTCACAGTTTTCATTGGCCTGATCCTTGGCACAAAGAAGATTAGGGACTGAAGAACCCCCATCTGCTTGGGCAACAGCTACTAGGACACCGCAGATAGTGGAGCCTTCGTGATACCCTGGGGCACCCGCTGCTGCTTGCCTGCTCACAGGTGATTCAAGGAAACAAGAAACAAGAGCTTGTAAAGGAATTAAGATTTCGTTAGCCATATGTCCTTCCAGCCATAGCAGTAAGGACTTTCTACCTTAACTGGAGGTCTTCTGGAGTCTGAGACTGAGCTGCGTGAGCTTTCTGCCAAGTTTGTTTTTGCTGTCCTGGTTTCCAGCACGGTAGGCTTCTTGTCACTTCCACTCCGCTGGGGTTTCCTCGCGTTCAGCTTCCACCTCGGGAGCTTTCACGG
Source organism: Capra ibex (assembly GCA_006410555.1). Classification (NCBI taxonomy): domain Eukaryota; kingdom Metazoa; phylum Chordata; class Mammalia; order Artiodactyla; family Bovidae; genus Capra; species Capra ibex. Next base: position 22,434,865 of record SJYO01037955.1, read on the forward strand.
AGTTGGGCTTCTGCTGTGCTTGGCCTCTGCCTTGTGGGGGCAGAGCCAAGGTTGTTTCGGCCAGGTTAAATCCGAGTCACGACACCATATATGTCAGGGGATGTGTAATTTCCTTGGTTCTGTCTTGCTGCAGCAACATTTTGAAGGAAAGGACAAATCGGTGTTATAGCTCAGTTTTATTGGCAAGCAAAGGAAAATACATCCTCAAGGCGTGAGGGCGGGCTGACCCAAAAGATGCAAAGAGAAGAGAAGCCCCCTGCTTAATTTTGGCTCCTCTTTTTATATGTGTGTGTTTTTTTTTTTCTCCTCCCCTTGAGCCTGCCCTATGTAAATTGGGCTAGCTAGGAGGGTGGTTTGTTTTACCCGAGATCCTCACTCCAGTCCTGGGACTTTCCTTTGTTCTATGTTCACAGGCTTTCCTCTTCTTTGTCTTTCAGCCACCGCCATTTTGGACTCCTTTTTCCCATTCTAATTTCCTAACAAAGACAAGTTTTCTTGAGCTGTTGAACTGCCTTTGATAATGGATTTTAAGTTCCTTTACCTCTGAAGTGATCTGTTCTGTGTTTACCTTTGAAATCTCCTTTGTTACTTTGGCTAAGTGAATATATAGTTTCACAGTGATCTATATGATTCTATCAGACTGTTATAAACCCTTTTGATATTTATTGACAAAACTTCCTAAATAACTTGACTTCTAGCTGACTTTGGGGTGCTTCAGAGGGCCCCTGTGTTATCCCAAAGAGCTATTACACTACCTGGGTTCATTGAACATGTTAAATTACAAAATCTTCTCAGGTTATACTGTATGGTGGATGTTACTAATATAGATATCCTAAAATTATGTGGAATTCATATGTTTCTGATATGCCCTGGTAAAATGTGGTCCATTATAAGTCTAGTTATCATATCAAAATGTTGCATATCACAGCAATGACCATGCTACTTTGTCAATTGCAATTTAATCAGATTTTTTTTTTCAAAGCCACTGATAAAACTGTATTTTGATGATCATTATAGGTGGGTCCATGGGAGTCACTGTACTTTCATATATATTTGAACATTTATATGTTTACATATGTTCTCTCAGTCTACAAAAGTCGATTTCTAAAAATACTCGGGTTTAAGAACGTAGAAGAGTATGAATCTCTTTGTGATTGCAGTACTTAGTTCCAGATAAGGACCAAGAGGACCGATCGAGGAGTCTTCGAAAAGATGAAGATAATTAGAAACCCGGTACATAGAAATTCAAAGAAAAATTCAAACAAAGAAGATCTTATGTTGTTTAGAGGTTCACTATCAAACTGTTGTTATAAGGGACCGGTTGTGGGTCTGTTACGACTTTGTTCGGTGGTATAGTAAGGTACCTGAGAGTAGAGGACGACATTTACGTGGGACTGTCTCTCGTCCGTTTCCCTTGGGTCTCGGGGTACTACGGGGACATGTCGGACTTCTTCGGTCTCACTAGTAGTGGGGAAAAGGAAACTCTGACCTAAGGGTTTACGGACCCTTCCCTCTATATATCTATCAATCTGTATTCGTTCCATAGTTTTTCCCGGTTTCTTGACCGGGATTTTAATTTCTCTCCCTTCTTACACCACTGGGTTCCTGTTTTCTCGTCTAATTTTGGTTCCTCCCAGAACCTTACGTCCTTACCTTTTTGGTCTGGGAATAGTAGGAAGGAAAGGGGAACGACATTGATAATTACCTTGTCATATTTGACACAGGGGGAGGATGGGGTATCCCTCTTCCATAAACGGGGTGAGTTTTACCGTTAGGTGAGGTCGTGAGAACGGACCTTTTAGGGACCTACCTCCTCGAACTATCCGATGTCAGGTACCCCAACGTTTCTCAGCCTGTGTTGACTCACTGAAGTAAAGTGAAGGGAGTGGGTCCTATGTACGGAGTAGGTTAGTCGTTTACTGGGCGTTCTGGGGCTAGGGTAAGGAACATGGCACCCATATTTTCACCTGATTCCTGGGGACAAGTCACAACCGAGAGGGAACTCGACCGGGCGACCAGATTGTCACAGAGGGTAAGATTATTTGAAATAAAAGGAGAGTAAGACAGAGTACAGACCTTTAAGAAAAGGTTGGGTGTGAACCTGGTGTTGTGACACCTTGTAGTGAAATTCCGGTAGTATGATCAGTCTGGTATACTCATGTATCACCTTTATGTAACTACCGAAACCATTCTATGTACATGAGGTCACCCCTCCTCAATTCAAAGTTTCGAATTGTTCTTAAATCCCCGGGTGGTAGGAAAATCCACCGATCACCAGACCCCACACGACCTTGTAGAGAAAGTTTCACTTTCGGTAATAACTAATAACATGGAGGGTGGGTCATCGTTAAGGTACGGATAATCATAACGAGGTTGATTGTATCACCCATTGTGTTTCTGACGGTCGAAACTCTCTCCAGGTCTTATCCTTTTCTGAGACGCAGGTAAGGTCCAACGTCCCATTCCTCTGAATGACGAGATTGGTATATTAGACGTTCTGTGACACAGTAACCTGTGTACGGACCACCCTATTCTGTGACAAAGCTCAAATACTGTTCGAAGTAACCCCCTAAGTATTACGTCTAGAGAAGTCAAGACTCCGTTTCGGTACGGTAGACGTCATATTTTAATATACGGATAATTGTTTATTGTTCGACACGACAACTCGGGACTATGATCTCGTGTACTGGTACTCTGTAGTTTATGGGTACAGCGGTCTTGATGAGAGGACTCATAATAGTTCTGATGGTTTGGACTTTCAGTTCACTCCTGTTATAATTGGACAGAATTCTACCTTCGCACCACGGAGATTCTATTTCGGGTTCACCCTGGTTATGTCTTTTACGGTCGAGACACTCGTCCATCGGGTCTGAGGGTACAGAAGATGGTGGCAACATGAACACGGAAGGAACCAAACGTGAATACCCTCTTAAGGAATCCTGGACCTTCGTTTCCTCTTATTTCCGGGTTTGAACCAAGTACCTATTTAGTCCAATCCTTACACCATATTCGGTTTTTAACTTCCACCGACGTGATATCGGAGCGAGTCTGTACCGAAACTTCCAGTTTATACTCCCCTTTAAAAGTATTACCTGTCTTGAAATCCGTCGTCCGGACCAGTAGGTGGAAAACATCTACCTCTTCGTTGGACTCCAATCTAATATGTGTCATATGTACGCGAATGACCGTCACGGTTTTCTAAACCAAGTCAGACATCCTTTGACCTCTGCTCTCTCAAAGTTCGATCTCTGTTCACCTGGATACCCTTACCTGTATTTCCCCCTTATAGAAACATAAAGTATAATGACAGGGGGTCTCTCGTAGAGAGTGACTTCTCTGTGATTTGATAATTGATTAGTTTTCCTGAACCGTCGTCTGTAGTCGATCCGAGACAGTAACCGGTGAGGTCATAACAGTATCAACTGTACACTTAGTTTATCGGTACAACCATTCCTACTTCCGATAAGTACCCGGGTTATTGTACTCGATTCCGACTGGATTGAGGACGACCTTTGTTTTCGATTACGACTTAGGGGTCACCGAACAATCTACATACCTAGACCTTGGATCTTTTCTTCCCACACAACCACCATGTGAAAGTCATGAATACCCTATCCTAATCATACAATACCCCTCTCTTCATTCCCCTCTCTTCTACCATGTTGGGAAATTGTCGTCAATTTCCCGTCCGTTTCCCTCTATTTAAAATCTATGTCCGACTCTTCCTCTTCAATCTATCTTTAACTCTCGGTTCTCTCCTCTCGAAATATTCCTTTTTATATATCTACTTAATCCATTTTAACCCCAATCTTTTATAGGTGGCCAAAATCGTTGTTTCTCCTGTGACTTTTAAAACCGATCTCGTTAAAGTTTCGTTTGATCCCGTCTCCCTTCAACTCTACACTAACCCTCGACTTCTTTCCTTAAGTCATCACAAACAACTTAAAATTTAGTACTATGATCATACCCCCTTTCTTGTCTTTTCCACCATGTATTTCTCCTTTCATCATTTCCAAATTTCCTAGACGATACCTTTTTATTCCTTCCATTGGTTGAGACACGTGTACATTTCTAGTGGTTCATCACGGTTTCGGTTCGGTTTCAACTTCAGGTGTCTAGATGTGACCGTAGTTAGTTATTCCAAATCTATATAAAAGGTGATCCCCACTAACCGAAGACCCCGACCTGTATACCTTACGTACACTAATTTGACCGGATTCTTAACTATGCTTCCATTTCCAAAAGTGACACTCACATCAACCTTTTTTTTACCCTGGTTTTACAAATCCCAAGACCGTTCATTCTAATATCACACTGAGTGACCCCGACACTCAGAAGAGACCACTGAATCTATCATTTCTTAGACGACTGTTACATCCTCTGGACCCAAGTTAGGGACCCAACCTTTATAGAGGACATCCTTTACCGTTGGGTGAGATCATAAGAACGGACCCTTTAAAGTACTTGTCTTCGGACCGTCCAATGTCAGTTACCCCAGTGTCTCAGTCTGTACTGACTCACTGATTGAATGACACCACCCTTCCTGTCCTTTGGTACTCCTCCCCTCCCAGAGTCTTCTTCTCCCTCCCGGGGCATAAATTCTGGTTCTCAAAACTTTCTGTCACTCTCTTTCTCTACCTCTCCACTCTCCAATACCCAGCTATGACTACATGGTCTTAAATATGAAACCAGTAAGTGAAGGTCGACCATTACAGATGGATTTCGTGGTCATATCTCACTTCTCGGAAAATACCTAGTGGTCGGGATCATTCAGTCACTAGTTTCACGTTGTTTAATTTTTGGATAACTTCACTCCTTCCGTCATCTTCAACTTATCAACAAGTCATATCTACGACTGACCGAAGGGTCCACCGAGTCACTTACTTCTTGGACTGACGTTACGTCCTCTACACCCAAGTCAGGGACCCAACCCTTCTAGGGGACTTCCTCCCGTACCGTTGGGTGAGGTCATAAGAACGGACCTCTTAGGGGTACTTGACCACCCGATGTCAGGTACCCTAGCGTTTCTCAACCTGTGCTGACTTCACTGACTTGTACTGTATCTACGACTGTTATGGGTCATTAAGTCGAAACTCGAAGGGTCGTCGATTCCATGTTACCTCCTAGGTAGTCCAATAAATCGAGAATAGAATAAAAAATTTCATAGTATAACCAGACTTCTATACGACTTAAGATCTTTCTTACATAACCCACCTATTGAAAGTGATACTGAATCTACTTCGAGTACTATAAACAAGACCCCTGTCGAGAACCTGACGTTCCTCTAGGTTGGTCAGGTAGGATTTCCTCTAGTCAGGACCCACAAGTGACCTTCCTGAGTACAACTTCGACTTTGAGGTTATGAAACCGGTGGACTACGCTTTTCGACTGAGTAAACTTTTCTGGGACTACGACCCTTTCTAACTCCCGTCCTCCTCTTCCCCTACTGTCTCCTACTCTACCAACCTACCGTAGTGACTGAGTTACCTGTACCCAAACCCACCTGGGGCCCTCAACAACTACCTGTCCCTCCGGACCGTACGACACCAAGTACCCCAGTATTTCTCAGTCTGTACTGACTCGTTGACTTGACTTGACTTGAAGTCAAGACATTGTCCGAAGATTGATAAGTTTCACATTTTACCAGTAAAAAGACATTTAGGGGTCTTCTGTTGTCATGTCCACACGTCTACTTTACAGTCAGTACACGGAGTCTACAGTGGTTCTCGGAGACATGACGAACTTGGGAGGTTTAAGGTACTAGACGCCCTTAAGTTTCGGAAGGGTCTTCACAGACGATTACGTGTCCACCAGAGGTAAAGGATTTGGAGGGAATTGAGAAGTGAAAAAGTGAGTGGTGGAAACGAGGTGTGGTATTACTGATTTGGAGGGAATTGAAAAGTCAAAAAGTGAGTGGTGGAAACAGGAGGTGGTATTACTAGGGTTTTAATTTAAGTCAGGAAAGACGTCTAAAACGATAAATCTACTGGTGTCTCTTTAATGAGCTCAATTAACAAGAATAATCCTGAGTTTTAAATATTGAATTCAGAATATTACCTACCTTTTGGTTATCTATCGTGTATCTCAGAAATAGGTAAGTCGACGACTACCTGTGAAATAAAGAACTGTATTAGTATCTTTTTAAAAAACCTAGACAAAGGACTTCGTTCCCTTTATTTTCGTTTTTATTTGTTTACCCTCAAAATAATTTGAATTTTTGAAAAGAACGACAGTATAGAACCGTTAACGTTTATTTCGATACTTGTAATCCTAGGTATACAAAAAAGTTTAATCACCCAAAAAAAAAGTCTACATATGGGTTCTCACCTTAACGACCCAGTATGTCATCAAGATAAAAATCAAAAATCTCTTTTGAGATATGATAAAGGTGACACCGACGTGGTTAAATGTAAGGGTGGTTGTCACACCCTCCCAAGAGAAAAAAAGGTATAGGAACGATGTAAATAAAAACACAAGAAAAAACTAATATTGGTATGACTGGTCACATTCCACTATAGAGTAACACCAAAATTAAATATAAAAGGACTACTATTCGCTACGACTCGTAGAAAAGTACATGGAGAACTGGTAGACGTACAGGAGAAACCTTTTTACAGATAAGTTTAGAAGTCGGGTAAAAATTTAGTCCAACGAACAAAAAAAACTATAACTCAGTATACTCGACAAATATAGAAAACCTACAATTGGGGTTTGTAGTAAACGTTCAGTATAATAACCGTTTATAAAAGAGGGTAAGCCACCCAACAGAAAAGTAAAACATTACCAAAGGAAATGACACGTATTAAAAAATTCAAATTAATTCAGGATCAATCTGGATCAAATTAATCCAAATTAAACAAACAAAAACGAAAACAAAGAGAACGAAATCCTTTGTCTAGGTTTTTATAAAAAGATACTAATACAGTTTTTCACAAGACGGATACAAAAGGAGATCCTCAAAACACCAAACACCAGAATGTTCAAATTGTCAAAAAAATAAGTGAACGATTACGTTTACTCTTGAAGGAAGAGACATTCTTAAAACACGATTAGCTAACTTTTGTATGTGTGTGTGTGTATGTGTGTGTGTGTTGTGTGTATATATAGGAAAACAGTGATTCTCCTGTCAAATGGTTGGACAGAGAAACTACCAGGAGGACAGACCGGATTCCTTTGTCTTCTCCCCTTTTGACTCCTACGACACACACCCGTACTGTTTTTTAAGGATGTCCCCGTGTTCCTGAAGTGATATCTTCAGTAATTTCGACAATAGGAATCTCCTTAACCGTTCGCCGTCTACTCAACAGTGTTGAACTAAGAAAGTAAAGACATTGTCCTTACTAGAACCGTGTCAAATGTACGTCGTTTGACACGAATCTTTTACCACCACAAAAGAGGATACATAGTCTTATCTATTGGTATACTTTCTGCCATACTACTTCTCTTTACAATATGGACAATGGGTCACGTACAATGAAATTTGAGAAAGGGATTTAGTATAAAGGGGTTTGATTGGTCATCATGAAAATAATGGAATGTATCTACTCATAATAAACCGTTTAATACTTTGTCAAACAAAGTGAAAAAATTTTCAATTATTGTGTCGTAGACTAAGAAAAATTATTTTTAAAAGAAGGGAACTTACCAAAGTAATAAAAACAGAAATCTAATATTGGTCAACAAGAAAGGTGACTTATTGGGTCGAAAGGATCAAAGACCAAGGTACATTGACCTCGGGTCATCCGAATTAATGTAAACTTCTACTGAATTCATCTACTTGAAACGGAATCGAACTTCTACATTCGAATTGACACGGAACGATACGTAATCGACGGATTAGTTAGTTAGTCACCCGATGTACAACACGACGTCTTCTTAAGCCGACACACAAGTGCACTTTTTATTACCTTGACCCAGGTTTTCTTATGGGTCACCTAAGAGTTTAGTAATCAAAAACCTAATCCAGAAATGAAACCGTTGTACACATGTTTATTTGTTCGTACTGACTTTAATTAAATAACGTAAGTTCTCTGTAGACATTAAGACGTCAACGAGACACTCTTTCTTAATTTGTTAAAGTAGAAACTGGTGAAGGGAAGTATAAGGTCGATTTGTTTGGAGAGGAAGTCTAGGAGAGAAGTCGACTATCCTTTTGTTTCCCGGAGTATTTATTCGGAAACACAAATATTTATAATTATGTATAGTTTTGTGTTCCTACTGTAATTTCACAGTACTTTTCGGTCAAATCTCTGTTTAATATCTGATTACGAAGAACGAAGTTCACCTAGAACCCGTATACACGGTTTCAAAACATCGTGTACGATACACTCTTTTGTCCTTTAGTCGAGCAGAGAAAGGTCAAAACTTTATGTTCCCGACCCCATGTTTAGTGGAAAGTTATAGAATACCTAGGACCCCTCAATATAAGTTGTCCTGAAGTAAAGTTAACTTATACTGACTTCCTTCGGTTTTATATGACAGACACTTCGACAGTATCACAATACACAGAAGAATCCGTATGTGAGCCGTTTCGCCCTCCCGATCGTCTGCCTACCTAACCGGAGATTACTGGGTCCTTGTCATTGGTTTCCGGTTCCCCTAGTCTTTATTTAGTCTTATTTACTGTTAGGACGAGGTTGACAACTAGTTGTATTACAAGTTCCCATAAATGACACCTGAGTCTTTCTTCTCAGAACTCTAAAGACGGTTCCAGTCTTTTACAAAATTAGGGTTCACTAATTGACCCTTTTACAAGTACTCATGGTCATTCACAATAACTTTCTCGGTATCCTTCTTTCCTTTTCCGCTCTTCCTTCTTCTATTTATGTCCACCGTCCTATTTTTGGCCCCACACCCCGGTAAATTACTATTATTATTATCATTATTATTATTACCTTCCTCTGTTAGTCTTTTTAATTTTTCGTTGGATACTTTATCCTCTTTTATAAACGTTTGGTATATAGACTATTCCCTAATTATAAGTCGTATATATTCCGTGAGTATGTTGAGTTATCGTGGGGGGGGGTGGTTTGTTTGTTTGTTTTGGTTGGTTTTGTAGGTGTATTGGAATAAATTTTGACCTGGTTCATAGACTTATCTATACAAAGGTTTCTTTTGTAAGTTTACCGGTTGTCCATATACATTTCTACGAGTTGTAGTCATTAGTAGTCTTTTTATGTTTAGTTTTGGTGTCACTCTGTAGTGGAGTATGAATAATCCTACCGATAATAGTTTTTTTAGTTTTCTATTGTTCATAGTCACTCCTACACCACTATTTCCTTAGAAATGTGTGACAACCACCCTTTTATTTAACTATGTCGGTAATACCTTTTGTCATACCTCAGAAGAGTTTTTTAATTTTTATCTACATGGTATACTAGATTGTTAGGATGAAGACCCATATATAAATCTCCTTCAATTCAATCATAAAGGTTCTCAATAGACATGAAGGTATGACGTAAATAAATGTTATTGCTTCTATACCTTTCTTCGATTCACAGGTAGATGTCTACTTATCTATTTCTTTTACACTATTTGTATATATATATACACACACACTCATAGAGTCTCATTTTTTTGGAGGTAAATATATATAAGACTGGACCCTTGTCATCGGTTTCTGGTTCCTCTAGTCTTTATTTAATCTTATTTACTGTTTTGGACGAGGTTATTAACTGGTTGTTATATATTTAAATATATATACTAAATATTACTATGTTAATTAAATAAATATATACTGTCTATGTACGTGAAAAAAAGATGTGTTCTTAGAAAAACTGCAAACCATAACAAAACTCTCTAAATACCTTCATTTAACTTACCTTATCCAATATAAACGTATACACGAGTCAACGAAGTCAGAACAGACTGAGAAACACCAATGTAAATAACTTATGGATTATATATGAGGGAAAATGTCGTTACAGTATTCCCCAAAATAGACCTAAAATGATTATTCCCTGGACCTCCTCCTTTACCGTTGGGTGAGGTCATAAGAATGGACCTTTTAAGGTACCTGTCTCTTCGGACTACCCGACGTCAGGTGCCCTAACGCTTCTCAGTCTGTACTTGACTCACTCGTGTGTGTACGTGTATTTATCCTTCAATTTGGAGCCCTTTCAATTATATAGTTCTCTAAACGAGTTCAGTACGTATATTGTCCTCCTCTCCACCCGAACTTGAACCCAGACCGAAGTTCCGGATTGGTGGAATGTGATGGGTGAGGTCTCTTGGTTGAGGGGACTGGTGTTTAACTTGAGTGACGTAACCATAAATTAAAAAGTTCTAAATAGAAAAATTTTCATTCTAAATAATATACTTTTACAGTGGAAGAATTACACGAAAAATACGGTATCCTATAATAAAGGATTTAAGCAAATCCTGAACCTCCTGTCGTTTTACTACGTCTTCTGTCTGTATCCCAATCTTTTGTTTGCCGCCCTACAGACAAATCACAACAAATCTACCAGAGTACCATACAATAAATACGAAAATAAAATGAAATTTAATATAAATTGAATGTCTCGATTTCTATACTTTAATTTAACTGAATGTCTCAATCTTTATTAAATATTGTAGGACAAGATCTTACATAAAGTCCACGGTACTTAGTATCAATCGATTTACAAAGATATGAGGAAGTAGACAGGTTTGATCTAACAGGTTAAGAACCCCGGTCTCTGTCAAGGTCGGTAGAGACAAAGAGGTCGTCGTGGGTCATCAAGTTAAAGTTTTTTAATAAATAAATGAATAACAACACGACCCAGAACCAACGACATGGACCCGAAAGAGATTAACACCGTTCGTCCCCGTCGAGAAGTCACGCCAAGGGGCACAAAGAGTGACACCACTAAAGAGAACAACCTAAAGTGAGATCTCGTGTCCGAAATCCCACGTGTCCGAAGTCCTCAACGTCGAGCACCCGAGGTCTCCTGTCCGAGTTATCGCCGTGTGCCCGAATCAACGAGTCTGCTTCTAAGGTCGTACACCTTAGAAGGGCCTGGTCCCTAACTTGGTAAAAGAGACGTAGCCGTTCACTTAAGAATGGGTGATAAGATAGCCCCTTCGAGGGGTCATCAAGAACTACACCATTCAGTGGTTGTAAACAACTTGAGTAAGGACGACTGTACTGGACTGTCTACCTCACATGTTTCTTCCTGAAGACATCCTTTCTTAACATGACTAACAAATGGTTCACTTTATCCTATAAAATCGTAGTTCCGACCCGAAGGGACTACCGAGTCACTATTTCTTAGGTGGACGTCACGTCGTCTGTGTTCGAATCAGGGACCTAACCCTGCTAGGGAACCTCCTCCTTTAACGTTGGGTGAGGTCATAAGAATGGACTTTTTAGGGTACTTGACTCCTCGGACCGTCCGATGTCAGGTTTCCCAACGTCTCAGTCTGCTAACTCGCTGACACGTGCCCGAGTTCTTAACTCCAATCTACCTACTAAGTTCAAGTCTTTAGTTATGGGAAATACCCAATCGTCTACTGGAAAAACTCAGAAAATTACAGTTATTGTACAACTCAATTTTTGTATAGATACAAATTTTGGATAGTGAAACATTTATGAAAGTCCCGGTCGTTGACAGTAGTAATGCGAGAATGTAACATTATCCGTAATAATAAAGAAGGGCAAAAACCTGAAGGGACTATCGAGTCAACCATTTCTCAGACGCGAGAATGTAACATTATCCGTAATAATAAAGAAGGGCAAAAACCCGAAGGGACTATCGAGTCAACCATTTCTCAGACGGACGTTATGTCCTCTGGGACAAACTAAGGACCGAGCCCTTCTAGGGGATCTCTTCCCTATCCGATGGGTGAGGTCATAAGAACCCGAAGGGAACACCGAATTGACCATTTCTTAGGTGGCTCCACGACTTCTGGACCCAAGCTAGGGACCCAACCCTTTCAGGGGACCTCTTTCCTTGTCGATGGGTGAGGTCATAAGACCGGGCCTTTTAAGGTTTCTGATATGTCAGGTACCCCAGTGTTTTCCAGTCTGTACTGACTCCTTTAAAGTGAAAGTGAAAATATTCCCCTGTTTTCTCCGTTCACAGGACTTTCGTGTACCCGACAGAAAACGGGATCCAAAACGAAAATAGACAGATGTTCAAACACTCACAATTACTAACGGAAGACGGACAAAATGAAAAGTAAACAACCGTCTAAATAAACATAAAAGTCTTTTATTTTTCCCGTGAAATTTCAGAAACCAGAATGGAATAAGAACATAATAAAAAAACGAAAGTTATACTTACGATACAATTTCACCTTTAATTTTATGTTACAATGTAATATGTATAAATTTCAATATAATAGACACTGTCACGTTCCGTGTATTATTTATTGAGACCTAATTCTATGGTTAGTAGTATTGATGGGAGATCAATACGTCTTCGGGATCAAGACGTTGAGTGATAATTGAGACCTGTTCAATATAGTACGGAGGTTCAAAGTCTAAACCGTAGACTTTTTATTTCTCTTATCTCGTTTGTTATATATTCTTGGTGACTTCAAAAATCGTAGGAGACTAGTTGACGTCTCTTACCCAATCATAGTAATGGAGACTAAAAGATGATCCTCTCAGTTTAATATACATAAAATACTCTATCTACTCAAATTTTAGGTAAAAATAGAAAAGACGAAAAGTCTCTTTTCCGGTTTAAGTCCCTTTTAATATAATCCTAAAAAAACATCATAGTATTTATAAGAAAGAAGAAGTAGGCAAATCCCATCCGGATTCCGGTCTTCGTACCTAAGAAAGACCGTATAGTATAGTGATCGCCCCATTTCCGAAAGTCTTTATCGTGACGAAAGTGACTATAAGTTCGACAGGACTGATATTTTTTTAAAAAATTCGAACGATTTTGACGGGTTATTCCAATTCTTTGTGGACCGTACTTGGACTGAAATCTACTTTAGTATTTGATTAGGTTTGTATTCAATTGAACCTTACTTTAATTTGGGGCAGTATCACTTGAGGATTACAGACACTTTCACGAACGACAAAAAGTCTTCCCACAACCCACCCCTCCGGTGGATCGATGTTTAATGTGACATTCTCAAACACCCAGACATTTAGTAAAGATTTCCTAACAACCACTATAAGAAGACAATATGTCTTTTTTAAAGGTCGTTCTCTTAATGGTCCCAACTATAGACTATAGTTCGTTGTACTTTTCCTTTTTACCTTTGAAAAATATTTACGGTCATTTTTTTAAGTGATAAAGGGGGAAGAAAACTTTTACCTATTAAATTTACACTAAAGAAACTAAAAANACACTAAAGAAACAAAAAAAAAAAAAAAAAAACAGGGACCCTTCGTAAAAAGACTGAGACCAGAATACACTAGTTGCTACATTATACGAGGTTTCTACCTTTACTTAACATCTTCAGTCTGTCCTTAAATAAAATTTTCGAATCTGATGGGTCTCCTAGTCTTTTATATGGAACCCAAAGATCCCTAAGACCTTTTTCTTGAACCTAATACGACGATCGTCATCCATTCATTGTAAGACGTGTGTGTTGATGTTATACGACTGTAGAAATGACTCAATATCTTTTTAGAGGGAATCACGGATTCTATTGAGAAACGGGATCGTGTGAATAACAACGACAGATGTTAATCGTTATTTTAGTAACGATTAGTGACCATCTACTAAGATTAGTTTACACGTTTTATACAAAACTTAGGTAAACTCATAGTATAACCTGAGTTATACAGGACTCAACGAGGGAAGGTACGTTTTACATACCCGAAGGGTCCACCGAGTCACCATTTCTTAGATGGAGGGTTACGTCTTATGTGTTCAAGTTAGGGACCCAGTCCTTTTAGGGGACCTCTTCCTTTATGTTGGGTGAGGTCACAAGAACCGACCCTTTAGGGTACCTGTCTTCTCGGACTATCCGGAATCAGGTTTCTTAGAGTTTCTCAACCTGTGTTGACTCACTGACTCATGCGTACATGTTTTTTTATGGATTCGAACCTTAATTACAAACTCATATACCAATGTCTAATTATAAATCTAAAATTTTCTCTTTAGACATTTATTAAATTTATTTTTGTAGAGTACTCAACGACTTACTTACCAACAAATATAGAATAAAAATTTTCTATACAACCTTTAGTCATGATAAAAGTTTTAATAAAACACATTACACAAGACGACGACGACGATTCAACGAAGATCAAATATTTATTTCAAACATTATGTATAACCGACGTCGATTTTATTATGTCGTAAATTAGTGAAGTCTGTTTGTCACGTGACTTTACTTCTTAAAACCTTTGATCCCTTTTTTTTCTTTCTACACAACATCAGAATATTAAACGAGGTCATAACACACGACGATAGTTTTCTCTTGTCGTTTATAAACCTCTACGGGAACGGAAGAGACCTGTCGAACTGAAAACCTCTAAAAACAAGAGTTTTCAATACATGTTAAATAACGTACGATTCCATTTCCGGAAACGTCAGAGAGTTTTTGTTTCTGATGAAAGATTTGATCGGTATCTCTTTAAACGTTGATGAGTTCAGACTTCCCACCAAACTTAATTACACGGTAACTAATCATCCGAGGGTATGGGACTTAAGACGTCCGTCGGGTAAGACTGGAACTGAGTTCCTCGTCTTCCCACTAAACGTAAATGTAATCTTAAACGTACGGGAACCTAGTCAACTCACACGTTTTGTAGTGTGCACTATCTCAATTATCTCTTTCTACCTACCTATCCATCCATCTCTCTGAGGATTTCCCTGTCTCCAGTGGTATTAATAAAAACACTACAACTAATTTAAGTGGTATTCCTCTTTATTAATAAAATTTCTTGTGGAAGAGATCGGTTAGACATCAAAGACCATAAATCACCTTTATTATCCACGGACCCTGAAAGGACACGGAAGTGATCATAGTCTACAATCCTCTGAAAACGTGGAGTTACTTAAACCGTCGTCAAAACGTAGTCCTTAAAACGAACAGAGGTGTCTTTTGACGGGTCCACACCAACCAGGGACATTATGACAGTATTTTAACCTGAACTCAAAGTTCACAACCAAACTAGAGTCCGTACCGAAGAGGGCAAACATGACTAGAATAACACCGATGTCCTCTTAGTACTGACTTCCAATACAACGTACGTAGACGAAACATATTTACGAGACAAAGTGAACCTTTTTCAAGTAGACAAGTTCTCTGGTGTAAAAAACTACTAACATCTACCTGTTTACTACGAGACCTTGAAATTCTCTCTTATTCCTTCACAAATCAAAAAGTCCCTATTAACTTTTTGTAGGGAGAGGAAATGTAGTCTACACCAATAGAATCTCCGGGTGAAACAAACGAAAGAAGAATGAATCTCGGTTGTATGTGTAGTGAGACTAAAGGACCTCAAAGAAGTGAGGAGGAAGACGGTTTAATGTAGGGTCAGACGAAAGTTTTGATACGCCTTTTGTGTGTAGGAAGCCCCTCGAAAGACGTGATTGGGGTGGCTCGAGGTCAGTAAGAGTGTTATAAGGAAAACCCGAAGTTAAAATATAAAATTCTGAGTCTGTAAGTAAGTGACTTAGTAGATTGAACGTGGTTGATAAATGATCCGGAACAAATCTACGACCTCTATGTAAACACTTTTTTTACAGAAAGGAGATCCACAAGATAAAGTCATTTCTCCCACACTACCAATTAAAACAGGGGAACCCATCCAGTACCGTAGTTCTATAAACCGGTTATGGTCAGGTCTGTAACGATACTTCCATAAAAATTCTACTCTACTCTACTTGTCTGAAACTCATTTCATCTAATAGGAGGTATTAAACCCACCGGGGTAAGTTATTGACTCCGGATTTCTCTCTCATTCCCTCCTTCTTCCGTAAAAACAGAGGTCCAACGGAAACCTAAACTCAACCTTGTAGTTAATAAGTGACCTAGAGATCAACCGGTTGGATGGAACGTCTTAAGTTTGAACGGTCGAGGATGTTAAGGTACTTGGTTAAAGGATTACATTTAGAAAAGATAAAGAGACATATACGTACACACGTTTCAGTGAAGTCGGCAAAGACTGAGAAACGTTGGGATACCTAACATCAGGTGGTCCGAGGAGACAGGTACCCTAAAGAGTCCGTTTTTATGACCTCACCCAACGGTACGGGAGGAGATCCCCTAGACGGGTTGGGTCCCTAACTTGAGACCATTCAATACAAAGGACGTAACCGTCTGTCCAAGAAATGGCGATCACGATGGACCATTTGATATATATATATAAATATATACCAACACATGAAATCAACGACTCAACACCTGTTGAGAAAACACTGTAGTACCTGACAGTGGGAGGTCCGAAGAGAAAGGTACCCTAAAGGGTCCGTTCTTATGACCACTCACAACAGTAACGGAAGAGGCACACACACACACACACACACACACACACACACACACAGATGCATGTATCACCATTCATAATGGTGGACAGTGCACCCCCTGACCCCAAGCTAAGGAACTACCCCTCCGTTGTAGGGGAAAACCCGAAAGGACCACCGAGTCTACCATTTCTTAGACGGACGTTGCGTCCTCTGGACCCAAACTAGGAACCCAACCCTTCTAGAGGACCTCTTCCCTTACCGATGGGTGAGGTCATAAAAACGGATCTCTTAAGGTACCTGTCTTCTCGAACCGTCCGATGTCAGACACCCCAACGTGTCTCAGTCTGTACTGACTCACTCATTGTGAAAGTGAAGTGAAAGTATATATATATACATAGACACACATACATTTATACACACATATATTAAATATATCACTTGATGGCGTGTTAACGTGAGTAGAGTGTACGATCATTTCATTACAAATTTTAAGAGGTCCGGTCCGAAGTCGTCATGCACTTGGTACTTGAAGGACTACAAGTTCGACCAAAGTCTTTTCTGTCTCCTTGGTCTCTAGATTAACGGTTGTAGGCGACCTAGTAGCTTTTTCGTTCTCTTAAGGTCTTTTTGTAGATAAAGACGAAATAACTGATACGGTTTCGGAAACTGACACACCTAGTGTTCTTTGACACCTTTTAAGACTTTATCTACCGTTATGGTCTGGTGGACTGGACGGAGAACTCTTTAGACATACGTCCAGTCCTTTGTTGTCACTCTTGACCTGTACCTTGTTGTCTAAGCAAGGTTTATCCTTCTCCTCATGTAGTTCCGATATATAACAGTGGGACGAATAAATTGAATATACGTCTCATGTAGTACTCTTTACGACCCGATCTACTTCGTGTTCGACCTTAGTTCTAAGGGTCCTCTTTATAGTTATTGGAGTCTATACGTCTACTGTGGTGGGAATACCGTCTTTCACTTCTCCTTGATTTTTCGGAGAACTACTTTCACTTTCACCTCTCTCTTTCTCAACCGAATTTCGAGTTGTAAGTCTTTTGCTTCTAGTACCGTAGGTCAGGGTAGTGAAGTACCCTTTATCTACCCCTTTGTCACCTTTGTCACAGTCTGAAATAAAAAGACCCGAGGTTTTAGTCACGCCTACCACTAACGTCGGTACTTTAATTTTCTGCGAATGAGGAACCTTCCTTTCAATACTGGTTGGATCTGTCGTATAATTTTTCGTCTCTGTAATGAAACGGTTGTTTCCAGGCAGATCAGTTCTAATACCAAAAGGGTCATCAGTACATACCGACACTCTCAACCTGATATTTCTTTCGACTCGTGGTTTCTTAACTACGAAAACTTGATACCACAACCTCTTCTGAGAACTCTCAGGGAACCTGTCGTTTCTCCAGGTTGGTCAGGTAGGATTTCCTCTAGTCAGGACCCACAAGTAACCTTCCTGACTATAACTTCGACTTTGAGCTTATGAAACCGGTGGACTACGTTTCTCGACTGAGTAAACTTTTCTGGGACTACGACCCTTTCTAACTCCCGTCCTCCTCTTCCCCTACTGTCTCCTACTCTACCAACCTACCGTAGTGGCTGAGTTACCCGTAACCAAACCAACCTGAGACCCTCAACCATTACCTGTCCCTCCGGACCGCACGACACCAAGTACCCAGTGTTTCTCAGCCTGTGTTGACTCGCTGACTTGACTTTTTGACTTGACTTAAATATATCATATGATCTTTTATTATTCACACTTTCTTTTTCACCCCTTACATCTCGTCCTACTCCCCATGACCCTTACAACCCCTACCCTTATCCGACAAAATAATTTATCTCCTGCGAAGTAACTCTTCCACTCTAAACTCTCTGATAGTCTTCTATCACCCTTCCAATCGGTTCCCTGAGGACCTCTTTCTCGTAAAGTCCGTCTCGTTGGTTGACCTCATTTCTAGGATCACGTCCTCACATAGACCACACAAGTGTCTTATCGGTCCTTCGACCACACTGACCTTACCTCTCGTATTTCACAACTCATGGTCCCCTACACTCGTACATTGTCCTTCGGTCTCCTTCATCTCGAAATGTCCGAGTAACATCTCACAACTTGGTTTCACCCTAGACTAAGATGAAATACTAAAAAATTTTTTAATAAAGACCCTTAAAGAGACCACCGGGTCACCAATTCTTAGGTGGAAGGTTACGTTCCCTACGTCCAAACTAGGGACAAACCATTAATTCTAGGGTGTACGACACCCCGTTGATTCGGACACACGGTGTTGATCTCTTTGGGTTCGTGTCGTTGTTTCTCGGACGTACGATGTTACTTGTGGATCACGTCGTTAAGAAAACTTTTTCCATAAAGACAGACTAGATGGTTCTTCTCAAGTTCTAGAGAACTACGGATCCGAGACTTGACCGTGCGGTAGTGAACCCCGTATAATACAATCAACTTCGTTCAGTACCTCAAAAGTGTCTAACTTCCTAACTCTCGTTGGCTAATATGTAGAACTATCCTTTTCGTTGTTTCAGTGCAATGTTTCCTCATGCTATATCACTCCCTTTATTAACGGCGGTAAAACAGTTTGTTCGACGTCATCTCCGACAAAACCTACAGGTCCACTCTCTGTCAACAACGAACCTGGTTCCCTCATCTCACCTCCACCACACTTGACCAGTCTCGGGTATAAATGAAAGTCACAACCCCGACTTTGTACTAAAGGACTACTTGTCCATATCCCACTTCTCCTTTCCTCTTCTCAGTTCCCAGTCAGACTCCAAAAACCGGACTTACTGACCTTACTACCTTCACGATATGTATCTTTATCCCTGCTAACACACACCTCTACAAAAGAACTTTCGTTCTTAAATTAAAATCAGTAAAGTTTAAAGACAATTTGAAGTTTCAACTTTACACTTTATTCGTCGAAATATAGTTCTGATTACAAACTGTCGAGTGTGGTGTTGTTGTTGTTCTTGTTGTTGTTGTTTTGAGTTAGTTTTTTACCCGACTTCTGGATTTATCTGAAAAGAGGTTTCTTCTGAATGTCTACCGGTTCTTCGTGTACTTTTCTACGAGTCGTAGCGATTAACGATCTCTTTACGTTTAGTCTTGACGTTACTCCATGGTGGAGTATGGTTAGTCTTACCGGTAGTAGTTTTTTGGATGTTTGTTATTTACGACCTCTCCGACACCTCTTTTCCCTTAGGAGGATGTGACAACCATCCTTACATTTGACCATATCGGCAATACCTCTTGTTATACCTCGAAGGAATTTTTTGATTTTTACTTGGATGGTAGACTGGGACGTTAGGGTGAGTACCCTAATCAAGTCAAGTCAAGTCAGCGAGTCATCACAGACTGAGAAACGCTGGGGTACTTAGCTTCGTGCGGTCCGGAGGGACAGGTAGTGGTTGAGGTCCTCAAGTGAGTCTAAGTACAGGTAGCTCAGTCACTACGGTAGGTCGGTAGAGTAGGAGACAGCAGGGGAAGAGGAGGACGGGGGTTAGGGAGGGTCGTAGTCTCAGAAAAGGTTACTCAGTTGAGAAGAGTACTCCACCGGTTTCATGACCTCAAAGTCGAAGTCGTAGTGAGGAAGGTTTCTTTAGGGTCCCGATTAGAGGAAGTCTTGCCTGACCAACCTAGAGGAACGTCAGGTTCCCTGAGAGTTCTCAGAAGAGGTTGTCGTGTCAAGTTTTCGTAGTTAAGAAGCCTAATCTCTTCTGAGATTAAACTTTCCTGTGTGCGTGGGGTTACAACTCTCGTCGTGATAAATGACATCCGTTCTGTGCCTTCGTTGGACATACAGACAATTGACTACTTACCTATTTCTTCTACACTACATGTGTGTGTGTGTGTGTATATATATACATATAACGAGTCTGTATATTTTCTTGGCTTATTACGATAAACGTTGTTCTCCCTACATGGATCTCTAATAGTATGATTAACTTCATTCAGTCTGTTTCTGTTTATAGTATCTAGTGAATATAAACCTTAGATTTTATACTATCTTTACTTGAATAAATGTTTCGTCTTTGTCTGAGTGTCTGTATCTTTTGTTTACCAATGGTTTCCTCTTTTTCCCCTTCCCTATTTAATGTTCAAAACCTAATCGTATATGTTTGATGATATTTACGTTATATATATTTGTTCTTCCAGGATGACATATCGTATCCCTTGATATAGGTTATAAATATCTTTTAATATTACTTTTTCGTATATATGTATACATATTGACTCAGTGGAACGACATGTAGTCTTTGATTACCTTGTAACATTTAATTGATATGAAGTTGAATTTTTTTACAAAACTTCTGATTGTAGACTCTCTCTCCAAACCCGACCTCAGGAGTCGTTTATCGACTATAAATGTTGGTACCCTGACTTATCATAAAGAAATCCTTGCTGATTTGTACTTTCTTAGTTTATAACTCGGAGTCTTGATTATGGGATTATGTTTATGATTATGACATCACATAGTCTTCAAGTCCTTTTTCTTATTCTTGGTTATTACCTCCGTCTCTTCCTTATCGGTCACTATGTCTCTTTATTGTCTAGTTTTCTCACGTCACAGAATCTACGGTTCTTTTCCGTCGCTAAACTCCTCATCCCTTCCTGACGTGGTCTACGACGACTGTCCAGTGGACTCCAGTAACGGTCGGTCTAGTGAACTCCTAGGATTTTGTTTGTTTTTTTCCGAAACCCTAAGAGAACAATTAAAAAGATAGTTCTTTACGAAGGTGGAACCGACAGATCCCTCACTGTCACCATCATTACCATCAGTCCATCACCCCGAACGTCGTCACCGCCGTCGTTGTCCCGGTCGTCGTCCCTCACCACCACCACCACCACATTACTGTCATCGTCGTCACCACCACATGCCGTCACCCAAACGACCTCATCACAGCCCCGTCGCGACGTCGCCACCCAAACGACCTCATCACAGTCCTGTCGCGACGCCACCACCCTGTCGCGACCGCCGCCACCCAAACGACCTCATCACAACCCCGTCGCGACGTCGCCACCCAAACGACCTCATCACAGTCCTGTCGCGACGCCACCACCCTGTCGCGACCGCCGCCACCACCTCACCATCACGGGACCGTCAGCGTCCTGGTCTTACAGTCATCGTCACCACCGCCGTCAGCTCATCAACTCGTCGGGACAGATCGTCGCGTCGTACGAGGTCCGAGACAAAGAGTCCGAGGCACCTCTATTAGAGGGACGCAGGAGTGTCATTAGGAAAACAAATACCTACTCCTTCGACACAGCGCCCTTTCACTTGATTGAAGGGGTGTCAGTGTTCCGGTATTACAATGGTCACCACCACCACATCAGCGATTCAACACGGGTTGAGAACACTGGGGCACCTAACGTCGGGTGGTCCGAGGAGACAGGCACCCTAAAGAGGTCCGTTCTTATGACCTCACCCCGACCCCCCACGGTAAAGGAGGAGGTCCCCTAGAAGGACTGGGTCTCTACCTTGAGCTCAGAGGACGTAACGTCCACCCAAGAAATGTCGACTCGGTCACCCCTCCGGTACAATACCCAGGCCTTGAGTTTGGGCCGGGAAGACTAAGGCACCGGAAAGACAATTGGTGAGACGATATGGTTGTGAGTCCCTCGTCCTTGTTCCCGGCAGTATCACGACACCAAGTTGTCTAATGTGAAGTCCGGAGTCTAATGTAGTAGGAAATAATACTTTCGATCGGAGGACTAAGACATTGGTAAAAAGATCGTATAGAACAAGAATAAATAAATGACTTAATAAAGGTAAAGTTAGATTTTGGTTAAACTTCGTCGAGTATGTTGAATATGTCGTATTTGTTTATTTCTTATTTACTACATCACACCATCTGTAGAACGAAGGTAGTCGGTAAGATTATGGACCGTATGAACACCACCCTTTTAATATTGTAAATAACGAAGTTTTAAACGAGTGGTTGGTCTAAGTCTTCCATTATACGTTTAAAACTGTTTGAGAAGTATTAACAAGTACAAAAATTTTGTACTTACCATTTAAAGGAAACTGTAAATTCATATTTATCGTACAACTTAAAAAACGTGACATGTATTAGTTTTATAATAGACTTAATATTTGTGTAATATTAACACCGATCGTGTCGTTTTCTTATGTCAAATAAGATTGAGTTTAAATCGGAATCTCAGTAAAAATAAATAAAGTAAAAAGAGATTTTATTATGTTTGTCCGAAGGATAAAAAAGATTATTATATCTTACGAAGTTGTGTTATGTTTTTATATGGAAACCGGTGTTTAATAAAATCAACACCACCGGTAAATTTAAGTAACAACTTCACTATTTAACCTCTTCCAACACTCTTCAAGTTCACCTCTACGGACGTCCGTCCGTCCATTCGTAGACATTGAATCCGGGTCACCACGGGTGAATGTCGTGTTTCACACCAACGTTTCGGTCAGTTTCTGCCCTCTGTGTTTGTTTGTGTTTAGGTGAGGGTAGTAGTTCGATGAGGTTAACCCTTACTTATATGTGCACACGCATACACACACACACACATGTGCGTGTGAGTCAGCGAAGTCAGGACAGACTGAGAAACACTGAGATACCTGACATCGGTCGGTCCGAGGAGACAAGTACCTTAAGAGGTCCGTTCTCATGACCTCACCCAACGGTAAGGTAAGAGGTCCTCTAGAAGGACTGGGTCCCTAGTTTGGGTGCAGAGAACACAGAGGACGTAACCGTCCGCCTAAGAAATGGTGAAGTGGTGGACCCTTTGGGTACATACATATATATGCACATGTTTTTCTGGAGTTTAATTTGTACAAATTTTATCCTGCACGAGACTTAAAAAGATAAACGGAAATCAGAGAGTCGAGAGATAGGTAAGAAGTATGGTGGTGGTCTTGTTAATATAATTTCAAACGTACAACAAAAAGAAGACTTTTAGAAGACTTTTATTAACGGTTATTCTAGGTACCTGAGGTACGAACGAACCCGTCCAACTGAACGATTTTGTTGTCGGTAAATAAGAAACGGTGGGTCGATGTTTTCGACCTTTCGTGTACGAAGAACAGAGTCGGAGAGAAAGTGAACGTTCACCGGTGTCTGAGTCCACATTTGTTACTCTATATTCTGGTGACCTCTAAGAACCCTTCTAACTAAAAGACTATTTTTCCTGTATACACCAACAACGACAAGAAAGAAGGACAGAGGACACAACTTATACTAGTGTTACTGACATCTAATCCGTAGGTAAAACAGTGGTGTACCTCTGTCTATGTTCCTATTTTTCAGGGATTTCTACCGTCTCATTATCTTTCTGAAACCAGGAACTCCTGAGACAACTTGACCACTGTGTTGGGACTCTTACGGATGAAAACCTACATAACAATTCTTTTGTTATGTAACAGAAATACAAAATTAGTCCAAAAGACAAAGAACGTATAAGGATTAAGTCGAAACGTAAGTTTGTGGATGTGATAGACTAAACTTCAACAGGAAGGTATGTATAGACACAAAAGAACCGATGGACTAGTGATACAAAGTCTTTTTAGAAGTAATAAAGGTGCAGATCTTGGACGGGACCGGAAAGGACGTAGTCACTAAACCGAGGACGATAAAGAAGACACACGTTAAGGAAAAATTATAAAAAACATAAGAGACGGTTGTGACGGGAGGAAAACGACAGAGATCAGAACGACATGTCAGAACCTACAGGTCGAATGTACAGTGTAGGAAGTACTTCTAAAAAGACGAGAATGACCTTCACTATCGAAGGAAGAACTTAAGGGCACTTTGGACCGAAGTACGTTGGTTCTAGTGTGGTTCAGGGTCTTATGTTAGTAAATTCAAGATTTAACATTAGGAACTGATTTTAGACTGAGTCACAGTTATAAAGAAGAACCCCTCCCTAACTTGGATCCACAAATAGATAAAAAGATTTACTCATCTACTTTCTTCTTTCGTTCACTTAAGATCGAAAGTCTTCACAGTTCATCGAACCCTCGTCGTCTTTGACTCTTCCCTAGCTTATCCCTCCTAAGGTATTTATCACAGTTTCGCATAAGTGAGTGACACTTCTCCAATACTTTTGGAGGTAGTTAAAGTCCTGTCGGATTACTCTAAACACAACTAGAGTTCCTTACTTCGTTAAGAACACAGAGTCCCGTGTAAAACTGACAACCCATCATGAAAAAATGTAACGAAAACAAGGTACATTACTCTTAACCCATGTACTAAGATATGTAAGATCATCCTTGAGACCCGGGTATTTTATAAGATTATATTTAATATAAGAAACTCCAAAATAAGTGTACAAAAGAAGAATAATATTGGATTATACGAAGAATCTTTTTGTGTAAAGTAACAAAAACTCAGTAAAGGGGTAGAACTCAAATAATTTGAACTTAATTTTTTAATAAGATTTTTGTTTCTAGACAAAAGATGTGACCTTGAACTTTTTGAAAACTTTGATTTATTTCAATTTTAAGTTTTGTAATTCGTTTATATTTAGAATTTTTACCATTCCAGAACTGGTTTAGTTTATATCTGTAAATAACGACGTTGTATCCTCAGTAAAGACAGGGAACCAGAAAAGATCGACTCCGGTAAACTGATTACACTACAACTTATGGATTATAATCCATTACTTACTTCAATGAGTAGGACACGGATCAGGGAAGGGTGGGTGAACATCTTCGTTTCCCACCTACTCCTATTTGTTTAGGTACTCCCCTTTATTTATTTGAATGTGTATACATGTCTATCTGTATAGATACCGGAATCTTTTTCTCTCTTTCTTCCACCCCCCTTTCGAAACCCTCTTATATAAAGTTTATAAAAGGAGAGAGAGAGGGAATACAAAATATTTATACACAATGTCTCCTTCTGTACGAATCGTTTATTCCTTTCGGGTGAGAGTTAGGGATTTCTAGCGACAGTGTTGATTCAGAACTACTGTCGGTCGTAAGACTTCTTTATATAAATTTAGCATCTGAAGATAAATTTTCAATCCTTTAGGTCTTTTCAGTGTCCAGAACTAATGGCTAAGACCGTGTTCGAGCCATTGTCAAAAATCTGTATTACAGGAGAGTCAACATTTGGGTGTATACCCAGAAAACGACCGGTTCAAGTCTCGGTTAAAGAAGTATGTTCGGACCTTGAAATAGACGAGGAAAGTCTAGAAAGTTGTCAAATGTTCCTCAGTCGGAAGGAAGAAAGGTCTTTCGTTGGTGGGTAAGAAAGTTGAAGTACAGTGATTGTAATGAGTAGTGTCACCTCCTTTTCTGTGCCCATTAGAAAAAAAAAAAAAATTATAACCTTTGTCAGGTTTTCAAGGTTTAAAGAAAGTTTTAATAAACTTTCATTACAGGAGTAGACACTGACAGTCAGAAAAGTCTACAATAACCTTCACAGAAATGAAACAAGTAAGTGAGTAAGTGAACGAGTAAGGTGTTTAAAAACAGTTCGTGGGTGATACACGGTCCGTGACCAGAACTGAGGCTCCCATGTAGTCACCTGTTTTAGGATTACCTCAAACGTAAGATCACCTTTCTCTACTAATATTTGTTTATTTACTTTTTGTTATACGGTCCATCACTATTTACTATGTTCTTTCTATTCCCTCTAAATGCCCCCCTTTCTCTTACGATCCACCCTCCCGGCGAAACGTGACCCACCGGTTACTTCCGACGAGACTAGTGATTCGTCCTTCACTTCAACACGTGACACGTCTGTAGGCCCTTTTCTCGGGAAATCTGTCTCCTGTGTCCGTCACGTTTACAGGAGTCACACAACTACATAAGTCCCTTACAGAAGTCGGACACGCTGGCTTCGTTTTACCCGTTTCCACACACCCCAACCCCCTTTATTGTAATCTATTCTCTGTAATCTATTATCTCTCGACTCCGGTCTAGTTCCGGAACAACAGGTAAAATTCCGAAGACCGTAAATGAGGTTCATTTACCCTTTGTTACCTTCTAAAAAAGTTTCTCACTATACTAGTCTAAATTCAGAATTTTTCTAGTGAAACCGAATGTTACAACTCTTGTCTGCCGTCCCTAGTTCAAGGATTCGTCCCTCTGGTCAATGATCCGATAATGTCATTAAATTACGATCTACCCAAGAACAGAAGTCAAGTCAAATCAACGAGTCGGTACAGGCGGAGAAACGGTGGGGTATTGACGTCGTGTGGTCCGGAGGGACAGGTAGGTTTGAGTACAAGTAACTCCGTCACTACGGTAGGTTGGTAGAGTAGGAGATAGCAGGGGAAGAGGAGGACGGGAGTTAGAAAGGGTCGTAGTCCCAGAAAAGTTTACTCAGTCGAGAAGCGTACTCCACCAGTTTCATAACCTCAAAGTCGAAGTTGTAGTCAGGAAGGTTACTTATGGGTCCTGACTAGAGGAAATCCTACCTGACCAACCTAGAGGAACATCAGGTTCCCTGAGAGCTGCACAACTGAGCGTTCTCAGAAACGGTTGTAGTGTCAGTTTACGTAGTTAAGAAGCCGCGAGTCGAAAGAAGTGTCAGGTTGAGAGTGTGGGTGTTTGCTGATAACCTTTTTGGAATCGGAACTGATCTACCTGGAAACAACCGTTTCATTACAGAGACGAAAAATTATACGATAGATCCAACCAGTATTGAAAGGAAGGTTCCTCATTCGCAGAAAATTAAAGTACCTACGTTAGTGGTAGACGTGACTCAAACCTCGGGGGGTTTTATTTCAGACTGTGACAAAGGTGATAAAGGGGTAGATAGGTGGTACTTCGCTACCCTGGTCTACGGTACTAGAAGCAAAAGACTTACAACTCGAAATTCGGTTGACAAAGTGAGAGGAGAAAGTGAAAGTAGTTCTCCGAAAAATCAAGGAGAAGTGAAAGACGGTATTCCTACCACAGTAAACGTATAGACTCCAATAACTATAAAGAGGGTCGTTAGAACTGAGGTCGGACACGAAGGAGGTCGGGTCACAAAGAGTACTACAGGAAACGTATATTCAATTTATTCGTCCCACTGTTATATGTCGGAACTGCATGAAGAAAAGGATAAACCTTGGTCAGACGACAAGGTACAGGTCAAGATTGTCAACGAAGGACTGGACGTATATGTTCTCCGTCCAGTCCACCAGACCATAAGAGTAGAGAAAGTCTTAAAAGGTGTCAAAGAACACTAGGTGTGTCAGTTTCCGAAACCGTATCAGTTATTGCGTCTTTATCTACAAAAAGACCTTAACAGAACGAAAAAGCTACTAGACCTCCTACAACCGTTAAACTAGAGACCAAGGAGAGGGAAAGGATTTTGGTCGAACTTGTAGACCTTCAAGTGTCAAGTACATAAGGACTTCGGACCGCACCTCTTAAAACTCGTAATGAAATGATCGCACACTCTACTCACGTTAACACGTCATCAAACTTGTAAGAACCTATAAAGGAAAGAAACTTTCACCTTACTTTTGACTGGAAAAGGTCAGGACGTCGGTGACGACTTAAAAGGTTTAAGAACAGAAGTCATCTCAAGTCAGTGAGTCAGCACAGACTGAGAAACGCTGGGGTACTTAACGACGTGTGGTCCGGAGGGATAGGTAGTGGTTGAGGGTCTTAAGTGAGTCTGAGTGCAGGTAGATCAGTCACTACGGTAGGTCGGTAGAGTAGGAGACAGCAGGGGAAGAGGAGGACGGGGGTTAGGGAGGGTCGTAGTCTCAGAAAAGGTTACTCAGTTGAAAAGAGTACTCCACCGGTTTCATGACCTCAAAGTCGAAATCGTAGTAAGGAAGGTTTCTTTAGGGTCCCGACTAGAGGAAATCTTACCTGACCAACCTAGAGGAACGTCAGGTTCCCTGAGAGTTCTTAGAAGAGGTTGTGGTGTCAAGTTTTCATAGTCAAGAAGTCACGAGTCGGAAGAAGTGTCAGGTTGAGAATGTAGACATGTACTGGTGACCTTTTTGGTATCGGAACTGATCTGTCTGGAAACAACCGTTTCATTACAGAGACGAAAACTTATACAATAGATCCAACCAGTATTGAAAGGAAGGTTCCTATCTTTAAATATTTAGGTCGGAACAAATCTAACCTACCAATTGGTTCTACGAGTAGAGTACCGGTTGAAGATCCGGATCGTAAAAGAGTCTTGTCACACAGTGGACGACACTAGAGTAACGACATGTACCTGGTTACTGACACAGGGATTAAGAGGATGTGGGGTGAGTCGAAGACACTGTGATAAGACCCCCTTCTTCTGTAAACCGGAAAACCGAGAGTACCTCAGAAGGGGACCTAAAGTTCGTAAAAACGTCCTTGAAACGTAAACATAGAAAGAGCAGAAAAAAAAATACCCATCATTTTTTTAAAATTAACTCATACCAATTAAATGTTACACCGTAATCAAAGTCCACATGTCGTTTCACTTAGTCAATACACGCACGAGTCAGTGAGTCAGAACAGGCTAAAAAACACTGAGGTACTCCCCCAAAGGGTCCGTTCTTATGACCTCACCCAACGGTACAGGACGAGATCCCCTAGAAGGACTGGGTTCCTAGCTTGGGTGCGGTGGACGTAGAGGACGTTACCGTCCATATAAGAAATGGTGACTCGGTAGACCCTTCGGGTTAACCATTTTATATATGTATATAGGTAAGAAAAAAACTAACAAAAGAATATGTTCAGTAATGTCTCACAACTCCTCTCTAAGGACTCGGTATGCCGTCCAAGAGCAAGAGACAGACCAAATAAATATCAGCACGTACACACAGCTAGGGTCAGAGAGTCAAATAGGGAGAGGGGAAACAGGGACCATTGGTATTCGAACAAAGGGTGGAGACACTGAGATAAAGACAAAATATTTATTCAAGAAAATATTGTAGGTTCTACAGAGACTATGGAGATACAGACTCCTTAAGAGACGGTAGGGAACCAGGTAAAAATTTTTTAGAAGAACCAGAATAGATGTCGGGTAAGTCAAAACACAATAGCTTCGTCTAGGATCGAAATCAACCTAGAGTCAAGAGGAGTGGACAAGACTCACCACGATCTCTGATTGGACATCGGCTAAACGTCACCCACTGTAATAGGATCCCCGTGATCACGGAGTAAGAATCGTAATCGTCCTAAATAAGGGGAAGGAGATGGGGAGTCTGGAGGATGTTTTAAGGACAAAGGTCAGACTCTCTACGGAGACGAGATTAAGATCTCGTTATTACTAACTGTCCAGGACTCGGAAGTAAGGTAAAAGTTAGGGCTGGTGGAAGAGTGTAATGGATACCGTCTTCAACGACCGTTGGGTGGTCGGTACAGTCGAGTCTCTATACAAAGTAAACCGGGGATGTCACGATAAATTTAAAAAAACTTATTAACGGTCATGAATTTTTAATACTCTAAATATATTATTGGACTTAAAAAGTAAAGAGAACGTTTTAACAATCAGAACCGGTTTGGCCCATGTGTGCGAGTGTACCGCTATCGTGTGACGACAAGTCGTCGTCGGTGCACCACCCTACTCCGTACGCGTGACACCACGAACGCGGGTCGGGGAAAGTGACGGAGTAGAGGACGAACGACCAAGGAGATCTATAGACTCACGTCTGGAACCAGGGATGGGAGTAGGGGGGTATAGAGTGACCGGAAATTTTAATCGGGTCTTCAGGGGTAACGGTTACGTTTGTAAAATTCCCACTCTCAATAGATATATTCTCGTCGTTGTTGTGGAGGGTTGTGTGTCTTTTATTCTCTGCACTGAAAGTGTCTCCTTTGTCGTTGACTACAGAATACCAAAGAGTTTTACTCTCAGATTTATCTAAAACCAACCAATAGGTCAAATTACGTTGGTTCCATTGGTGACTTGTACGTGGAACTGGAAGACGAATAGGATTGGAAGACGTGGGGTTTCGACAAGATCGTTTCACAAGACTTTATCCTAAATATCTTTCTGGTTGTCACGTCACGTTGAAACCTGTCTTTATAACCACGGTGTAAACTGTACCGATGAAGACTGGATCACGGTTTCAAAGAGAACGGAGGACCATGCAAAAGTCTACAGACATACCACTGTCTTCTTAAGAGGTTAGAGAGCAATCTCAAAGATTCGTCAGAGACACCCCATCTTTAAATATTTCTCAAATGAAGAAGGTCAGTGGCGGAAGGTGACACGGAGTAGGTAAGAGGTAAAGAACAGTGAATTATGGTAGACCCTGGCTCGGGTATTTAAAAGTCAGTAAACTCAGTAATTTTGAGTAAATAAAATTTCGTAATTAGAGTTAAAACTAAATTAGGGTGGGAAGGAAACACTAGAAAGAACACACCAGGTACATACTTAGAAAGTCTCCCGGAACATCCTGGACAGGTAAGGTGTCAAGGGACCAGTCCTTTCAGTCGAGAGTCAGGTTAAAGAGGTGGAGGGTAACCGACCACGGGGGTGGGTTTTGAAGAACAATGACCCGGGGACAACGGTCCTCCAGTGGTGGTACCCGACTCGTTCTACGGAGTTTGGACCGATGAAAGACACCGTGGGTTAACTGGGTGTCAGTTGAGTGAGTAGAAACGGTGGTTTGTCACCTTCTCCTCTGACGGGGGTAGAGGGAAGACGACAGACAGAAGTCCAGGGGGTGGGTCTACCAGTGTCCCTGCCTACTCGGTCAAGTGACGGATCCGTCTATAGAGTGGTCCCGTAGGTAGGTTCACGTTGGAGTCCGACTCGGTAAGAGGACGTCAGAGTGAGAGTGAACAGAACCACTGGACTTACGGGAGGATAAGAGGGACCCCTTCCCCCTCTTAGTAGAAAGTAAATGTGGGCTGTCAAAGGGGCTCTTGTTCCTCGGGTAGCTGAGAGTGGGAAAGGAGAGGGGTCCGGAGACGGGAGGTCTGACCTCCTACCCTCTGTCAGTGAACACCCACCCAGTCAAGATGTCTGAGAAACATTCGGGGCTCGCTCAACAGACCAGGTGACGACCGGCGACAACAGTCTTATGTCCGTGAAGCACTAAAGTGTTCACGACAAGAGACAACAACCACGGTTCGAACCCTTTTAGACGAGTCATAGACACCGTGACAACATAAACACGATTAACGTAGTCGAACTCGTGTAGGTCAACACTCCCCGTCTTTCACTTCACTTCAGCGACACAGGATGAGAAACGCTGGGCACCTGACATCGGGTGGTTCTAGGAGGTAGGTACCCTAAGAGGTCCGTTCTCATGACCTCACCCAACGGTAAAGGAAGAGGTCCCCTAGAAGGGCTGGGTCCCTAGCTTGGGTCCAGAGGGTGTAACGTCCGTCTGCGAAATTGGAAACGTGGTGGTCCCTTCGGGGTTCCCCCGTCTTTTGAACTGGGGTTTATCTAGACGGTCGCTCCTCCATATAACACAGTGAATTGAAGTTTTTCTCTATGTGACACAGTGAATTGAAGTCTAACATGACTAAGGACCGAGTTTACCACAAGAACCTAGGGGTTGAAGGAGCACAAAAGAGACCCACTCTTCACTGTCCACCCCCTCAGAACCCCGAGAATACCTTTGAGTGAGTTCCTAATGGAGTAGTCTGTGGTCGTCTCCTCTCAGGTGAAAGGGTCGACGAGTTTGTTTTCAGGGCCTTACACTGAATCCAGTACACGGGTAAGGACTGGGTCAGTCTCACAAACCTCCACTGACTACGGTGAAAGTCTCGGTCCACTTCTGACCTTTACTGAAAGGAGGTAGAGAGTGAAGGGTACTGTAGGAAGTTTCCTCCAGTATCTCAAGGGTGTAGATGGGAACGAGTTTGTTGGACTCCCACCTATGTGAAATCTTGGACTCCGACTTCATACTCAGACCGTTATATTACTTCAATAACGGTCCAAAGTCACCCCGCACTTCTGATTATCAAGTTTCAAATCCTGGAACCTTATCATGTCTTGACCTAGGTTCAGGACCGAGACAGTCTCGTCTCCTTGCACTGGTCCATGTGGATTTAAGAGACTCTGCATCAAAAGGGTCGATGTTTTACCCTTACAATTATGGGTTCAGTAACCCAACAATTCTCCTATCTTATTTAACACGGATAAAGTTAATAATACT
Source organism: Capra ibex (assembly GCA_006410555.1). Taxonomy (NCBI): domain Eukaryota; kingdom Metazoa; phylum Chordata; class Mammalia; order Artiodactyla; family Bovidae; genus Capra; species Capra ibex. The sequence continues at coordinate 22,467,265 of SJYO01037955.1, forward strand.
GAAGGGACCACCGAGTCTGTCATTTTGCAGACAGATGTCACGTCCTCTGGGCCCAAACTAGGGTCCCAACCCTTCTAGGGGACCTCTTCCTTTACCGTTAGGTGAGGTCGTGATAACGGACCTTTTAGGGTACCTGTCTCCTCGGACCATCCGATGTCAGGTACCCCAGTTTTTCTCAGCCTGTACTGACTCACTGTCCCGATTACGGACTGTGTTAATCCACAACTTATTTGTGACAAAAATAACGATTCTTGAAGGAAGAAACACGTATCTGTGGTTATGATACCTTTTTGTATGATTTCATTCTTCCAAGAGGAACGTAAAGGATCTTCTCTGATTGAACTGTGACAAAAGGGTCCCTCATTCGTCTAAAAGGACGGTTAAGAGGACAATAAGAAACGTACCTCGTTCACCTTCTGAGTCCCACTTTCTACCTCCTACCTTCTTTAGATTCACATACTTTACGACATTCGTAGCCCCACACACACATACACTTGATCCTTCGAGTACGATCCTCATTGGTGGTCCCTAAGTACTTAGTAAAAGTTTCTCGTTGTAGTCCACGAAACCTCTTAGACGGTTTAAAACTCATTGAATACTTAAATCGTTGTCGGAGTCCGTAACGACTCCGGAAGATGGGAATCTAAACAGATATTTTGCCCCTTTTACCTTTGTAAAAACAAAACAGTGGATTTCGTTTCGTTAGAACGGGTTTAAAGTATAAAATTCCTTTAACATTTGTATACTTATCTTAGTTAAGTAAAGATTTTACGTAAAACATAAATAAAAAAATTTAATTTATTATGACCTTAATTTACACTCTCTTATAAAAAATATAGTTCATCCTTGACGTCGAAAAACTTTTCATTTTTAGAGTGCAAAACTCTCTCTGTCATTGTCAGCTCCACTAAAAGGGTTCATCTTATACACCTAATACAACTTTATATGTACAACACTGACACATTTACATTTTACAATTGTTGTCGGATAAAACGTAAGGTTTTGTCGAGGATAAATAAGACTTTTATTCCATCGTTGACCACGGGAGAACACCTTTACTAATAAAATCGATAAATCAACCTTTCCTTTTAGATGTGTCATAATTTTGTATGGTTAGTATCTATACAAAAAACGGTCTGTGAAAACTACTGAAACTAGTGTCCTAAAACAAATTTGTACTTCAGGGCCTCCTCTAAAATTATACATCGTGTCACTACCAAGAGTGTCTAAATAAATGTAATACCGAAAAAAAGAATTTGTCTAAAACTAGACAATAGACTAAACCGAGATTGAATTTTTGATTAGTCCGAAGTAAATCCATGTAAATATGTAACATGGATTATGTTACATGTAAATCCATGTAATATAAAGTGTGGACTTGGTTTGTCTACACAAATTTATGTTTATTTTTATGAAAAATGTTTGAAATTTGAGACACGTCGTAGAGGGGAGGGGTTTGAAGAGAACTACCGGGAGGAGGTCCCTATCCAAAACTGCGTCGAGGACTTGGTCGAAGTTAGTTCACCTTTCAGCAGGTGGTTAAAATTGGTGGTACTGGTGGAGGTAGAGAAATCGTCGACCGACAGGGACGACATACAGTCTTATATTTCTTGTCAGTGTGATCAGGTTCTGACTTTTACTAAGAGTCCGAGGTCTTAAGAGACCGTAAGTTCCATAAGTTCCTCACCCACCGGTTGACGAACCATCCGGATGTCGTCTCACGTAAGTTCCAGTCAATAAACCTGAGTCACTAGAAGTAGTAGGGAAGGTTGAGACTCTAAGATTTCGAGGAGATACATTAGGTCAGGACGACTTACTTGATTAGAAGTCGGGGTACTATCGACACGTTTAAACTTGGGTGAGTCACGTCCCGACATACAGGGAGACCTTAATGAGGTAGTTCATGTGAGAGTCTTGGAAGTGTCCCGGTAAATTTCACGTACAATTACTCCTGTGACCTCGCATTATCTGTATGCTACGGGAAACTGGTAATAAAAACTTGTCAATATTTATTAGCACCTTATATGTTTAATGGAAATCGTCTTTTAACAATTCGTATTAATGTTCACCTACGGTTAAGTGTAGTCTTTACCATCTTCCGGATCCCAGTGTATACGTTCCCTCTGTACTTCGTAGGACCCCCACCCCCCCTCATTACACACCCAAACCCCCCGTGTTTCCTCGGTCTAAGTTTGGGACTAAGACAATAAACGATTACTTACTGGGGTCCATTTACAGACTCGAAGAAAGTAGACATTCTACTCTTCCTAACATGAATGGAGTCTCCCAACGTCATTCTTAAGTTACCATATTCTTTTATACGTGTCTCGTACCATACATGTTCCGAGATTTTTACGATCCATAAGAGTGAATTCCCTGTCTTTGGTGTGTTTTCACCTCAGTGCCGGTCTTTCCCAGGGACTACAAATTCCGAAGTGTTCGTAACTCTTTCTTTTCACAAGGGACATATATTAATGTGACACAAGTAACTAATAGGGACTATTCGAATGGAATACTTAGTCCTTTGATAGAGGTAGAAGGGGATTATAAAATAGAAACTAACAACTAGTCTCATCTAAAATTAGAGAGTCGTAAATGTAAGTGTGTCATTCGTGAGAATTGACTAAGTTAATATATAGTTATTCTCGTCTCACGACCTCAAACATGTTGAGGGAACCGAAAAGTATTCCTATAAAGACTTGAACTGTCGTTTTTGAATGTCATTTGTTGTCGAAGTCCATGGGTATCACTTCCTAGACACCTCTGAGAACTATCTAGTCTGGACTAATAAGGTATCAAGTTTGATGACCTAATCAGTCCAGATGTTTGACCCACCAGTGTCAAATATATATGTTTTCTTATTAAATGCTTCAGAATCATCTAAGTCTTCTATGTATTAAATTCTGTCTTAAGAAAACCTTTTACTATAAGTATTAATAATCGATTTCACTGCGGTAGTACACCGTTTTCGTTTTTAACGTACGTGAGTCTCGATTAAACCTCTCATCGTTAAAACCTGACTAAAATTACTTAACGAAAACTATTAACCTAATTAACTAACAGTAATTAATTAATAACAATAAAGTTCCTAAAATGTTTTACTTTGAAATAATGACAAAGAATCACCCTACTGAAGTTTACGTACATTAAGTTTACACGTATTTTACACTTATTTTCACGTATTCTATACATTTTATTAATTTACCTGAGGGTTTCGATTCACTTTACACTCCTTCAGACCTATTGACAATTGATTCGTAATCTAACGAAATGAGAAAAAATCTTGATATGATTTATTAAACTAAGGGACTCATTTTGATTTATATATCTGGACGATTCTCTTAACTGGTCGTAATTTTTATATTTTCGTTCCAAAACACCAGTTATACCATCCGACTCACGTACGTTTACATTTTTTTTTCACTCTTTCTATGTCATGTCCTCCAAATCTAATCCGAAGTCTTTGGATCTCGACCTCTTTTTCGTGTTACCATATACCCTTACTCTTGCGTCTCGTTTTATTCTCAAAATTTAATTTTATATACGAATCTTTCTGAAAGGGTTACCAAGTCACCATTTCTTAGACGCGTGTCACGACCTCTACATCCTCTACACCCAAACTAGACACCCAGTCCTCGTTCTTTACCGTTGGGTGATGTCATAAGAACGGATTCTTTAAGGTGCCTGTCTCCTCGGACTACCCGAGGTACCCCAACGTCTCAGACTGCGATAAGTCACTGCCTCGTGACTCGTGTGTGAACTTTTCGACTCGGGACTTGAGGATCGGTGGTCGGAAACGTACGTGTCTTGAACCCCGTCGATCGGAGAGTACGGGGCACTTTGTTTGATTTGACATGGAGAGACCGAAGGAACGGTTTATGATACCTTTTTCGAAGAAGAAGACCAATTCTATCTCATTGTACCCGACCTAAATAGGAAGATTAACTTTGTCGACTTTTTCTCTCTTTTTGTATCTTTTGTACTTTAGAATTTTGAGACTCTTCTTGACTTTCCGTCTGTCTCCAATTTTTTTTAACAATCCCTTTCTCCTTGTTTCTATTTCATTGTATTCTCTTTTATTTTTGTTTTACGACATCTCTTTATAGAAATTTCGTAGATTTCTTTTTTTAGATGGTTGGATCTTAATCCAATCACAAGATATACAATTACTCTAGTTGAACTAGTTAACAACATAGGCTTAGAAGATATACGGACGATTTAAAAAAGAAGGATATACAGACAAAGTTGTACACAATTTTAGGAGTTGATACTAACACTTAAATAGATGGAAACAAAATTAAAACATTTATAAACGAAATACATAAAACTTCATTACAATATACTATATATACTTAAATCTTAACGTGGAAGGAGAATTTAACTGGGAAAATAATACTGTATTATAGGAAGTTGAGAATATGAAGAACGGAATATTATATAAAACAAGAGTTTGATTACTAACGGTCACCCTTTCTTACCCCCTTCTCTATCAATCCCTCGAACCCTAGCTGTACATGTGAGACGATATAAATGTTACTTATTAGATTTTCCATGATGACTTATCATGTCCCTTGAGAGACGAGTTCCAATATACCGTCGAACCTACGCTCCCTTCACACCCTCTCTTACCTATGTGCATATACACACCGACTCTGACGACAGGTAGATTTTGATAGCGTTGTAACAATTAGTCGAGATGAGGTTATATTGTATTTTCAATTTTATATATATATAAAGATACACTTATATCAGTGTGGTCCAAAAAAAGTCAACCACAAACGTGTGACATAGAGAAAGGTAAAAACAAGACGAACAAGAGAAGAACTCATGATCAAGGAACACGGTCCCAAACCTTTTATGGGATTTTGTCTTTGGACCTTACTGTCACTCCGAGTAAGTGGTGTGAACGAAAGAAGGAAATTCCGGTCAAAGTCTGTCGACAAATTACACCGACTTAAGAGAAAGTGAGGTGACAAAAAAGGAATGATCTGTTCACTATGACGTTCGCAGTCGTTTATACCGGACTCCCTGTTTCACCGGGTAGAGGTTAGAAATATTGAGTAAAAATAACTTTGTTTCGAGGTGAGTAAGTGAAGTATAACAGTGGCCGACGAAAGTACCGCGTTGTTGTCTCAACTCGTCGACACTGCCTCTAGCCTACAACCCTACAGATTTATAAATGACAGACCGAGAAATGTCTTTTACAAACAACTGGAGACTCCATGTCTCTTCCTTTTTAATACACATCGGACTCCCGTACCCCGTCCCACTGTTAACCCCAATCTTCTCTAAAAAGAGTCGATCCGGACGGACGTCGGAGTAACCGGTTCAGTCCGAAACAAGAGAGAAGACCGAGAAATAATTTCCAGAAGTCGGTCCACATGAAGGATTACGTCCCGACAGGAGAAATGTAGGTCCCTATTTGAACTCGAAGCCTAGTAAGAGTTGGAGATCAACCTAGACCCGAAGACCTTAGAAACAAGGAAAATTCCTTTCTGTCGGGACGAACACGAGAACGGGACATAAGCCCACAGTCAGTCAAGATGAGGGTCTAACGACTGTTCACCCACCTTTCATTAAACCGAGAGAAGAACTCGTGGAAATTCTACTGCTCCCGAAACGGACCGGACAGGTGGTTCCTGAGACCTGAGTCGGAGAAGTACGTAGAAGTCGACGGAGTCTAAAGAAAGAATAAAGACATCGGACACCCAAAAGGTCAAGATGTCTAACGACTGAGTGGTTGAGGTGAACGATTACAAAAAGTCCCAAAACAAATGAAGTCGAGAAGGAGAACTACTAAGGTCTTTCGATAATCCTCTTCGAAAGGATCGCGGGTGTGACACAAGGAAATGTATCGAAACGAAAGGTAACCAATTGTTACAGGGAACATACCCTGTAAAAAGAGAGAGAGAGAAAATTGGTTAAACAACACACATAAAATCTAAAGTGTCATCACTTTAAAACTCCAGACCGAAATAAGACGATAGACTTTGACCCTCTAAGGTATAACCAAAATCTTATACCAGTCATTTCATGTATATTATTTTTTCGAGAAAACATAGATTAAAGAAGGGTGAACATTCTACTTCCTAAACATTAATCTTAAAATTGGTGTTCCCCCCTCACAAAGAAAGCTAAAAGTAAAGGAATTTCTTTTTTTTTTTTGAAAATACGGCCCAAAATACAAACGCTGGTTACTTATTTTAGTGTGTTCATCTCATACTACAAAAACATTTATTACGATAAACTTATGTTTCGACTTAGTTGTTGAAAAAACATATAAATGTTCCACGTTCCGAGAGACGATCCGACAATTAATCATTTACGATGTTACACAGAAATGTTCGGTCAACATGTCTTTTTTCGAACCTTAAGCCCCACTGAACAATTTTTCTCATTAAGATCTACTCAAATACAACTTGATTATTAAATTCCTTATTGATACGGTTTTAGTGACGTCTGCCACTGACGTCGGTACTTTAATTTTCTGCGAATGAGGAACCTTCTTTTCAATACTGGTTGTATCTATCGTATAACTTTTCGTCTCTGTAATGAAACGGTTGTTTCCAGGTAGATCAGTTCCGATACCAAAAAGGTCACCAGTACATGACTACACTCTCAACCTGACACTTCTTTCGACTCGTGGCTTCTTAACTACGAAAACTTGACACGACGACCTCTTCTGAGAACTCTCAGGGAACCTGACGTTCCTCTAGGTTGGTCAGGTAAGACTTCCTCTAGTCGGGACCCTAAAGAAACCTTCCTTACTACGATTTCGACTTTGAGGTTATGAAACCGGTGGAGTACTCTTCGCAACTGAGTAACCTTTTCTGAGACTACGACCCTCCCTAACCCCCGTCCTCCTCTTCCCCTGCTGTCTCCTACTCTACCGACCTACCGTAGTGACTGAGCTACCTGCACTCAGACTCACTTGAGACCCTCAACCACTACCTATCCCTCCGGACCGCACGACACTAAGTACCCCAGTGTTTCTCAACCTGTGTTGACTCGCTGACTTGACTTGACTACTGTAGTAGATAAAAAATGACTCTTTAAATGTGTGGTGGTTTTTATAGAACCCCTAAGGGACCACCGAGTCTACTATTTCTTAGATGGACGTTACGTCCTCTGGGGTCCAAGTTAGGGACCCAACGCTTCTAGAGGACCTCTTCCCTTACAGTTAGGTGAGGTCCTAAGAACGGTCCTCTTAGGGGTACCTGTCTCCTCAGACCGTCAGATATCAGGGAATCCAACGTTTCTCAGTCTGTACTGACTCTCCTATTGTGAAGGTGAAGGTTTTTATAGAATTTCTATAGTCAATTTACTGATTACTGATGTCTAGAGGGTGGTGTGAACTGAAGGAGTCTCTATAAAAGTGAAAGATGTTTAATACAATGTGAATTATTTTTCCATATACACCTGACTCTAAAATTTTAGATAAAGGAGATAAAAAATTGTATCATATATCCGAAGTTGAACGTATTTCGGTGACTGTGATTTATCGTAAAGTACCTCTCAAGGACTGTTACCCGGTTTTGCATACTGTGCCACAAACCCTGATCTATGACAAATTATCGAGTTTTACTGTCGTCTTTTATAATCCCGTTTTATTCCTTAAATAATCGAACGTATTTACTTTATAGGTTCCTAGTCCGAAACAGTCGAAAGAGAAGTCTTGACAAACACGAGGCCGATGAGTTTTACTGAGGTTCGACTACGTCCCAGTTTAGACTTTTACACACACGTACACACACACACAGACAGACAGAAGGCTTACTTTCACCTTATTTTAGGATCGACCGAAGGTCCTGGACGGTCCTAGAAATTACAAGTCTAAGGGAAATTAGAGAAGTTTTAGTAGGGTGGTCCGAGAGGGGGAAAATAAAGTCCGTGCGATCGAAGAGAAGACAAGAAGTTTACGCGTCTCAGGTGAGGATGTGCCTTTGGTGAAAGGTAACAGGTCTTTGACAAAAGGACCGTGACGTGTCCGACCGAGGAGAGGAGGAAGTCCAGAGTCGAGTCGAGTCACAAGTAAGGGAAGACTGGAATTCCTTGTCCGTGAGATAAGGAGGGGATGTTCGGTGAGTAGTTTGACAGGAATAAACAAAAGAATGTATATCGGATAGAAGGATTACTCTTTCATTCGAGGTACTACGTTCCGGGGATAAGAATATCGAGTGTCTACATACGGGTCTCGGATTTATTGTTAATCTCGTGTTTTATTGTTTCTCGTGAGTTATTTAAATAATGACAATTTCTACTTCGTTGTGTTTTTAAATGTTCTCCTTCGGTTTCATAAAAAATATAACAGTTGTTAAGATGATGGGTCTATGCCATTGACAATAGAGCACTTACAATAAGGTAGGGAAAAGAAACTCGTAATTTCTGCATATATAGTGTATATATATATACATATATATATATATATATATATAGTCAAGTCAAGTCAGCTAGTCAGCACAGGTTGAGAAACGCTGGGGTACTTAGCGTACGGTCCGGAGGGACAGGTAGTGGCAGAGGGCCTCAAGTGAGTCTGAGTGTAGGAAGCTCAGGCACTACGGTAGGTCGGTAGAGTAGAAGACAGCATGATATATAGTTAAAAGAAAAATCTAAAATAAAAGTGAACATGAAATAAATGTTGTTTTTTTGACTTCACTTTGATTTCCTTAATTTTTAGTAGTCTTATAAATGAATATTCTGTGCGACGCCGATGACGATTCAGTGAAGTCAGCATAGTCTGAGACACGCTGGGGTATCTGTCAGTGGGGATTATATAGGAAGATTTGAATTGTTCTAACACTCTCGATAATTCACCGAACTTAGTTACAAGACGACTGATGATGTACAAGGTTAAACCCCCGTCAAAGATAAAAAATTGTTTTATAAGACTACAGTGAATGTAAATTAAGGTATTAGGGTGTCAACAAAAACCAAATATAAATTTACTCAATTTTAGAGTGTAGGTCAAAAAAAAAAAAAAAATTGGTAATTGAAGGAATTGTGACTCAAAATTTCAAACTAATGGGAGAACTAACTGACCTAAAGACGGGTTCCTCTAAAAATTTCTTCTCGACAACCATAGACTCGATAACACGAAAAACTCGAGAACACTCAAATCCTCACAGTCAAACGTAAAATAGTTGTGGTCGAACTGACATACATTATAAAACCCAGTATGAAACGAGAGTCCGAAAAAAATCTACAACGTGTGGTGGTAGGAGACCGTAGTCTACAAAGTCTGTCAAGATTCCAGTAACAGTAGTGATGGAATAAAAAGATGGACCTGCACTTATATTAAGAAATATGAACTACAAATCGTTGAAACGGTCTTATATGGGACGACGACAACGACAAATCAGCGAGTCAGTACAAACTGAAAAAGCGTCAGGGTACCTGACATCGGGTGGTCCGAAGAGACAAGTGCCCTAAAAGGTCCGTTTTCATGACCTCACCCAACGGTAAAGGAAGAGGTCCCTTAAAAGGACCGGGTGCCTACCATGGACCCGAAGGGAACATCGATTCAGCCATTTCTTAGACGGACGTTACGTCGTCTGGGCCCAAGTTAGTGACCCAACCATTCTAGAAGGCCTCTTCCTTTACCGTTGGGTGAGGTCATAAGCACGGACCTCTTAGGGTACTTGTCTCTTCGGACCGTCCGATGTCAGGTACCCGAGTGTTCTCAACCTGTGCTGAATCACGGATTTGATGGTGGTTCCTACCATGGATGCAGAGGACGCAGAGGACTCGTAACCGTCTGGATAGGAAATAGTAACACGGTGACCCTTGTGGGGTGTAATCACAATCAGGAACAGTTAAAGAGACCGGCACCCGATGATGAATTATTTAGGTCAGAGTAAAGGGTGATGAAGGCACGTCCCCGGTGTGGATGAAACGGCTGTAAAACGGGAAGAGTACTACGAGTAATACTGGAGTAATACGACGAAATATAGGGAGACCGAACCGTTTCCGATCATTTTAAAGGAGTAGGGATGAGGGTGGGACGGGAAACGACGACTAGGAAGGTCGTCTAAATCGAGTTCGTAGAGAGAGGAGGTTCTCCTGAAGGATCTGGTGTGAGGAGTCCACTGGTCGGAGATAGGGGGAGGTGAGGGTGCTTTACATTGTACATTGGGATCATATTAGATAAGCCACGTGACTCGAAGATAGTGACCAAGTACTGGCAAAGTGTAGGTCCTGACACTCGAGGTTCCCCTCCCGGCGGAGCAAGTATGAGTGCATTGATGTATTGATGGGTTAAATTTTCTTAAGAACCACCATTTTTCAACCTCTATCATCTCCTCAATACACCCATTTAGTGATTCATCGATCATTTGATGGATCTTTTTCATATTTACATATGTCCAGTTTACGGAATTCGGCGATTATTTGTCATTAGTGTTTAGCCTTCCGCAACGACGATTCAGCGTAGTCAGGACAGACTGATACACGTTGGGGTGTCTGCCGTCGGGTGATCCGAAGAGGTAGGGACCCTAAGAGGTCCGTTCTTGTGACCTCACCCAACGGTAAAGGGAGAGGTTACGTACTTTCACTTTTCACTTTCACTTCAGTCAGCACAGGCTGAGAAACGGTGGGGTACCTGACATCGGATGGTCCGAGGAAACAGGTACCCTAAAAGGTCCGTTCTCATAACCTCACCCCACGGTGACGAAGTCGCCTTCCGCCCGATCCATTTTTGACACTTTCTCTTCGGACGTCCACTCGCTCGCCTTTTCGTCAAAGGCATTGCCTCCTCCGTCCACGGGTCCTCTCAGGGTCCCAGCCGAGAGGACATGGAGCCGGGGAGCAGACTCCTATTTCCGTGCGCACCAGTCGGAAAATTGGCAACTTACTGTCGGTGTCGAGAGCGGGTGGTTGCGCTGGGTGGGCGCTCGCTTGTGGTTTGGGGTCCCTGGGCGCCGCGTTTGTTTCGCTACTTTTGTCGCCCCGCCTCGGTCGAGACGCGTACGAGGCATCCCCGCCTTCCCCGGCCGTTCAACCCGGCCGTCCAACGCGGACGCGCGACGCATTGAACCACGGAGGCGAAGGCGCCGGCCTTATGGGCCGCTCTAAAGGGACCGCCCTACCAGGGGGCCACGGTCCATTCCCACCCCTCAGGAGGGCTTACACAGGCGGGAAAGGAGGTGTCTTCGCCGGGACCAGTCAGTCTGGGACCTCTGACGGTGGCGCCACCACCGGGGAGGGCCAAAGCCTCCGAAACGATAACCGGAGGGGTTTCTTTCAGTTCAGCTAAAGACGCTTAAGATCAATACGCCCACTGCCGGGTCTTCTGGTCGACAAAGGTTTTGCGAAGAGTCTAATAAGAAAGGATTCTTCTATTCAAAAGTTAAACTTTTCTTTACGAGCATTGGTTCTTAAGAATCCACTTTCACGACGTAGACACGTAACCGGTTGCCGACTAATAAACGTCTGGAGACGAACAAAGCACCAAAGGGATCACTGAGTCGCCTTTTTTTTTTTTTTTTTTAGGTGGACGTCACGTCCTCGGAGTCCTCTACCCCCAAGCTAGGGACCCAGCCTTTCTAGGGGACCTCTTCCCGTGCCGTTGAGTGAGGTCATAAGAATAGACCTCTTTAGGTACCTGTCTCCTCGGACCACCCGACGTCGGGTATCCAATGTCTCAGCCTATATTAACTTCCCTGAATCGTGAGTTCGTGCGAACAAAAGCATCTCTTACTAAACGAGGCTCACGGTCCACCCAATAAAATGAACCAGCCTAGGGAACCTATGGTCCGACAGAATGTATCCAAATAGGACCCCTTATGGTCAAATAGGACACAAAGTCTGGGTGGACGAAAACATTGATAGTCCCAAACATACAAAGCATTGTATTAGGGCCTGTCGACCCAAGTCACATTACATCTGACCTTAGCTTCCAGTACCGTTGGCACTTTCTGCACAGAAAGTGAATAAACCAGTAAATAAACACATTAAGTAGCGAACTGAGTCTGTAAACAAGTGACGGATTCACGAATATTTTCCACGATATTAAAATACATTTAATTTCCGGTTGAAGTACCAAAGATTCTTCTATAACAATCTTCAAATCAGCACGGTGCACATGTAAATATTTTGATTTTTCGTAGACTTTCAGACCTAACATGAATCTTTCGGATGTAAAAAAAGTCTTAACACCTATTATGACTTTAAAAATACCCGTGAAATTGAAAGAGATTGAATAGTTTTCACAGACTAATTTCATTACGTAAACTTTTTGTTTTGGGGCGCAACTCTCAGTCTTTTCCCGATACTCAACAATGACAATTTATGCAAAAGAAAGAAAAGTCCACCTTCACAACATAAAACGTTTTTCGCGACTTTATCGTCCTTAAGCGAGACTCTGGTAAAGACACGGCGTTCTTTATTTTCGTAACGTCGACACCTTACTCTATCTTCGTGCGGTAGGTCCCATGAATTTTTAAACATCTTACATATACTATTCGTGAAAAATTATAAATTTTTACGTACTCATTTACTATTTTCATTCTGCAATTACAACTAAAGATACAAATTACAGTTTTCATATAATCGACATAAAAAAGACTTTTGAATATCATAAATTTTTATTTGTCAAGGAATTCTTTCCAAACTATAAAATGAATTTTTTGTGTCACTCGACTCTATGAGGGTTTCTCTGTACTGATATAATCGAAAATATTAAATGTATTATGACTTTTAAATCTAAAACGTAAAAATATCGTAATTTACTTTAACAATGTTTAAGACAATTTTACACACGAAATTTAAAAATACAGGGTGGGGAAGAAATCTCTTGAGTTCTATCTTTAAAAATTCTAACTTTCCTTTTACTTTCTATTCTTTGCAATCGACGACGACTTAAACGTAAAAACGCTATAAACTAAATAAAAAAAAGACCAGGAACTTTTAACAGATTAAAATGACGAGAACAAGGATGGAGTCTACTCAGAAGAAACCTTGTTTCATATTTTGACCGAATGGACTTACACAAGGTCCTTATGATTCACAGTGAATTAGGAACATCTACAAATTGAGACTTCGAAATCACGACACATCGTCTGTCACGTGTCACATACAAGGCTTTCTTTTGATAAGGAAGCACTAAAGTATAGAAAAATTCAAGAATTGCACGGGACTATTAGTTACCTTCACCAACCCGGAGACAGGATGAAATGGAAATTGGACCATAGTTATGGACCGACTCTCCGTGAAGCATAAAACCTTGGAATGTCCCATATGAATCGTATGAACAAAGGAATCTACCTTCCGAGGACCCCTCCCGTACGTGAGTATTTAGAAAGAAAGAAAAAAAAAAAAAATTGAACCAGACTTACAACAGAGGTCAAATCACACAAAAAAAAACAAACAAACAAAGAAATAACGGATTCTGTGGGTTGTAGGTCATTTCTCAACAATCGTTAAATGAGGTAAGTCACCTATATATGAAAGAGACGTTTTATACTCACTCAAATTAATCAATAAAACATCTCCTACGAAGTATTTTATCATAAATACATTAAAATTAACGTCGACTCCTCTAAATCCTAGATTGTCGTAACTATCCGGATTAATATGAAAAACGGGAAGTCTAACCGACTACAGTCTTTAGTCCACTATAAACGACAAGCAGTTCTTATACAGCTCGAACCTCTAGTCGAGGAGGACGAAGTCAGTCCTCTGCTTTAACGGCAATAGGGAGGGTAATCACCTCCCATCATGAAAACTCCGTGGACCCATACACTCTCTCAAAAAAAAGAATTGGTCACAACACCGCGTCCTAGTATGTCTATTATCGGACATATATCAAAGGAAATATGAGAAACATTCTGACGGACGTGGTCGAGAAAAAACCACGTCCACCTGAATGTTTACGGACAGTAGAAACGTCAACTTACAGTAAAACTATACAAGTGAGACAACTAAATTGTACCAAGTCAACTCGAAAATAAAACACAATCTGTGTCACGGTCTGTGACCACAAAATTATAAGGATAAAACGTCTTCCCTTTTGGCTTTAAGTTTTTTTTATTTTTTTTGAACAGCACTAGTGTATCGATTATTCACCCTCTCGGTTGTAAACTTCAGTCTAATAACCTGAAAGACCCATGAAAAGGTGTTTATTACGAATAATTATGACCTATTATCGAAAGGAGTCATGTCTCTTTACATCTTTTTAACGTATCGACCTTTCATTCTTATAAAGAGAAGGATTCCTTTTTTTTTTCGAACGGTAAAAGGTCCATCTTTTTCTGTCGAAATAACAATATTGACATAACGTTTACAGAGATCCTAGGTACAGTAGAAAGGTGATGTATTTTTACATCAGGTACAGACTCATACTATTACACATTCTTGGAACGAATCATATTACACCTCTCCCTTTGTCTTACTCCGAATTAAACAGTTGACTCTTTATTTATTACATCTTTAATTATCAGTAGGGATTAACATTCAATCCTTACTTTTTATTGAAAGAATTAAACTATCACCAAAATAAAGTTTCAGTTCTCATTCATAGTAGGATCTGTCGTTTTGAAACCAACGTAATTTCTTTTCTTGTTCGGTACCTACGGACAAAGAAAACGAGTAAAAAAGAGAGATGAGAGGTCCTCCTGTCAGGGGGTTTTTCATTCCTTATTTATAACGTTTCGTTCAGTGGACCGTTCTAGAAGATAAATCTTTTTTATGTTAAGAAACAATCTAAACTTTAAGTAAGTCTTTTGTTAACGGACGGTAACTTCACACACACACACACACACTCTACTAATCTCGACAGGAAACTCTTCCGATCCTTCTAGTCTTTGGTTAACAGACGGTAACTTCCACACACACACACACCTTAAGTAAGTCCCCAGACACACACACACACACACACAGACACACACACACACTCTACTAATCTCGACAGGAAACTCTTCTAACCCTTCTAGTCTTTTGTTAGTAGACGGTAACTTCCACACACACACAAACCTTAAGTAAGTCTTTTGTTAACGGACGGTAACTTCACACACACACACACACACACACACACACTACTAATCTCGACAGGAAACTCTTCTGATCCTTCTATGAGTCGTCGTCACACATAATAAACTCACACAAACCGTTCTAAAGATTGTACGTCAAAATCTTAGACAAGAATATCTTAGTTCAATACCCTGAGTCACACCAGATTTCAAGTATCTACAAACCTAATGGATATAGTCTAACGTCCTTTTTCACCTT
This sequence comes from Capra ibex, assembly GCA_006410555.1. NCBI lineage: Eukaryota > Metazoa > Chordata > Mammalia > Artiodactyla > Bovidae > Capra > Capra ibex. Next base: position 22,482,487 of record SJYO01037955.1, read on the forward strand.
TTTTGAGTTCACCGTGTACGTCCTCCAACTTTGTAGGATTTTAGACCATGGTAGTCTTATTAGGTCATCAAAAAAAAAAAAGAGAAGTCATCACACTAGTAGTCATAGGAGTATTCCTGGGTAAGGGGTCGGGGGTACGAAACAGAGTCTTGGGACAAAGATATTCAATAGGGACAAACATTAAGGATAAATAACGAAACAAGGACGAGGTTGTATTCACGGGACTCACGTCCTCGGTCCAGAAAACAGGGGACCGGATATAGGTTAGATCCTGTGAATCCCTCATACATTATCTAGGAACTACCTACTTTACTTTATATACGTTTCCTGGACATCGTAGACTACTTATCCGGAAGTCAAGTAAGGGAACAAAGGAGTCAATGAATTGACCCAACACGGACTAATACTTTACTTGGGTCAAGGATACCTCAGAGGTAGTAAAGACGAACGAGAGGACAAACCTATTTCTTTTTCGGTCATGACTCACATGACGAACCATTGTATCACCAAATCTCCACTACACGGACACCTACTTCCTCCATTCTCGTCGTCAAGATCTTACCCCTGATAAAGCCGGATACTCTATCTAATGGAAAATTCACTACAATTACCATTTGAAGAATATTGTACGAACTAAGTAATCCCCATAAACATTTACTGACTCAAGACGATTTTAAAATGTAAATAAAAATAGTAGTATAAAGTTTAGTACGGAGGATTGTATAGATACTCAGTGTTTCTCAACCTGTACTGACTCACTGACTTGTCTTGTATAGATTACATCTTTTTTTAAATTTAACTTTATGTCGGCTATTTAACCCACAAAACTGAGATCATGGATATAATTCCAAACGATACGTATGATTCAACGAAGTCAGCACAGACTGACACACTGGGATACCTGTCGTCGGGTGGTCCGAAGAGACAGGTGCCCTAAGAGATCCGTTCTTATGACCTCACCCAACGGTAAAGGAAGAGGTATAATTCCAAATCATTATAGAATAAAGATCTTTTCTATACTTACTTCAACTTCTCTTTAGATTTCTATATTATTTTAAGTGTAGACTCTTTGAAAGTCATCTACTTCAGAGTGTCGACCACTAAAGAGGTGAGACACCGCGTTATAGGGATAAACATCCACTCAAAATTAAAAGTATCGTAGATAACTGACATGTTCTGCCAACTTCAATCGTTCACAAAGAGGATAAATTCACAATTATCAGTCTCCTAAAATTCTAGGACTCGTCATCCGACTCTAATGGGTACCACCACTGATCTTTAAAAATCAAGAATAAAACGAAATTATTAGAAATTTAATTAGATACAAATTTCTGTTTTTTTTTCATTTTATTTTCAGTAATAATTATCTCTTAAAACACAAAAGGTCTATAACTCCCCTTTTTTACCACTATTATTATTGAATTACTATTAGGACCCTCGTACTACAAAAGGTAAAATTCACAGTTTAGAATCAAGAATCTTTCTCTTATATATGACCAAACATAAAACTCACAAAAGTCATTTGGACCGATTAGTCACAGTAAAATAAAGGAGTAGAGACACTATTAATAGAAAACTAAAAGATCAGTTCAGAAGTACAAATCTTTTAAAGCTTCATTAAAAATATATTTGACCATACGATAATTTTTTATTAGGGGGGGAAGAAAAATAATCACACCGATAAAGTTGATATTCCTCTTCGGAATAAAACATTAAAAAAAAAAAGTCCCTGATGTTCTTTATTAAAACTTCCCTTTTTTCAGTAATCGAATCTCATACTTCGTATAGATGGTTACCGTCTTTTACTCTATTCTTTTTAAACATCACTGTAATCTGTCTTCACCGGTCAGTTTGTGTATCGTCACAAAGTAGCTGAACCCATACTAAAGGAAATAGTCACATTTTCAAATTCGTATCAACAAGAGGTGGAAACACGATTAAGACTAAGACTCTAGAAAGTGACCGTAGGACACAGTGGGACTCTCCCTCCAAGTACATAGTAAGACCGTCTGACACGGAAGTTCCCGACGAACAATATAACATTGTAAACCTCTCTTCGTCATCATCTACGACATTGTTTCAGGTTTACACGTTCTGAGAATCCGGGACACGGGTCGTCGGACACGACTACACACGATTTCCGGTCCTCTGGGAATTTTCTTGACAAAACATCAACCCTGAAACAAATATACTGTCAGACTCTGAAAAACTAGATTTTCGGAGAACTCCAGTACTTGAATCAAATAGAAAAACATAGAGAATTCTTCTCACATTAAGGTCCGAAACATTTCTTGGGTCGTCCCCCTGATTGACATAGTAGATATAAAAAATTATTACAATGGTTAAGACAATAAATGAGAAATAACGATAAGTCATAAAATTTAAGATACAATATAAGTAGTACACTAACGAAACATAAAGATCTGTAATGGACTGGAACACGGAACAAACTTAGTCTATGAACAACTTAGTCACTCCAGGGAAAGAAGAACCAGGGGTAGTTTATTTAGATCACCTATGTACGATTGCTCAACCAGTGTCGAAACCGAAGACGATTTACGTTGACTCTACTTAATGACAAAAGATTGATTTACCCTACAAATCCATTTCATCTTGACCTATAAATCAAGACACACGACACGATTTACCAAAGTCAACAAAGACTGAGAAACGTTGGGGTACCTGACATCGGGTGGTCCGAGGAGACAGGTACCTCTAAGAGGTCCGTTTTTATGACCTCACCCAACGGTAAAGGACAAAGTCCCCTAGAAGGGTCGGGTCCTTAACTTGGGGGAGAGAGGACACAGAGGATGAAACCGTCCGTCAAAGAAATGGTGACTCGGAAATGGTAAGAAATGGCGACTTCGAGTCTATAAATCAAGATCCTTGATTTACAAACGACCTAAAGTCACCTTAAAAAAAAAGGGGGTGCACAACTAAGAAATTGTACGTCGAAGTCTCCTCTACTACTTAAAAACAGAAGTAAAACAATTTCGAACCAAGGTCACTGTCTTCGTTCGCAATAGTAACGACACAGGAGTCGGGTGTCCCGACGTAGGGAACTTCGACACTCGATACGGTAACTACGAAATTTTCGGTCCCACGGGTATACCTTTTTCCATTCAATCTTTTTATGGATGGAAAGAGAGACCTGTACTAAAAAAGAATCCTTAAAAATTTCCTGTTTCTTCTTCTCATGTATCTCATATATGAGTACCCGGAAGGGACTGAAATATCTTAAAACAAAAGAAAATAGATACTTTATCCCACAAATACATTATTAGAAGAAAGGTTCGTACCTTTTATGTGCGGAGTCTATTACGTACTGACCCTCTTCTGGAGTCGTTCCCCATTGTCTTAAGGATCAGACCTTACAAGGTCACCGAGTATATACGTCATCATAGGGAACCTTAACTTAAGGGAACTCAATCTCCCAGAAAGGAAGTCTCTCGTCCTTAGTACATACCGATAAATCCGTTACCGATTTTGTCTCTAAAGAGTTCCGTTTTCTTGGAAGAGGATCTTACGGAATTAAATTCCCCTTTTATTTCCTATAACGGAGACACCTCTTTTACGTCTCACCTAATTTTTTTGGATTCAAACTTTCAGATCGAACAAAAGCCAGGTATGTAGTTTGGGTAGTTATTTTCGTTTGTTAAGGGAAGAATCTCGTAGGACTTCTCTACTTTTCCGGGTCGAGGGACTAAAGAGGGGACCATATCAATGGAGGAATCTGTGTACATTAATGTGAACTCTCGGAGCTTAACGGGTACCGAACACCGACTTTCGTTTCGACTCCTTACATGACGGGTCATCTCGTCCCGAGTCTCACTTCCCGGTCTCCCGCTCAGGAAGGATCCTCGGAGGACGAAGTCGGTCACGACTCTACTCAATTAACCTGGGGCTCGGTCGCGAATACTTTAAATCACTGGGTATAAAAGACTTATTTGTGACTTTGGGCAACAATATTCCCCTATGAATTCTTGATCTTCTATCGGACACACTTTCCTTAGACAGAATCACTTCGAGCCCATAGACCAACGAACCGACACTCGTTCCGGGGACCTCGCTCGTTCCATCTTTCTCGTACGGTCTTACTCAACACTCGGACCGACTTTCTCGAAAGAAACGGACCCTCCTTTCTCATCGTTCGGTCGACTGCTTCATCTACTCTCTCGTCCTCTACCCTACGACTCCTGTCCGACCCGAAAGACAAACGCAGAGACAGACATCTTCCACTCTCCCACAGGCATTTTACCCTTTTGGACTTGAAACATCGGTTAGGTTATCTTCGACTGCTCTCTCTCTTCTCTTTCACTATATAAGAATGAGGGGAAGACAGGGGTTTAACAGATTTAAGGTCAGACCAAGGCCGGACACGAAACTCTAACAGACACTGCACCCGATCTCCCGCCCACCCATCGCGTCCGTGAATGTCTCGTCGACCGGGGTCGTACATCGAGTCTGGACAAATCCTTGGAGACACCACCAGAGAAATCAAAGTCTCGATTACCTTTGTAGGGAAGACGGAAACCTTTTCGTACAAACCTTTACACCTTCATCATCCATACAGCTTATCTTGTTCTACAAATTTCTGGAAGGTAGAAGGGGTGTATCGAAACGGGTCCGATAACGGGTAGCACCAGGGCTCACCTAAATCGTCACACAAGGAGAGTTACAACCGTGGAACGGAACAATTCCGAAGAACAGACAACAAAGAGGATGACCTGACTTACAAACTCACATCCTTCGTACAAACAAATAAAAAAAAACAAGAGTTACGGAATACGTTTACAGGTAACCTAACAATTTTCTTCTCGTGTAAATTTATCAACACTATAAGTAAACGGACTAAATAAGGTCATATAAACGTAAATAATTTTACGAGAGAAAACTTAAGAGTAATACCAAGACAAAAAATCCTTTAGATACTTCTTAGTAGTAGTAGAACCTTTTCTTTGTTTCTTACGAAAACCCGTTGGTCACAAATTTGACGAATCCAAAAATCTCGGGGATTTTAAATTTGAACCATTTAAGAATAGAAACTAGTATACAAGTAAGAAGAAGAGATCTTCTAATTACTTCGACTAGAGAATACAATGTGGCCACCTTGTTTTCTCTCCTCTTTTATTTCGTTTTATTTACTCACAAATCCTGTTCCCGAATATACCCTTGATCTCTGTCTCCTTTCTTTCCGAAATCCCTCTTTTTACCTTCTTAAACTTACACTACTTACTACGGACACCACCTGTTTGTCAAGATACTGACTCAAGGTCAACATTAAACTGAGTGTGACTCCCCAGCGTGGAGTAGTCACTGAGAGTCCGACGGGGGAGACACGGGGGAGGACGGGGGCCGTGGGAAAGGGGTGGNTCACAAATTTGACGAATCCAAAAATCTCGGGGATTTTAAATTTGAACCATTTAAGAATAGAAACTAGTATACAAGTAAGAAGAAGAGATCTTCTAATTACTTCGACTAGAGAATACAATGTGGCCACCTTGTTTTCTCTCCTCTTTTATTTCGTTTTATTTACTCACAAATCCTGTTCCCGAATATACCCTTGATCTCTGTCTCCTTTCTTTCCGAAATCCCTCTTTTTACCTTCTTAAACTTACACTACTTACTACGGACACCACCTGTTTGTCAAGATACTGACTCAAGGTCAACATTAAACTGAGTGTGACTCCCCAGCGTGGAGTAGTCACTGAGAGTCCGACGGGGGAGACACGGGGGAGGACGGGGGCCGTGGGAAAGGGGTGGGGAGACGGGGATACGGGTCGCTATGACAACAGTCCCTACGTAAAACCCTTACAACCGTCTTAACTTTCAATATTTTTCAGGAATAGTTTATGAGAACTATATAAAAATCTTAAATATATAAAATTTTTATTCGATTCATGCCAAAATTTTCAAATTTCGTTATAAAAGAACAAAAATTTTGGAGTCACTACTACGCACGTACGAGTTAGCGAAGTAAATACAGGTTGAGAAACTCTGGGATAGTCGACATCGGGTGGTCCGAAGAGACAGGTACCCTAAAGGGTCTGTTCATATGAACTCACCGAACGGTAAAGGAAGAGGTCCCTGAGAAGGGAAGGACCTCTAACTTGGGTGTAGAGGATGTAACCCTCCACCCAAGAAATGGCGATTCGGTGACCCCATCGGACTACTATGGATTCTATAAAGTATTATACTCCTAAAGAAGATAAAGTCTTAGATCATATTAGAATATTACGAATAATATAAAACAATAATCATAACATAGTCATATATTTACTCGTATTTTAATAGTTCTGTTTGATCGTTCCCACCAAACGTAAAATTACAATCAATATTCTAATATGAGTGTTGGTTAATTCCTTTTAATATACTAATAAATCATTTCGTAAAAGTCTATAGAAAAATCGAATTCGTCGTAACAACAATCACTTCAGTAATTATTTCAATACAAAAGACGTTTTAGAATATGATTTATTACCAGGTCAAATACAAACCAGTTGGGTATATGATGGAACTATCTAGAATCATATATTAAAGATATATCAAGAAAAAAAAAAAATATTTGACTTCACACTAAACGTTATAAACCAATCAAAATCCACATGTCGTATTACTAAGCCCCAATAAAACGTCTAATATAAGGTGATATTCAATAACGTTCTAAAACCGTATTAAAGGATACGACGTGTCATTTAGAAACAACGAATAGACAAAATACACATCATCAAACATAGACAATTCAGGTGAAAGGAGTAAACAGGAAAGGGGAGTAGGAGAGGGAAAACCATAGGTATTCAAACAAAAGACCTACAAAAACAAATATAAACCTAAGTAGACATGATAAAAAAAATCTAAGGTGTGTATTCACTATAGTATGTCGTAAATAGAAAGAGACTGAAAAAAGTGATTCGTATTGTGACGTAAGTACAACATCACTTCCTACCAAAAACACACCATTGTGAGGTCACACGCACAGAGTAGAAGAATTCAGTAGACAACTCAACGAAAGCACAGAACCGGGAGCATTCATCGTGACGATGCTTGTGACCCCACGCACATGGAAAAGTCTAATTCTCAAAAGTACAAAAGGTCTATATATGGGTCTTCACCGCAATGAACTAGTATAGTACCAAAATAAAAATCAAAAAACTCCTTGGAGGTTTGACAAAAGGTATCACCAAAGTGGTCAAATGTAATGGCGGTGGTTACACACTCCTAAGGAAAAAGAGGTGTAAGAGAAGTCTTAAATAGACATCTGACTAACTACTAGTGGTAAAACTGGTCACATTCCACTATGGAGTAACACCAAAGCTAAACGAAAAGAGATTACTAATCACCACAACTCGTAGAAAAGTACCCGGAAAAAGGAAGACATACAGAAGAAACCCTTTTACAGACATACCCAGAAAACAGGCAAAAAACTAACCCACCCCAAAAAAAAAAAAAAAAACTATAGCACACACACGAATCAGTGAGTCAGGACAGACTGAGGGACACTGGGGTACCTGACAACGGGCGGTCCGAGGAGACAGGTACCTTAAGAGGTCTGATCTTATGACCTCACCCAACGACCAGGGAAGAGGTCCCTTAGAAGGGCTGGGTCCCTAGTTTACGCCCAGAGAACGTAATGTCCGTCTAAGAAATGACAGACTCTGTGGTCCCTTCGGGGTCTTCATGTCATCGTGTCATTTTCTCGACCATTTGTCCTCGACCGTGGGTCACCCGTCCATTCTCAATGACTGACCTCCTTCCTCCCCTTCACCTTCTACCGTCTCGACTTCCCGGCAGTCGTTGCCCTTCTGCCTCCCGTGCGACGTCAAAGTGAGTGGGGACTGCGACTGCCGGGTCCAAGACCAAGGAACGACCGACGTCTATCTTAATAGATGGAAGAACTTCTTTACTGGGTCACTACGGACTCGTCATCGAGAGAAAGAGTAGCATCCACTGTACCATCGTGACCTGACGTACGACTCGCCGACGACGTCGGAAGCACACGGTAAGACACAAGTCCAGAACACGGAGTTTTCGACTGTCACGGAGGAGGTTATTTCTCCTCGGGAACGGAGAAGGACGCAGCACTTAAAGGAGTCAGGAAGTCAATGACGACGAAGGAGAAACAGGAGGGAGACCCGGAGGTCAAGGTAGTCCAGAAGTAATGGTCCGAGGAGGACAACATGTCGTCCCTCAAGTCACTTCAGCAGACGTCTACGTCGAGATCGAAGAGTGACTCCCAGTGATTCACTGACTTCTGGAGTGAAAACGTAGGAGTTTTCGGGTGTTGAACTTCCAAGGAAACCTCCCCTGAATCTCATATACAAGTATACTCCAGATACACCTAAAACCTTAAAAAGATGACTTAAAGAAATCTCCTAGAAATAACTATCATTAATATTCTTCTTGACTGAGTGACCTTTTATGGACTACGACCCTTTCTAACTTCCGTCCTCCTCTTCCCCTACTGTCTCCCACTCTACCAACCTACCGTAGTGGCTGAGTTACCTGTGCTCAAACTCGTCCGAGGCCCTCAACCACTACCTGACTACCCTGTCCCTTCCGGCCGCACGATGTACGTTAGGTACCCCAGCGTTTCTCAGTCTGTAATGACGCGTTGACTTGACTATGTTTCATGTACTTTGTAAGAGATTCGCAGAAAAGATTTTTTTATTATAGAAGTAAAATTCATCCAAAACAAATTTAGTCCTTGAGTCTGATAATTCGAAAATTCAGAGGTTACGCCTGTTCAATTCCTCAATTAGACCCCGTACGATTTTAACCCTACCTAGTAGACTGTCAAAAGTCACACAACGTGACCTGAACTTATCCCAGCAGTAACTAGGGGTGAAGAGAATCCTCACCGTGTCAATTAACCACTTTATAGTTCCTCGACCGTAGTAAGACTGTATCGGAAAGATACAGACACTGAATTGACCGATTCATCTTCTCATTGGATTTTTTGGACCGGAAATTTATCTGACATTACAAATTTCAGTGAACCCCTGACACCGAAACATACTGTCGAAACCTTTAAGTAAATTCTTCATCCTTTGACTAAAGAACACAAACTTCACAAAATTGTCCATCGTTTTCACTTTCTCAAAACAGAAACTCACTTTCATCGTCGGGTACAAGATCACTCGACGAAACACTAAAACACCGATACGAACAAGAAATGTATACGCCGACTCAGTGATATGAAAGTCATACAAAACTCTTCATCACTAATTCTTCGAATTCTCAGACTCAGAACTAGAATCCAGAACTTACTTGGATAACCTGTTGACCTTTCGTTAAGGACCTACGGACACCTTAGGTGAGCAAAGAAATGAGACGACGTGGACAGTAGGTTCGGTGGTGCGGGTAAAGAGAACCTGACAACGACACCGGACCACTGTCAGGGGGAAGGAAGAGGATGAACCAGTGAAGTAGTAGGATGAACTTGGAAGACTATCCATTAGTGTAGGGTCTTGGAGACAGGAGTGGCACTGGCTGTTGGACGTGCTGGGCCGAGGGCGGAGGGACGAGAGAGCAAGGTCCGAGGGACGAAACGACACCACTGAACACCGTCCGAGACAGAGGGGTCTCCAGGAGCGGACGGGGAAACGATCCTTCGGGAAGGAGGTCCATAAGGGAGTCAACGAAGGAGCGAAATAAAGGAGTGAACGAGGAACTACTTTACAATGGAGACGTCTCTCGGACAAGGTTGATGTGAGAGATTTTGACCTAAGGAACAAGATGAAACATAGAATGTCACCGTGAATCGCGTGACAGAGTCCACGATGTAGACAATCATACAGAGGTAGTGATCTGGTAGTCAAAGGACTCTGATCCCTGAACAGAGATAGTAGTCACAGATTGGCATTGTACGTACGTCCAAAACAACCATAATTCGTGACTTCACTTCACTTTCAGTGAGTCAGTGCAGGTTGAGAAACAGTGGGGTACTTGATATATCAGGTACCCTTAAGAGGTCCGGTCTTATGACCTCACCCATCGGAAAGGGAAAGAGGTCCCCTAGAAGGGTTGGGTCCCTAGCTTGGGTCAACAGGACGTAACGTCCACCTAAGAAATGGTTGACTCGGTGTTCCCTTCGGGTTCTTGTGTCCTCACCCATCGGATAGGGAAGAGGTCCCCTAGAAGGGCTGGGTCCTTAGTTTGACCCTAGAGGGAGTAACGTCCACCTAAGAAATGGTTGACTCGATAGTCCTTTCGGGTAATTCGTGACTTCGGGTATAATTTGTGTGGACTGCACTACACATCAACATCACGAATCTCTACACATTTTCATGGACCGTACTACTTACTTCACCTATCCACGTCGTTCGAAAAGAAGAGGTGAGGGAATGAGTGAGAGCAGGACATTGTAGAGAAGTGTCAAGGACTCGTAGATCATTTCCGGAGAAATAACACACCACATCAATCCGTCGAGTGGGTCGTCTCCCGCCATCTCGGTCCCGATATCGTTCTCGTTGAACTCTCAATCGAAAAACGGGATAAACGTATCTTAGTTTTTAAAGTCTAAATTAATCATCGGAAAAAGAAAATTAATCCAACCTCACCAGGAGTCTACTTTTAGTCGGGAAGAAAAACTTATTCTTTTAAAAGTCAGAAACCAACCAATAGAAATTTTATGATTTCCCAATACGATCGTACTTGGGGGTCCACTACCTCACCACTTCTTAGGCGGACGGTCGCGTCCTCTGCGCTCTCTGCACCCAGACTAGGAACTCAGCCCTTCTAGAGGACCTCCTCCTTTACCGTTGGGTGCGGTCATAAGAACGGACCCTTTAAGGTACCTGCCTCCTCGGACCTCCCGATGTCAGGCAACCCCAGCATTTCTCAGTCTATGTTGGTTCGCTTATTTGTGCTATCTTACTCCTAATAAAAATACGAGAGACATCCAAAAGTTTCCACTATTTCTTATTTATTTTCCCTAATAAAAAATTTTATGACTTTATATTTCTATACAAGACTAAACCATGTCTTACGATCGAAAGTATGTCCATCGTCGTAAAGGATTGGGTGACGCTGTTTTGTTTTTGCTTACAAGAAAAAGAGGTTTCAACATAAAATTACATACTTCGTATATTCTACGTGAATGACCACCACCAAGACGTCAGACCAAAACAGTCCACGAAGTGGTCTTAACTCTACCCAGCTTAACTCCCTCCCCATCCCCCGTCACGAGTGAACCACCCCTAGTCTCCATAAACACGTGTCCAACACTTTCCGTCGTGGATGGGGAGTCGGAAACGTAGTCACGTGGTAGAGACGTCACTGTCGGTCAGAGACTCGGACTATGCACAGAACAAAATGTCAAAGTCGTGTAAGTAAAGTCGAATAAATTAAGAATTCTCATACGTGTACAAAAATGATAATTTCTCAAAAAATTTGAGACATCTACTGGCGAGCACATCCGACGTCATCAAACTGAGAAAAAAAGACAAAGTCCGTGCATAAAGAAAGATCTCTATTCGACACGAAATCTCACCACGAAGAGTTGGACATCGTACGACATTTAGTAGACCACTATAATTTGAAGGTCAACCTTAAGTCAAGACGCACCGTGGACTCTCGAGGTAAAACATTGTCCGAGGTCCACTACGTCTACAACGGACGGACAGGTGGTGTGGCACTCCTCGTTCCGAAATGTGGAGCAGAGATTTGACAAGTCCACCACACAACGGATGTCTAGTAGGAACACCGGTGACGACAATATTCACCACTCTATGTAGGAGTGAGAAGAATATGACTCAGAACTGACTGACAAGAGTTCGTGTCACTCACGTGTTCTATTTATGTCACTCTAGGTATTCAGTATTTCAAGTTTAAGGTTTCACTTATCGAAATAGAACTTTTACTAAAATTACTATAAGTCATTACACGATACATTTCTCACCGAATGTTAACTTATGAGGAGAAGACAAACTAAGAGTATGAAATTATCCTCTTTTCGAGAATTGATTAAATTCCAACTAATAACGAGGTTAAACTAACAAAGAATCTTTAGTTTACTCGATACACTGTGAAACACATGTTTGTACGTATGTAAGTAAAAATATACAAACCACCTCTCTTTTTTTTCTGTTTCTGGTCAAGTAGTTTTGTCGTTTATAAGAATTTCTAAATATGTAATACATACTTCCTTTGACAGGTTCTGTTAAACAGAAATTTTTATATGTTAAATCGTATCAATGCGTTATATATGTAAATGTAAAACTGAAATAGAGGGTTTTATTTGGTCCATACTTTGGTAAAAAATTATAAATGTATTACCGATGTAAAAGTAAGGAATTCCAAGTTCGTCACTTGTAAAACAAAGTTTGTAACGGGGGTATATATGAAAAATGGGGATCTACAAGTCAGAAAGATTGACTAATCTTACTCACACGTAATTACTCCCGTATGAAGATTTTCAACACATATACTAATAAAAGATACACGTTTGACATAATTTCTACCTGGTCCCTCGCTTCAAACTCCTTAGGACAAATTACGAATACTATAGAATTAAATACTCTAACAGTATATAATTCAATATTGACATATAGTTATCTATTGTGATATTTTAATATGGAATATTATTGATGAACACATTATTGGTAATCATATTAGTGAACACACTAATACTATTTAACAAAAGGTGAAGAAAAAAGTGTCAATTATTACAAGTGACAAAATACTTTTGTATAGGTCAATCCTTAGACAGGTCAAAGAGTCAAACGACGACTTCACTTGCTACGTGTTTAAGTTTAAAGTTACGTCAAAGAAATCTGACAAAATGAAATAATAAAACATTTCGAACATACCGTCGGTACGTACTTCGTTGAGTCAAGAATGGTGTAAGATATGTGTAACAGATATATGGTAAATACTTTACCTTTGAAATTCTACTGTAGAAAATTCGGGATATAAGATGAATGAAAATTTTGTTTTCATACCGACTTATCCTTATGTCTCGACAAGAAAAAATTTTTTTTTTTTTTGTTAAAAATTTATAGAACCTACTGATAAGTTGGAAACGAATTTTCACGAGTTCCTTATGAGGAGTCACCGCGGAGACGGAATCTGGACACCAGACCATTGTCTTCAACATATAAATCCGGTGCACGAGAGCACGTCACCAAGAGTCGACCTCGCTGACATGGAAGGTCCTTTGCAGTCGGTCACAGACTCTGTAAAAAACTAACGACGTTCCCGCTCTCCCACGGAGACTACACCCATCCGTCTCGACATCTGTCTCCGGTCCCTACGCCGATTTGTAGGATGTTACGTGTCCTGTCCGGGGGTGGTCTTTCTCAATGGATCGGGGTTCACAGTCCTCACGGTCCCGACTCTGGGATGGGGTCGTTCTATTTACCACGTCTCTACTCGCCGACCGCAAAATTCAAACGTCATTAGGAGGTCGAGGAAGTACCTTTACCACGGTAGTTCCGCTGAGTAGATTCCGCTCCGAGTGGTCTCGAGTGGTCGAACGACACCCGTACACTGGAAACGGATCACAAATAGATTCCTTCGAATCTCCGTCTCATTTCCTCCTACTGTACGACATTAAGAATCATATAATGAAACTTCTTGATCATATGTATTTATATGTCGTCAATGGGTCAAATATCAGAAATATTTCTGAATTTATCAGAAATAGTTACATTACTGGTCAAAGGGGAGGTAAGAGAAAAATTTGTTAGGAAGAACCTTACTTTGTCACAAACTCAGGTGTGTCGACAATGTTCTTAACCCGAGATCGTGTACAATTGATCTCTTATGGTACAGTAAAAACGATATTCGGGGACTGTAAAATGACTATTAACAAAGAGAAGGGAAACAAAGCAGTCTACGTTTTACTTAGGGCCTTGACACGTCTGTCGGGTCACGATGGTAGTGTCTGTGTGTGCCCGTGTACGGACGAAAGGACTGAAGTCATAGTGTAAGACCCTCCTAACAGATAAACACAATATTCTTTGGGTCTGTTACCCAAAAAAATTTCAACTTTCACAGTGATGACTCGAGGTGGGGTCAGAGGGGGTAAAATATTACTCCTACGACTTCAAAGTCTCCGATTCACTGAACAGACTTCGAAATTCATACATAAAAGACTGTCTTTGATCAGGGGTGTCGGAAACGGAGACACGAAAGAGAGAGTACGGGAGGATCTCCTACTTGGATCTTTGATTGTCTCCTTTCTTCCATGGCGTCCTCCTTACGTACCACAAGGCGCACCACCGGGCAAATGCAGTATTCCTGGACCTGGGAACAATTCTATGTCCAGTAGTCCGAAGTAGGGTTAAACTACTGATTTATTCTAATAGTCCTTAACCCCGGACTCTGCTAGACCACTCGTTTGAGGGTCCAATTTCAGTAAGAAAACCTTTAAATTCAAGAGGTCTTTGTTCGTGTCGTCCACGAATGATCCACCAAAGATTCCAGAGGAACATTAAGGGACGTTTAAGGACTCTAATAAATATAAAATGGAACAAATGGGACGGCCTTTATAGTTGTTAATCTTCAAGTGAACCCGAATTAAAAAAGAATGTACAAATCGTTGTTGACTTTTGTCGAGGGACTTCAATTCCCCTAATATGTCATTGAGTGCGTTCACGCCCTTCACCTTGCCTACTGAAGGAGGAGTGGGGCCCCCTTCTCGGGGGCGGGACCATCACCTCCAAACCTGTTCTCAGGGTCCTCGCACCCTTTGAGGCCTGAGGACTTCTCCTTCCACCCGTCGACGCCCGAACGTCTTATACCCCCGTGGTCCTGTACCCTCTCCCAGTAACACCTTCGTCTTTCCTAAGGTTTCGTTAATGAGTTTAAAGTTTTTAACCGTACCACGGTCGGTCCAGTCGGTCAAAAGTAGGATTTCCTCTTTCCTTTACAGAAGGACGAAGGCTCGCCCCTGAGGGTTGACTCTTCTAAAATGATATTTACAATATCTACGATTTGCTTTCAATCACGACACCGGAGATTTGGGAAATCCGGGGATTGGGAGGCGGTGAATTCTCCTCTAAAGGAGACGTCCTCCGAGGATGGTCAGTAGTTCGTACAAACCTATTCGTACAAAACTATTCGTATAGTAGTGTTCTTTGTCCCGAGACCCTTTGTCGACACCCGACTGTTGTCGTTCAAAATGGAGTAAATATTTGTTTTAATAGTGACTTTTATAGGAGACACCGTTGAAACCTGTTCGTCGTTTTCAACTGGACAAAAAAAAGGGGTTGTTATAGTTTTAGGTTCAATTACTACATAGATGTGAATGGTGAAGGTGAACAAATTTTTGTCAGTAAAATTTATTAACCCAAGGGGGCGGGGGTTTCTAGCATAAAAAGAGATTCTAAAGACAAACCTTTATACAGTACGAAGTCTATGCTACATGTACTATTACATTTGAGACCTGGTCGGTCGTATTTCTAGTGAAAAAGGAGGTATATTTTATTCAGAAAATGGGAAACATGGGGACGGGAAGGTTAGGGGAGTGTGAAAGAAAGGTTTGACTGGACGTCAAGACAAAATTAATGATGTAATAATTCAATGGGACCCTAATTTTTTTTTACGTAAGTACGCTTATCATTGGAGACCGACATGACGACGGGGAAGGATGATGCCACCCTCGACGACCCACTAAGTCGACAACTCAAGACACCAGAGTAGTCAAAGTAGACCTAAAAACCGGTAAAAAAGTATAAAAGAAAACTTCTTAGGTTCGACATTCTACTACATTTTTGTAATGGCGAACACCGATTAAACATATTCTGGGTCTGGGTTCCGGGACGGCGGTCTCTCCCCCGACGAGGCCTCTCCACCGACACGTCTTATGACGGGATCGTAGTCGGGAAGTTCCTCCTCTAACTATGGGTCTCAACTTACTTAACGTATTTCAATTTTAAAAGTCCCAGACGAATAAACGTCGACTTGTTTTGTAAGTCCCAGTCGTGTTTTCCTTCCAACCCCCTTTCCCTAGTTCTGGTGACCTCTATTTTAGGAATGACTAGCAAAAACTTTTGTACTCACTCTTAAACGTTCGTTTGAACGTAAAGGAAAACAGAATTTTATCTTTTGCATCCCAACGAGACACTATTCCTTTAACCTTCTGTCTTCAGAAATCCTGGGAGTATAAAATTTTATGCTTTGTCAAGAATGGAAGGTATTTTAACGTTGATCTCGATTATCGTTTTCCTAAGGTCGCTAATGCGAAGGATGATAGTGAGGTTAACCATGAAGTTGAAAGAGTACCCCAAAGTAATAGCATTCCCCTTAGACATTCACATGTATGTTTTGTTAACACAATTAAAATCGTGACCCTTTTTTCACTCTACCGGATCAGTTTAGGAGATTAGAATTTTCACTACCAGGTCTTTCCCCTACACTAAAGGAGTGCTAGCGTCAGGAGTCAATTTGTAACACTTCATCTTAACGATCTCCTTTACGCGGACGTTTATGTCCGTTCCGTGCGTTCAGAAGGGGAAAAGAAGGAAATTAACGTAGTCATGAATCGTCCATACAGTAGAGACTGCTAGAGTCTACGAAATTAGTAAATACTTTACCCTTGAAGTCAACGACTGTAGGTGAGTTCACTTTCGTAAACCTTGGGTCAGAACCCCTCCCCTCAGTTGTTTAATTGGTGGGTTTAGGGAACACTAATTTGTTGTTAAAACATAACCCAAGGATTTTACAACTAAAGTGAATGAGAGTGAGTTCTAATGAACTATTACTCAACAATTGTTCATCTTCATTATAGAGTTCTGAGTTCGACTGTAAAAGTTACTATTTAACGGGAACTCCGATGCGCACTAAGGATTACAGGTGAAACACCGTCAGAAACACTGAAACCCGAAGGGACCACCGAGTCGCCATTTCTTAGGTGGACGGTTAGGGATCCAACCCTTCTAGACCTCTTCTTTTACCGTTGGGTGAAGTCATAAGAACGGACCTCTTAGGGTACTTGTCTCTTCGGACCACCCGAGGTCAGGTACTTCGACGCTTTTCAGTCTGTACTGAATCGATGATTTGGTGTCGTAGTCGTACCGACGACATTCAAGATTACAAGACAAAACAAAAAAAAAAAGTTAACCTCATTCTTAGTGTTGGTAAAGGAGGTGTTTCTTATAAGAATTTTCTCAATGTAAAACCTTGGTTTACTCTCCTTTTTTGGATTGAATGAACTTAAATTGTGACTTAATGTTACTCTCTACTCGACGAAAAGTGGTTTCTTAAATACTCAACCCGATTTAAAATCAGACCAAAAAACCACTGATATCAAGATTTAGCCTAAAACTTCTCGATTTTATTTCGAAACATTTAAATCCTTATTTTATTTAAGTATATCAGGTGGTACATCACCGACAGTATAGGGACGACGACGACGACTCAGCGAAGTCAGCACAGGCTGAACCACGCTGGGGTATCTGCCGTCGGGTCGTCCGAGGGAGCAGGGACCCTAAGAGGTCCGTTCTTGTGACCTCACCCAACGGTAAAGGAAGCGGTTACGTATTTTCACTTTCACTTCAGCGTGTCAGCACAACCTGAGAATCGCTGGGGTACCCGACGTCGGGTGGTCCGAGGAGGCAGGTGCCCTAAAAGGTCCGTTCCCGTGATGAAGACAGACAAAATCTTGTAGGATTAGGTCCGAGGTGCCTAGAAATCCCTTGGTACTCATGTTCCAAAAACATAGTCTAAAAATTCGTCCGAATCTTAAGTTTAGATTCTGAGTAACCAGATGGATATCCTTATCCAGTCAAATAAGAAACCTAAGGTTTTTGATAAATTTTTAATAAATGTTATCATAAACTTAATTTTTTTATAAAAATATCTGTGTTCGTCATCGACCGGAGATAATAGTCATAACTCGTCTCTTCTGGTACTTTTCTTTTTAGAGGGTTTTCCAGGTAACTACAATTGAATTTGAAAAGTAATTGTGTAAATAAGTCACGTCGAAAGAATCTCTAAAGTCGTCTGCAGGTCCATAACAGACTTATGACGTAAGAAGACTTTACTTGAAAATTGTATACATATCATAAAGGAAGGGGTTGGGGCGTCCGATTTAAGTATCGTGAGACTAAAACTTAGGGTGTAAAGGAAACCGAGGTAAAGACAGAAAGGTGTGAGGTCGGAGACTTCTATCCCACACCCGGAAGGGACTGTCAGGATTTGGTCTTCGTCTTTTCGTACGAAGTAAAAACAACCCTGTCATCACCTTGCCGTCACGACACTCGACATGAGCGTCCGTGACTCTCCGGGCCCCAAGTGTTCCGGTAACCGTAAAATCGGTTCAGGTATCCGACGTCGTCACCTGACTCCGGTCGACGGTTCGACCGGAACCCCCGTCTCAGAACTTGACCGAAGGTCAAGGATTGTTTTCGTAACCCTCCTTTTACGGGTCCAGAGACGGTCGTCTAAGTGACTCGTACCTTTGGGGCGATATAGATTTGTCGTATAAGATTCGTCTCAAGGTCACGTTTCCTTCCAACAGGGTACGGTCGAGAACCTTGTCACTCGGAGACAGAAGACACTCGTATACAAAGAAACGGTTTAAAAAAAAAAAAAATTAGTTCTCTTCGTAAATGTCAAAAGATCTGCCTTCTAGATTACTTACCTACACAGTATGTCACAGTCAACATTCCCCATGATGAATTTTTTTTTTTCGGGAGATTATTTGCGGAATAAATAATTCGTATGAAGTCGTGAATTTTTATGAGACTTTATGATACATACTAAGTTTGCTCGTACTGAATCTGAAGTACCGGATCCTACATCTGATGAATCACATTCGTACTCGTCGTTCCTCCTCGGCTCCACAACCAACTCCGACCTCGTCGCTCTTCCCCCGGTGTCGGTCTACCTTGGGGAACGTAGGACGGAAGACACCCTAGTAGTACAGACTAGGTTGAAACGGTTACACCCCTGTACCCCATCCTGTTCATGTGTCGACCCGAAAAAACTCATCGTTTGTGGGAACAGTTTTCGAGTTGTACGGGGGACGTGTGTGGTGACCGTCTCTCCACCCGTTTGGCGGACTCGGTGAGGAGGTCGGGTTGGGGACCTATGTCGGGAGATGGGAGTGGGGTATATTCTTTTTTGTCGAGGGGAGAGTCACCCGCTCATTCGTCCCCTTAGACAATTGAGTAAGAACGAGGGGTGGACGATTTCGTCCCCGGGGTTATTTAGGAACGGACTTTTTTCTTTTTCTTGAGTTGTACTATTTGTAATCTGAAAATCTCAAAGTGATTCTATCAACATATATGTCCATCCACTCTTCTTACTGACAAGATATTTGACAGTCTTTACCTTTCGGACACTCTGAGGTGCTGGGTGTCCCTCCCTATACTCGTGAGTGGCACTGGCACAAAAGAAGCTAGTGCATATAGACTCCCAACATGCACAATTAAAGACGTCGACGACAGTTGACGTGACAGACCTTTCAGCTGACCTTGTATTTTTATCTCATATAAAAATAGGATCGTCTTCAATTACGTATTTTGTTGTACAGGTAATAAATAAAGGAACACCTTTCACTGACCTCGTTTACGGTTGAGACTTCTGAGTTTGTAGAAACACACGAATTTAGTGACTATACTGTCCTGGGGTGTGCCCTTGAATTCGGCACACCCACCGACCCAGGACGTCACCGTTTAATTTGACTCAGAACCGCCCACCCCAGATCTATAGTCGAACAATTTTACAGAGAGGTCTGCTGAGAATTGAACTTTTGCCCACTTTTTGTTTCCAAATCTTGACTTCAAAAATTAACCCTTTCTAGTGTCAAATCCGAAAATTTTTGAATTCAAAGACTGCACTCTCTTTTAACTTTGAAAATACGAACGGATTCAGTGTTTTACTTTATCTTTTAGTCTACTTTTTTCTCTCAAAAAGGAGACCCATGTGTACATATTTTATTATGACAAACTTCTGGTGTCTACAGTCACCGTCTGTGGAATTTGGAGTACAGTCGCGATATATTGTCACTATTGAAGTCTAAAGAATTCATAGACATGCCTTTATAACCTAAACCCCGTCCGTAAACCTTCCTGTATGTAAAATACCACTACAATAATCATTGGAGGTGTTTACTTTATCAAAACGTACACGAGGACTTACGTGAAGTCTTTTTCGATACGAGATGGTGACACAATAAAAGAGACATTAGTTTATAACCCTGACTAGAATAAAACTCTACTTTATATTACGGACCTAAACTCTTGACGGAAGGGTACGAGACCGATGATCCTAACTCAAAAAGACCAATGGTCCCGTGTACTAAGTTATATGAGGTACTCCATTAAACGATTTGATATAGACCCTCGGTCTTCTTCTCTTACGTATAGGTTTTTCACTCGTTAAATAAAGAAAAGGTGACCGAGTCAGAGACTAATCAGCAGAATTAAAAGAGTTCTACCTTCTGACGTCGTCTTCAATTGGGACTAGTGACCAGGGAGTTTGTACGTAATAAACCCCTTGTAATTCTCATGACTGTTACCAAATTTAATTTTTTCCTCATTGTCAAATCACTTACGAGTGAAGTATCAGGGACATCTCATGGCCACTTTCGTAAAGGAATGTCGTAGCTATGTAGACGGGAGGGTTCAGACCGGTAAACGTGTCCGCGTGTCAGGGGACGTACCGACTGTTCTTCTCCACCCGCATGGTACGTATGGGTCCTCTACCTTCAGTGTGAACGAACGTAAGTCGGAAAAGGAATGTTTCTCGTCGGTTGTACGGTAACTAAACCTCCAGACTCGTTAGTGAAACACTACTTTAATGAAACCTTACAACTGAATGTGACGGGTCTTTTTCCCGTTTTTCACCATATAATTACTCGAGATTATGTCCTTTATCCTGAGGATAAAGTCTGACCCAGAGGATCCACCAGACTTGTAGGTGAACCGACAACTTTATCAACTTTTGGTCCACCCTTCTTTGTAAACTGGAAAGTACTTCCTCCTTCTACATATTCGGAACTATATGTCATTAAGGGTACTCACAAAAAGTCGTATTTATTATGTGACGAAGTTTTAAAACGAGGGTCTTTACTTTGACGACGAAGTCTTTTGGAATCCTTCCATGAAATTTTTCAGAATGTCAATTTTACTACATCGAAATTTGTTTGCTCTTTTTGGTTTACGTAAAATGTCTCAACCTCACTAACGGAAAACTAAACGTTACCAAAAGGAAGGGTCGACCGTTTCTAATGATACTTTTGTAAACAAGGAGTTTAGGTTCCTCGGTTCTAGGTTACCCATTTTGGGTCGTGGTTAGACATCGTCGACCCTACCACCGTATTGACGGACGAAACGAGAATGACATAAATCTTCGCAGGACTTCCGAACTTTCGTTGATTGTTTTTTTGGCTGATTTTCTTTCGTTTGTTCGTCTTTTGGGTTGAGGAGTGAGGAGGTGAAGAGATCGTTTAAAAGGGGACGGAAAGTGTCGAGAAAACAATAAAGAAATAGGTTCTTATAACGAATATAAGAACAAGGTCCCTGTTCAAACCTCCCTCGATTAAGAGGTTACAATGTATTTTGTAAGTCGTCCCTTACCCCAGACAACCTCTCTAGTACTTCACCAACCTTATATCCCTTATCCTATGTCAACCATTCGTGGAACTCCTGACTAAATAAATAAATTTTTAGTGGATCTCGACGTTCCGGGGGACCTCTAAAACGGAATCTCGGTCACAATCATTTTACTTGTTGAGCGACGAATACATGAGTATAAATTTCTCGAACCAGATAGGAAGGTCAAAGACTCGGTCTAACTTTAAGACCGAAGGCTTTAGAGATGACCTTCGTCTATAGTGATGACGGTTCAGTGTGCACGACTACCTTATTGTGGGACTGTAACAAGACCGTGAAAGAAACTTGAAAAGTACTCTAACTTTACTGAAATTTTTTTTTAACATTCGTGTAACCTCTAAAGTACTCCCTTCCCCATTCTTGTCCTCTCGTCTCACAAATAGACCGAGATCCTTCTGTCTAGGAATCCAGTCTAAGTGGGAGGTCCACCAGACTCTAGTTAGTCGTCGGTGGACCCCCACGGTCCTTACTGCGACTCTACACGTACGAAAAGCTAAACGCACACCGTCTCCTCTGGTCTTCCAGTCTCTTCTCGGACTCCTCCGTCTATCTCTTCCACCGGGGAGTGAGGTCCTTAAGACGACAC
This sequence comes from Capra ibex, assembly GCA_006410555.1. Lineage (NCBI taxonomy): Eukaryota > Metazoa > Chordata > Mammalia > Artiodactyla > Bovidae > Capra > Capra ibex. Next base: position 22,504,636 of record SJYO01037955.1, read on the forward strand.
CATCCACCCGGACCCCAGAATTCTTCGTCTCCGAAACGTTTTCTTCGTCTCCGAAACGTTCGTGGAGTCCCCTAAGTCTCCGTGTCGGTCTAACCCGTTCGGAACCTTTCCCTACCTTCGTATAATGGAAGGTTCCATTCTAACGAAACCCGGTGACCCGTATCGACTGTAATCGGTCTTACGATTAAAACAGTTCTCCACACTTGAATGTTACTTCGAAATGTAAAGAAACGATAGGTATTTGGGTTATTTATTTCAACTATGAATGACGACGTTTTCAGGGTAAGGTTTAGGACCACCTGTGTAATTCCTTCATAAGAGGAAAGTGGACTTCCAGAGAGTCGGTCGTACACTACAATGATGTACTTCGCCAAGATGTCAAGAAAGTCCAACCTCAGTTACTATTTTCTTCAATCATACTCGAAATTTTTTTCTTTACGATTTTAAAATGTTTCTGTATTTTGGATCCCTTCCTAGATCCCTTTGACCGTCAGAACACTTGATACTCATTAATAATATATTGGGAAGATCTCTAAGACCGTGAAACGGACTTTTACATTCTTCATGTACAGGAAACGGGGTGGTAAAGGGTAGACATACCTCCCGGAGTCCTTTATTAGTATTTACTCACATCTTTTTATGTCGTTCGGATAAATAACGTGATGATAACGATTCTCCCCTTTTTTACTTTATTAAGTACAAATAGCTGTCACATGATCAAATAATGACTTATATATATGTGTTTCCCGAAGGGACCACCGAGTCTACCATTTCTTCGACGGACGTTACACCCTCTGGACCCAAACTAGGGACCCAGTCCTTCTAGGGGATCTTCTTCTTTACCGTTGGGTGAGGTCTTAAGAACGGACCTCTTAGGGTCACCTATCTTCTCGGACCACACGATGTCAGGTGCCCCAGTGTTTCTTAGTCTGTTGATGACTCACTGATTGTGCAAGTGAAAAAGCACATATATGTGTTTTAAGTCATGGTAAATCAATCATTGGAGTACTATTTCTACAGAAGGAACTCAAAATTTTTTCAGTAGTAATTTTCTTAGTTACCAATGGTTCCTTGCCAATCACCCCTCTCTCCCTACTTATCCACATCGAGTTTCCTCAAAGGTCCGTCACTTGATAAGACATACGGTATTAACACTAGGTACAGTAATATGTAAACAGGTCTGAGTATCTGATATGTAGTTCTCATTTGGATTACATTTGGTCCCTGAAACCCATTAATACTACACAGTTATCCCCCCTAAACTATCACACCCTCCGACACCCATACACCATCGTTCCCATATACCCTTTAAAGACATTAAATTTGAGTAAAACGGCACTTGGATTTTGATGACATTTTTATTTCTGACAATTTTCTAGATACTATATACCCGGTTACTTTTTTCCAGGTAAATACATTGTAATATACATTGTAATATGTACACGGATAAACGTCTAATCACTAATATTTCTTCTTACAAGTCACAATTCACCAGTTGACAATTTAAAGATTTCTTGAAATCAAAGAAGAAACGTCAAAAAACACAAGGCAAACGAAATATAACCTTCAACGGTAAAAATGTTTTAGTTTGTATAAGTGTTTTTATACCTTTGAAGATTCGTCATAGTATAAAACCGTATGTGACTCCACTCAAAGAGGACCCGTAAAAATGTATAGAGACAAGTCTAAATCTGGTGTAAATGTGACATTAATGTGATATCAATGAATTCTTTGACAAAGTAAGAGGATCGAAGGACAAAAGGGTAGGAAATACTTTATTTTGTTATCGTTACTTTCCTTTTATCCTCGTTAAGGTACAACAAGTATTTCCTCTTGACTACAACTGGAACATGTACACACGATTCAGTGAAGTCAGTACAAATTGACACGCTAAGATACCTGACGTCGGGTGGCCGAGGAGACAGGTATCGTACGAGGTCCATTCTTATGACCTCACCCGACAGTAAAGGGAGAGGTCTCCTAGAAGAGTTGGGTCCCTAGCTTGGGTACAGAGGACGAACTGTCCGTCTAAGAAATGGTGACTCGGGGGACCCTTCGGGATCCAACTAGAATAACAAACGATTTACAAATACATAAACTTATGAATTATTACACGGTTCGTGGTACGATCTGTGATCTGTTCGGAGAAAGGGTTTCTTTCATCTTATATCGACGCGTCGTCCTATACTAGTTTATACCTTTCGTCTCGTCCCAGCAGTCTCTCAGTTTAAATTGTCGAGTTATTTCTGTAGTCACTAAGACACCTCTTCCACTCTCTCCGAAATGGAGCGTATGTACGGGTCGAGAAACGTCACAAAGGTTGTACGGGCTGTGTTTTGATCAGACTGTACCCCAGGAAAACTAAAGTACTTTAATATTATTACCGTATTCGCTATTACGGCTATTGGACCTAAACTCACATATAAAAGAACTAAGTGTGTCTGGTAGTTTCCGTTTTGTCCTTTCAAGAGGGTGTATACACCACCGTCCCTTTTTCTTCACGGAGTTAAAGGTCCATTTTGTTTGTTACTTAGTGGGTTCCTTTAAAGTGGGTAATTGGACAGGAATGGTTAAGAAAATACACGGCCTTTAAAAGTGAGAACTTTCTATGTCTTCTTCTGCAGACAGGATAAAAATCACCTAAATAAAGTCGAAACGTTGACTACAGTGGTCGGATGTTTCTTCCTGTAGTTTAACCAGAAGTCTTCGTTCTACCAAATACTACAAAAGCTGAACAATCCTTTAGGACAACAGGGTACAACCCCGTCCCCTCCCGAGGGTCCTAAGGGAAGTAACACGACTGGACCGGTGTGAAGACCTGTAGTGGTGACATTAAGACTAAGTTTAGGAAGACTACACCGACCTACCACACCGTGGTCAAGAATTGTCAGGTATACACTACTTTCTTTAAACGTTATTGTTGACTGATACTCACTAAAGTGAGCCCAAGAAAGGACACCTTGTCAAATCCGAAAACGAAGGGAGACCAGTGGATACTTGTGGTGTCTTCATGACGACGACATCGTAGTCGATTCGCGATTAGTACCGCAAACCGATCTCATACAGCCTTGATGGACCTACCGGGAATTTTCCGTTTGTGGTCACGATCTCGGAAGCGGGACCTCTAAGAGCATATTAACGGACCCCATCCGGAACCTTAGTGTGTCTAAACTTTTTGCTGGGTCCACTAATTTACTCGTGGGTCTCACCTGTTGATGGTCTGTTTTCGGGACTGACTCTCGAACTTTGGTTCGATGACTGACGTCGATACACCGGGTTGATGAGAGGGTGGTACCCAAGTTGGAGAGTGAAGGGTCGGTCGATTGAAGAGATATTTGTCTCGAGACTGTTTCAGTCTAGAAGTGGACTAGTCTTGCTCCACGATTATTGTTAAAGACGATAGACATTTAGGGATCTGAGTCTGTAAAGACTACTGCTATAGGACGAAGATTATACTTTAATTGACGATTAATTGACCGTGGGTCTCACGTCTCCCTATTAGAAAAGTCAAGGAGCAGATATTCTACCGTCCGTACTAGTGGGGTGGAGCCCCACAAAGGTGTACCCTCCACACGTAAAGATATCCGTCAGACCGACGGGAATGGACTAGACACACGTGGGGTCAGTCCATGTAGTCGCCCAAGAACGGAAACCACACAACTCCCTACACCTACTAGTGTCTACGGTACGAATGACCTTGTGAAGGACAACAATGGACACGTCATTCCTGTGTCAGAATAACGACGAGGTAGTCTGTGTGTAACGTTCCTTTCACTAGTTATTGGAGTCCCAACTACTGCCCGTTGATAATTCATATCTAACTCAAGGATACTTTCACTCGGTGATGAAATACCTGAGAAACTCAGGAACACAAAATAGAGAGTAATTTTAGAGTTGTAGATACTAACCCTGACCATGTATTAAACACTGAATCCTCTCCCAATCTTTGTAGACGGTAGACACCCAAACCGGACAGTCCCGTACTTCAGGGTGAGACGGGGACTATTGTCGCCCCGAATCCGTTCTAAGAACTGGGGAAGTGCGAAGTCAAAAGAGTAAACGTTTTATTTCTATCAGTCGTTGAGTCATCAGTACGTGTCCATATCGGAGACAAGAATGACCACCCTTCAGACAGGATTAACAAGTCCCGAGTACGGGATAACCCCAATCTGTAAAATTTCTTGTGAGTATCCTTATTATTAGGATGGTTAGATTATCGACTAAACCCTTAATTTACCCAATTGTATATATTTCATAAAGTATGTTTCCGACTATGAATAATATACAGAAACTTATAATAAAATAACAATGATGATTAACTGATTTACAAAGTAATTTCTTCATTGACGGTTTATGGTACGTGTAAAACATTTAAGGTATTTAAACCTAGTGTTTAGTTCTAAGGTAATTCCTGAAAATTTCTTATATTTAATAGTGGTTTAATATCTCAACATTGGTAAACTGTCTACTCATCTTATACATGTTTTTCTTTTACTGTCCGACCACCTACCTAAGAAAGGAAAAATAAATTGTTTCAAATTACAGTAATATTTTATAAGAGAGTGTTTAAGTAAAGAGAAATATATTGACCTTTGTTTGAAATTATTAATGGTTGATTATCTTTAACTAAATTTTTATAAAACATATGATGAATCGTACTGACATGTTTCATTTATAAACATATGTTTACCACTCGAAGAGTTTGTCTTCACCAAAAGTTCGTATTTAACCGTAATATAACGTCTCTGAGATAGGTGTCATCATCGAAATACAATTATGAGACAAATAATTATAAGTTGTAAACGAAAGTTTTATGTGGTTAATAGGGAATGGGACCTATGTTTTGATACATAGTTATGTTTCGGGTCGACAAATGAATAGCTACCGGGTAGAAACACCAAGAATTCTTAACGTGGACCGGGTCTTCGTAGACGTAGGGAACCCTTGAACAATCTTGACGTGTAACAATCCAGGTGGGGTCTAGAAAACTTAGTCTTGATGACTCTACCTCGGGTCACTGTACACAAACTGTTCTGAGTCCACTAGGATTACACACGAGTTTAAACTCTTGGCGACCGTATAAAGTATAAAGTGCCTCTTCCGTTACCGTGGGGAGAGGTCATGAGAACGGACCTTTTAGGGTACCTGTCTCCTCGGACCACCCGACGACAGATACCCCAGTGTGTCTCAACCTGTGCTGACTCTCTGAAGTGAAAGTGAAAAGTAAAAGTACGTAACTTCTTCCTTTACCGTTGGGTGAGGTCACAAGAACGGACCTCTTAGGGTCCCTACTCCCTCGGACCACCCGACGACAGATACCCCAGTGTGTCTCAGTCTGTGCTGACTTCGTTGAATCGTCGTCGTCGTCGTCCGTATAAAGTTGAAACAAAATGAAAGAAGAGAAGGACGGGAGTAAGGGTGGGGACGGGGGAAAGAGGACTGAAGGGTAAGAACATTGTCCACATGGTTGGAATTACCTCTTCTACTTAAAACCTGGTTATAGAAGTTTTGACACGTGCTGTCTTCTTTGTAAGGGTAGGTTCCTCTGAAGTATTTTTAAATACAACCATCTAGACAACCTACTATAAACATTTCGACTTATAAAATCAATACGATAACGAGAACTTCAAATTATAAAGAAAATGAATATATAGAAGGTCGAATATAATGTTCACTTTCTTAAGTGTAAATCCATACTTTGTAATTGCTTTTTGTTTATAAACAATACCTGAATTTCAAGTCATATGTAAAGATTCCGATTTTGTTCAAGGGGAAGCACTAGTAAGACGATTCTAAGAAACACAATGTAGTCAACATATATATCTACGTATATAGTCAACATTCAAAGATTTTATTCATGTTTACATAATGAAATCTTAAACCTCACTTTGAGAAACGTTCTAACGATAATATAACTGACGACACAATTATGTCACCTGTGGCCCCAGAATAACTAACCTGATTGTCTAAATATTCCGTCTCCTAAAAGGTGAACCAGATTACCGACTTTATAGTGTGTTATTATTCTATAGTCCGTAATCGAGGACGTGATGACTAGTGACCTACGGACACTTTATCCCACATGTAAAAAAATAAGGGAGTCATAAGAACGGACCGTTTAGGGTACCTGTCTCCTCAGACCGTCCGATATCAGGTACCCCAACGTTTGTCAGCCTGTGTTGAATTACTGATTTGTTACTGTTGTTAGGAATCAAAGTTCGGTTGAGACTTCGAAACCAGACTTAGCCCCATCCAGGTAGACAGAGGTGGTGGCTGGTGTCTTTGGTGAAGATTCTACCGATTCAGTCCTCAAAACAATTATCTAATCTGGATCTCCATTACCGGATTGACTTACAGAAACGAACCCCGACGACTCATCCCAAACGTTCACTTTTTTACTGGTCCGGACTTCCTTGGACGTATCCTGGTGGGTCTGACTTTACATTGACTTTTGGTAAGGGAGAGAAGTGAGTAAAGACCCTTAGACTTCGACTTAAGGTTGGTCCCGTCGAAGGAATCCCCCATCTCCCGTCTATCGTCCCCGTCCTCAGACTCTTCGTTATAAATAACCGTAGTCTGTCAAATAGGATAAATATTATGTAACTAAGATAAAGGATTTTTTTTTTAACCTGACCTATAAAAGTTCTATCCCAGGAAACCAAAGAAATGACTTTTAGAACGGAAAAGAGAGAAAATACGTAATCTTAAAAGGGGTTTTAAGAGTTTTCCTTTTATACAGTTTCCGTGAATTTATTTACATCATAAACAGTTCCGATACAGATGCTCTCCTTTATTACTAAACAGTCGGAATGTACCTTTTACCCTTTTGACTGACCCTAAATTTTGTCTTTCGGACTGAGGTTATTTTTAATTAATTTTTTTATTTTATCTTTCCGACCGACATACACGGAAAATCTAGAAACACACTCGGGGATACATACCGGTCAAAAATTTAATTAATTATACGAGACAAAGACGTAAAATTTCTCTAGGTTGTAAAAAAGTAAACAAGGAATTCCGAAGGCAGTCAATGAATTTATAACTAGTTATATAAATATAATCGTCAATCGATATCACCCCGTCTAGGACAAAATCTTTATTTAAGATGACAGTAGATAAAGGTGGGTAGTATAAACGTTTTATATTAACGTGTGAATACATCATAGTTTTACCAAGGATTCCCTATATAAGTTATTAACCCTAACCCATCCTGAAAAAAGAAAAAAAAAAGTTTTTCATTAATTTGACACAAACACAGACACACACACGGACACACACACGTACACGTGCATACACTCACACACACACCTCCCCCCCGTATATAGGATCATCTGTCTATCTGGAACATAGACCTTTTATAAGACTTTGTCGGCTTAATCAGCAATGTTTTACTGTTCTCCTCTAGCCTCCCTATTAAAGAGAAGTAGCACGTAAAAAGGCACTACAAACCCAATAGATAGGTACGTGTAAATTGTAGAAAGAAAAATTTTTGTATAATTCTGTTTAATAGACCTACCATCCAAATCCTTGGTGCAATCGAAATAAGAACTATTAAGAGGTATAAAAAATTGACGTACTATATGAAATTTGTAGTCTTAAGACTCTTAGGTTAAATGGTAGTGTTTTTTATGTATCGATTCTAAATCATTTACACTTCAGGGTAAATAAAGTAGAATTTTATTGACTTTTGCAACCGGTACCACCCTCTTACATTACTACTTTTCCGAGATAATTGTTTTTCGTAAATCCTACTCTTTCATCTTAATATCCATCCTTCCTTTTGTAAATCCATTACACCACGATCGTTAGAGAAGCCGACGTCGACAAAAGTCAATGAATAAAATCGTCGACTCCCGGGAAACTTTAGACATCGATGACTTATTAAAAAGTCCCTACCTACTGAACTCTATGTCAAAGACGAAAACGGCAAACGTTGAGTGAACTATGTCTTCGTAAGAAAAGTAGAAACGAGTATACAGAAGTCGAGATCTGTATTACTGTATAAAAGGAAAAACAAAAACGAGTCCCTAGACAACCTACTAGGTGTATAAGGTACGAAAATCCCCAACCTCACTACAATCTCTTTCGACGTCAGTGACCTGTGAAGCATCGGACCGAGGGACCCCTATCCAACGACACACAAAAGGTCCCCAGTAACTCGACATGACGTTTCGACGGTATCTCAAAGTCGTCGATCTCTTGAGACCAAGGGTCCGAACCTCCACCCGGAGTGGACCCTGAAGACGTGGACGTGTCGACACGGCGTTGCACAGGCACGGGTACTTGGGTGAAGTGATTCACCCTTACTTCCACTATTATAGTCGTGGACACCACAGACGTTCAATGAGTGGAGCGTTCTGTGGACAGAGAGACTTGTTAAGTTCTATTATCCATAGTTCACTATCACAAAACCGGCCACGAGAGTCCAAATGAACGAAACCTGTCTGTTCTTTCACCTTATTGAGTAAAGAAAGACCTACTGGAGAAAACTTTTTACGGAGTAAAGTAGAACCAACCTTCTTTGGGGATTAGGTGACACGGTCCTTAAAAGACACTGATCTAAGTTATAAACACGGGTCCCGAAGTTACAGGTCCTCACCCCGATGGGGAACTCTAGAGTACACCTGTCACCCTGTCTCCACACCCCTTCCTTCACCACCGTCGAGGAACCCCGGGACGCTCGACACGAGACTGTCGAGCAGGTTCTCGGACGTCCCCTCGAGGGGAACCGTGCACTGTCTGTTAATAGAAAGGCCCTAACGAGAATTATTTAGATTTCTCAGGGAGTTCTCAGGGGATCCCTGGTCAAACGGGGACCTGAAGACAAAATCAACTGTTCCTCCTTTGTAACTTTAAGTTTAAGAGGTCATTTCTTACTCGTACATCTCCTGAAGAAATCAGTACTTGGTTTACACAACACTCGACGCTAGAATCCGAGGGGTGACAAAGTGGATGGAACAATACACTTAAAGTCGTAGTATGTCGTCTCTCTCAAAATTCAACTGACTTAATAGACGGTACAAAAGAAGGACCGAAAGTGATAACTTTCCTTATAATCTTTTTAATGACTTTCTCTTTATAATCTTTTCGGTGAAAAGTAGTTAAGTACTGAAGTAGTACAAAATGGAGTTCCGAGCCTTTGACTATCTACGGACTAAGACTTCCAAAACTTCTAACTTCAGCTTCAATTATCACTTTCAGTGGATATATGTTTTACTTTTGAGTAGTTAGATACTACGAAACATGAGTCCCTGGTTGTAATTTTTTTTTTTTTTTGACAAGGTATTTTCATTTGAGTCAGGGTAAACTAAGACTTAAAATACTTTGAATTCGAAAGATTACAGATCTTATAGATACATAAACAGGTGGAACGGAGTGGAAGTCTTGTCTTGACTCAAATGAATTGTTTATGTATGTCGTCCAGAGGGATTTCTGAGTCAGTCACTCCTTAGACGGACGTTTCTTCCTCTGGGTCGGAACTAGGGACCCAACCCTTCTAAGGGACCTCTTCCTTTACCATTGGGTGAGGTCACAAGAACGAACTCTTTAGGGTACCCGTCTCCTCGGACCGTCCGATGTCAGGTACCCCAGTGTTTTCTCAACCTGTGCTGAACCGGTGATGTGGTGGTGGTGGTGGTAGGTATAGTGTCCGTGATTATGAATAGACTTAAACTTCCGAAACACGACTACATTTTAAACGAATGATGGTCCCCAATTGTTTACTATAGGTACTGACACATATTTGGTGAAACTGACCACAAGTCTTTTAGAAAGATACAACACACACAGAAACCTTTACTTGACATATCCCCCTTTAGGGTGAAAATAATTATTAAATTTCGTACGTCTATAAATTTTTGAAGAAATTTATACGTCGGTTAATAAAACACCACGGAGAGTTTACTACTGTGAATTATTTCTTTCTACCAAGTGACCACTTAATTGTGGTTAGTACCCTTCCCCAGTCGTACCTAAACCCCTACTTTACCTTGAAGATGGACAACAAACGAGAAATTTCGTCCCATCGGGTGTAACGTCCATTGTCTGAAGACTCTACTTCGTTAGACCGTCCAGTGAAGACAGGGTAGTTGGACTTACTCTGGTCTCTTTGTTACTAGTTAAGAAAAAGTTACAGACATACACACACGTGAGCACGTATATACACGGTTTTCTTTATATTTGGTGGATCTATAAAATCGTCATTCCAACACAAGTGTGGTTCTGAACTTTTAGAAGATACATAACAGGTCTACCGATTGTAGATAAAAATAACGATCTGTCCGGTGGGTTGTTTTGTTTCAGTCTATGACTTTAAAGGGGGTCTTTATTTAGTATACAGTATAAAGTCTTCGTGTTCTATTTAAATTAGGTGATAAATCTTTACAACAGAAATTATATATGGAAAGAGAGTTATATAAACTTTCGACATCAAAGTTCTCGTTTATTTTATATCGAAAACAAATATAAAATTTATTTTCTTAGTAGAAATCTAAAAGAGTCCAAAGAAGAGAAATTTTATTCTTCGACAGTAAACCGTGTTCTTTAAATTTGTGATTTCAGTCTTAGCCACATCTTGTGATTTAGATAATTCAAGTGTTACTGAACTTTGACCTACTTTGGTAAAAATTTTAGGAAAGTAGTTCATCACTTAAACCTTTTAGACTCGACAAGGGAAGAGAGGAAAAGTGACGAACCACCGTCTCCTTGGTCCCCCCGCAAGTACCAGTTCACACAAGGACCATATCACTAGTTCAGTCGTACTCATTGACTGGAGCGACCTTACATAATAGAACCGTCGTCGTTCTGGACACCAATGTCTCGAACCCGACTCGACACCCTGAGATTAAAGACTCTCGTTCACGTTGAGGGTCGTAGACACGTCGAGGTACGTCGGAGTAGTGTGTCTACCGAACTCCTCTCAAATACCATCTCAGACCGATGTTGACGGTTCCCAGTCCAGTTTCCTTTTTAGACTAGATTCGGTACTTCGACTTGACCAGATCTATGTGTCGGTCCGATACAAGAGTTCGTCACATTGATCAACCCTCGGTGTTCACAGTTCTAACTAGTACAACTCTCCGTTCCTTAAAGAAGTCTCTTGTGTCTCCTGGATCTCTCAACTCATCTTCCTTCTGTCATTAACTGTTGTTTTTATCGTCAATAGTGGTCTCACGGAAGTGCATGGCCGTACCTGGTCCTTCGTTTTTTGTCCAAAAGACTTTTTAGTTGTTGTTAGAGTCACAACATCCGTGAAAGGAAGAACAAAAGGTCAAAATGACTTTTACAATTGGAAAACAAAACCAACGACTGTTACTTCCCGACAACAGACAATTGTCATTTTTCCTCTTTTTTTTTTCAGTAATGTCAAAACAAAAGAAAAAAATTCAGTCGTAAGTTTATGAGTAAATTTTTTGTTTAAAACCTAAATGATCTCTGACTCTTTTGACGAATTATTGTTTAATAGAAGTATCATTTTATTATAACCGTTACTTACTTATTTAGGATAACCCAAAAGAAGAAACAACGAAAATTAATGTGACGTCTTTTTCTGTGGTAGGTTTATATTCACCAAAATATAAAGAATCACGAATGAGGATATACCTACTCTCTGTCACTTTAAATATGAAAGATATAACTTCATATCAACTAAATATTATAATCAAAGTACACATGTTATGTCACTAACTTAGAAAAATATCTAATATGAGGTAACTTTCAATAATGTTTTATTACTGATATAAAACGACACGATATGTTATATCAAAACGATGAATAGAAAAAATGTAAATGTATTATAATTATCAAACATAGTGGATTAATGTATGGAGATAGAACGGGGAAGGAGGAAGGGAGACGGGTGATGATCAAATAATAAAAAGATAAAGATAAAACATTATATATAAACAAAACAAAATTCAAGAGATATACTCACTTTGTCTTATAAACAGAAAGAGACTGAATAAAGCACTTCGTGTTATGGGAGATCCAGGTAGATGTAATAACGTTTACCGTCTTAAAATAGGTAAATACCGACTCATTATAAGATAATATATATATTTACACATATGTATTTATATATATATGTACACATACAATGTAGAAGGAAATAGGTAAGTAGATAACTACCTGTGAATCCAAAGAAGGTACGGAACTGATAACATTTATTACGACGATATTTGTGGCCCCATGCAGACAGAAAAGCTTAATCACAGAAACAAAAGAAACCTACGTACAGGTCCTCGTCTTAACGATCTAGTATACTATCAAGATAAAAATCAAAAAACTCTTTGGAGGTATGACAAAGGGTATCAACCGACGTGGTCAAATGTAAGGGTGGTTGTCACATTTTCCCAAGGTAAAAGAGGTGTAGGAGTGATTGTAAACAATAAATACAAGAAAAACTACTGTCGGTAGAACGGTCCATACTTTATCGTACTATGGAGTAGTACCAAAACTAAACGTAAAGAGACTACTAATCGTAACTACTTGTAAAAAAATACACGGACAACCGGTGAACATACAGAAGAAACCTTTTTACAGACAAGTCCAGAAGACGGATAAAAATTTTAGTCCAAAAACCAAAAAACTGTAACTCAACATGTTCAACAAATATATAAAACCTATAATTGGGGAATCGCCAGTATAGTAGATGTTTATAAAAGAGGGTAAGTCACCCAATAAAAAAACAAAACAATTACCAAAGGAAACGACACGTTTTCGAGAATTCAAATTAATCCGGAGTAAACAAATAAAAACGAAAATAAAGAAAACGAAAGTCTTTGTCTCTGTCTTTTCGATGACGATGTTAAATACTGTTTCTCACAAGACGGAGACAAAAGAAAATCCTCAAAACTCCAAAGTCCAGAATACAAATCCAGAAATTAGGTAAATCGTAAATAAAGACATCAAGTATACTCTTTTACAAGATTAAAATAGAAAAATGTACATCGATAGGTCAGAAGGGTCTTGGTGAATAAATTCCCTGTCAGAAAGGAGGTAACATATAAGAACGGAAACAACATCCAATTAACTGGTATTCGTCTACCCAAATAAAGTCCCAAGAGATAAGACAAGATAACTAGATATACAGACGAGAACACGGGTTTGGTACGAGACAACTAATGACATCGAGATTCCGTATTGGACTTCTATGAAGTTTGAAACAAGAAAAAATAGTTTTAACGAAACTTTTACACCTCAGAAAACACCGAGGTATATTTAAAATCTTAATAAACGAGATCAAGATATTTTTTTGTAGTACCGAAAAACTCACCCTAACGTAATTTAGACATCAAACCACACCTGTAAAATTGTTATAATTAAGAAAATTAGGTTCTCGTGTCCTATAGAAAGTTAAAGAACCCTAATAAAAGTTTAAGACAATAATTATAAAATATCAAAAGTCTCATATTCAGAAAGTGGAGGAACCAATTCAAATAAAGATCTATGAAACTTTAAATCTAAAATTCCTAGATACCCTCAATACTACGAAGAAAACATCTTTTTTTAAAGGTATGTGTTAGTAAACTTATTTCATTAGATTGTACAGAAAATAAAGTTGTTAAAAGTGACACGAAATTTCATTTTGAATGACTCACCGACCGTCGACGACTTGTAAATCTTGATCTAGTCTTTACGTTTGAGGTAGTAGTGGTGTCAGAAATACCTTTCCCTAGATGTCTTCTTTTTTTTCTCTTTTTGTTAGGGGGTTTAAACGATAACTCAATTTCATCTTCTTGTGTATTATCATAATAAGGTAAATATATTTCAAGTTTTGGAACACTTTGATTTGGTGTAAAATCCTTATATATGTACAAATCGTTGTTGTCTCTCTTTTTGTAACTATGTACGTTGTAAGTCCTACCACCACGTTAGATCCCCGTATTCTGTTTTCACCTATACTATCTTACACCTTATTATGTCTCTTAAAGTCTCCATGGTAAAATAAAAAAAATTTACCCAACACTTGTGTTCCACAAGGGAAATAGCAATAAATAAAGAAGTTATTTGTAAATGACTCGCGGACGCCGTCCGGTTCGTGATGAGCGTCACGACCTCTGTCTCGTCCCTTGTTCCTTCTGTTTTAGGGCCAGGAGTACCTTGAATGTACGACCACTTGAAAGGTATCTTCATTGACATGAAGTTAATCTTTTAATGGTTGAATCCGATACAGGATTCACAGAATGTTTGTGATTCCGTCACTGACTTTGAAACGGTCGATCAGTCCTTAAGGTTCTTTCCGTTCGGCATGAATGTGATTTCTGGAACTGACAGAGTCTCATCCGAAGTTCCCGTCCCAATCACGGTCCCAAAAGGTCTGATTACAAGTGTGTGTCTAAGTCTCCCGACTATCACAGTCTCCCGAGGATTTATGTGTGTCTCAATCACCTAATCCCGTACCGTCGAAGTTTGTTCTTTTACTGGTGTGTACACGAGTGTTAATTTGTGTGTCAGGTGAGAGTCAGTACGTCTTATCGAGACGAAACTTGAAAGTTCCGAGAGCGAAGAAGTGACGTCGGTACTTTAATTTTCTGCGAATGAGGAACCTTCTTTTCAATACTGGTTGGATCTATCGTATAAGTTTTCGTCTCTATAATGAAACGGTTAATTCCAGACAGATCAGTTCCGATACCAAAAAGGTCACCAGTACATACCTACACTCTCAGCCTGACACTTCTTCCGACTCACGACTTCTTAACTACGAAAACTTGACACCACAACCTCTTCTGAGAACTCTCAAGGAACCTGACATTCCTCTAGGTTGGTCAGGTAAGACTTCCTCTAGTCGGGACCCTAAAGAAACCTTCCTTATTACGATTTCGACTTTGAGGTTATTAAACCAGTGGAGTACGCTTCTCGACTGAGTAACCTTTTCTGAAACTACAACCCTCCCTAACCCCCGTCCTCCTCTTCCCCTGTTGTCTCCTACTCTACCGACCTACCGTAGTGACTGAGCTACCTACACTTAGACTCACTTGAGGCCCTCAACCACTACCTGTCCCTCCGGACCGTACGACGGTAAGTACCCCAGCGTCTCAGCCTGTACTGACTCGCTGACTTGACTTGACTTGACTTCAGACGACAATCGAAGAGGTGAAGATTCTCTGAAGTTTTGAACCCGAGTCATTTTTAGACTTCGTGACTAAGTCTATTTGAGTAGTCAGTAAAGTAATAAATATATTCATTACTAGTTATAAATCTACTCTATAGGTCAAAAGTCACGAGTCTTCTAGTGAGACAATCATGGATCGAGAACCCAACAACCGGTACAAGAAGGGTAAGGATGACGGTTCTGAAAACCGTAGATGTCCACAGGACTGGTTTGGAGACCTTCTCTTATATTACTGGACCTTCCCTTTCAGGGTCCCAAGTGACAGTCCTTAGCTGTTCCCCTGAGGGGAAAGATCAGAAATCAGATGTTTTGGTCTACTTTCACAAAGGGTATGAGTTTTGGTTCGAGGGGTCAAAGGACGGATCGACAGACAGTCACGAGAAAACGTACAGCTTCTACTACGTGTATAGTGAGTCGTCCGCAACTTTGGTCGTGACAGGTCGACATTCATCCTGTCAAGGAGAAACAGGTCATTTCTACCACCTCCTAAACGTTACGAGGTTCTCCGGACCCGACGAAGATCAAAAACTCCAAAGGACAGATAACGTGTTACTTTTATTACGGTTTTGTCCCGACGTTTGTGGTAGATCGTAAGAGGAAGTTCTTTCTTCTTACGGACATGCAACCATTCGTGATTTTTAATTTAAAGGAAAAGAATCCTCACTATAGAAATAGAGTCGTCCTGAAGACAGAACTGGGGAAACCTGTCCCCCATCTCCCCGTCCCCGTCACTCAAGGACTGATGTCCCTTTACATAGGAGCCGACATCCCAACCGTGTATCCTACCTGAACCCATAACTATCGTTTATACCACAATGGACCTTGTTATAGAGAGTCGACTGGTGTTATTATATGTGGAACATTTTTGAAGTATTCATGTGTACCCTCTCTTATCCTCTGCATAAATATATATACATCATCAACCCAGTGAGTCAGTACAGACCGAGACACTGAAGTACTTGACATCGGACGGTCCGCGGTGACAAGTACCTTAATAGGTCCGTTCTTATGACCTCACCCAACGGTAAATAAAGAGGTCAAATATATATATGTATGCATGTGGTGTAGGACCGACAGAATGAAGGGGGTGTTACCTAATGTACAAATTAAACTGGGTGGTGCATCGAGTTCCTATTCCCTCTTACCTTAGACCGAAAATAAGGAAATTTCTACATATTAACCGTGTAATAGTTGTTTTTTACAGATCCGGAAGTGTTTCTTCTTTCGAAGTTGGACTTGTTATTTAATGAGTTGACTAAAATCAAGTAGGTCGAGAAACAAGTTGAGAATCGTGAAGAACTCTACACTAAAGACATAGTAGGAAGATAAACTCTTTACAGACCCCTACGGGGAATCTGTATAAGTGACCTAGACTTCCCTTAAAGACTCCTCCTACCCCAAGGTCGTATACTTAAAATATTTTCAAAGAAACCTTTAAGAATTCGTAGAATTTGAAACTCTTGGTGTAAGATCCTTTCAAGAATTTATTGAGAATATTTTTATCAAAGGACTTATTTAACATGAAAGTTTATGGTGTTGGACCGAAGACCCCCCTTTATTAGTATATTAAATATTCTATTCGAAAAAATTCTTTAAAAGAAGACTCTTCGTGAAAAATATGAACCCTCTTAAAGTTTTAAGTACACTTGACATTATTAATACCATATTCTAATCTCGTTTCTTAAAAATGGAGGATTAGATGGTAGGAAGTGGACATAGTTGAATTTAGATTATTACTCCCGTTAATCTCAATAGGAAAAGTTAGTAAATTTTTATTTATAAGAGGACTATACTTTTACAGTTATATTTTAAATAGTAGTTGATTTTCAAGAAGGATAATTTGTAAATTCTTTAGTGACAGAAACTAAAGAACTTCTTAGAATAAAAATCGGGAAAATGAACGGTAGGGTTCATTTTGAATTACGTTGATTGAATGTATTATCGTACATTGGTGTATCTACTCTCATTCCCTTTATATGAGGATAAGTATCTGGTTTTTTTTCGTCATTAATCTTCTCGTTCCCCAGAAGAGTGAGTATTCGGAGGTTAAGTCCGAAGGTGGTAAGGAATCAGAAATTTTTCCTTCCTCTACTTTCTCTCCTGAGCCTCCGAGTGGACATACACCTAGTACATGAGTCTTGTCGCGACACGAACTGAATGATAGTACCAGAAGACGTTCGTGGAAAGTAATAAAAGGAATTTATTGGGGGACCTGCAGTGAGACCTACTTTTGACCAGAAGTAGTTAACACTACAATATGTGTTACCGATATTATTTTCAGTATTTCTTTACAGTAATGTTTGTGTAAAAATTCCTTTTCCGTAAGGACAAAATAACATGGAGGGACCCAATTCAGAGACTGATGTTCTTTTGTTTTTGGACAGAAGGAAAACTACCTGACACTTGGTACCGGACACTACAAACATTGACGTCGAGACCATACTACATGCAACTGACACCTATGTTTCTTTGCACTAAGTTTCTTTCCCCTAAACTGCGTCACCTTCCCTTTCATCTGAACGGTGGGCCTTTAGATGACTTACTACAACCAGTTTGAGAAAGGAGTTTGTCGTTAAAGTAACAGACATTGTACCACTGCACGTTTCCTTTCCATTATAATAACTCACGGATGTTAACTTGTACAAGAGTATGCAATATATTCAAAGTGTTATTTGGACCTTGTACTTATAATAATAGGATAAAAAGTCTATTAATTATCTTATAATAAACCAAAAAGTTTTATTAAGTGGAGTCGAGTGTGTCGATACCGAACCAGTCTTCATTTCAAACTCATTAAAACTTTAGTCTGGGGTATAAGGATGATAAAGATACGTCAAATCTCCTAAGTGACAATAAACTCCTAATTTAATCTATGAGATTCCCCTTTACATATCGCGGAACGTATAAGGTTTTCGAATGAACCCCTTTCAGTACAATATGACGTTATTGTTCACAACTTAACCTGTCTGAACAAAACTTAGAATTAGAGTAGTAACTGTTCGAAATCCGTTAAAAGAATTGGAGGAACTTGGAGGTAAAGAAATAGATATTTTGTCTCTATTATGATGATTGGATCCCTTTACCTTACTCTTTGTATACACTATTTTTGACTACAGTCATCGATTACAGGTTGATAGTCTTGAAAGTTATTTTAGACAACCGATGGGTGGGTTGTGACTCTTCTAGACTATGATAATTATCGTAGTTGACGTAACGAATCCTAATAAGATAGAATAATGAATATTCTTAAGTACTAAAACTTGACACCACAACCTCTTCTGAGAACTCTCAGGGAACCTGACGTTCCTCTATGTTGGTCAGGTAGGATTTCCTTCAGTCAGGACTAATAAGTAACCTTCCTGACTACGACTTCGACTTTGAGGTTATGAAACCGGTGGATTACACTTCTTGACTGAGTAACCTTTTCTGGGACTACGACCCTTTCTAACTTCCACCCTCCTCTTCCCCTGCTGTCTCCTACTCTACCAACCTACCGTAGTCGCTGAGTTACCTGTATTCAAACTCATTTGAGGCCCTCAACCACTACCTATCCCTTCGGACAATACGATGTTAGGTACCACAACGTTTCTCAGTCTGTACTGACTCGCTGACTTGACTTGACTTAATGAAGGTTCTCAAGTTTCTAACTGATATGAAGGTTTTCGTAAGATGTAAATTGGAAAGTTTATAGACGATCTTCACTACATATTAAAAAGACCGAGACTTATGAAGTACTCCAATTGTTTCTATTTTATGTTTTCTTAGTTCTTGATGTTTATTCATCACTTTTATTGTGTTTCCTTTTCATTACCGTCCCTTCACTACCATCGATCCTGTTTCAATCATGTACACCATTCCTGTTAAAAGTAAAAAAGGTTTTACTATGTATCAATGTATCCGTTATACTATTAGGAAAACTAGAATAATTGAAGTTTGACCTCACACGTGGGTTACGTTATTTATTGTCTTCAGTATACGAAATATTTAACTGAAAAGTTTCAGTGTCTCCACCCTAAAGACAGAATGTGTGATAATAACGGTCCGATCATTCACTGTTTACTAGTACTGGTATACCTGGATTCTGTAGTTCTTCTCCTAAGTTTCCCTTGCCACGGGTTACCACTCTCTGGGATCTCTTGTCCACCCTCCCTTATTTTAAGAGACTTTCGTCTTTTACGGAAAGTTCATACACCATTGTCTTCTCCACTTCATGTTAGTTTTTGGTCCTCCTTCTACAAACTCTGTTTGGGTACGAAGTCCCGGTCGTCTCCAGTAAAGACGGTTGATTATCTAAAAGGTTTAATTGAAAAATATAAATTACAAAATCAGGAGGTCGAAGTAATTCTATAGTAGCTGTATATTGTAATACATTCAAATTTCGTATGTTGTATCACTAAAACATGTAACGTTTTATTAATGGTGTTATTCCACTCAATTGTATGGGTAGTGAAGTGTTTCAATGCTAAAAAAAACACACCACTCTTGGAAATTTTAGATCAGAGAATCATTGACATATGCCATGTCATAATAATTGTTTTTAGTGGCACGACATGTAAGGTAGATCGGTAAAGTACAAATCTGTCATTACCAAAGACTGAGTTGAGAGTACCGATGAGTCTACCCACACGATTTTCCGTCCACACACTTTACACGATGTGTCTCGACCCATCACAAACTTGTGAACTTTCCTTTTTACGGTCTACTTACACTTTTTATCTTTTATACCTTCTGTACGGTTCTGCACTTAGATTGAAACACAAGGATCGGAAGAATAAAGAAGATATTTAGCACTGTTGAACGGAGATATAAAAATGGGAAATTCAATTAAACAAGTGGTGGATTATTTTATCGATATCAGTTGGGATTGTCTTTAGTTGGGACTTATAAGTAACTTTCCTGACTACGACTTCAATTTTGAGGTTATGAAATCGAAGGACTTCGTTCTCCATTTCAGCGAGTCAGCACAGGCTGAGAAACGCTGGGGTATCTAACATCGGATGGTCCGAGGAGGTAGGTACCCTAAAAGGTCCGTTCTCATGACCTCACCCAACGGTAAAGGAAGAGGTCTCCTAGAAGGTTTGGGTCCCTAGGTTGGGCCCAGAGGGTGTAACATCCGTCTGCGAAATGGTAGACTCGGTAGACTTCGTTTCTCGACTGAATAATCCCTTCTGAAATTACGACCCTTTCTAACTTCCGTCCTTCTCTTCCCCTGTTGTCTCCCGCTCTACCAACCTACCGTAGTAGCTGAGTTACCTGTACTCAAACTCATCCACTTCCTGTCCCTTCGGACCTCACGACGTCAGGTACCCCAGTGTTTGTGAGTCTGTGCTGACTTACTGACTTATTGTTCCTTGATGTCCAAAGACTTTTAATCTCGGTTTTAGACTACCTCTCCTATATATACGTATTGCCTCAGTGAAACGACATGTTGTCATTCATTGTGTTGTAACATTAAGTTGATGTGAAGTTGAATTTTTTTAGACTACCTTTCCTACACCTGGGTACTTTGTCGTCGTTTACTTTCTTCCATTATAACCTAATTCACGATTTTTAGTTACCGACGTATAACTTCCTTGACTCTATTAACCTCGTCCTCTCTACCTCCACTCTACGTCACCAATCTTTCTGAATTCCCTGTACATCCTGGAGTCGGTCCGACGGTTTCTGTTGACCTGGTTAGGTCTCTTTCTGACGGGTGTCAGAAGGAATGAGAGGGGACGGTTAGCCAGTACAAAGTCTGAAAGGGAGTGAAGTGACCTAATAAACAACAATAACAAGTCAGTGATTCAGTACAGGTTGAGAAACGTTGGAGTACCTGACGTCGTGTAGTCCAAAGAGATAGGAAGTGATAGAGGGACTCTAACGAGTTTGAATACAGGTAACTCAACCACTACGGTAGGTTGGTAGAGTAGGAGACAGTAGGGGAAGAGGAGGACGGAAGTTAGGAAGGGTCGTAGTCCCAGAAAAGGTTACTCAGTCGAGAAACGTAGTCCACCGGTGTCATAACCTCGAAGTCGTAGTCAGGAAGGTTACTCATAAGTCCTAACTAAAGGAAATCCTAAGTGACTAAAATAGAGGAACGACAGGTTCCCTGAGAGTTTTCAGAAGAAATCGTGGTGTCAAGTCTTCGTAGTCAAGAAACCACAAGTCGGAAGTAATACGAGGTTGAGAGTGTAGGTAAGTATTGATAACCTTTTTGGTATCGAAACTGATATACCTAGAAACAACCGTTTCACTGCACAGACGAAAAATTATACGACAGATCCAACCAGTATCGAAAAGAAGGTTCCTCGTCCGTAGAAAATTAAAGTACTGACATCAGTGGTAGACGTCACTGAAACCTTGGGTTCTTTTATTTTATACGGTGACAAAGGTGAAAAAGGGGAAGATAAACGGTACTTCACTACCCTGTTCTACGGTACTAGAAGTAACAAATTACAACTCAAAGTTCGGTCGAAAAAGTGAGAGGAGAAAGTGGAAGTAGTTCTCCGAGAAATCCAAGGAGAAACAAAAACCGATAATTTCACCATAATAGACGTGTAGACTCCAACAACTATAAAGAGGACCGTTAGAACTAAGGTCGAACACTAAGTAGGTCGAACCGGAAAGTGTACTACATGAGATGTATCTTCAATTTATGCGTCCCACTGTTATATGTCGGAACTGTATGAGGAAAGGGTTAAAACTTGGTCACTCAACAAGGTACATTCCAAGATTAACAACGAAGAACTGGACGTATGTCCAAAACGTCCTCCGTTCATTCCACCAGACCATAAAGGTAGAGAAATTCTTAAAAGGTGTCAAACAACACTAGGTGTCTCAGTTTCCGAAGTCACATCAGTTACTATGTCTTCCTCTACGAAAAGACCTAAAGGGAACGAAAGAGATACTACGTTACCTACAACCGTTAAACTGGAGATCAAGGAGACGGAAAAGATTTAGGACGATTATGTAGACTTTCAAGAGCCAAGTGTATTACCTAATAAATCTTTTATATTTTGTGACCCGTGTTTAATATGTAACAAGACATGAAAGAGAGAGTAATAAAGTACGAAGAATTTAAAAGTTCTTTTCTTTATAAACTAGGAGTATGACTTGTGTGAGATGGATATAATACCGTATCGGTTGAGTGTCACCTGAGTAGATTATACCTGAGTCCAAGTCACATTAAACGTACACGAGTACCAAAAGGTAATCCTTCCATACCCATTCTCTTTGAATTTCTTATCTGACCTTCTCCGATATTAATACAGTGACTGAAGTACTGAAAGACGTCGTCTTACACTGGAAGATTTCTACTGTCTCCTTCCAGATTTTGTGGAAGGCATGGATTAATTGGTAAGAGTCCGTGGAGTTTATACACCGTTAAGTTCACAGACGTCCTGGGAATAAAGAAAACCAAAGGTATGGGGTTCGTATCAAATGTAGTCTTCACTTTGAGATATTCGTTTGGATAGAGAACACGTCTAATAAAGTCCAAATGAGTGGGTGAACTAACAAAACTAATCATCCAGATTTGAATCGTGACTTCGTCTCAAATTCAAAATAGAGTCGTAAAAACAACTCGTTTCACTAAAAAAAACCACACTTACTTCGTAGATGTCTATGTAGTCGTTACGAGACACTGGACTTTCTGGTTACAAATTTTTTTTAATAAGAGTCCCTCGATGGGTCTTTTTGATCAGAATCGTGGAACATCCTTACACTGGTGTTTTGTCGTAATTGGATCGAATTGTCTGTCTGTCTGTCACTTCAACGAGTCAGTACAGGCTGAGACGTTGGGGCACCTAACATCGGACGGTCCGAGGAGACAGATACCCTAAGAGGTCCATTCTTATGACCTCACCCAACGGTAAAGGAAGAGGTCCCCTAGAAGGGCTGGGTCCCTAGCTTGGGTCCAAAGGGCGTGACGTCCGTCTACGAAATATTGGATCGAATTTACCAGGGGAGTTTTTTACCTAAACTGAGGAACACAGAACTGAAAAATCTACTTAGTTTGGGTGGAAGTTTCTTTTTTCAGACCGGTAGTACCCGATAGAATTTTCCCTTACGGTGTCATATCCTTCATATACCGGATGGTACGGACTCCAGATGGTTCCACCGATGTCCCACTTCAAGTGACTTTCCATACTAAAGAATGTTTTAACAAGGTTTCGTCGGTGTATTAATACAGTAGTGTAGAACATAAAAAGATTACAATGAGATTTGACTAAAATAGGTCATCTATATAAAAGAAAAAAAGTTTCGGAATTTATAATGTAAACTCAAAATAAAAAAGGTGTACTTCTAAAGTAATTTTACTACGTGATTCCGTCACTAGGGGTTTAAAACCGTCGTCCTTGACCAAAGCACCTTTCGTTAAAAAAGTGTCTGACGTCTCCCCTCCCTCTACCAAGTGTGGTCATTACCTCGCCGTCTACTTCGGAGTAGACGAGTGGAGGACGATGCACCGGACCAAAGATTGTACCCGACCACCAACCCCTGGAGACGTGATTCCTTGAAGAGACCACCAGGTCACCAATTCCGAAGCACGAAGGTGAAGTTCCCCGTGTCCAAGTTAGGGACCAACTCTTTGATTGTTGGACGGACAGTCCGTGACTTTCTTTTTACTACGTACCTTTTGTTACGTAAAGTAGGAAATTTTCGTGTCCACTCTATGACATTTATCAAAGTAACTTGAGTCACACTAAATGAATTATGGAGTAAAGAAAGACAAGAAGTGTATGAACCTGTAAATTTTGTATAAAAAGCTGTCTGTAATTACCTATTGACTTGATATAAAAGAATCTCTGAGGGTTGTCTTAAGAGTCAAAGAAAGACCAAGGTAAGGAAGTGGTCGGGTTATATAAATAAAAAACGGGAACGAGGAACCGAGAACTTAGGGAATAACAAGGGGGGACGAGAAGTTGAGGAGGACTCCAGTTACTCTCCAGTCGATTTGGATTTATTACCGAAGAACAAATACTGATTATTAACATTTTCTATGGAAAATTGGTGTCCTCTTCAACATGAAGTGAACACACCGGAACCATAAGTCATAAAAATCTCGTAAGAGTACTCTTAAGAAAATATGTTCAACTCCATTATTTTTTTATTAGTCTTTATAGGAATTATGGTAAAGTTCTCGAAATAGAAAAGTTATGTGAAAAGGAGGAGTAAAATATCTCTTCTCTTTGAACCAAGATTAGAATTCGTTCGTAAAAGAAAGGGTGGTCCTTTTTGTATAAGGAAGGAGATACGTTTGATACTGTATGTTTACAGACGCTCACAATATATTACGAACACTGTAAAAGTGTTATGATCGTTTCGTTAGACGAGAGGAATCGTCCGGCACACAAACAATTGACCAAACACAGACCGAGAGTTGCTGAGTGGTCTCGACTTGCTGGACAGGTTTCCGGGGGTGCCTGTGTAGCCACTACCTTAGGGGTAAATTTAGAGGTATCGGTAGGTCCCTAGAGGGTTTCATGACCTCCACCGATGATTTCCGAGACAGCCTGGGGTCCTAAAAGATTTTCGTTCAAACTCTACTTTAATATCGAGTACTGTTGACTTTACCTTTTTTCCATCGTAGATGTAACGGGACCATATAAGAAAGATGCCGGTAAAGAGTCTAACAAAATAAGAGGTGTCTTGAGGTAACTCAAAAGTATCGAGTAGACTAGACTAATAATAAGAACGTCGGTGTAAAAGTAGTTTCTTTTACCGTACTTAGAGAGTGTATTTTATTGTTCGGTCGTGTTTCGTCACTCTATAGTCACTTGACCTCTTCCTTGGCTACGTCCAAACCCAGGACTGAGGAGAGGATCGAGTAAAGCAAGTCTAAAAATGAGTTTTCGACGAAGACTCACTCCGAAGGAACCAGTGAGTGAGTTTATAAACTATGGAGGATCGGGACTTTTAAATAAGGGATCAAAAAAAAATTTCAAGGAATAGTAAAGGATGAAAGACCTTATAAAAAGAATAGAAGAAAGGGAGACAGAGGAGGTGTTCTTACTTTCTAGGTATGTTTCGTGTTTCCACTGGCAGGACAAGAAATGTCATAAGGGTCTCGGATCTGTCTCGAACTGTGTGTCATCTCCAAGTGACTTATAGACTACTTATTCACTTAATCCAATATTTCATTCTCCCCACCTAACCTACTGGGTGTACTACGAGAGATCGAGATTGTGTTACTATGAGTGTACATTTGTATAGTGGTATTTTGATACCTAATGGACTCTTATGGAGTTCGCTTAGTACGGGAGTACTGGTAACATCTACATGTGTCGAGGTCTCAAGACTAAAAGGTTTCCACTTGGTTGTTAGTGCAGTAATTTCGGTAGGTACAACTACAGACTTTCTCGACGTTAACGACTTGGTTTAGCTCGTAAAAGTTCTGGGAACCCCGGAAGGTCTTTAACCACGGTTAAGTTTTACGGGAACGTTTCTCCCTTTTTCCCCTGTTAATTTCGGTTGGAATATAATTGTTTATATATGATGATATATAAATATCATCATATTTATATCTATATTTTATCTATTGGTTCCTGGATGACATACCGGGTTCCTTAATATAAGTTATCAAAAATCAATGAATTTTTCCTTTTCTTAGGTTTTTTTTTTTGATAGATAGGTAGATGGATGGATGGATACATGTTTACTTAGTGACACGATATAAATTTCATTCCAGTATCCGATAGACGAGTATTTGGTTCCACTTTTCTTCGTTAAGAAAAGACATCCGACGGACATGTTGGATGTATTCGTACAGGTAAAGAAACAGAAAAAAGTAGAATTATAATCCTAGAAGTGAGTAGACAAAGGTTTTAAGAAACTAAATTTTTTAAAGACCATGTTCAGATGATTAGAGAAGTTATTTTAATTCCAACTTTGTTTATTTTGTGTTATAGAATTATGTCAGGAAATGAATTTTCGATAACTTTTTGTCACCGTATTAATATTACCATATCCTTCACTTTCTACTCTAACAATTATAAGGTAATATATTTTGTGACTTATAAAGACGGTTTCTTTTCTGTAAAAGGACATTTTCTATGTTAACACCCGAAAAAGAAAAAAAAAAACGTCTAAAACTTCAGTTCTTACCTTTATAAAGTACTGGAGTATTCTTTCGTTACGAGAAGTTGGTACTTTGACTCAGACAAAAATAAGAAAGAGGAGATATTATTAGAATACTTTTAATTAAATAATGACTCAAACCATTTTATAACTTTCTAGTAAAGTGGAAATCGTTAATTATTATAAGTCTTATAGACTGATCGTTCTTTGTAAATTCTTCAACCCCTAAACAATGTAAAAGTTTGATCATCTATACGAGAAGGGAATAATTTATGAATTAATGTGAAATATACGAAAGTTTAACAAAATTAACGAAGACAAATTCCCGATAATATAATTAAATTTATTTATTTCATTCTGTTTTATAGCGTTGTCAATTTATATTGTAAATGATGTACTTATAGTCGAAGAGAGAAAGGTAGGAAAGGAATAGATAGGTAGATTAAAAGATACAGTTAGACACGGAAATTAAAACCAAAAGAAAAGTCCAAAGTGATTCAAGTGATATTAATACACGTACCTAAATCAAGTCAGATATTCAACCGTTTTGATCCGAAAAGGTACAATCTCATACGAGTCAAGATACACATTCTTGACCTTAAAGGTTCTAAACCTATATATAGATTTACAGTTCGTTACCTTAAAGGACTGTTTGATTACATCTTTCATATGTCCTTATATACCGACAAAGATTTCACGGGCCATGTTAAACAGGAATGACAACATTTTACAGTTGTTTCATCGAAACGGGACAATAACAATAGAAATATCGTTTCTTCTTATTAACTTACTCTATAAACCCTTTGTGCGTCTACATATACGTACACACACATACATAAAGTTTTTTGTTGTACGTAAATATTACTGAAATAAACATTTCTTTTATATATAAGTTTCTGGAGAACACCTTCTACCGTCCTGTGATATGTAATTCAAGATCCAATACCAAAAGTTACACTAAAAACTTTGATATTGTTACCACTGTAGGAGTTTTACTTTATATTTGGTATGAAAATAAAGTATTATTTCTGAAATAAGACATTTTTACGTTTGAGTGAAAATAGATAATTATGATTTCGTTTACTTTACTTTAGGTAAATTATTAAAAAAAAAAAAAAAATGGAAACACTATCACTTGTCCATCTGAGAAGGAAGGAGAAAGAAATCCAGTAAGTACATGTAACCACGTGGATGGTTCTCGTGTAGACACTACCACAGGAATAAGTGTAGCTGACGTGTGTCGTGTGATGGCTTTATCCTCGGTTAGACGTCCTTATTTCGTATAGGTGTGATCCTAAAAAGATGAGGATCATAATGTAATTTGAAAATAAATGAGTAAGTTGGTTGTTTTTAACTCGTAGACAACGGACATTCCACGATCCTTGTATTTCTATCTATTGTAGCGGGGAAGAGAGGGAAACACGGTGTTAGATTGTGAACGAAGAATCGTGAATCCCGCGTGTTTTTAGTGGTTTTTTCGTGGACATTTTATGTCTAAGGGTTCTCGGTAAAGGTCTCTAAGACTACGTTATAGATATCCCGTTAGTTCTTTTGTCATAAAATTCATTCGTGAGGTCCATAAAGACTACGACCACCCTTTTTCTGATGTGAATTCCTTGTGAATCTTCGAAATGCTCCATAACATCTGTTTCCGTCCGTCCCTTCTCCCTCCGACTTGTTTATTGTCCCGAAGACACTATTTCGTATTATCTAAACCCTCTTACCGTAACTTTGTACATATTATAGTATATGTTTTGCTCAACGTAGTCAGGTCCAAGCTACGTACTATGACCTACGAACCCCGACCACGTGACCCTGCTGGGTCTCCTTACCATGCCCCTCCCTCCTCCCTCCCCCCAAGTCCTACCCCTTGTACACATATGGACACCGCCTAAGTACAACTACATACCGTTTTGGTCATGTTATAACATTTCATTAATTGGAAGTTAATTTTATTTATTTAAATATAATTTTTTTGTATTATCTTTCACTTTCACAATCAGTGAGTCAGCACAGGTTGGGGTGTCTGACATCGGGTAGTCTGAACAGACAGGTACCCTAAGAGGTCCGTTCTTATGACCTCACCCAACGGTAAGGGAAGAGGTCCCCTAAAAGGACTGGGTTCCTAACTTAGGTCCAGAGGGCGTAACGTCCTTCTAAGAAATGACAGACTCGGTGGTCCCTTCTGGTATTTGAAATTTTATGATTTCTCCTCCTTTTACACACTGGTGTCACCTAAACACCAGTTCCTTCAGTTTCTGAGTCTAGAAGAAGGAGGTCCTTTTAGGTGTCTCTGTCACTTAGTCAAAATTAGGGTCTCTTCCCTTTAGGTAACAAAACAGTCAAAGAGACTAAATTCCTTCTTTAAAAAGACAACCAGTAACCTCATGTCACTACAAGTAAAGTTTATAAACGATTCGAGTCCTCACTTTTGATGAATCGTTCTTTATCCTGAGATATCCGACCGAAAACAAGAACACCTGGAACTGACCCTTCGTAGTGACCAGGAGTGATGGTTTGACGGTGTATAGTCTTCTTTCACTGTCTCTTTTCGCGACGAAATGAAAATCTTTACAGTTTGAAAAACTGTAAATCTTTACAGTCTCGGTGACCTGTGGACATGTCCGGGTCTACAACATCGAGTCAGATTACGAGATAACGAGGGAAACAGATGAACAAAGAAGAGGTCTAGGAACCAAGGAACAACCTTGAACGGATGTTTCGTCATCAATCCACAGACAGTAGTGACTCGAAATTACTGTTGAGTTGGGGTACTTTCGATACATCGGAATCTTTCCATCAATTTGAGAGTCGTCGATCAGTTTTCCCCTACCATCTAGAGTCATAACAACACTTATAAATTCCTTATAAGTTCATTTCTGTTTAGTGTCTCCGTCGATGTCCCACCCGTGAGTTATTTACAATCAAAGGTAAAGATGATTGAGGAGGGAAGGGTGTTCGGGGCTAACAGGTACTTTAATTAAAGTGGACGAATTTGTTACCTTAAATGGACCAGTGGAGACACTCTGACATAGTGACACTGTAACGGTAAGAGTAATTGTGACATATCGTGATAGACCGGTCATATTAAACGAGCTCCTCGTGGTCGTTGTTTCACCTGTGACAAGGGTCATCTTTAACTTCGGTGTCTCATTGGATCCTCTCTTTCCCAATGTCCCATCCATGACAACTTATAGAACCGGTCTATTCGGACACTTCGATCGTCTCTACTAGTCTCCCGGGAAAACAATCACACTGCGTATCGTCGAGCGTGGGCTCATATTGTGCTTCCAGTGTAAGAGGACGAAAAAGATTCTACTTGACGAACACGGTAAACCGGCCTTTGAGACGGGACACCTCCACCTTGTACAGGGGTATTTCGACTGGGATCTAAGACGTAACAGGAGTGGTCGAGGAACACTTGAGTTTATACTTGTTTATAAACTCTTACTTATTGATTTACTTAAATTTTCCACCTTTAAACGTGTCACCCTTCTTGTATCCGAAACCTCAGTCAGAGGTCAAGTTTCAAACCTGAACGGTGAACAATTCAAAAAATAGAAACTCGTTCATTAATTCGAGAAACCTTTCCATTTTACTCCTATCATCATGAGGGAAGTTTCCTATCAACCTTCATAAATTTATAATACATCTATCTTATCGGTTGAGTCCCTGACAGGGTATCCTCCACGAGTTTTAACCACTGATAGTAATGTGCTTGTCTTTGTGACCTCTGAGGTTTGACTACAATTCTGATGGTGAATGCCATGACTGAAAATCCAGGATAAGGATAAAACCTCTTTGTGTCAGTACAGGGTCCTTATTGTTGACGACCTTGTTGGTCTTCTCTAATTGCTCAGTTTGTACGTCACAAAGTAATTCATCAATACCCGATTCCGGACTGACCGTTTCTCGACTTTATGCACATTAATCTACTGTCGAGTTGACAAAACGACTTGACTAGAACTTTAGGTTGATCGAATTTCCTTCGTTGAATTTACACGATTCGGTTCACGACCATCCAGAATGGATTTATACTTGACACTAAAGATAGAACGTCTTAAACAAGTTTGCGAACAAATCTTTTCTAGTCTACAGGTACTCCACAGAAGACCTGGTGTCAGGGTGAGGTCAGTATTCGAGGATGACGTGGGTTGCAGTCTTATAAGATGTTATTAACTTTTCACTCTTCGGAATTTTGTTTAGTGGACATTCCGTATTCTCACAGCCCACCCGTTTTGTAGTTTTGTTTACCAGATTTAAATTTCTTTTTTTTTTTTGATT
This sequence comes from Capra ibex, assembly GCA_006410555.1. NCBI lineage: Eukaryota > Metazoa > Chordata > Mammalia > Artiodactyla > Bovidae > Capra > Capra ibex. The sequence goes on from SJYO01037955.1 coordinate 22,535,093, forward strand.
CGCTCTACTTCGTTTTATATGCACTTAACGAATCTTTTCTCTCTGTTGTCCAGTTTTACCTTAGGGGACACGGTTCAGATGTAGTAGTTTGGGTCTGGTATGGATTGGATTGACGTTGAAGTTAGAGAGGGTCCTTCCGGCAGAATTTACCAGTGAAACCTTAAGGGACCAGTCGTGATCACTCCATTAGTACTCTCTGGGGAAGACAGGGGATACACTTCCACTGACACGAACTTTGTCAGACTGGTAAAGGGGAAGACGGGTATTTTCGGAAGGCAAAAGATGTCGAGGAATCTCGTGGAAAGACAAACGAATTACTTTACGACGGGTTAAGTACTTAGTAACACCACCAAATCACCGACTCAGTACATACAGAGAATATCGGGGTACCTGACACCGGACGGTCCGAGGAAACAGGTACCCTAAGAGGTCCGTTCTTATGACCTCACCCAACGGTAAAGGAAGAGGTCCCCTAGAAGGGGTGGGTCCCTAGTTTGGATCCAGAGGTTGTAACGTTCGTCTAAGAAATGGTTAACTCAATGTTCTCTTAGGGTACTTAGTGACTTATTTCGGTTAGTCTAAGTGAGTCGACTTAAAACCAAAAAATTGTCTAACATACAACTACATAGAGGTTGAACAAAACTATGTAAAACACGACCTTTTCTTCGGAAGGGTACCCGACATAATGAAACCCGAAACAAATCATGTTGTGTAAAATTTCTATTTAGACATGGTGTCATGTCCTCCCCGTATATCGGTAGAAGGTTAAAGGTACGTTTCCACGTGTACACGTTTACGACTTGTCAACATTCGGAAATCTTTCCTCAGTCTTCCCTCGGAGACCGGATTGCACAAGGATCCTTCTCGAACCCGATATTCTGTACGAGTTCTTTGTCCTTCACGACGACGGTCTCCTTCTCTCCACCCGTGACAAGGGGGTCTGGGTACACCATCGGGAGAAGACTGGATAGGTTGAAGGAAGGAGAAAGAAGAAAATTTGTAAAATAAATAAAAAACCGACACGACCCAGAAGTGACGTCACACACCAGGAGCGATTAACACCATGTGTTCGAATCGACGGGACACCGTACACACCAGAATCAAGGAGTTGGTCCCTAACTTGGATGTAGGGAACATAGCCTTCCACTTAAGAATTGGTGACCTGGTGGTCACTTCAGGGAAAGGAGAAAAAAGAATTGAGGAAGAGTTTGTAAGGAGAGAGAGAATAGGGTAGATAAACTCTTACCGTGTCGATGTCTTTCGTTGACTTCTATACTATAAAGTACATACCCTTCTTTTTGTCGGTAACCAGTCGTGGTCACCCCTCCGGGTTTCTCCTGTCCGATGAGTCCTGACCGAGTTTTGGGTTAGACTTATAAGTTTCGATATTCGGTAGCGTCCTTCGTCTACCAGTCCTACCCCGAATAAAAATTTAAAAAATTTTTTAATTAATTAGTTGGTTAATTGGTTAATCAATTAATAAAATAAATAAAACCGACACAATCCAGATCAACACCGATCTAGAAAGCGACGACGTGTGTCTGAGGGATCGACACCGCGAGTCCGAGAGATCAACACTACCCACTCGAATCAACGAGGTCCCGTTCACTCTAGAATCAAGGGACTAGTCCCTGATTTGAGTACAGGAGACCTGGTGGTCCCTTCAGGAATAAATGTTCAAAAACTAGAATCTTTTATAGTCTCTATGTTAGAACCTCAAAACGACAATAATTTTAAATAAAAGAACTTCATATCAACTAAATGTTGTAGTATAATTAAAGACGACAAGTCGTTTCACTAGAGTAATATATCTGTAATAAAAGGTATAAGAAGAGGTAATAGTAAAAGTTCCATACTAAAACCCTACTTTTTATGTTTCGGTAATTTTTTTTATCCCTTTATTACACAGGGTAAGACTTCTCTTCTCTGGTACTTTAATACATTTACTAACAGTATTTAGGACCTGACACTTTAGACCCACGTCCTTCCTCGAAGTTCCAGATATGTCTTAAAGTCCTTTAACATACTTTTTAACAAACACACCCAAGTGACTGTAAAAAAGACTTCCTTTCTGGATATTGAACATCCTCGTAGAGAATTACTAACTACTAGGTCTCTTACAATCGTGGAAAATAAGATGTTTTTTTGGGACTAGGAGTCGAAAATAAGTCGGTCAGTTTAGGACAAGGGACTCATAAAGGGTCCCAGTGGACAGAGAAACGGAGAAAACGATGGCAACGTGAGTATAGGACTCATCCTAGTCTTAGTCTCTGGACACTCTACCTACAGAGACTCGTTCTTACCTGAAGGGACTCGATTCTACAGGGTAGCGTGAGAAAGGGATTGAGGAATAAAAAAGTTGACAAAAAGACAGAGACGACAATTTTTTTCTCTATAAGTTTATTGAGTCTTAAGTTGGTACTGTCACTCCTATGCTCAAACACAAAATTTGTTTGAAAAGGTCGTCAACTAACTATATTTCTTTTAAGGATGTCATTATTATGGAACTCAATTATATGACGGACAGGGGACCTCGTGAGTTTCCGAAAGAACATATAATAGTAAAAAAAAGGTAAATTTTTTAGGGACATTTTATCCCCTCCCTTCCGTAATAATTGGAGACAAAAAATCTTACTATTTGGTCGTCGTGTTTCTTTGATTTGCTGGCACTGATCTTCACTCTTGACGACTAGTGATCTACCGACCAAAAGGATAAAGTCCTGTTCCGATGACCCAGGTCTTCACAGTTCCGTTTACTGTTATACTGACCTTCAATAGACTATATGTGTGTAAAACTCTTCTCATAAGGCGCGACTTAGGGTGAACACTGTAAAGGTAAACCTTCGACAGAGGAGGAACTTGACATGGACCCTTTATCGTCAAAGTTTTTAATATAGTGACAATGGCTAAAATTTAGTTTAAAAGTTTGTGTACACGGATGTATGTGTGTGTGTGTGTGTGTGTGTGTGTGTGACAAGACTACAGGTGAGTTTTTATATCTCGACTCTCCCTCCTTGGAGATCCTTTCACAAGATTGTCTACGTATTTAGGTGTTATGAAGGGTCCATCAGACTTCAACCGTAATTAGAACTAACACGTAATTACATACATAACCATATGATACTTTAAGGACTATAGTTCTTTGTGAGTTGTATCCCCTACTCCATTCTACTTTTGACTGTAATAGAAAAGAAAAATTTTTACTAACAATGAACGATTTCTAGATTGACTTAAAAATCGAAAATTTATAACCATGATTATTTACGTGTATATAGAGTCTATATCAACCTCCTCGGTCCGTTAACTAGACACCACTTCTGACACAACTCTCTATAAACCTAAACCGAAGTCCTTGGTCCTAAGTTCTAACTCATCCTTAAAACGGTTAAACCTTCAGACCAGGTTCAAGATGTATACACGAATGGAGACTACGATCGTGGCATTCTGAGTAAATCTTGAGAAAAAGGTATATCTCGTCGGTTTCACCAATGTAAAGTGATTAGAAGTGTTTTTCTTTTCAAACGTGTGACAGTGTAATTACATCACTTCTTATTTTTACAAACCTATCTACGAAGGTTACCTATTGGTCCTCTTTTTCTAAACTGATATCCCTAATTATGAATTAGATAGTTCTCTATTTCTAAACTGATATTCCTAATTATGAATTAGATACGTTAGGGAAACTAGGCTCGTTCACGAGTTATTTTATAAGTGAAGTAACGACTCTCAATAAACCCAATTGGTAGTCCTTGATCCTAAACCCAGTGCACCCTGAAAAATGGTTGACCCTTAACAAAAGGTCAGGAGGAATGTTACTCCAGAATTTGTATACTATAAAGATGTCACTGATCTGGAGGGTTCGGTGTCTTCATTTAATAATATATAGACCATTTACAAAGGAGTTTTAGACTTGATCATTTTTAGAAGTGACATAAAAAGATTGGATTTTTCATATGTATAAATGACGTTTGTTCAAAATTCCTAAAGTTACATTTAATACCTTCGTCATATTTTCCCATTTTGATAAATACTAATATTATCTGCCATGATGTAACGACGAGGGTTTCCAATATGTTAAATATTAGAATAGTTATCACATACTCGAAGGCACGAAGGGGTATTAGAGGAGTTCTAATTTGTAATGATTAGAAACAACAGAAAATCCGTGTTTCTTTGTAACTAAATTAAATTTAAAATTTTATTAATGATTTTAACCCTTATAAAAGAGAACAAATAACTGGTAGAAAATATTCGATACATCAGTAGTAAGAAATAAAAAGAATAACTACGATGAATACTCAGGAGAAACATATTCCATATGCACTTCACTTTCAACGAGTCAACGCAGACTGAGAAACGCTGGAGTACCTGATATGTCAGGTACCTTAAGAGGTCCGGGTTTATGACCTCATCGAAAAGGGAAGAGGTTCCCTAACTTGGGTCCAGAGAGCATAACGTCCGTCTAAGAAATGGTCGACTCGGTGTTCCCTTCGGTTAATTAATTTTCTCACAAACCATTATTTCTTAAAAATTTCCAAAAATTCTTGTACAATGAAATAAAAAATAAAAATTTTAAAAATAACCGCATATCAACTAATATTACAGTACAATCAAAGACGACATGTCGTTTCACTAAATTAATATGTATATACATGAGAACATCTAAGAAAAGGGTATATCCGGTAATGTCTCATAACTCATCCCAAGGGACACGATATGTCATCCAGAAATAACAGATAAAATATCTGTCATCACACATGTACAATCAGGGTTAGGGGTTAAATAGGGAAGACAAGGGGAATATACGACCATTCAAACATAGGAACTTTTTTCCAAAACTTTCTTTTAAGACTCTTCCTCCTCAAGAAAATGGAAGTTACGACTTTTAAACAAGAGGATAACAGGGTCGGAAAAGATCATCTAGACGAAGTAGTCTCTGTAACTTTTTCACAGAAAGACAACCTTATGACCGTTATCGAAATTAAAGAAAATAATTTAAAAATCATAGGTCCCGCAAAGACAAATTCATGGGTTCTTGGAACTTTTGTCTCCTTCTCTCCTCTCCCGGTAGTCACGACATGAAATTAAAAGGACAATCATAGAAGATCTGAAAAAAAAAAAAAAAATTGTGTTATCCGGAAAACCTCTTCATTTTATTCGTTGTGAAGGTATAGGAAAACCAATAGTATTGGCTTTTAGTCGTTCTACGAGTCTATCTCATTTTTATAAGAAATTATACTTCGATACTTGTCCGTTATTCTTTCATATCAGAATTTCCTTATAAAGGGATTCTTGACTTTTTGGTCATTTTTCTTTTCGGTGAATGACGATACGGTTTGGAGTCATATAACAGAAACAATGTAACTAGTTAGTGTCGAAAGTTGAAACTTGGTAGTACCCTAAGTGGTAGTCAATGTTGGTGGTATTGAAACCATCGTGGACCAGCAGGTGGTCGTCGGTAACTCATTCGCCATAGAGACACCGTCTATTTTATTTTTGAACTACCTATTTCAATTGTGTACCTGGAGACCAATCTTTTCATTGATACTTTGACTGAAGAAACTTATATTGGATAACGCTGAATCTTAACGAGATAATCAAAACCACTGTAAAATTGATATAATATAAACATCAAACATCTCTGTGTGCGACGACGACGATGACGACGATTCAACGTAGTCAGCACAGGCTGAGACACGTCGGGGTATCTGTCGTCGGACTTTCCGAGGCGGCAGGGACCCTAAGAGGTCCGTTCTTGTAACCTCACCCAACGGTAAAGGAATCTTACATTTAGAGTGAACCGTAATTTTTATCGAGGGTACCAAAAGTATCACACACCCATATACATAAGTGTAATCCTTAGGAATCTTAATAGGAACCGATTCTTTTAATTTGAGTAGTTGTCTCGTTTCTATTAAGTAAAACAGTATTTAAAATGAGTAACCTAGACGTAAAAAGGTTATTGTTTACCGAAAAAAAAATTTAATTATTTATTTCCTGACCTCACCCAACGGTAAAGGAAGAGGTCTCCTAGAAGGACTGGGTCCCTAGCTGGGGTCCAGAGGATGTAACATCCGTCTGCGAAATGGGAGACTCGGTGGTCTTCAGAGATTTATTTCCTGAATACTGGGTCGTTAGGGTGACGACCCGTATGTGTGGTTCCTTTGGTCTTGACTTTCTCTGTGCACGTGGGGTTACAAGTATCGTCGTGACAAATATTATCGGTCCTGTACCTTTGTTGGATCTACAGGTAGTCGTCTACTTACCTATTCTTTCGACACCATGTATATATGTTACCTCATAATAAGTCGGTAATTTTTCTTATGTAAACTTAGTCAAGATTACTCACCTACTTTGACCTCGGTTAATATGTCTCACTTCATTCGGTTTTTCTTTTTGTGGTTATGTCATATGATTACGTATATATACCTTAAATCTTTCTACCATTACTATTGGGACATACACTCTGTCGTTTTCTCTGTGTCTACATATCTTGTCAGAAAACCTGAGACACCCTCTCCCTCTGCCACCCTACTAAACCCTCTTACCGTAACTTTGTACATATTATAGTATATTCTTTACTTAGAGGTCAGATCCAAGCTACGTCCTATGTCCTACGAACCCCGACCACGTGACCCTACTGGGTCTCCCTACCATACCCCTCCCTCCCCCCTCCCCCCAAATCCTAACCCTTGTGCACATGTGGACACCGCCTAAGTACAACTACATACCGTTTTGGTTATGTTATAACATTTCATTTTTTTATTTTATTTTAGACTTTTTTTATTTTCATTATTTATATGTACCATTTTCTTTAGATTTCGTAAACCTTTCGATATTTTGTTTTTCAAATGTAGTTCGGTGATAAAGTTTCCATCAGTGATAATAGTCAAACAAAGGAAGATCTTTTACAACGTATATCTCTTTATATACGTTGTAAATGAGGAATTTGAAAATACACCCCTATATAAAATATGTCACCAAAAAGTAAAACTACCTCTAGAAAGGTATGGTCGTGTATATCTTGAGAGGAAAAACACAAATTAAACTAAAGATTTAAAAGTAAATTTTTTATGAGTAAAATATATTAAAATCTCCATTTAAAGGTGAATGTTAATATTTTATAACTGATATAAGAGGAACATAATAATGTAGGAACTCGGACAGAATACGGGTTATTAAACACGGAGGGTACGGGGATGGAAATATAACATGGGGATGGTGGGGTGATCATTAGTGAGCAAATCTTGAAAGGAAAAAATTACCGATGTATTATAAAGTAACAAAACTCTTTGGTATCAAATAAATTGGTTGAGGGGTAATAATACGTAAATCCGGTAAAACCCAAAATGTTTATTACGATATTACTTACAGGAACTCATATATAGAACGTATGAAAAAGTTTACGTAGTCATTATATTTTAATACCGTAACTTTAATAAACCTGTTTCCTAGATGTGGAAAGTTTAAAACTATTTGTACCATGATTTAACAAGAAGTTTGAAGAAGGTTAAATATGAGGGTAGTCACATGTTCTTACGTGAAAAGAGGTAGAGGAAAGGAATTGTTACTCCTGGTAATTATGAAAAATTAGACCCTATGAGAAATTTCACTTTTTATTATATAATAACAACAAAATAATACATGAAAAATTGATACTTCTTACTACTCATAAAAATACAAATAATCGGTAAATATAAAGAAAGAAGTACTTGAGAACTAAAAAGAAATGTAAACGAGTAAAAACAAAAAGTAGTAAAAGGACTCGTCATTTTAAAGACAAATATTTCTTTTAATAGAAGACAGTATATACAACATTTATTAAAAAAGTCAAGTAATGAGTAAAAATTTTAAAATCACTGTAACTATGACACTCCTTTAAAATACAAAAACATATTAGTTTAGACAATGAAAAACACAGACACAGTAAATATGAACTGTACAGTAAAATTTTCCCGGAATAGAGATTCTGAATAAAAAGTAGTCGGTTCAAAAGAGTATCAGGAAGTCAACAAAGTAAAAGAATCTAAATTTGACTTTAAACAAAACTAAGTTGCTCCTCCCTAAGTCGAAAACCAATCGGTCCACAGGTTGTTGAAAAAGGGACAGATAACTTAAGAGAACAACGTGTAAGAAAGACGACAGTAGTATATCCAAATGGTGGCGGTGAATGTACTACTGTTAAATTTTAGATATAAAAGAAGGTAAGTAGGGAGGGTAGAAGTTCAAATACATAAGTTACGTAACTTATAAAAGTGGACTTTCGCATGTCTCAAGAAATTAAGTTGTACAAATTTTGACTCTTATAGTAAAATAAAGGATTTCGAAAAGACACAAGATATATCGTCTTATGTCTTTATAACTTTTTATCAAGGATGAAGAGTTGGTCTCTTTACACTTAAGAATATGAGTGTAGTTTATTAAAAAATTCACTTAATATGAGAAATACTGTATGTCATCTAGAGTACAGACTAATATTTAAACGACTCTCATCTTTGATACCGAGTAAATCAGAACTACTGGACACACACACACAATTCAACGAAACCGGTTCAGGCTAAGAAACGTTGGGATACCTTGCATCGGACAGGTACCCCGAGGAGACAGATACCCTAAGAGATCCGTTCTTATGACCTCACCCAACGGTAAGGGAAGAGGTCTCCTAGAAAGGTTGGGTTCCTAACTTGGGTCCAGAGAATATAGAGGACGTACCCGTCCACCCAAGAAATGGTGATCGCAGTGGACCCTTCGGGTTCTAATAGACGTACCGAACCTTGTCATTTAACATTGAAATCCGTGGTTTAGTTTATTCTAGTTGTCTTTTACCTTTGTAAGTGACTTCCTCATAGTCTTAAGATGAACTACAACATTTCTTTGTCTAGTTCTCTCTCTTTCTTCTTCTTTCTCTTTTTCTTAAGCTACATTAATTTAAGACCTTACTTACTCATTTTTCAATCCACCAAGAGGAGTGTTACCTTTCTGAGGACAATCGAACCTTTTATTACCACTCTCTCCCTACTATCCCTCTTTTTGTTTCAACACTTTTCTAGTATTTTCGGTATACTCAGGGTAAAAGAGTCTTTCACGGATAAGAGGGATTCTTCCTTCGAACGGTCCGGGGATCCGAGAAAGGTCCCTTTTTACGGTGTGGGTGTAAGGGAAGATTTTTATTTCCGAGAAATGACAAAGATTGAGGATCCTCCGGTAAAAAGATGTAGTAGAATCAGGAGGGGAGTCGGACGAAATGACTTGGTCCTTCCCACGAAACGTATTATCGATGACCGGTCGTCGGCTACTCTACCGAACCGAGGTTTCGTTTTGAATTATCCCTGTATTTAATTGGTTTGGTTAGTATAGAAGAGAACATCCCTTAGATGAGAACTCTGTCTATCCCTCTCAGTCGTCAACTGTCTTCGTCGTTGATCTTGTATCTTATATGACTTTTTTCTTTCCTACCTATAATATCCTTTAAGTCTTTATCTTTTCTGTCCTACACCACTGACCGGTCTAATACACTGGATTTCTCCTCGTCTTTCTTATTTTATTTGGTAATTCAAATGTCAGACTTATTGTTCCTCTTTTCCACCTGTTACTTAGTTTTACCGTCTCAGTGCTCCTTCCCTTCCCTTTTCGTGTCCCGGTCAAATCCTACCTGAGTCAAACTGTTCACTCGGTTGTGAGGTTTATTTCTATGAGCCGTAGTCGACCTGTGATCACACTTAAGATTCTCTCTCCAGTCCCGACTACTGTATCGGCACCCCATTCGGTCCGTTCCTACTACCGAGTACATTGGTTCTCTCACCTATGTTGTGGATTCTTTTTTTCTCGATACTTTCTTCCTGAGACAAATCACTTCTTTTTGATCCTTTTCTTCGGTTACTTCTCCGTTTGAGCAACTGTTTTCAACCGTCCAAAAGATCTTCACACACCACAGTTCCGTAGACCCCATCTTTATTGTGACGCACGAGTAATAACAGTTTACTATTCCCTTCGATTTCTCCTACTCCGAACTCCGTTTTGGCGTAAATGGACCACCGTCTCGGTAAACAAAGTTCCTATACTTCTTTCCTTGTATCTATGAAGAAAATTCCTTAATACCGTCACCTTCCTTCCGTGTTGGTCTCCCTTTTCCCGTTTTTCATCCAAATTTCCTTCTACTTGAATGACAAGAGTAAGTATAAAAAATTTGTTGTATTCTTACAAATCGTGAAAAAACCATTTCCATAGACTTATTCAGTCTCACTTCTACTTCCAGTCGTCCCGATTCTTTTATCTCTGTGACTCGATTCTTAATCCTCTCACAATATATCAATACTTTAACGGGGTCTATCATCATTCGTCTTACTCAGGAAGTTAAGTCTGAGGATACAGTAATTGTGAATTCTAAGATGTCGGGAAGAATTGAACCGACTTCATAGGGTGATCGAGTTCAACAAACACCAGAATTATTTATCATTGTTTATTAACGTCTAACGAGGTACAGGTTGAATTGGGTTCCAAAAATTTAAAGTAAAATAAATGAAGTATATTTTATAAATTTTTAGAATATTTTCAGTGTCTTTAGTTTCTAAATTTTTAAAATAAGGGAAGACGGAAGAGTTTCACAAGTTCGTTTTCTTACAAGTCTGGACAGATGAGATGATCAAGACTAAATTCATATCCATGGTGTATAATCCCAAAGGGTGCACCACGTCATCATTTCTTAGGTGGACGGTTACGTTCTCTGTACCCAAGTTAGGGACCCAACCCTTCTATGTGACCTCCTCCTTTACCGTTGGGTGAGGTCATGAGAACGGTCCTCTTAGGGTACCTGTCTCTTCGGAGCGTCCGATGTCAGGTGCGCCAACGTCTCTCGACTTGTCCTGACTCGTTGACTCGTACGTGAGTGCTATATAAAAAGAAACAGAAAAGAATGAATACTCGTGAAGATAAAATAGTTGTATGACTGGATAATCGCAGTATTGAATGGAACGTATGACTTAACGAAACTTCCATAAACATTCCAGAGGTGGTACAACCATACAGACGCTACAACGAAATTAGTAAAGTAGAAACCTAAATTTTCATAAGTCTAATTTGTGTTGAGAACCTAATAACCGTATAACTTAATTGGGGTAGAATTTCTCTTTTCTTCAAATAATGTCCGAACAGTAACAATATTTAGTAAGGATACATTGGTTATATTATTTTTAGTCTTCATGTAAATATGTACCCGACTATCGAATTCCCTTAGTAAAGGTTTAAAAAAGAATTCTTATCAATAAAAAGAAGGTTATCCTATTGAAGGGACAGTCTCCGGTAGTCACATGTCGTCACCCTGAATAACTGTACGTACTATTACACGGTAAATAGACGGTATACCAAGAGTTCTTATTAGCGACGTCGAAAATTTCGTGACGGTATACCTACTTATCATCTTATTTCAAGTATTGTCCTTCTGAATTTATCTAAAAGATCAATGTTTTCCTATATATGTACAATTGGTAATGTTCGTTAGTACTTATCTTCCATTGTAGAGTAGTTCACTCCTATTAATAGATTATTTGTTCCTTCATATCAACTTATGATCCTTTTCACTGACGATTAGTTACGTCAGTCATATTTACAAAAAAGACACGACCTAAAGGAGAGTAGTGTCTGCAATCTTTCCTTCGACGATATACGCACAAACCCTGTCCTGTGAAGACCAGAAGTCCCTTTTACGGTGACCTCTCCGAATAAACCCTCTCGACTCTCCCCATCCTGTTGAAGCCTTGTTCTGCAAACTCGTATATGGGATTAGGAAATCTAGTTCCTCCAGTTTGTGAAATCAATTACAGGAACATGAGTCGTGACTCTAGTGAGGGATACGGATCCTAAACCCCAAAGGTCTTACCCTTCACCAATATTCCTTTAGTCACCATTTTCTCAACGACTTTATCTCCGGTCACACATTCCTTCTACTCATCCCGTTCCGGACCTAAAGACTCTAGTTAGTCGACGAAAACGGTCGTTCCGGACCCTTTTACTGTTTTTGTGTGTGTGTGTGTGTGTGTGTGTACTATAACAACTTGAGGAGAGAAGTTCCATTCTACATTTTGAACTTTCTCTCCTTTCTTGGTTTTTATTGAGATTCTTAGAGTGTTAGATTCGACTCTCCTTCTCTCACCACTGGGGGACTGTGTCGGGTGTTGACACACACTTCCTCCCTCCACCTTCCCTTCTACGTGATCTAATCCCGAATGTCTTTCCAGTGTAAATCCAACCTTCTTCTACGACTCATTTTGGTGGAAATCTCTGCTTCCTCTCCGTGACCCCAACGTTCTGTCTTCTCCTTCCAGTCCTTAAGGTGTACCTTTGATAACTTGTGTCATTCAGTGCAATGTCCCCGTTAAGTAAATCTCTGTCTTTTATTTGTCTATGTCTACTTTTGAAGAGAATACTCCCCGAAATTGTCACTACAAGAGATCTTTGGTCACGTTTTGAATCAGAATAAATTGTCTTAAAAGTCACTTTGGGGTGTCACTTTGGAAGTTTCAAAACTGCCTATAATTATAGGAGAACCATAACTTTTCGTTACAATTACCCCTTTTGTACGTTACCATAAAATTTTATGACATATCTCTACGTCTTTCCGTTTAAAGTTATGTCTCTTGACGTTTCGTAAATCCCATTTCACAAGGTTATAGACAACCCGGAACCTCGTAGTCTACGTTGTCCTTGACTATTGAGACACTTGACCAAGGACAACTATAGCCAAGTTACGAAAGGATGTCGGTCCTACTGGATCTTTTACCGTCTCCGTTGTTCTTTCTTTCTTTTTTGGGTTTTGAAATTTTTACGATAAGTCACAATATTTTCGTCCTGGAAAGACGTGGAATTAAAACCAACGGATGGTGTCCTTCTTTCCTTTGGTTTCTGAGAAATTTTGTATTTCAATGTGTTTTGATAACTTTCCTGAAGACATTTTTTACCTTCAAATCGGATCTGATACTATGACCTCATTTTCAGCGAGTCAGTACAGGTTGAGAAACGTTGGGGTACCTGATGTCTCAGGTACCTTAAGAGATCCGGTCTTATGACCTCACCCATCGGAAAGGAAAGAGGTCACCTCGAAGGGTTGGGCCCCTGACTTGGGTCTAGAGGGTGTAACGTCCGTCTGAGAAATGGTCGACTTGGTGTTCCCTTCGAGTTCTTATAACCTCACCCATCGGAAAGGGAAGAGGTCTCCTTGAAGGGTAGGGTCCTTAACTTACGCCCAGAGGACGCAACGTCCGTCTAAGAAACGGTTGACTCGATACCGTCTTTATACGATACTTGAATAAATATTTTTAGGATCTTAAGTTTTTATTAAAAAAGTGGTCATTTTTCTCTTTCAATAGTAATAATCAGGTTCACACACATTTTTTTTATGTATTACCTAAAATTTTACATGACTAATCACGTACTTAATTACCTTCTTTTTGAATCGTTACTTTGTATTAATTCTACGATATAGTGTATAGGTTACGGACACAGTCTTTATCCTTGGGTACGAATTTTCTGATCGTAATCCGTTTCAATGCTATCTTATTGAGTTGCATCGTGTTTAAAGTTAATTGAAAGTTCTAATGGTAATTTACGGAAATTATACCCCTAACCTGTTTACGTTTCTACTTCTGAAGTGGAGATCATTATAAAAGAGTCTTTCTTTCGACACCCAATCCCAGATATATTTCTTACAGGTATGGACACAGAAACACCCCGGATATAGATCCGGAACATGTTTAAAAAGGTTTTTCAAGAAATGACGTAGGGTCCCTATTTATGACAAACTAAGTAGTGTATGTTGGTGTTGTAGATACTTCCTTCCCGTCCGATGTATCCTTTACTGTTTTCTTTGTATAAAGGTATCCATTCTGTTTTCAGTGTAGGTGTACTTTTACTCTGTCTCACTTTCTCTTACCGTGAACGACTATGTTAAAAAGGACAGAAAATTTCATTTCGTAACGAACCGTGTAAGTATTGAATGAGACTTGACGTCCGCGTTTCGACCAGGCGTTGACTTTTAGCCTTGACTGTAGTCTCGTTTGGGGCCAACACATTATGACTGAAGGCGTGACGACACGGGTCTCCCCTGGTGTCCAGAATTTTTTTACTCTTGTTACTGTTTTGTGTCTCTTTTACAATTGGAAGGTGGAACGGTAAACACTTCGAATCCTTAGTAAAGGGAAGATTCTGTGATCCTTAGTGGTTGAGAACTTTGATTGTTCAGTTGTTGCGGAAACTCTCTTTCACGTGACCTCGGGTGTCTCCCCTTCCTCTCCCACCGTCTGCACGACACGGGTCACCGTCCGCAGAGTCCCTGTCCCTGTGACCCTGACAGTCACATCCCTCCTCGGGTAGTCGACGACGACGACGATTCAACGAAGTCAACACAGGCTGAGACACGCTGGGGTATCTACCGTCGGGTGGTCCGAGGGGGCAGGGACCCTAAGAGGTCCGTTCTTGTGACCTCACCCAACGACAAAGGAAGAGGTCACATACTTTCACTTTTCACTTTCACTTCAACGAGTCAGTACAGGCTGAGAAGCGCTGGGGTACCTGGCGTCGGATAGTCGGAAGAGGTAGGTACCCTAAAAGGTCCGTTCTCATGACCTCACCCCACGGTAACGGAAGAGGCTCGGGTAGTCCACTGGGTGGTTTATTCTCTTTTCCTCATGTAGGAAAGTCTCTTGTTGGTCCTCTTTTTTTTACCCGGTTCTAGTAAAAAACAGAGAGTCAATGGACCCAGAGTGGACTGAGTAGATATTTTACTCAGATACAGATACTTTGTGAATCTTGTCATGACCCATTTTCGTTCACTTTACAGTAACAATCGGTCGGAGTAATCGTAATAATAAGGAACTTGTATACAGAGGAGGACAGGGAAGGTAAAAGTGATAAGTCCTGTTTAGTATTTGGGACACAGGGGTATCCGGTCCGTCCGTCGAACCGTCTCTCGAACCCGGTCCACATCTATGGTGACACTCACTTTTCGGGTGTGGACGACACGTCCCGTCTGGTGACACCGAGGACGGGTGACCGACGACACTTTGTCCGGGACACACCGACTTGGAGAGTTCAAGAGTTCCTCTTAGTTTCGTTTTTGAAACATACTTTTAAATATTAAATTTTTTTTTTTTGGGAACTTTGTGAGATGTACGATTTGTTTATGTTTCCTTGATCATCCGAGTACTTGACCGTCAAAGATTGAGACGTCAATAGTTTCGTAAAGAAACTCTTGAAGTCTCGACGGATACAGGTGAGGGATCTTGGAAGTCAGTAGGTTCGATCGCGAACAGAAGAACACGTGTGGTATGAGGTCAATAATTATAGTGATAATTGGGTCAGGGTTTCGAGAGGGAAAGTCATCGGGAACTTGTCGTTCTTGAGGACTAATTTAGTGTACCCCTTATAGTTCACAGACACACAATCAACGAGTCAGTACAGACTGAGAAACCTGACATTGGGTAGTCCGAGGAGACAGGTACCTTAAGAGGTCCGTTCTTGTACCCTCACCCAACGGTACGGGAAGAGGTCCCCTAGAAGGGTTGGTTCCCTAGTTTGGGTCCAGAGGACGTGACGTCCGTCCTTTATAATCCAATTTATGTTTAGTAATCTACACCTTCCTCTTTTTTATCCCTTCTGTTCAGATCAGTACTAGAATTTTTTTAGATGTTTCAAATTGGAATACATTTCGACACCTTGTTGATAATTTTGAATTGACTTTTCACACCTGAACGTTTTTCACTAACCTTCTTACTTTCCCTTGAATAAACTGGGTCAAATTAACAACCATCGAGTTTCCTCTTCGTCGACACCAGTATAAAGTACGAGTTACTCGTTCCGTATCAAAAAGGGAACATTTTGACCAAGTAAAACGGTTAATCCCCTCTTAGTGTTAACTACGGAACCCATACAAATGGTTTACTCTATGGTTAATGACTAAAGGATGTAGGCATGGGGGTTTAACCAAATCGAATTAGTGGGACTTTTTGATTGAGTACTTCATAAGTTTTTATAAAAGACCAACATTTTCGTTACCTTTTGTTGTAATTCCTCAACTTTAATCTTATACGGTTAACAATTACGGTCTTGTCGTAAGGTTGAAATTCGGGTCTTGAATTCTTCCAAGTTTTTTACACTACTAACAGTCAGAAAAGGTGTCATAAGAATTCTCATAGAATTCTAAAACTGGAAAATCCATACCTTTCCTTTGGAATCGAAAAAAGGAAAAGGAAAGAAAAAAAGGAGAAATGAAGAAAGGAAGATGAACGATGTAACTGATAATTTAATTGGAGTTTAAGAGAAGTTGTAAAATATATATGTTCCAAATATTTTCCAAAATGTGTATACATTTTTAACTATTTCAATGTCTAATTTTTAGACTTCAATGTCTAATTTTTGAGACTTCGTATAAGACATTAGGGATATGGAGTTATATAAAAGAAAAATTTAAATAAGTTGAAATTTTTTCCTTTGTTCTTTCTGTTTTGTTGGGATACTATTTCTGAAGTCTTCTAATATTTGATCCTTCTAAGTAACTTTATGAGTACATGCGTAGCTAGATTGTATATAACATTCGTTGTGGATTAAGTGATCCACCATGGTTTTACATTATAGAGAGTCATTTTTGTCTTAGTATAAAAAGTTATAACTAGTGTAAAAATCTCTTTAGACATATGTGTCCGAAAATTCAATCGTACAGTTACGTTGTACAGTATTAATTCGAAAGATTCTACTAAAATTGTCTCTATATGTTGATCCGATGTGGATGTACCCGACCATCTTTATAGTTTACTCCAACCCAAAAACAAACGAAAATTTGAGAAAAACAGAAAGAAAATAGAAACCCACACACTACTAAAAGAAAAAGAAAAAAAAATTGTATTAGCACAGAAAATTGTTAAAAAATATAATAAAAAAAGACAATCAAGGTTCCAGTCTTTAAGAGAGTCTTTTGAAGGCAAAAGAAGATCAAAAAGTCTACTTGAGAAATCAAGTGAACCTTCATATAAACCTATACGTTCTATAAGTGGTTAATTAACAGGGGTCTGGTGAACAATTTATGTCGTAAGAGAAAATGAGACTAAACACCACCAGAAATGTGTCATAAGATCTTTGATTTACTCTCATTTACGATTATACTTTACTCAGGTCTAGTAACGAAATTTATTATAGTCTCATCAGTTACTACTAGTCTTTAATAATTTTTGTTTTCCTGAAACATCGAAACTTTGGATGAAAGACTTGATCGACATAGATAGGTCTTACAAAGATGTCCTTTCCCTTTACTCTCGATCTTAAGACAACAATAGTTGTTTATGTTTTGTGTAAAGAGTTCCCGTTTCTTAGCAACAAGGAAGACGGAGGAAAGGGGTTTTGTAAGACACCGTTGTAAAAACGATTTATAGAATTCTACGAATGTATAGTTGTGTAACAAGAAAGTGCAACCGAGAGGAGATCGTATTGAATAGGTTTTAAGTTCAAGCTTGCAAATTTGGAGTTCTAAACCAAACGATCCTCCCTACCAGTCTTCTGTGACTGAAGTATGGACTCTCCTTACTCTTAAACTTTTCATTTGTGAGTGTTCTTTAGGAGGACAAGGGTTCAAGGAACAGTGACAGTTCGGTTCCGAGTACAACCAAAAGTAGAGTCATTGTAACCTTTACGAGCACCTTCGAAAGTTTCCCCTTTTCTAAAAATTTTCACCAATTTAATAGTAAATTTCTGAAAAAAAAAGTTACATGTGAGTCCAAATATACATCGTAACTCAAATCACGAGTATTACACATTAGTTCACATACCTTTGCTCTACAAAGGAACTAGACCGACGGATGAACTTACTCACTCCGATGTCTTATACTAGGAACCCCCACCCCAAACGTTTCCAGTACTACTGAGGTGGATTACGAAATAAGACCTAGTCTTTTTTTGTAAGAATTTCACAATAGTTTCTTACGGTGTACCATCTTAGACCGGGTTTCGCTGTCATTCACTTGAAATCTTCCGGTAGTACTGTGATTGTACATCTTATTATCTATTTAGAGAGGTGGGAAGAGAGAGGGTAAGTCGAGTCCGTTAGTAGACGACATAGGTAAGAACTGGATGACTTGTGACTTTAAGAAAAGTTATTATAGTACAAAAAGTGATAGGAGATTAGAGACGGTTCCATGTATACACACACATATATATTTGTATGTACATGTGTATGGACATATGGAGTGTATAATCAAAAAGTAATAGGAGATTAGAGACGGTCCCATACACACGTGTATATATATGTGTGTATATATCTGTGTGTGTGCATATGTATATTATTTTAATGTGATAAAGACATTTACATATATATGTAGTAAATAGGATTTGACACAAGGAGTCAGTAAATCAATACAGGCTGAGAAACACTGGGGTACCTATCATCGGACGGTCCGATGAGACTGCCACTTTAAGGTCCGTTCTTATGACCTCACCCAACGGTAAAGAGTAAGGTCCCTTAGAAGGGGTGAGTCCCTAGTTTGTAAGAAATGGTCACATGGTGGACCCTTCGGGATTAGGATTAATAGACGAGTAAATATATGTATACGTAGATTTTTATTTATTTATATATATAAATCCCTACTCTCGAGTTTTCAAAATAATATGTCAAATAGGGGATAAAGGGTCCTACGGGTAAAATTTTGAAGTGGGAAGAAGAGTTCGGAGATTTAAGTTGGGTCTAAGGTAGTGAGAGATCACGGTTGTTCTATTAGTGTGAGTTTCCCATTAGAGTTGAAGTAAGTAGAAATGGATTGTCAGGAAAATCTTAGGACTAAACAGAGAAAGGAGACACAAAGTCTCTGCCCTCGTAAGAAGCATTCTGAGTAAAAGGGTCCATGGTCTCTGTAATTAAAGTAGGTCAATTGAAGTAAGAACTAACCAGCAGTGAGGGAAAATAACGGAGGAAGGAGAGAGGAATATTTATACTAGTCAGTCAAGTCAACGAGTCAGCACAGGTTAAGAAACACTGGGGTACCTGACGTCGGGGGGTCCGAAAGGACAGGTAGTGGTTGAGGACTTCGAACGAGCTTGAGTACAGGTATCACAGCCACTACGGTAGGTTGGTAGAGTAGGAGACGACAGGGGAAGAGGAGGACGGAAGTTAGAAAGAGTCGTAGTCCCAGAAAAGGTCACTCAGTCAAGAAGTGTAGTCCACCGGTTTATAACGTCAAAGTCGAATTCGTAGTTAGGAAGGTTACTTATAAGTCCTGATTAAAGGAAATCCTAACTGACAAAAATAGAGGAACGTCAGGTTCCCTGAGAGTTCTCAGAAAAGGTTGTGGTGTCAAGTTTTCGTAGTTAAGACACCGCGAGTCGAAAGAAATATCACGTCGAGAGTGTAGGCATGTACTGGTGACCTTTTTGGTATCGAGACTGATCTACCGATAAACGACCGTTTCCTTACAGAGACAAAAAATTATACGATTCAACCGGTATCGAAAAGAAGGTTACTCGTTCGTAGAAAATTAAAGTACCGGCGTCAACAGTAGACGTCACTAAAACCGTGAGTTTTTTGTTTCAGACAGTGACAAAGGTAACAAAGGGGTAGATAAACGGTACTTCTCTACCTTGACCTACGGTACTAGAATCAAAAGACTTATAACTCAAAATTCGGTTGAAAAAGTGAGAGAAAGTAAAAATCAGTTCTCCGAGAAATCAAGGAGAAGTGAAAAACGGTATTCCCACCACAGTAGACGGATAGACTCCAATAACTATAAAGAGGGTCGTTAGAACTAAGGTCGAACACGAAGTAGGTCGGACCATAAAACGTATTATATGAGACGTATATTCAAGTTATTCGTCCCACTGTTATATGTCGGAACTATATGAGGAAAGGGCTAAACCTCGGTCAGACAACAAGGTACAGGTTAAGATTGACAACGAAGAACTGGACGTATGTCTAAAGAGTCCTCCATCCCTTCCACCAGACCATAAGAACAGAGAACTTCTTAAAAGGTGTCAAACAACACTAGGTGTGTTTCCGAAACCACACCACTCATTTCGTCTTCCTCTACAAAGATGAATGTCCTAGTAGAGGAAAAATAATCTTTTTAACAAAGAATTTGGACGAACGATAGAATAGTTTGATAAAACGGTTAAGAGGAAGTGATGAATTGAAGACCTTTATCTCCAGACGAAAACACCTATTAATTTTGGGTCGTTAAGGTTGTTAATGTTTATTAAGGTTTATCACTAAAAAAAAAAATCATCTTCTTCTAGTAAAAGTGCACTAGTCTTTGTGTCTCACAAGGAGTCGTGGGGGGTTTAATAGGGATCACGACTACAAAGATATGACTTACCAAATAAAACCCCTCGCTCTCTTCATACTTATCAGAGTCTAAAGACAATCGTTAGTAGTTTTAGTAGGATTTACAACCACCTTTGACCAGGTGTCTGACCCGGTCTACCAGGTCCTCCGTCGTACAAAGGGTGTGTAGAATGAATTAATCCTGTAGTTTGACACAACCTTTAAACCTATGTCAACCTGGGGTACACTGATGTCTCTATTTCCGTTGTTTTCGACGTATATAAAGAATTTCCGTTTTGAGACTGACCAAAACAACAGAAAAAAGTTGACTCATATATTGTTCTAAAACTATACATAAATTTTTTTGGTGTAACGATTAATATTGAATGAAACGTTTAAGTTAAAAAGTGTACATCACCACCTATCTAGTTGTCCTGTAAATATATGTAGAGGGTAAGCCAAGAATCCTTTCGGTGAGGTACCACTTGGTTGTTCATTGGACCTTTATCCCTAAAATAAAAGGTAATCTGTAATTTACAATCGATATCAAAGAATTTCCATTTCGACTGGTGTTTTGTCATTTTTTAGGTGTAATTTAAAGTCAAATTATTCATTTGTCAAAGATAAACGAGTCGATATTGAACAAGAAAAAGAAAAGAAGAATCGACTACTTCTTTAACTACTTGTAGACGTCACGGCGACAGAACGGTGTTATGGACCCTCCAGAGAGATTTCGTAAAGACAGGTTACCTTTATATTACGTTCAGTGTTTACACTCCGTGTATACATTAAAATTCAAAAGATCACTGACGTAGTTCTTTTGGTTTTTTTTTCGTTGTCTACTTTAATTGAATAAATTTATTATATAAAATAAATTGAGTCATATAGGTATGATTGAACGATAGTTATAATTTTAATGACTCGATAAATTGTAAGAAAAAGGTATGATTCACGAACTTTAAGTTACACATAAAATATAAAATTCGTGTTAGTTCATTGTATAGTTCACGAGTCATCGGTGTCCACCGACGACGACGACGACGATTCAGCGAAGTCAGCGCAGGCTAAGACACGCTGGGGTATCTGCCGTCGGGTGGTCCGAAGGGGCAGGGACCCTAAGAGGTCCGTTCTTGTGACCTCACCCAACGGTAAAGGAAGAGGTTACGTACTTTCACTTTTCACTTCCACTTCAGCGAGTCAGCACAGGCTGGGAGTCGCTGGGGTACCTGACGTCGGAAGGTCCGAGGAGGTAGGTACCCCAAAAGGTCCGTTCTCATGACCTCACCCAACGGTAACGCACCGATGGTATAACGAGTCATATCGAGATTTCTTACTTTATTATAATTTTGGATTTCGTTCTTGATTGTAAACAACTCACAGAAGGTACGGGATTCGTGAAAGTATACAATAAATCCCTCGTATTCAATAGATTCACCGAAATACAAAATGACAGATATATTCCCTTACGAGTCGTTTTTATGTCTCGTTCATATGACAACCAGAGAGGAATACACGTAACACAAATCTCGACCTTATGTCTTCGTCTCCAGTCTCTATACACGATTGTAAAAGGAAAACCTATCAAAGTGCAGGATGTCTCGAAAGGTTTTTCTATGATTCGTAAAGAAACATCTTATTGACCTGTAAAGACCGGTTCTTACCTGTCTTTCTCAGGTAAATTGTCAGACTAGAAATCTTTGAGGACATCCAATTGATGAGTCGTCGTTGGTCATTGATTCCTTCGTATAAACTGAGTTACAAAAAAGGAACAGTTTCAACCCTTTCTAATCTAATAACTAAATACTTTGACTTTAAGAAAGTACTATGAAGACAGATTTATAAAACAGTAATGACTAATTTGTGTTACACGAGTTAATTCACGATATCACTTAATTCTCTTCAGATTCCGTCCAAATACAGATGATTTACATCATTTTGACAAAATTTTTTATTGTTTATTTTTTATTATTAGTATTACTTACCTTTATATAGTTATTTAACGAGAAGAACTTTTTTTAAATTTACCAGTTTCCTTCGACTGTACCTGTACCTTCCTACTTCGACCATCGACCGTAAGAATAGTCTCCCTCGTCGTATTTATTAGTACCTTTCTCGCTTTATGTTTAATAAAACTTTCTCAATTACTAAGTCATTATTAGAAGAGGGGAATAGAATATGTTTATAAGAGTTCGTTCATAAAACGTCTCCTAAGATCTTCTGAAATTTGGTCAATTGAAACTAATGCCAATCTCAACGTTCAAAAACAGAAGAATACTCATCTATGAAATGGATTAAATAGACAATTTTATAACAGATATCTTTGGTAGATGTTCTGTTTTTCTGGTGGATTACTTATCCTCTTTTATAAACGTTTACGATTCTGGCTATTCCCTAATTACATGTTTTATATCTTTGTCGAGGATGTTGAGTTATAGTTTCCCTTTTTTTTTTGATTTTTTTCCCGTCTTTTGGACTTATATGTAAAAGGTTTCTTCTGTATGTCTACCGGTTGTCCGTGTGTTTTTCTAGGAATTCTAGTAATTAATGGTGTCTTTACTTTTAATTTTGGTGTTACTTTATAGTGAAGTATGGACAGTCTTATCGATAGTAGTTTTTCTGGTGTTTATTCCTTACAATCACTCCTATGTCCTTTTTTCCCTTGAGATGCTGTGACAACCACCCTTACATTTAACCACGTCAGTGACACCTTTTGACACCTCCAACGTGTTTTTACTTTTTGACTTGATAGAATACTGGGTCGCTAGGATGAGGACCCACATATAGACCTTTTTTTTTTACTTTTACGAGTAAACTTTTCTATACACGTGCAGTTACAAGTATCGTTGTAATAAATATTAACAGTTCTATATTTTCGTTGGATTCACGGGTAGTTATCTACTTACCTATTTCTTTACACCGTATATATATATGTGCGTGTATGTATGTATGTGTATATACATCCATTTCTCAGACGGACGTCACATTCTCTCAACCAAACTAGGGACCCAGGTCTTCTAGAGGTCTCTTCCCTTACCGTTGGATGAGGTCATAAGAAGAGACCTCTTAAGTCACCTGTCTCCTCGGACCTCCCGACGTCTGTCAGTGTTTCTCAACCTGTACTGACTCGTTGAAACTGAAAGTGTATGTGGATGTCACCTTATGATGAATTAGTATTTTTCCTACGGTAAAAATAATAGTTTCAAATAAAATTTTTAAATCGTACGTCAGATAAACTAACTTACTTAAAAATTGATATCTTATATCAACCAGGCGATATCCTATTACGTCGAGTGTAGTGTTCAAGTTGAATTTGGAACTTAAACCTCATTTCGTGTATTCTTACAACGATTTACAGGAGTTAGTGGTGAAGCAACGGGAATCCCCTTTCTTTTAGGTCTCCATCACCAACCTCTATCTACGACGACGACGACGACGACGATTCAGTGAAGTCAGCACAGGCTGAGACACGCTGGGGTACCTGATGTCGGGTGGTCCGAAGGGGTAGGGACCCTAAGAGGTCCGTTCTTGTGACCGCACCCAACGGTAAAGGAGGAGGTTACGTACTTTCACTTTTCACTTTCACTTCAGCGAGTCAGTACAGACTGAGAATCGCTGGGGTACCTGACGTCGGGTGGTCCGAGGAGGTAGGTACCCTAAAAGGTCCGTTCTGATGACCTCACCCCACGGTA
The DNA here is from genome assembly GCA_006410555.1 of Capra ibex. Lineage (NCBI taxonomy): Eukaryota > Metazoa > Chordata > Mammalia > Artiodactyla > Bovidae > Capra > Capra ibex. The sequence goes on from SJYO01037955.1 coordinate 22,559,069, forward strand.
ACGGAAGAGGTCCTTTATCTACGATGAATTCATCTTAAGGTGTACTCGATAAAATTTTACATTTGACAAAAGTTAGACTTAAAAACTAATTAAAAGTCGATTATTAAAGATTACCATTGTAATATTGTTCCAAAATATTTGTACGTAGACATTAAAAATAAAATCAGTGTTTATATCAAAAAAACGGTTTTTTTCTCTTTTTTACTGTAAAACGGTAAACTTTGTTGTATTTACCTGAACTTCCATAATACGGTTCCCTTTATACAGTTTATCTCTTTCTGTTTATGACACACTATAGTGAATATACACCTGAGATTTTTTTATTTTGTTTGATCACTGATATTGTGTTTTCTTTGTCTAAGTACCTATATCTCTTCTTTGATCACCGTTGGTCACCCCTCCCCCTCCTCCTCCGTGATAATACATATTTTGTTTGTTCGACATTCCTATGTATCGTGGTATGTCCTTTATTTTTCAGTTATGAAATATTATTGAGATTTACCTTATATTGGAAATTTTTAACACTTGGTGATACAACATGTGGACTTTGAAAATGTAAACAATTACATTATAACATGGAGTTGATATGGAGTTAATTTTTCATTGTGTAGTTTTATAACGGATATTTCTCCTTACGTTATCGTGGTCTGTATATCCAATTCTAAAGACTTTTTCTATCTTTAACTATACAACCGATATTCAGGGTTATAAACCGAATCACTTCCTTCTCTTTGTTCCTCGTCCTAAACTTCACGTACAAACTCGTATAGACTACAAGAAGTTCAAGTACTGTTGAGTCTCTTTTAATCCTTTGAATACTCTTAAGACATAACATTTTTGATAGAAGGTCGTCGAACTAAAAGAGGTAAACATGTTCAGACACCAGAAGTAAGGTATCACCCTGATATGTCTTAATGGAGATTAGAAACACACGTCCTATGTAAAATTTTAAATTCTTTCTCTGACTTTTTACTTTTTCCTATATATATGTATATTTTACCTTAGTTAAACGACATGTGAACTTTGATTGTTGTAATATTTAGTTGATACTATTTTTTTTAAAAAAATTAATTTTTTTCTTTCTTTCTCTATTAAACCGGAAACGAAATAAAAGGTCCGGACAAAAGAAGATGAAGGGACTTTAAGACATAAAATCAGTAATCTGAGACTAGACCACCTCTTCGACTCAAGAAGAACGAAGATTTGAAATTGTACACGACAAGGAACGGACCTTTTTAAGACGAGTAATGAATCCAGAGGGTAATCTGTTGGTGAAGGAGGTTCTTCAGTGGACCAAGAAGATGTAAACTCGTTCCATCTAAAGGATTCATTAAAGAATCGGAGACTCGAAAAGTAGTGTAATGGGACATTCCCGGACGGGGGACTGATTTATGGCGAGCAGGGGTGGGGACGGGGGGTACCTCCTTTTCAGGTACCCCTGATCCTTAGCACGGATATCGTGACTCACTGATCCACAGTTTCCTTACTTACTTTTTTTGCTCGCTTCTTTGTTTACCTACTAACTCAGTTGTAATAAAAAACTTTAAAGATAATCTCAAATCAACTAAACGTTACAACACAGCTAAGATGTAATAATGGACCGCGAAGGGAACACCGAGTCGACCGTTTCTTAGGTGGACGTTACACCCTCTGCACCCAAACTAGGGACCCAACCCTTCTAGGGGACCTCTTCCCTTTCCGATGGGTGAGGTCATAAGAACCTGAGATATCAGGTACCCCAGTGATTCTCAGCCTGTGTTGACTCACTTAAAGTGTGTGTGTGTGTGTGTGTGTGTGTGTGTGTGTGTGTGTGTGTGCTCTTAAGAGAACAATTCCTTTTCAACTTATCTTTTAAAAATAAAGAAAAACAGACTTAATTTGTATTTTGTTCGTTTTATTCTCCACTTTTTTGAGGTGGCTCAACTCTTCTTTCGTAATATACCCATGAGGAGCCAGTTAACAAGGACTAAGTCAGAGGTGCATCGATGGTACACAGTCTGCGTGCAGAAATCAAAAATTTGTTTCCGACTGACACCTCAGACATCCCTTGTTGTATCGTGGAATATCGTTCTTAGACATTGTTTTTCACACCGAAACGGGGAAGTTTGACACCCTTAAATATAATTACTGTCGTTTAGAATGTTGTTGACTACGACATATCCTCCGAAAGACTTGTAATAATTCAAGGAAACGGTTTACCCAGACTCTAATAAAATAGAGGTAAAATATCTACCTTAGTGACTCTCTCTACTCGTTGAATGATTATAAGTGTACCCAGTACTTTCGGTTCGTATTGACTAAGACTGTAGGTTCGAGAATTGGGAATCCGATAAATAAGAGAAAGGATTTATCACCGTTCTTCCGGACCGTTTCCCGGGTCCAACCCTTTTGACAGACTTGTCTACTCAACCGAAGGTCTTAGTATTTCCTCATTTTTGACCTTGGACTCCCAGTCTGGGTGTGGATGACTCTTCACCCAACATCCGGGACCTACACGACACATGTCAGCCAATTCTTGTCGTACACAAGTCTATCATGGTTCATACCAGTAAGTCCGTCGAAGACAACATGTGGAAAGGATAGATAGGAATCGAATAAGGTCTCTTTGTGTGGCTCTTTGCATTCAACTCACGAAGAGTCGATTTTAAATTAGTAAAACAAGAAGACCCGGAGGTCGGCATCTCGACGTAGTGATCGATGCGCAAAAGAGTCACTCTTTCGAGTTTTCCGGTGGACGACAAAGGATCGTTCAGAAGGGACCTGTGACAGAGCCGGAGGGAAGGTGGAGTGGGGTCTTAAGTCCCAACCTATTGGAGTACCACGACCCCGCAATACTGTAGAGATGGTGGTGACACTCTTAATCCCAGGGACGGGGACGAGGGTAAGTAGTCTGTTCTTCTTTACTTCGGAGACACGTCGATATACGGTAAATTACTCTTTAAGTACTGTCCCGAACTCCCAGAGTGTGTCTTATGTATCTTTAGAGACCGCCGTGGTGGGGTATAATTTGAGAATGGTGTTTTGTCATCTCCTGTCGCCGTTGGTCTGGTAGTACAGACAACTTCTTGTCGTTACCACAAGAGTGACACATACTGAGTAAGAAATTGATGACTCTTGGTGTAATCATTTATCCATCAGTATCCAGTATGATCGCTAATGTCCCTTCCAAACTTTTAGGTGACGGGTGGAGGAAAAAACCGTCACAAAGGTCGTCGAAGAGGAGGACAGAACGTAGGACACTTTAGGAGTAAGGACTGTTGAGAGGGAGTTTTCCTCTCCAATACTGTAGTGGGCACCGATGAGGTTCCCTTGACGCTGTAAGAGTTTAATTAGTCTGTCCTTCTACTCCCTCCGTCCATATAAATAGATGTTTTCAAATACATTAGTCGATATCGTCCTTCTTTGTACATTCCTCTCTTACAATATTTCCACCCCCTGTTCCGTGGAGTCGTCCATTTGATTCACACCACTTCGGAGAGACTTCATTGTCTAAATTAAATTAGTGTTGGTCCGTTTCTCGACGTACTTGTCAACACACACGACTAAGAGTTTTGTCTTGTTTTAGGGTTCTATATTTGAAGAGAAAAGGATGTCACTTTGACCCTTAAGTAGGTTCTGATGAATTTTATTGTGAATGACAAGTTAATAGAACACCCTTTTATCACTAATATATCTCAAGGTTTTGTATCGGTTAAACGGGTGGAGGTCACCTTAAGTTTTATGAAACAAATCAATCATTTATCATAAATACCACCACATCCATCAAAATTTGGGTGTTAGGTCCCCGACAATATTTATAGAAGGAAACCAGACACTCAGAGATTTGAGAGGTTTGTAAAGAAACTATGATCTCTAAAAGGGTCTCTAATGGTTGTCTCCACGTGAATTTTATGATCCCGTTTCGTACAAAATAAACTAATTTATGTACAAAGAACTCCGGGATCCTCTGACTGTACAACATGTTGAGATTCCTCAAGGTAAGGGTGTACTTACCACACGGACCCGGAACACGTCACATGTTGGACACTTCGACATGTATCAATCGGTCCGTTTGATACACGGTCTGAGTTAAGATCCGTGACCCCTATGTAATCACTGATATTTAATCAGTTTTTAAATGCCGGGGTCTGAAGAGACCACCATGTCACCTATTCTCAGACGGACGGTTACGTCCCCTGAACCCAAGATAGGGACCAGACCCTTCTAAGGTGTACGTACCTCGTCTATATGGGTGCGACGTGTTGAGGACTCGGACGTAAGATCTCGACCTCTCGACGTTGAGGACTCGGACGTAAGATCTCGACCTTACGGACATCGGGAACACGATGTCGACGACTTCGGGTACGTGGATTTCGGACACGAAGTGCTGTTCTCTTCGGTAGTTTTACTCTTCGACGTTGTTTCTCACCGGGGTAAACGGAGACGATCTTTCGGGTACGGGTCATGTTGATTTTTATTTATTTGTATAATTATTTATGTATATTAATTTTTTTAATACCGGAGTGTCTTCAATGGAAGACCCCCTTTTTGTCTGTTATTTACATTACTCGTTCATTCTGTATACCATTGCCACTAGTCATGAAACACCCTGTTCACTCCTCCCGTCCCAGTTCTCACACCCCACCTCCCACAACGTCAGAAATAATCCTCCCGGTCCTTTCACAGTGACTCCTCCACTGCAAATGCATTTCTCAGCTTCCTCTCTTTCCTCATTGTAGAATTCTGAGACCACCTTCTCTTCAGGACTGAGACTCTTGTTGTCCACGTTTCGGGACACCGACCGTGTCTTACGTACTCCCCCTTCACCACCCTCTACTCCAGTACAATCATTACCCGGACCTAGTGTCTCTCGGAACATACTTTGACATTCCTGAACAAAAAAGGAGACTCACCTTTGTACTCTTTCGGTGACCTCCCAAAACTCGTGTCCTGACTCTGCTAGACTGTGAAAAATCCTCCTAAAACTTCCAAGGAGACAACTCTTACTAACGTACCCTCACTTCCGCCTCGTCCACTTCGTGAATCTTCCGTGCACCGTGCTACGTCCGCTCTCGACTACGGTCCGAGGACACCCCGACCGTCTCCCTTCCACCACTGTTCCACCATTGCTATATGACATTTAAATAAAACTTCCATCCTGGTCGTCATAAAGAACTCTTCAATCAAAAACTTACTTTTGTTTCGTTTCCCATTGGGGTTCCAACAGCCGTTCTTAATTTTCATTGGTTCACCGGTAACAGTCCATTCCTCCTATACCAGTCATCTCGTTCTGAGGTCGTTTCCTTCGAGTCTTCAAGTCTCCCTCCATAAAAGTCAACCTTTACAGATAGTCGGTGGGTGTCTCAACAAAACAGACCGTCATCTTCGGATGATTTACATTGTGGGTGTAATTCTACTCCGTAAAGTTTCGGATATCGAATATTTATAATAAGGATTATGACAAATCAAGGTCCGGTGACTGTTGTGTTCCTCAGGTCACTCAAGGTATACCGATGAACGAACCTTGTATTTTCCTCAAACAGTACCCTTCTTAAGTGGACATTGCTAAAGGGTAGAGATCCTTCCTTCTTCTGTCCATTCTCAAGTAAAAATCGAGAACCAACCCTTCGTGGCGATGATATTAAATGATCGATTTGAGATCGTATACAAAGTTCCGTTAAAATCGGAGGACCGGAGTAATACGACGGGGTCTGAAGAGACCGACGGTCCGACGAAGGAGTTTATCACCCTACCGATGTAGGAGTTCTAGAAAGTCAGGGGGCTGCGTCTCAGGTGACTGGGGTAATAACGATCTTGTAGAATTCAGATAATATCAAAATAGAGTGTTTTGGGACCTTTAGTCGAAAACGTGACCTTCGTTTACTTAGTTATTTTTGACTAAGACAATGTGACTGAGTAGGTTGTACTTCAAAAGGACTTCAATTTTAGTTTTCGGTTTTGTCAGTTAAATTACGGAACACTGCTATATTTAAGGTGTACGAACACGGGGCCACCCCTCCTTTCCTTACGAAAATTCCAGTGTGTAAAAATACAGAGTTTCAGGTACTCTGTCATGGAAAATTTATCTACGAAGTCGTCTATCGAGAGTTACCTTTCTTAACCTTTTCGTTGTTATAAACATTTGATATCAAATATTCCGTGTAAAATTGCACGTAATAGAAGAAAGTAGGAATATTTATAGGACACTCCAGTTTATAATATTTATAAGGACAAAGGTATATTTCTTTAGGTTGAGATTCTCAGACTAACCGTTGTCTCGGATCTACACGTGGATGCAGGAAAGTGAGGTTTGGAGGTCAAGAAAGACAGTATGATTCGACCGAATCTTGGGAAGGTCCCCTCGATAGTGACACCAAGGTAGTAGACCCAGGATTGGTTTAATTGTTTATCCAGGGTGGATACGGTGAATCGTAAATGGTCTAGGAAGAATTCTGTCTCAGTCACCTACCTTTCAAAGTCTGTTCATAGGTGGTCTTTCCCCCCCACCCACCCTTGCACACACACTCACACACACCCTCACACATACACAGGGTCGTGGTAGTACTTACTTGAACAAGACTTTTGTCTGGAAGTCCGTAATTGTGTCTCCCTTCGAATTTTACTATTTTGATCCACCACTCACTCCGATCTACACTTTTTGACTAAGAAAACTTTTATGGGACTACGGTCCTTTCTAACTTCCGCCCTCCTCCTCCCCTGTTGTCTTCTACTCTCCCGACCTACCGTAGTGGCTGAGTTACCTGTACTCAAACCCTTTTGAGGCCCTCATCCACTACCTGTCCCTCCGGACCACACGACGTCTGTACTGACTCGTTGACTTGACTTGACTGACTCCGCCGCTCCGTGCCTCCTAAAAGTGTCTAGTAACTTCCAGAGGTCTCAGAGACCGAGTCGTCTAGATAAGGTGTCCGTTCAGTGTTTTCCACCCGTACATACACACTGGGGCAAACACCTATGTGTATGTTTAAACACAGGTCTCGACCCCTTCCTTCTTCAATCAACCTCGTCCCTTATAAATTTCACGGGAAAGATTATATTGCGTTTAGTAACTTTTTTTACATCGGTATTTCTACTAAAATTGAATCACCTTTTTTTAATCGTTGATACCAAACTGTTTCTATCCATTTAGTTGTGACCTCACCAGATGCCTCGAGATTTTCCTTGAACCAACGGATAGATGGGACCGGGATGACGGTCGGTACCCTTTCAGTAACAACTGTCCTCTGTATGGTGAAACATCTGGATCATTATCACAATCAAATTCATATACTGTTATCGTATTATTAATCGGCATTTTTATAATTACCATTCAAAGAATTTGAATTTTTATGTTCTTATATAATGTCAGTCTGAAGATTCGGAAACATCTCAGTTTTTATACTGATTCAATCTTCAACCACTTTTATTGATTTTACATTGTCTTGTTTTTCTTTATATATACAGTACCTAAATTTTATTTTCGTTTGGAATACTTATTTGTTTCATTCGTACAATTTACCGTACCGGTCTTTTTGGATTATCGTTCTCTTAAAGTAGAAATCCTTCTCTATATTTCCTACTACAACCGACTATAGATTTCCGACATATTACTTTCTGTTTCTACTAATAAAACCTTTTCCCTAGTCTTATCGTAAGAACCGGTCCTTCTTCTTCTTTATCTGGTTTTAATTAGATTATAACGTACCCTCGATTAGGCACTGTCTTCTCTTTACCGACTCCTGTCTCCACCCCTCCTTGCTCAGTAATTTTTAGGACTAAAACGAAGATTTACACAAATGTGTCTCGAGTTACCGTGGGGTGAGGTCATGAGAACGGACCTTTTAGGGTACCTGTCTCCTCGGACCATCCGACGTCAAAACCCCAGTGATTCTCAGCCTGTGTCGACTCGCTGAAGTGAAAGTAAAAGTGAAAGTACGTAACCTCTTCCTTTACCGTTTGGTGAGGTCACAAGAACGGACCTCTTAGAGTCCCTACCCCCTCGGACCACCCGACGGCAGATACCCCAACGTGTCTCAGCCTGTGCTGACTGCGCCGAATCGTCGTCGTTACTGTCATAGAGTATATACGCGTCATCAAATCAAAAACTTCACAAAATGAAAATAAGAGAGTGTTCCGTGATTTTTGAAGACCAAACCAGTCCTACGGAAAAAGAAACACTAGGTCTCTCCGAGACAATGAGAAGGTTTCAGTGGGTCGACTACCACCCCTTCGACTCCTATTTTTGGGAAAACAAAATCGAGAACCGAGTAGACTGTTTAGAGACAGATAGTCTCTTACTTTTCTGTCTACCCTTGACAGTAGGGTCCATTGTGAAAAATATTGTTAAAAATTAAGTTTTACGACTTACTTCAAGTAGAATGAAATATTTGAAGTGTACTTTTAATATAAATTTATAATAAATATTTACGGTTAATGTAAGAGGTTACAAGAAGGGACCTGTGCTTTTTTGTACGGGTGAACCTTGTGGAATAAAGACATGATTAGACACACACACGTACGATTCAGTGTAGTCAGCACAGGTTGAGAAACTCTGAAATACCTGACATCGGGTGGTCTGGGGAGCTAGACACCCTAAGAGGTCCGTTTTCATGACCTCACCCAACGATACGGGAGGAGGTCCCCTAGAAGGACTGAGTCCCTAACTTGTGCACAGAGAACACCGAGGACGTGACGTCCACCTAAGAAATGGAGACTCGGTGGCCCCTTCGACGAACATCATTAGATGGGATACGAATAATGAAGAATCGAGACATTTGAATCTGCTGATTGTTTCGAAAGATTCAGAGTGGGGAAATAGTGAATATTTTACCCATTATTAAACTGTTTTGAGAATCTCAGTAGTACTCATAATACACAACCGATTCTTAAATGATCATAACTATAACGGTTATATGATATACTGTATTAGTAACGACAAACACGTCTTGACTTACAATGAAGAGATAACAAATAGATTTTAAGGGAATATTCTCCATAGAGTATGTGGCACAATATAAATATTATGTGTATTACGAAATGATGTTAAAAAGAATGAATTTTTCATCTTAGATATTATATATATCTACCTTCCCAAAAATAAAAACCGATACTTTATACAAGTCCCGAAGGGACTACCGAGTCACCGTTTCTTAGATGGACGTTACGTCCTCTGTGTCCTCTACGTTTTCATATTATTTATTTTGGGTTGTTTCCTGAGTTCTCGTAAAACAATTTTAGAATATCTAGGGACACATTTTATACGGATATGTAAGAATCTTTGTACCCCGTTTACCTTGTCTATTTCAAACATGGAACTTTATCGTCTCACACTGAATTCTTTTGAAGGGACCCAACCCTTCTAGGGGACTTCCTCCTTTACCGTTGGGTGTGATCATGAGAACGGTTTTTTGAGGTGCCTCTCTCCTCGGACCGCCCGAGGTTCCCCAGTGTCTCAACCTATACTGACTCGTTGACTCACTCGTACTGTGTTAAGTAATATAAAGAGGAAAATTTCTCGTTCATACGTGACCAGGAGTGATGTTGTTCTTTCATGTAAAGATGTTGACCTTTATGGGAGTTAGGGTCTGTCAGGAGCAGTGTGTTCTCTAACGTCACAAGATTCTAAAAACTCAGTATGTTACTCAAGTCTACTAAGAACTCTGTCCGGGAGTCTAATCTGTTTGTCTTTGTCATGCATAGTGGTGTTCGAAGGTCCTTTACTGAAATTTACATAGTGTCAGGAAACATGTTGACACTATTCCTAACGTGGTGGGTGTAGACTTGTAGGACATATATTTTACTATCGAGGTTTCATCCCACTGGGAAACGGATGTGACCTCCCTCTTGTCTGGTGTCGAAATGAATGTCCTTCTCCTCACGACACCTCGAGATGAACCCTCCATTAGTACGAAAATTTTAGTAGGTCGAGTATTCTCTGGTACTTTTTCAAAGTCTTTAAAAGTTTCGTATAGTGATGACAGAAATTTCATTTTCAGGTGTCACATTATTTTCATATTATTTATTTTGGTCGTTTCCTAAGTACTAGTAAAACAACTTTAGAATATCTAGGGACACGTTTTATACGGTTATGTAAGAATCTTTGTACCCCGTATACCTTGTCTATTTCAGACATGAAACTTTTATCGTCTCACACTGAATTCTTTTGAGTCCGATCTCGAAATTCACTCAAAAGTCTCCCGTCCTTTCTCGACTCTCTACTTCAAACCCAAGTTGTTCTGTCTAACATTTCTTTCGGTTTCACTCGACTCCTCTTTTGATGGTCGTGTCGTCGAAATAAAAACATGAGGGAAAAATGTCATTCCCTCAATTTTTTTATCTCTCTCTACACACACTCATAATGTATATATTTCAGATTCCCTTTTTCTGAGTATCAATAATTTCCTTAAGTATCATTATAGTGAAAGACACGGGTTTCAATTGAACTAATTATAGTCTTCCTTTCAGTTACAATTTTGTCAGAAAGGGTGTAGACGATGAGGGTATTACAGACACGCTAACAGTATTTAATCCTCACCCCTCCCCGTGTCACGGTTGACAGTTTTGTTTATCCGGTAAGACCTAAGGTTCAAAGTATCATAAAAGGAACTAGGGCTCTCAGTACTTTCGACGACCAGGATTGGAGCCGGTGGGGTCGTGACGTCGCCCTTTTGGGTGAGTGTGGACCTAGGACGGGGTCGGGACGGGGGACCCGTTCCTTGGGTCGACCACAGTTGATCACTCTCTTCAGTCCTTCCTTAGGACAGGGAGATCGCAGAGTCCAGAATCCTTCCCTTTTACTCGAGAGCTGTCATTCAATTATATCGTTCACCGTGATATCCTTGCGTTTACGACAACTGATACCCCCAACCGTAAATACGGGGACCGTAATAAGTACCGACGGACTAGACGTGTAGGTAGGAGGAGTGCCTGAGATAAGATGTGCGGAATTTCAGTTCCAGGTACGAAATATGAAAGACGGGGAGTATATCGTAGGTCGGACACCACGTAATCTAGTGTAGGTACTGAACCTACAATCCTCCGGTCTAGTCCCTCACTGGATCCGATCGTACAGTCCGGTCGAATACAAGAGAAAAGAAGGACGAAGTGTGGGGGTGTCCCACATCGGGGGTCCATTCTGGAGGGGAAGAGACGAAGGACCCCCACCCCATACGTGTATGGTCGACCACCAATATGATCCGAACTCCTTTCTTCAGGAACTATTCGGAATGGTATGTAGAATTGTCTTTCGAGACACAACTACATAGAAAGACATTACAGGACTCTTCCAGTTCCGTCCTAAATCTTTACAGACCACAGGAACCAGAACTTTGTTGGGACAGTCGTGGTCTAAGAGTGGTGTTTAATTATGTAAACAGAAAAATTTCTAAAAATAAAATATAACCTCATGTCAACCAATCGTTACAATACAATCAAAGTCCACAGGTCGTTTCACTAAGTAAATATGTATACGTATGTAGATAAGAAAAAGTTTAAGAAAAGGGTAAGTCCAATACTGGATCATAACTCGTCTCGAGGGACCTTACACAAACAGAAGATCCTTACGAAAGACGTGAATTTCCCTTAGGACCTCTCTCTTTCCTCTGTCCCGGGTGAACCGGTCGTGAGACGGACGATCTAGAGACAGTGGAGACAGAAACCCATTGAAGGTTGGGTGTTTCACCGGTCACCGACTCGACGGTCGTTAGGAACTGTAGAGATTATCGTAGATAACGACTACCACCGAGAAAGAGACGGGGTCTTTTTGACGATGAATTTTTCTTAGTGGAGTTCAAATTACGGTCCAACAGGAGTCGTTCCGGTTCGAATGCTTCACCTGGTAGTCTTGAGCAGACTTCCAGAACAAGTCGAAGATACAGTCAGCCAGATGTTCTGTAGTGAAACATCTGATGGAACTCACTTGGTCCATCTTGATCCTGAAAGTAAGTCATTAGTTCTTTTATTAATGACTGGGAGATGAGGTGTCGTCGACGGTGAGACCCAAGACTCGTGTGTGGTCACGGGTTTCGTTCCACGGATGTGAGTCTCTGTCTCTTCTTCTACCCAGTACCCACATGTTTGTGTATTTCTATTAAAGTCTGTCATTGTTACCGATAAGTCTTTTATTTTCCGATCTCTGCTGACTTCGCCAACACTTCACGATTAAGTCTGTCCAACCAAGACTTTCCAGAGAAACTTTTCCTCCGTAAACTCAACTTTGGCTCTCTATTCTCGGTTTTAGAACCCTTCTGTCGGGGAAGGTCCTCTTTTCGTCACGTGGTTTCGAGACTTCGTCCTTGCTCAATTATGAGAAGAGGACGAACAAGTGGAGGTGAGAATTCTGGGTCGAGTACTAAGTGGAGGAGATGCTACGGAAATGTTTGTATGACGCGAGAACTCATAGTAAAGTAAAACAAAGGGATGGCATGTCTATCCGTGTGTGGTTTTACAGTTAGTAACCCTAGGACTTACAAACAAACTTAAGGTGTAAAAATCTCGTGGTCTGTATTCAAGTACTTCCTTTTCCCCATATTTAATATCGGGAATAAACTATTCGATTATTGACGGATAAATTAGTAGTCTTTTTCGAGATTTACTCGGTCCTAGACGGACCTCAAAAGACGACGTTGTCCCTCGTACTTACAAACGTCCCTGGGAACCAGTGGACCTCATCCCTTACGACTGAAATTTACTTCGGTCATCTGTTTCGAAACGACTTCCTCTTTTACATCCCTTGTTAAGACGGTAGATCTTTACCAGGTCTCCATCGCAATCGATCATCTTGTGAATATTTTGGATTACCTATGGTCAAATGTCTCATTCCTTCCTTCTGTTTAGACAGGTAGATGGATGGACAGATAGACAAATAGATAGTAGTTTACCAGTTTTAGACCATAATACTTAAGTGTTTCCTTATAAATCTCTTTTGAAAGATAGATCCAAAAAAAAAAAAATTCATGAAAATTCAGTAAGGTAATTAATAGTTAGACTATAAATGGTTCAGACTTTCTTTTTAAGAAGTAAATTCCTATAAACTCCCGATGGTTAATTATTGTAAAAGTACGTAGTTAGACTTGTTCGTTAACATCAGTTTATAATTTAAATAAATTACTGAAATGACTTTTCTATTTCTTACAAGAATGGTCAACGGAAAACCTAAATATTTGACGACGTGACGTATCGGTTTGACAAGTGAACTTCTTGGTCTTTTATAGAAACGAAAACCCTCTGGTTGCAACATACGGTGTGTTGTCAAGTTTTACGGATAATCTCTTTTTACTTTTGTCAGGTATAAATGGAAAACACTTATATTCCAACATTATATTAAGAGTTTCCGGTGAATTTTTTTTTGACCAACTTTATTATTAATAAGAGGTAGTTACAAATGGTTCTCAAAATTCATAATTAAACTCCGGGACCTTCGTTCGACTTATGCAATACACGTGCTAAGTGATAAAGTAAACCGGAGTACCGTTGAGATCTTATACTAACGATAATAATATGAACGAAACGTCTTTAAAGACTTCAACAACCTTTATGTCCATCTTTCAGTTTTCCCTTCCGGTCCTATTCCGACAGACTAACTTCTCGAACTTGAGAATTTGGTGTATAATGGAAATGTCTAAGAATTCATTGAGACCAAGATAAACAGGAAGGATTACGTTCTTCTGAGATTCGGTGGGCTTCCGTCCCAGTCTCCCAATAGAAGATAAAGAGGACTTTTAGAACTGTACTTGATATATACTTTACAGGCGACCTTTTTGTAACGACTGATGTAGTTTCCTCCAATTTTTTTTGGTGTGTCGACGAACTTTTAACAAAGTAAAGAAAGTCTTCCCTAGTGAAAACTCCTACTTTTACATCCCTTTCCCCAGTACACAAAATAAGGTCGTCCTTGATGTCTTCACCAAAACGAAAAACTACAAAGAAAGACTTATGAACTCTTTGTTATAAGTGAAAGTTTTTGTTGTTTCCGGGACTATCCTATTTTGGACCTATCTAGAAAAACTTTTTGGAACAAAAACTACCTTTCTTTTCTCCCTTTTCTCCCCCATTACTTCTGGTCGGAGAGACTGTGACTACCGTAACTGTGACCGACATGACGTAAGACCTCCTTCTTCCATCACACCTGTAATTACAAGAAGTATCTCTACCCTACCCCAAAGGGTCCACCGTGATCACCATTTCTTGGGCGGACGGTCATGTCCTTTGTATTCTCTGCACCCAAACTAAGGACCCAACCCTTCTAGGGGACCTCTTCCTTTACCGTTGGGTGAGGTCATAAGAACGGACCTCTTCGGGGTACCTGTCTCCTCGGACCACCCGATGTCAGGTACCCCGACGTTTCTCAGTCTGTACTGACTTAGCTGAATCACGTATCTCTACCCTTGTCCGAAGTTCGACAAACTCTAGTCGTCAATAGAAACGTCTGTGACTTCCGTTACACTCAGGAAGTTTTGACTGTAGTTGATACAGTTGACAGTTGACTTTTGATACACAGAAGTGTTTCCTTATGAGATGAAAGACCCGTTGTGACTTTCACGTAATAACAAAGGCCGTAACTGTCCTACCTCCTTTTCCCGACCGAGAGGATAATACGGGGACATGAAGCCCTCGTCTAAGTCTTTACACGAGGTTTCCTTATTGCTCCAGTCATTACTTCGAAACCCCTTACTTTCATCAACTACAGGGAGAAGTGTACGGTTTTAGTAAGGTGGTATCCACACAAGTGAGTTCTCATGTGTCGAGTAATAACCGAAAAAAAAAAAAAAATCTTTATTACACGACAGTCTTTCTCTTCCTGTTTATTAAAAGTTTGTGAGATTTCGTTTGTGATGTGTCGAAATGTAAACGTTTAAAAGAGAAATCATAGTAAAAAAGTTTATGTGGTGAGGTGATAGGAAAAGTCCTTTAATTTACGTTCACTTTTATTGTGTCATAACCTTCGTCTCTTGGTCTTGACTGTAAGTCTTATGACCACAAAGGTTAGTTCTCGAATTGAAACGGGGTATCATGTCTTGAGTCATTTAGAATAAATTTATACAATGTTTAATAGATTGTTTAGTCATTTTCAAACCCCTCCATTACGTTTGACAGGGGAAATTTTATATATTACGAACTTTTCGGCGTATACCTATATATATATACTTTATTGGAGTAAAAGAGGGGTAATTAATCTGTAACCGTCTAGTACAGTACTGAACTTTAGTACTATCCGATGTAAAATAGTGGATCGTCAATCTAAAATGATGTATATATATGTATATACACACGTATATGTATATATATATATGATACATATATGTATATATGTACTTGTACATAGTCAAGTCAAGTGAAATCAGTGAGTCAGCACAGACTGAGAAACGTTGGGGTACCTGATGTCGCGGGGTCCGGAGGGACAGGTAGTGGTTGAGGGTCTCAGATGGGTTTGAGTACAGATAACTCAGACACTACTGTAGGTTAGTAGAGTAGGAGACAGTAGGGGAAGAGGAGGACGGGAGTTAGAAAGGATCGTAGTCCCAGAAAAGTTTACTCAGTCGAGAAACGTAGTCCACCGGTTTCATAACCTCGAGGCCGAAGTTGTAGTTAGGAAGATGTGGGTCCTGACTAAAGGAAATCCTACCTGACCAACCTAGAGGAACGTCAGGTTCCCTGAGGGTTCTCAGAAGAGGTTATGGTGTTAAGTTTTCGTAGTTAAGAAACCGGGAGTCGAAAGAAATATTAAGTTGAGAGTGTAGGTATGTACTGATGACCTTTTTGGTATCGGAACTGATCTACCTGGAAACAACTGTTTCATTACAGAGACGAAAAATTATACGATAGATCCAACCAGTATTGAAAGGAAGGTTCCTCATTCCCAGAAAATGAAAGTACCGACATTAGTGGTAGACGTCACTAAAACCTCGGGTCTTTTTATTTCAGACGGTGACAAATGTGACAAAGGGGTTGATAAACGGTATTTCACTACCGTGGTCTACGGTACTAGAAGTAAAAGACTTACAACTCAAAATTCGGTTGAAAAGTGAGAGGAAAAAGTGAAAGTAGTTCTCCAAGGAATCAAGAAGAAGTGAAACATGGTATTCCCACCACAGTAGACGTATAGACTCCAATAACTATAAAGAGGGTCGTTAGAACTAAGGTCGAACACGAAGTAGGTCGGGTAAGAAAGATTACTACATGAGACGTGTATTCAATTTATTCGTCTCACTGCTATATGTCGGAAGTGCATGAGGAAAAGGATAAACCTTGGTCAGACAACAAGGTACAGGTCAAGATTGACGATGAAGGACTGGACATATATCCAAAGAGTTCTCCGTCCAGTCCATCAGACCATAACGGTAGAGAAAGTCTTAAAAGGTGTCAAATAACACTAGATGTGTCAGTTTCCGAAACCGTATCAGTTATTTCGTCTTCATCTACAAAAAGACCTTGAGAGAACGAAAAAGGTACTAAGTCACCTACAACCGTTAAACTACAGACCAAGGAGACGGAAAAGATATTGGTCGAACTTGTAGACCTTCAAGTGCCAAGTGCATAACGACTTCGGACCGAACCTCTTAAAACTCGTAATGAAATCATCGCACACTCTACTCACGTTAACACGCCATCAAACTCGTAAGAAACCGTAACGGAAAGAAACCCTAACCTTACTCTTGACTCAAAAAGGTCAGGGCACCGGTGACGACTCAAAAGGTTTAAACGACCGTATAACTCACGTCGTGAAAGTGTCGTAGTAGAAAGTCCTAAACTTTATCGAGTTGACCTTAAGGTAGTGGAGGTGATCGAAACAAACATCACTACAAAGGATTCCGGGTGAACTGAAGTGTAAGGTCCTACAGACCGAGATCCACTCACTAGTGTGGTAGTACTAATAGAATGTGTGTATATATTTTATAATCAATTTTACATTTAGTATAGTAGAAAGACGAATTTTGTGGGGGTTACAGACACTTATTTTAGATTAAAGGAATGGTGTCAAAGTTTTCAGGAAGTACTAGACCGGGGATACATAGACCACTGAAAGTGAAAAGTGGTGGGAGAGGTTAGTGACATAAGGTCGGTGTTACCGAGAGGAAGACAGGGAACTTGTGTAGGTCAAGTGAGACGAATACCGGAAACCTCGTAGGTCTGGGTGACGGATCTCGTCAGAAGAGTTGAGTCATAAATACAGGACGGTAGATAGGTAGTAAGTCTAGAAACGAGTCTATCCAGAGACGATAGGAACATCTCTGACGGGGACTGAGTGGATGGTCAAATGCAGGAGGAGCTAGCAGTACGACGATAGTGACGTGAATGGTAGGCTTCGCTAGAACACGTAGACGTGACAAAACAGAGACGAACGGATCATTTTGGATTCGCTGAATTCTCAGGTCTGGAATAAAGAAAGTAAGTGAGAATAAAAGAGTCGTGGATCCTATTATAAACAACATACTTCATTTAAAAATTACCTATATACAATAAACTACTGCTATACCTGTATAGTAGTTAAAACGGATATACTTATATCCGTTTTAATTCTCTTCTATTAAGTATTAGTATAGTAAGATTACGTTCATGTCCATTAAACCTATATGATAAAGGAAGATTATAAAAAAGGTTATATATTTGGTATTACATATAAGGGTGCACATCGGATGATAAAGAATTACGAATACAACCAGACGGATGCAGTCTTAGTAGAACTAAGTAAACTAGGGGTGTTGTTGTGACACTTTGTCGTTTTGATCCCTCCAATAATCTCCAATCTGTGGAAAGAACGAGTGACAGTGAGTCAACCACCGACTCTAGACTCAGAACCAGACCGAGTAGTACAGTTCGAATATCAGGTCTTAAAGATAAGTATTTATCAGACGAGTAAAAAGAGTGTTTTGTACTAGAAGAGGTAGTGTTACGGAAGTAGGGTGACTAGGATTTAGAGAAGAATGGACTATGTAGTTAGGGAGGGACTTCTCGGACGGGGAAAACTAATTCAGAGAGACAAGAGATATGAATAAAAAAGTGTATATATAAATGTTGAGTGATACAGTGGTAAAGTGTGAATCGGATACTACCGATTAATCGAAAATGTTTAAATTACATTCATAAGATTAAGTTACAGATAAAGGAGAAATGTTAGGGTGACGAATGTCATTACACAAGGATACAGACAGTATTGAATTGACTTAGTATACCTTTTACTGTTGGATGAACCAAGTAGGACAAAGGAATGTAGGATTTGTACGGGTATACGATTCTTTACTTAGTAAGTTTTTATAAAGAGGTTAAGGAAACACGATCCGTAAAAGGATTCAGAACCCCTGTCTTCGAAAAATTGAATACACGTCTCATATAGTACGTTTTACAACCCGACCTACTTCGTGTTCGACGTTAGTTCTAACGGTCCTCTTTATAGTTATTGGAGTCTGTGCGTCCATTGTGGTAGAAATGTCGTCTTTTACTTCTTCTTGATTTCTCGGACAACTACTTTCACTTTCTCTTCTCACTTTTTCAACCGAATTTTGAGTTGTAAGTTTTTTGATTCTAGTACTGTAGGTCAGGGTAGTGAAGTACCGTTTATCTACCTCTTTGTTACCTTTGTCACTCTGAAATAAAAGAACCCGAAGTTTTAGTGACGTCTATCACTGACATCGGTACTTTAATTTTCTGTGAACGAGGAACCTTCTTTTCAATACTGGTTGGATCTGTCGTATAATTTTTGTCTCTGTAATGAAACGGTTGTTTCCAGGCAGATCAGTTCCGATACCAAAAAGGTCACCAGTACATACCTACACTCTCAACCTGACATTACTTTGGACTCACGACTTCTTAACTACGAAAACTTGACACCATAACCTCTTCTGAGAACTCTCAGGGAACCTGACACTCCTCTAGGTTGGTCAGGTAGGATTTCCTTTAGTCAGGACTCACAAGTAATCTTCCTGACTGCAACTTCGACTTCGAGGTGATGAAACCGGTGGACTACACTTCTTAACTGATTAAACTTTTCTGGGACTAGGACCCTTTCTAACTTCCACCCTCCTCCTCTTTTGTCTCCTACTCTGCCAACCTACCGTAGTGACTGAGTTACCTGTACTCAAACTCATTTGAGATCCTCAACCACTACCTGTCCCTCCGGACCCCACGACATCAGGTACCCCAGCGTTTCTCAAGCTGTGTTGACTCGCTGACTTGACTGGATCACTGTCTTCGTTACTTGGTTTGTCTATTCTGGAGACGACAGTAACTCGAAGGTAAGAACATTGACATTATTCTTTATTTTTTAATATAATAGTACCCTATTCATGATTTAAAGTCTTTCCATGTTTCTTGACACTGGGTTCTCAATTCTTCTCCTATTTAGATTTAAACTTCCGAAGTAAGTATCTTCTGCACCGTTAGATATACCTGGAATCTCCTACTCGACCTTAAGTGATGTGTTTCTCCTTCTGGTTCCAGAAAGCTCCGGATTCCTCGTAGGACGACTTATGATACCCTTGTACTTTCTCTTCTCTTGCCCCTGTCCTTTTTTCACCGGGTCGTTCAGTGTCTAATAACTAAATATGAAAGGTCCAGACATAATCTACGTCGCGCAAAGTTCCAGTACAGTAATGGGTCTCACATTGAGAAGGGAGGCCAGGAGTACACATACGAACACTTACGTCCTTCATGAATAGGTTCCACTTGAACGACACATAAACAACTGTCATTGGTTCGGGTTCATAAGTCACTTAGAGTGGGTAGGAATGACATTTTTATTCGTTACGCACCAGGACCTGCCAATTGATTAAAGGAGAGACAAGTGTTAATTTCCCCCGGAAAGTAAGAACTAATATTGGACCGAACAACAGTAAAATTATAGGTGTCCGTTTGGTCTAACAATTCGTGTGTAACTAATTACGTTTGAAGATAAAAGAAGGTGAGTAAATTTTTAAAATATCGTGGAGGACAGATCTCTCAAGGACGAGTAGAGACTTTATCTAAAGACCCTTTGAAATTATTAAATTCTTAATCAAAGTCGTTTATACCTCAAGTAAGAGGGTGAAATAAGACTTTCGACTAAAATTCAATATTCCAATGTCTACTCTATATCAATTGGGTCAAAACAAGAGTTTTACATCACTCCGAGTCTTTCTTTTTTTAGAAAACTTTTTTTCCCGTCTTTATTTACATAATTTGTTTTGTACAGTAAGATATAAACCGTCGTTTTGAAACCCCCCTTCACAGCTGCAGATATAGTAACAGTCTCGAATTACTGTTTATAAACGTCATCTTCCTCCTGTCATTAAACACATCGATAACGTTTTAAATTCTTATATACAATTTCCCGTCCACCCCGACCGAAAAGTACCTTCTATAAGTAAACGTTTTTCTAGGTCTCTCTATTTCCCTTTTTAAGTTAAATTGTCTAAATTCTGGTTTTCGTTCTCTATCTTAACCTGTCTCTCCTCATAAAATTTAATCCTGAAAGAATTCCGTAAGACCGGGTAAGGTGTCTACGTACGACCATAAACTCCTCTCCTTTATGGAGACAATTTCTCAATTGTTTTTATATTCTTGAGAAAGTCTATATTTTATTCAGTTCCCCTACATTCCATGTCGAACCAATGATATCAATTATTATGACATAACAGATAAACTTTTACATATTCCCTTATCTGGAATTTTCAATAATAGTGCTCTTCTTTTTATATATTAATGACACCATTCTCTCGAAGGGACCACCTGGTCGTCATTTCTTAGGTGGACGTTAAGTCCTCTACACCCAAGTTAGGCACCCAACCCTTTTAGGGGACCTCCTCCGTTGCCGTTGGGTGAGGTCATGAGAACGGACCCTTTAGGGTACCTGTCTCCTCGGACCGTCCCATGTCAGGTACTCCAACGTTTCTCAGCCTGTATTGAATCACTAATTTGTTGTTGTTGTTGTTATCTACAATTGATCTGAATGACACCGTTGGTAAACCGTTTATATGTACATAGTTTAGTGACACAACTTTTGTTGAGTCAGTTTTTTACCCTTCTAGCTTTGTCTGTAAAGAGATTTCTTCTATATAGAAGGTTTCTTCTATTAGTTTTTTGTATACTTTTCTACGATTTGTAGGTGATTAATAATCTCTTTACGTTTAGTTTTAATGTTACTCCATAGCATAGTCAGTCTCTTCCGTTAGATGAGGTCATGAGAACGGACCTTTTAGGGTCCCTACCTCCTCGGACCATCCGATGTCAGGTACCCCAGCGACTGAGCCTGTACTGACTCCCTGAAGTGAAAGTGAAAAGTAAAAGGACGTAACCTCTTCCTTTACCGTTGGGTGAGGTCACAAGAACGGATCTCTTAGGGTCCCTGACCCCTCGGACCACCCGACGACAGATACCCCGGCGTGTCTCAGCCTGTGCTGACTTCGCTGAATCGCCGTCGTAGTATAGTTAGTCTTACAGGTAGTAGTTTTTTAGGTGTTTGTTGATAGACCTCTCCTGCGTCTCCTTTCCTTTGGGAGGCTCTGACAACAACCCTTACATTTAACCATGTTGGTGATATCTCTTGTGATACCTCCAAGGAATCTTTTGATTTTAATCTTGATGGTATTGATAGTATACTACGTTACTAGGGTAAAGACCCGTATATAGGGACTCTTTTAGTATTAAGTTTTACTATGTGTGTGGGGTTACAAGTGACGTCATGATAAATGTTAAAAGTTCTGTACTTTTGTTAGATTTGTAGGTGACTGTCTACTTACTTACTTCTTTTACACTATGAATGTATGTTACCTTATAAATGAGTCGGTATTTTTCTTATTTTATTGACAGTAAACATCGTTATACCTACCTGGGTCTCTAATAGTATGTTCACTTCATTCAGACTGTCTCTTTCCGTTTATAGTATACTACCATGAATATATGCCTTAAATTATTTTTACTATGTTTATTTGAATAAATGTTTTGTCTTTGTTGAGTGTCTAGAGTTTTAGTTTGAATGTCAATGGTTTCTTTTACACCGCCCCCTCCCCCTCACTATTTAACCCTCTAAACCTAATTAAATATGTGTGACACGAAACGATACGACACGATTCAACGAAGTCAACACAGACTGAAAAACGTTGGGATTCCTGATATCGGGTGGTCCGAAGAGACTTGTACCCTAAAGGTCCGTTCTCATGACCTCACCCAACGACACGGGATGGAGGTCCCCTAGAAGGGCTGGGTCCCTAGTTTGGACCCAGGACGTCCCGTCCGTCCAAGAAATGGTGATCACGATGGACCCTTCGTGGTTGTATATTTATGCTGATATACATTTTGTCTGTGGATTATTCCTGAGTGACATGCCGTGTCCCTTGAGATGAGATACAAGACATTATTGGATATACTTTTTCTTGGACTTTTTTTTATACATATAAACGTATTGACTAAATGAAACGACATTGTTTCTTTATATTGTGACATTCAGTTCACATGAGGTTAGTTTTAAAAAAATTTTTAGTGACGTGACATATGAACTTCGATTATAATATACAGTTAATATAGAGTTATTTTTTATTTTAGGTGTAATGAGCATGTGTACTTGAGGTTCCGGACGTAGAGACAATTTCACGGTCGTGTCCCACAGTGACGAGACTCCCGTACCTCGTGTGGAGATGGGATACGGACCACCTGACCAGGAGTCTTCGACGTCTCCATAACCGTCTTCGTCCCCGTGTCCCGTCACTCGACTCGTAACGTTTCTGTCGTCTTTCCACGTCGACAGTGGTTCTATATGTCTTGGAGAGAATCCCCTGTCGTTTCCAAGGGTCGTCTTGACCCGACTTCTCAGGTCCTCTTTGAGAAAGTAGATCTAGTCCCTACCCACTTTGAGGTCCATACCAGATAGAATCCCATCTAAAGAGGGTTAGACCCGTAGATAATTGGAGTTTTTATTCAAGAGACGTAGACTTTTTCCTACCACATTTTTATACACTATCTTGAAAGGTAAATTTTCCTCTCTAAGCTTCCTTATTTCCCCAGTTACCATGGTTCTTTCAAATTGTATCGTCCAGTTTAAGATAATCCAAAATTCCAGACTTTTATTGGGAGATAATCAGTTCCGAGGTAGGAGACCCGGACGTTATCGAGATGATCGGAGACGAAGAGAAAGGGGAAGTCAGACTCTGATCGTAAAGACGACTCTGTTGTAAAGACATTTGGAACATCCAGAGAACATATACAGTACCCCTAGACACGGTAATCTGTTCTCCCGAGAGGTGTCTGGAAAGGACCTATTGAGAAAGAGTGAAGGACCGGAGACACTCTACCAACTCTCCTAGGTCCTTAGTGTGCGGCTTAGGTAAGTCGTTTTGTAAAAGGATGGTGTGGGAACCGGAAGAGAAGTCTCGTAAGAGAGGATTGTTAGTCAGAGGATTGCAAACGAAAAATTTTGTTGATACCTATATCCGACTCTTAAAGAATTTATTAATTCATGACAAGAAAAAATTTTAATTAATTACTTAATTAAAAACCGACGAGACCCAGAAGTAACGACACGCCGGAAAGAGATCAACGTCGTTCGTCCCCGATGAGAGAGCAACACCACACGTCGGAAAAACACCGCCACCGAAGAGAACAACACCTCGTACCCTAGATCTCACGTGTCCGAAGGCTCCGACTCCGTGTGTCAGAGTCATTAACACCGAGTCCGAATCAGCGGGACGACGTACGCCTTAGAAGGACTTGTCCCTAGCTTGGGCACAGAGGTCGTAACCGACCACCTAAGAATTGGTGACCTGGTGGTCCCTTTAGATCACGACAAGAAAAAACAAATTATGAAAGGAGTTAAATAGAAAAGAGAACGTGAAGTGAT
This sequence comes from Capra ibex, assembly GCA_006410555.1. Lineage (NCBI taxonomy): Eukaryota > Metazoa > Chordata > Mammalia > Artiodactyla > Bovidae > Capra > Capra ibex. The sequence continues at coordinate 22,582,851 of SJYO01037955.1, forward strand.
GTAAGTTGTTCCCTTTTACGTCCGACGGGGAAGTTGTAAAACGAGTCTTTAGAGGAGTCGATTTACAGATTCAAGTAACGAACTTTTGAAGGGTGTGTTGTCCTCCTGTGTTAGTCTGGTTTGAAAGACGGTGATATTTTGGCCCCAGTGGAAAGGAGGTCAGAGGTCGTTGTACAAGGAGTAAAGGAAGACTCGGGAGTGACGTTCACCGAAACTACAAGTACAAGGATGGTTGTAGGAGGACTCCGTTAGAAGTTTCGGAGTCCAAGTTTCGGAGAGTCAGATATATGCCATTATAAGTGTCTAAACTCTCTGACCCTGCATCTTTATAGAAACCCCCCTGATGGTAAGTTGAGTTATGTCACCCAGACGGTCGTTACGTTTCAGGTCTGTCTCCAGACGGACCCAACACAAACATCTCTTCGGAACTCCCGCTCCGTTAGAGTGAGAGGTCCTGTTTTTCTTACCCACACGACTGAAGAACGACATTTTGTCGTCCAGTGGTTTAAATGAAAAGGAGAGAGTATTACGTCGGATGACTCACACGTCCGAAGGCAAACCTGGGGGAGGGCACCGGGAACACTCGGAAGTACCCCTTCGTGTTCCCCTTGACCACATTTGTACGAGCGTGACGGACGTACGACACTCATTATCAGGAACGAGAGATTGAGTCCTTAGAGTACAGTAGACAGCCGCAGGTACTTTGCCGTTACCCGATTACATAAACGAACATGTATCCTATTTTGGTTTCTCGTCCGGACAGTCTCATCTCTTCTTTGTGAGGGGCCAGACATATGACTCCTGACTTACTATTACTTTTACCTACAGAGGACCCCCAAGTCTGTTTAGAATCCCCTCGTTACATAAAAGGATGTTCCCACCTTATCCCTAAGTTTTCTTCATAGAAAGTTAAAATTCTTCGTTTCCCCGAAGTCGTCTACAGACCCGGTACTAAAGTATTAAACAAGACGAAACATTAAAATACCGATGAAAAAAAAGTTACCACACACGTGCATTAATTAAATACACTATTAATGAGACGACGACGACGATTCAGCGAAGTCAGCACAGGCTGAGACACACTGGGGTATCTGCCGTCGGGTCGTCCGAGGGGGCAGGGACCCTAAGAGGTCCGTTCTTGTGACCTCACCCAACGGTAAAGGAAGAGGTTACGTAGTTTCACTTTTCACTTTCACTTCAGCGAGTCAGCACAGGCTGAGAAGCGCTTGGGTACTTGACGTCGGGTGGTCCGAGGAGGAAGGTACCCTAAAAGGTCCGTTCTCATGACCTCACCCAACGGTAACGGAAGAGGCTTAATGAGACGTAAGTATAATTTTTTTATACACATAGTGGAGGGACGTCTTTACTTACATAGTGATACGTCAATTCAAAATCCCCCACAATACCTACTCAACATAGAAGGAGTCTAAGGGTGTAACTTTGGGATTAAGGATTACATTGATATATACTTCTATCCTGGAAATTCCTCCGTAATTGTTAACCCAACCCGAAGGAGCCACCGAGTTACCATTTCTTAGACGGACGTTATGTCCTCGGTGTCCTCTACGTCCAAGTTAAAGACCCAGCCCTTCTAGGGGACCTCATCCTTTGCCGTTGGGTGAGGTCACAAGAACCTTTTAGGGTACCTGTCTATTCGGACCACCCGATGTCAGGTACCCCAGTGTTCCTCAATCTGTGCTGACTTTGCTGAATCGTCTCAAACGATGCCGTCCGTGACGTGGTAGGTAGGGTCGGTTATTAACCCAATTTTCTCTAGTATTTCCACCCTTGGATTAAAATATCCTGCCCACAAGTAAATTCTTCTCCTTCTCTGTGATCTAGAGAGTAAGAGGTACATGTATGTCTCCTTTCAAGTGTACTCCTACGTCGGTCTTCAGATGTTCGGTCCTTCTCGCCGTAGTAGTCTTTGGTTGGGATTCCCAGGGAACTAGAACCTTATAGTTATACTAGAAGTCTTGGTACTCTTTTATTTAAGGACAACAATTTCGGTGGGTAAGTCCACATAGAAGAAAACCGTCGTTGATATCGTCTGATTCTGCCCCCCTTTATCCTAATATAACTATAGTCTGTAAAAGTCAAAAGATACGACACAAAGTTTCTGTTCGCACAGTATATGTCTACGTGTATATGTTTTGTCTATATATGATTAAGTTCAATATAGAAAATTTCAAGTATATAACATGTTTTTTATGTTCAGTAAAAAAACACTGTTTCGTTTGTATAGTTCATAGTCTCATAACACCGTGTAACAATCCACTAAAACTACAGGAAAATGTTAAGAACTGGAACGTCCGTTAGTTGTAGAAGTTTGCAGATATCGTTAACGAAGAATTCAGACAAATAATACTGAATCACGAAGGATTGTTGAGTTATTTAAGAGAAAAAAAGTGTTACTACAACCTCCTACTCGACGATAAACCGTCTGAGTGACCGAGGGTCACCGGCTCTCCTACCCCACTTCATGACCCCATGGTCGAGTAGTTAAGTGAAAGATAAAATTGTAATTTGAGGAAAATACACTTTCCTCTTTGAGGACATAGAAGGAAAGGGAGGAGTCTTGTCGTAAACACAGGTAAATCGTTCAGTCTCGGACACCTTATCGAACGAGTAATTGTGCTATCCGGACTGTGTAGAGTTCCGGTACATACCTCTGTCGTCTGTGTTGCCTTCAATCAAAAAGAAAACTATGTAGAGACAAGTGTCCGGTAAAGAGATATCTGAAAACCAAAAGGGGATAGTAAAATCGGACGAGTGAGAAGAAGATTGAGTGGTAAACGTAGAGAATAACACTACATGATAGAACTTTACGATATGACAAGAGGACACATTCGAAACAGAGTTATCAATGCATTAGCAACAGAGGGGTAGGACAGACTGGAGTGGAGGATGGGATAGAAAAATCGAGTGAGTGGACCGAGAAGGAATTTGAGTGGGGCTGTAAACAGGAAAACAAAACAGGGAAGACGCACCTTGGGACAAGGGTCTCTCGAAGGACAAAGACGTAGTTTGTAGTCAGATAGTCTCGACGGAAAGGAGTAGTGGACACCACCAGTCGTCCAGGGGTCACCCGGGGTAGAGGACGACAGACGCGAAACCACACTAGGAGAAGGGGACTCCCGTCCTAGACACTGAGGTTTGGTTGACTCTACTTCTAAACTTTACATCTTAGTTTATAGTATCTCATAATGAAAACATAAATGTACTGTATCTTAATATTGAAGATAGAACGATCGTCTACAATAGTAAACAACTGTTTTATCTCTCGGGGTCTCCCGTTCCTTATCTTCCGTCGGAAGTCGACTCTTGGTTACCCCTTAACTCCGTGAGCCAATTGTCGGGGTCTGTTCTAATTAAGACGGTTGTTAATTTTTACTCGTCTTCACCTAGGAAGGAGTCAATTCGTAAGTCTACTCTGGGGACGGGGAATTCGGTTGTGGAAACTGACGTCAGAATACTCTCTAAGACTTCGTCTCCTAGGGTCACTTCGGTACGGGTTTAAGGACTGAGTGGGTTTACTATTCCGTTATTTACATATAATTTAACGGGATCCATACCATTAAACAATATATCGTTTTCTGTATTATATTAGGGTTCAATTTTTATTGAAAGGTAAAGGGTGATCGACGCGTCGTAAAAGTCTAGGGGAATGTCACGATAAAAAAAAGAATTATCTCGAAATAGAGTATACAATATGTGTTTATAAATAGAAAAAGTAAACAGACGGTTGGAATAATCTTAGATATAAACTTCTCAATTCAAAATATCCCCAACTGTGAAGTTGTTAAACTCCGTCTTACAGAGGTATCCTTTTTTAAATTTTTAACATCTTGTGTAAGTCTATATTTTAATTTATGGATAAATATTATTCTTTTCATTAGGATCGTTCGATCAAAATTTTTGACTTTTTTAAAATTTTTTGGTATGTAAAATGACTANACTTCTCAATTCAAAATATCCCCAACTGTGAAGTTGTTAAACTCCGTCTTACAGAGGTATCCTTTTTTAAATTTTTAACATCTTGTGTAAGTCTATATTTTAATTTATGGATAAATATTATTCTTTTCATTAGGATCGTTCGATCAAAATTTTTGACTTTTTATAAATTTTTTTGGTATGTAAAATGACTAACGGACTGTATAAGGACATTATAGAAAACGGAACCGAGACGTAGAAAACTAGTGGAGAAGTGAACTATTGACACACTTTAAAATAAGAAATTTTTCATAAAGTAAAAAAACCCGTACCATTTAACTTCCAAATTTTAATAATAATAAATGTCAATTTTTTCAAAGAAAGTAAAGGTATTATGGAATAAACATACAGTCCATTTATAAGTCCTAATAATAGGTCATAGAACACACACACACGCACATACGTGCGTGATCAATGAGTCAGTAGACTGAGAAACACTGGGGTTGCTGACATCGGGTAGTCCGAGGAGCCAGGTACCCTAAGAGGTCCGTTCTTATGACCTTACTCAACAGTAAAGGAGGAGGACCCCTAGAAGGGTTGGGTCCCTAGTTTGGGCCCAGTGGACGTAACGGCCGTCTAAGAAATGGTAGACTCGGTCGTCCCTTCGGGGGGCCATACTATGTCCTCGATATTATAAAGTTCCGTGAAGTTTAAAAGAAAATGTCCCTAATTAGATCTTTGAAAAACTTGACTACTGTAAATAGTTGGTCAAACAACAACTACAGAAACAACTTTATACAATCTCATACTTCTTCTTTTACTAGACTTGAAAGTGTGTACATGATTTTTATATTCTCCACTTATGTACCTTTGTCCGGACTTCACTCCCAGGACTACGAATTCGAAGTGAACAAAATAGACGGAAACAGGGATTTTCATCCACGAAATGGACAAGACAAGTCACAATATAAACGGTCATGAACCTCCTAGATGTACTAACATCTAGTTATTTTTAGTCAACTTAATTGTCTTACTGACGACTAATAAAGTGGAAAGGTTGATTGTTATTCAATACGTAGTCAAATCAAGTCAAGTCAGTGAGTCAGTACATACTAAGAAACACTTGGCACCTGACGTCGTGTGGTCCGGAGAGACAGGTAGTGGTTGAGGGTCTCGAATGAGTTTGAGTACAGGTAACTCAGCCACTACGGTAGGTTGGTAGAGTAGGAGACAGTAGGGGAAGAGGAGGACGGGGGTTAGGGAGGGTCGTTGTCCCAGAAAAGGTCACTCAGTCGAGAAGTGTAGTCCACCGGTTTCATAACCTCAAAGTCGAAGTTGTAGTCAGGAAGGTTACTTATAAGTCCTGACTAAAGGAAATCCTACCTGACCAACCTAGAGGAGCGTCAGGTTCTCTCAGAGTTCTCAGAAGAGGTTGTGGTATCAAGTTTTTGTAGTTAAGAAACCACGAGTCGAAAGAAGTGTCCGGTTAAGAGTGTAGGTATGTACTGATGACCTTTTTGGTATCGGAACTGATCTGTCTGGAAAGAACCGTTTCATTACAGAGACGAAAAATTATACAACAGATGAGGAAAAGAGGGTTCCTCATTCGCAAAAAATTGAAGTACCGACATCAGTGGTAGACGTCACTAAAACCTCGGGGGAGTTTTATTTCAGACAATGACAAAGATGACAAAGGGGCAGATAAACGGTACTTCACTACCCAGGTCTACGGTACTAGAAATAAAAGACTTACGACTCGAAATTCGGTTGAAAAAGGAGAGAGGAGAAACTGAAAGTAGTTCTCCGAGAAATCAAGAAGTGAAAGACGGTATTCCCACCATAGTAGACGTATAGACTCCAATAACTATAAAGAGGGTCGTTAGAACTAAGGTCGAACACGAAGTACGTCGGGTCACAAAGAGTACTACATGAGATGTATATTCAATTTATTCGTGCTACTGTTATATGTCGGAACTGTATGAGGAAAAGGATAAACCTTGGTCAATCTTGACCTGTACCTTGTGTCTGACCAAGGTTTATCCTTCAATACGTATGTTACCCTCTATTCATTTCTGGACCAAGTAATTGTTTATATTCAAGATCTGATTAAGTTTCTTTCTACGAACTTCAGTGCAATAACTTTTCTATGCAAAACTCTATGTCAGGAGGACTCTTCTTCCTAATTTTCTATCTAATTGTGTATACATATGTCTATACCCGTATGTAAACAACAACAACACATCAGAGATTCAGTACGGACTGAGAAACACTAGGGTACCTGACATCGGGTGGTCCGAAGAGGTAGACACCCTAAAGGGTCCGTTCTTATGACCTCACCTAACATATATTTTTATATGTGTGTGCAAAGTAAAAGATAAATCTTAAAATCTCTTGTAAATTGAAATGAAAAATGGACCGAAATCCTCTTAGGATTTTTCTTCTGACTGAGATAAAACCTCACTGCTTCACCGTCTTGATACGGTTATAACATTCATGTTCTTAAAAAAAAAATTGACTTTTGAGGTGTATAACCTGTTCTGGTTGTCATGAAACATCTCAGATTTTTCGAACCGGAGACTATAACCTTATCGAGACACTGGAACCTGTTCGATAAGTAGAAGATATTCGGTGACGACGAAGAAACTTTATCTGGGTTAGATATTCGGATGAAATAACACTAGTCTCTCTTATCTTATTTTAAGAGTTGGGTCACAGGTCGTGTGCTACACGTGAATCATTTCTATCGAACGAAAACACTAATAAAAATGATAATATAGTAAGTAATATACAATGACTGTTAGCGTAGAAAAAACTCTTTAAAATTTTTCCGTACAGTCAAACACTAGGGTGAAAGTGGAGACTGTACTTTTCGTATAGGACTGATTCAAAGGTAAATTCAAAGACTCTTGACGACACATTACCCATCCTCCCGTCGCACAGACGTTAAACGACTGTGTGTGAGTGGTACTCCCGGTTCTTTTGTAATAGTCGGGGACCTGGGAGGTCCTTCGGTGCCTACGTCCTTTACCCAATGAGTCTGGGACTGAAACTTTGATTCTTTTGTCTGAAGTTTAAGAGTTCACATCAATTAGTAATGGATCTTATACATACTGTTGTCTTTTACCCGTATCCAGCGTAATCTAGGAACTTGTACATGTTTTAATGTCCTTTAGTAAGAGTTATCATAACAGAAGTACGACTTTCCTGTTATGACACCTTTCTTCAATCTTTTAGGAAGGGGGAAGGAGAGTTTTTTTATTATTTCGTCGATTTGAACCTTTAATATCCGGGAAACTTTTCATGGTGTGTAAATAAGGTATCTTTCTAAATTCGAGATGTTACAAACCGAATATCGATATCACGAATTTCCTTTTCTTTCGTCACGTTTCGGTTTTCGTATTTTACTGGGAATTTTGACGAAGACTTTATGTCGTCACATTGTAAGAGGACGAAAGTAATTCTTTCTTTTTACGTCAAAAAAGAATTTTCAGAAACAAAACTCACAATTTAAAATAAAAGTCATTCCTAGATCTAAGAGAAGGTGTTCACTGAAATCTTTACCTTTCGTCTCCCGGACCCCCCGATGAAACTTAGGAGATAAAGGCGGTCACAGACTGTGAGATGGCGGGTTACTATCCGTGAGGTAACTCCTGGGAAGTTTATTACTTACCACTACTTTTCCTACTTATGGTTCCTATATTTAAGACTTTACATTGTAATATAGACGAAAATGTCACACGTTTTATGAAAAGACTAGTGTTAAGGTAAACTAGGAGGGTCACTGGGTCGTTCCAACCCTTATCAAACGGACACTGAATAGGTTTCAGTAGGTCTTTTTGCCGTTATTTAATTTTAGATGAGGAGTCTCCACCTCAAGGAGGGTACTACGGTACTTGTACAAACAAATTATATAATTCCCAAGAGTCGACCCTCGTTAAAACAGGGAGTCCTCGGGAAACCATTACAGACCCGTATAAAAACCAACAGTATGGTAGCACCCCTTTCCCTCACAGATGACCGTAAACCACCCATCTCTGGTCCCTACAGTCAGTCGTAGGATTTCATGTGTCCTGTCGGGGAGGACGGTGGGGATGACGAGGTACGGGGGTTTGTCAATGGATCAGAGTTTACGGTTATTACGACTTCACTACCTAGATTTGTTAGTTGCCAGAATATTTGTGGTAATTCGACTAATTCAGTAACGCCACCAAAATTTTGTACAGACCCTGACTGAACTCCAAGAAGGGTAGTTCTACGACTCATTTAGAGGAGGGGATGTTAGATCCACAGCAAACCATTAAAGAAACTACTTATCTGCGTCAACGGACTAAAGACTCAGATCCAATCTTTTCTAGTACGTCAAAGACGGTGAAAACTCTCCCTGTGAACGGAACCCTGGGGACTCAACGGGTTATTCTTTAGTCCGGCGGGTCTCTCACGGCACGACCTCTTTGGTGCACGAACTACCTTGGTGTACTTCTCTCTCGACGGATGGGAGACTGTCATTGGTGTACTCCCTGGAGTTCGGTCTTTCCGGGTCGGTTCGAGAAGAGTTTCAGGATACGTTCTTTGGTAGTCTCCATTGTTTACTACCAGTAGTAAAATTCGGTGATACAAAATCCCACTAACCAATGTGCCGTTGTCGATTGGTCTTGTTAGAAGTCTCTGAGTTTCAGTTCACGAAACCGTTTGTCTTACAGAAAATAAAGAGAGATTTCATAAGACTGTATGTCTTCGTACCTTTAGACTTGATGTACTGATATTGAGGACTTCACTTTTGCCTAATCTTAGGTAAAACCTTCATCCCCTGTTCCTCTTCAAAGAGTTTCTTTAAAAGTCTTCTTTAACACTTCCGATAGAACTTTACTATCTGACGTCCAACCTCAGGACCTAAAGTCAGTAAAAGTTTTCGATCAATAATATTTCTACTCTATAAATAACCGTTATGGTCTACTAGAGCACTCCGAAGAAGATCCTGATTGATCTTATAGGGTGAGATTATATAAAAAGTTTTCTATCTGTAAAATTTTGACGTTGAATTTTACATGAGACTACTTATGTTTCTTACTCTTAATTTCATTTATACTTCGTGGTCAAATGTAAGTGGTTTGATATTCTTCAAATTTTTTTGGATGTTTTTTATTTACTTTCAGATTATAACCCTTTTCACCACTTTTTAGTGTGTGATGCCTACTGGTGTCACAAGTCATACGTTCTTCTCGATTTTTTATTTCTATTCAAAACTAGGTCATTACAACGAAAACCTTTAACAGGTTTTCCTTTTTCTTTCTTTTTTGAAGAGTATGTTACTATAAATATCGGTGTAATGAACGTTATCTCCCTTTTTCGGGTGTCCTTCGTTGGATTTATAGGTTGTTACCCTGTTATCAATTGGTACTGTACCGGCCTATATAATTACATTTCAAGATTTATATTCCTGGTGTACCGTTTCGTATATGTTTTCTATTCACTTTTCTCATTTGTTCAGTAAAAGTATATTTGTCACTATTATAGATACTTTTAAATGAAAGTGTGCTTATAGTTTTCTTTCTTTATATAAAAAAGACAATTGTACTCATAGTCATGCAGCAAAAGATATTCATATAACTTTATCAGACGAAATATTTCTCTTCGATATTTGAATTTCATACTTAGTTCAAATCGTGAAACTACCTGTATAAATGGAGTATAATAACTTTAAGATAGAACTCTCTCAGTTCAACTTCTATTTAATATCACGACGAAATACTTTTGTCTTTTCCCCCAGTCCTTTCCCGAAAAATCCCCCCTTTTTTCTACAGACGTGACAGAATTATGAAATAGAACAATAAACATTTGTCGTGATAGAATCAAACTGTAAAGTTCTGTTTCCTCTTTGTAAGGTTTTCGTTTGTTTGAAACAGTTTCACTTTTTTTTAGTTGATTTCCTTATAAAATCGTACAAACCTATTTGGACATTTATTTTCCTAGAGACGTATATGTTTGACCTTTCACGATCTTTCGAAAGTCGAACCGTAAGTAAGTCTTTCGCACGCAAATTAGGTATGATGTAATCGACAGTATGTACGAAGTAAGTAAGCTGTTTTGTTCTGTGCCGAGGATAGAAGAGTCTAAAACACTAGATGTCCTACATTTAGGTTCATTTGTCTAGTAACTCTATCTTACACTGTTGACGATACTTTCCAGGTACACTCTTCCTGTTGATTTAGCCTAATTTCCTAAATATCTTATACTCAATCCCCGATTTAACATAGAATCTTTCTCTCTTGTGTCTGTTTCCATTCTTTGATACCTTGACATGATAATTTTTCCCGGTTCCAGTGTAGAACCCCGAAGGGACCACCAAGTCTACCATTTCTTGGGTCGACGTTACGCCCTCTCGGTCCAAGTTACGGACCCAGCCCTTCTACGGGACCTCTTCCCTTACCGATGGGTGAGGTCATACGAACGGACCTCTTTAGGTACCTCTCCTCGGACCGTTGGATGTCAGGTACCTCAGTGTCACCCTGTGTTGACTCACTGATTGTGAAAGTGAAAGTTCAAGAGTAGAGTGAACTTAGTATCGGTTTTTATTTATTTATTCTACTATGACTAGAATCCCCGTTTTTAATTTATGACGTTATTCTTTTCCCTGAAGTGTTAATGATGTACGATTTACCAGACTTACAGACACAGGACAGTTTGAAGGATTTAACTTTAAGATTAGGAGTTTCTACTACCATGGTCCTCCACCCACGGAAGCCCTTCGTGAGTCCGAAACGGAAGTACTTCCCCTAATCGTGGAGTATTCTCTCCGAGGTCTCTCCGGGGATCGGGGAAAGTGGTGTGTTCCTGTACCGTTTTCGGTGGTCGATACTGGGTCCTTTTCTCGTGAGTGGTGTTACACTGGAACGGCGGTGGGACTAGAATTTGAGGAGTCGGAGATCTTGACACTCTTTGTGTAAACATAACAGATATTCGATGGGTCAGACACCGTAAAACAATGTCGTTGGACTTTCTTGATTCTGTGATACTGTAAATGTATTTAATAGATTGGTAGAAAGTTAAACTGTGATTCTGAAAAATTTTAGACCCGATAATGTTAAATATATTTCCTTTTATTTCTCGTATATTTTCATGGAGTTAAAAGTTTCGATACAAGGGGGAGGGGACGTTTTGTTACAATTATTCATGTGTCTTTTGATTTAGTTAATGAGACTTTATAGATACAATACATGATTGTAAGTCTTTTTACAATGTTTTTCCAAAATGTTAAGTCACAGGTATAAAATTGTTCACAGGTTCTCCGACAAATCAATTTCCTGGACTTCTCTCGACCATTTATTAAACCCTATCTCAATAGACTGACTTAACTGGTCTTCGGTCGAACGCAAATCAGACGTAAAGATACACCATAGGTACCTTTACTCTAGTCCGGACGTGTTTCTGGTTGTTTCCGGTGGAAACTTACTTAGTCCTCTTACTGTTGACGGTTACAAGTTCCGTAGGTACTTGTGTTACCGAAACGTGTGCGAGAAGTCTTGTGTTACCTTATCAGAGAATGTGACTGTTATGTCGCAGGTAGTGAGAGAAAACAAAGTAACGAGACAAATTTGTAATTGGAGTAAAAATATGTCTTTCGGAAAGTTACTAGTCCTCAATACATGTCGAAGACATCATGTTTGACAGAGATCAGAGAAATTTAATTATTGTTCTCCTTAACGTCAATGAGAAAGTTTGTGTCTTATTATGACGTCCTTAGAAGATCCTTGACAAACCAGTCATCTTGTCTGGTAAGAGAGTTTCCTTCTTTTTGGATAAACTTTTAATACTTGTCAGGGTTATAAGTTACTTGGACTTTTGTAATGTTTTTATACGTCAAGTTCAAATATGACCAATCATTCACATTAAATGTACATGTTCTCATCCGTCCGTATCTGATCTATTTTATAAACTGATGTTTATGGAACTTGATTATTGAATTTCTTTTAATCCTCATCCGAAAGAAAAGATTAAATATAATTGCCTTTATAAATTTTACGGAACTTTTTTTGGTGAACTCAATATGTGTCTTATTTTCCGAAATTATAAAATTCTTGTCTTGAAAAACTTCTACTGTGATTAAGAGACACGATATACCCTGAGTCTAAAGAGTTTTCTATAAAAACTCCTAGAAATAATACGATCTATCTTTATTTCGTAATTTTCGAATTGACCTCTGTGTATTTAGATATCGATGTTTTCTTAAAGAAACAAAAAAAAAATCTTTTAGACTGACTTCGTGACTTGAATTAAGATGATTATCTTAACCTTATAAAAATATATAATACGTGGGATTTTTGTCGAGATTCGAACAATCAATGTTGACAAAATTACGTCATTATACAAAACTTCGTTTGTTCGCATATATGTAGTCGAGGGAGATTGGGTTCGTCGGTGAAACCTCCCACCCTCCACGGCTAAGGGCATCGAGACGTCAGAAGAGAGACGTCCGGAACCAATCGAAGTGGAAAGAGAGTAGTTAATTGTAGGAGAGGTAAAGTGTCGGGTCTTAGACGAGACGGAAGGAAGTGCACTAGTAGACACCAAAGATTAGACAGGTCCCCCCGATGTCCCGTAGGTCAAAGGGGGAGGAAGAGGAAATAGGGACTGTCGTAGGAAAAGTGCCTGTAGTCAAGGGGAGAAGAGGAGAGTGCAGTACCCGAGGACGGTTTATACCTACGAAGTTACACTTAAAGTTTTGATGTTCCCATGGCGCGTCATGACATTCACTGTCTTCGTTTTTTTTTTTTTTTTTTTTTCTTTCTTTCTTTCTTTTTTGGGGAATATTATTGCTACAGATGTGTTCAAAAAGGTTACAAACAAAAACTCGTCTGCAAGGGTGAAGTCAGGAGATCGAGGAAAGAGGAGAGAAGGACAGTTTGAAGGCCTGTGACAGGGGTGAGAAGTAGAGACCAACTGACGAGTCGGGTGTTGTGAGACCAACACGAAAACAGGCAGTCACTTCTGACGGGAGCGGTTCCGCAGTCTGGACGGACTGAATCCCCTTCCTCGACTAGGACACATGGTTCGAGAGCTTTGTGAAGACACCGTGGGCTCAGGGGTGTCAGGAAAGAAGGGAGGAGGTCGACGCGGAAGAGAGAGGGAACGACAGAGGTGAAGGAGTAGACTGGGAGATTCCACCGAGGAGTCGAACATCGGTCAGTGGACGATCAGACAGAGGTAGACTGAGTAGTTGTAATGCAGCAGTTAGGGAGAGGTCTACGGGTCTGAGGAGCGAGAGATAGGGGTAAAATGAGAGCGAGGACAAGGATTGTGGCGACGTGTGTTGGTCGATTATTGGCGTGCACATGTGGACCGGCAGAGTTTGAGTTGGACAGTTGGACGTGACGAGAGAGAAAGGAGACTAGGGTGGAAGGAAGTCGGAAGGGACAGGGTCACTTACGGGGGGGGGGTGTAACTTAATAAATGTAGTCTTCGGGTCCGTAGACAGAATGTCGGAGGGTGAGAACAGTTAGTTAGTGGTGTAGGGTGGCTAAGTAGGAGTTAAGGAAAGCGAAGACAGGGGTCGATTCGATAGAAAGGGATGACGACGATAGACCCAAACCTGGTGACGGTAGGGATTGCCACTTTACTCTGGTAAGTGAGGCGACAGGGGAGGACGACGGTCCCACTAGACGGTTCCTCGGTTGGACTCACATAGTGACGGGACGAGTTCCGGGAAGTCTCGGGAGGTTGCCAGGAGTCTTATTTGAGGTCTGAGGAACGGTCCTGAGTATTCCCGGAAAGTACCATCTCACGGACGAGTGGAGGGTCGAGAGTGAAAGACACTTATGAAACTCGTTACACGAGGACCGTATTACCGGAAGAGGAAAGGATAAGTTCGTAGACTCTGTAGACCGAGTCCTTGATCCTCTGTCTCGGATGAGGACTAGTGTTATTTAATAACGAATGTCAGTAAATTTTTCTTGACCTGAGGTTTCGTGAAGTGTCGTCTCGACTTGCCATTGCTAATAAGGGATCCTACCGGAGAGGTCTCAAACTATGAGTTTGTACAGAGTCACTATAAAGAGGTAGGAGACTTAAGTTGTAGATCAACATATGGTAAGTAAGTCGTTAATTAATGTACTCTGGTATTCTGTGGATAATACAATAGTTTTGAATACAATGTACAAATACAGTATCCGTATCTGTTGTGTTATCTTTGTTATGTTCAAAGTTTAATGTACCTTTAAAAATTTTTGTGGTTCTCCATACTTCTGAACTTTAAAGTCATTGAGTCTTCGAGTTTCAGTCATAGTTCCTGGACGAAAGAAAGAGAGAAAGGTGATCCGGTCACACAACCGAAGTAGGGGTCCGATCGACTGTAGTACCAACGTTCTACCGACACCGATAATGTTCTAAGGGTAGATCTGGACTGTTATACGAATAATTTCTCATAGAGAGAATCCTTATTTTTTAAGAAAGGGTTTTAAGGGACTCGTCTAGACATGGTGAGTAAGTCGTTAATTACATAGACATGAATAAGTCGTTAATTAATGTGCTTTGTGTACTGTAGATAATACAATATTTTTGAATCAATATAGAAACAATATCCGTATCTGTTGTTTTTGTTTCGTTCAAAATTTAATGTGTCTTTCGAAAGAGGTGTAGAGTAACCGATTTTAAGGTAATATACAGGTACAGGTTTAGTCTATCATCGTTCTCTAGACCCCGGTGGTAGTGACCAAGTCAAGTTAATGGGAAGTTAATGGAGGATCAACACGTCTCCTCTCTAATTGGGTGATTGACCCGAAGACAGTCTTTCCTCCTACCGTCCCATACTTTAACCAATCCGTCGGAGGAGGATCCCTGACTCTGTTAAAGAAAGGGAGTACACGTCTACACAAGGTTCATCGAATGTTGGAGAGACCTGGTGCAAAGTTCAAGGGATACCAAGATGTAACCTGGGTTGTATGACGGAATGTATTTCGTTCGCAATGTATTTCTATACTAGTTTTTGATCAAAATACCTTAAGTGACATTGGTCTCGTCGTTTCGTGGATGTAGAGTAGTCTTCCCCCTAGTATCCCTAGTGAAAGTATGTGTTCTGGATAACAACAGAGTCCTAAACACCAAAGTTCTAAGAAGAGAAATCTCTCAGTAATAAGACACACGAGGAGGACCATTTAGTAATCAATGGTATTGTTTTCGTATGTGTGTGAGGCGTAGAACCTCAATGACTCATCTCATTGACGAAAGGTACCAAGAAAGGGAGAATACGACACAAATCAGAAAGGTATTACAGGCTTCGATTCGTTCTGACTAATACTGAAACTACCATCGTAAATATACTACAGTCCTACTATGAAAACCAGGGTTTATAAAAGGGATAAGAAGGACTTTAAAAAATGTAAAAGAAAACTTATTCACGATGAAATAACTATTACAAATTCTCGTTTGTAAAAACCGTACATTCCCGGGGTGCATAGTGAAGTCAAGTCAGCGAGTCAGCCCAGGCTGAGAAACGCTGGGGTACTTAGTTAGTGTCGTGTGGTCCGGAGGGACAGGTAGTGGTAGAGGGCCTCAAGTGAGTCTGAGTGTAGGTAGCTCAGGCACTACAGTAGGTCGGTAGAGTAGGAGCCAGCAGGGGAAGAGGAGGACGGGGGTTAGGGAGGGTCGTAGTCTCAGAAAAGGTTACTCAGTTGAGAAGCGTACTCCACCGGTTTCATAACCTCAAAGTTGAAATCGTAGTAAGGAAGGTTTCTTTAGGGTCCCGACTAGAGGAAGTCTTACCTGACCAACCTAGAGGAACGTCAGGTTCCCTGAGAGTTCTCAGAAGAGGTTTTGGTATCAAGTTTTCGTAGTTAAGAAGCCGCGAGTCGAAAGAAGTGGGAGGTTGAGAGTGTGGGTATGTACTGATGACCTTTTTGGTATCGGAACTGATCTGCCTGGAAACCACCGTTTTATTACAGAGATGAAAATTTATACGATAGATCCAACCAGTACTGAAAGGAAGGTTCCTCATTCGGAGAAAATTAAAGTGTATAGTGAATTTAAGTTTATTTATACCCACAGATCGACTCAACCAAACTCATCATCTGCACTAAAAACTTTGTCGTCTATACAATAAAGTTTAAATCCGTTTCTATCTCACAACTTTATAGAAAAATAGTATAGAACTTGTAAAACGGGTTTACTCTCAATAATACCCCTTCATCTCATCCAAATGTATACAAAAGTCTTTCTCTGTCTGTCTGTACCATAAATTTGGTCATGTAAGAACCACTACTGATACTTCAACCTTTCCTTTTACTTAGTTTCTCTTGGACAATGAAGATCGTCAGTTGTAAACCCGTGTTGAGACACTGACAGGGGAACTTTCATCGACGACCGATTACAGTAAATTCTCCTTCACTTAGTCGGTATCTTCTCCTACGACAACCAGAACAACATGAACTACTTCTTATCCTTTCCCACTAGTGTTACCTTTGCGTTTACCACGACTATTATGTGATCTTTAAGAAATAAAAACTGTGTGTCTGACTTACCAGAAATAAAACGACTTACAGATTTTAAGATGGTAATCTACGAGTAGAGAAATGCAATTGTCCGAAGAAGGAAAAAATATACAGGTCCCGATAGTCGTGTGATTCTGTCTTCGTCAGTCGTGGATGAAATCTCCCTTAAGTGAACTGGACTACGTAAGAGAGTCACAACTTTATGTGGACTGAACCACCAGTGGTGTCTCGTTCCACCATGTCCATTAAACCTTAAAATTAAACAATCCTTTCTCTTCCACGTCATAAATTCGTTAATGAAGGTTTGGACCGATATATAGTCTTTACATACTCATTAACAAAGATTTATGGTTTACCGTACCGCACGCACGTACGTATTAGTACATGCTGAGAGACGTTGGGAAAGAAACCTGACATCGGACCGTCCGAGGAGAAAAGTATCCTAAAAGTCCGTTCTTATGACCCTCACCCAATGGTAAAGGAGGAAGTCCCCTAGGAGAACTGGGTTCCTAACCTAGGCGTAGAGGACACAGAGGACGCAACGTCGTCCTAAGAAATGTACGACTTGGTAGTCCCTTCAGGGAATTTTTGACTTAGGATTCGGAGTAGGGTGCTTACACTTAGTTTTGTCACCGAGGTCTTGGTCATAAATCCTCTCATTTCGAATCACATGTGACCCGTCTACATCTACCTCTCAGCACCTCCTTCCCTCAACGGTGTACCCTACCACCGGATTCCACCAACTCCCCGACTGCGACTCACCTCTCTCCAGCAACTCCTATCCAGGACCTTCATTCTCTAATGAATTTTAAAGGGAAAAATAATATTTTTGAAGGGATGAAATAGTAAAATGAGCCCCAACAGAGAAAATTGAATCCTGTTTCCACTCAACGTTTCCCTACTCTCTTTTTCCCTTTTTCGTAGTTCCGTCACTTCCGTTTTATTGTATTAGACCTTTTATAAGATTATGGTTTATACCATACTAGTTCACGTCAGTCTTATGTCTTACCACACGTATCCACACATGCTCACCAAGTCCCTACGTACATGACACCTACACGGATACACGTCACGCACACGAACGCACACACACGTCCCGCTCACATCATCTCTTCTTCGACTTCTCCTTCCGACGACAGTCTACCACTTTCTGAAATAAATACTGTACAGTGTTTTAACCCTGAAACGTGATGTACAAGACCCGTCGGTGAGTTACAAGCTGTGTTCCCCCACTGACCTATGTCTATTTACAAATCTTTCTATTGGGACCACTGTTTCGTTGTTTGTGTCAATTTGGTCGAATTTTTGTCCTCCCCAGGTCTCTGTTTTTTCACTCCCGGACTTGACCCACCCTCGTCTTCCGCGTACTCAACCCCTGTTGTCTGTCTTGAACCTCTACCCGACACTCCAACGGTTGTTCCCTTCTCTAGGGGCTAAAAGTACAAACGTCCTATTACGACGGTAATTTGTGATTATCTACTGTATCCTCCTCTCCATAGGTGAAACCAACCCCTGTGCTTCAGTGGATCCACCTCTATAAATGACTTGGTCTTGAGTCGTCTCCTCAGACCGACCTCTACGACTGGACTCACCCCTCGTCCGGGTTTCTCTTGGTCATCTTCCTTCTCCTAGGTCGTACCTTGAGACACTTGTGGTCGTTCCTGACCCAGTTTCTCGGTTCGGACACTTCCTCTGATTCCTTCCTGTCGGTCCTTTTATCCTCTGTTTGTTCCCCTTGTCTTCGGTCCCTACCTGCCACAAAGTCCTCCTTTCTCGCCGGTTTAGTGTATGATTACCTCCCGGACGAATGATTCTCCCTTTAATCTTATAAATGTCGGACTCCCCTTTAATCCCTAAACTTTTATAAGTAATCTGTCACCACTGAACCCGTCCCATGGTCTCTATCGTCTTCTACTCCGGATCTTAGGTCCCCGTTCCTAATAGGAACCGGTTCGTTGTGTGACCTGGAACCAAATACCTAATAGGTCCGGAGAATACCAGAAAGAAAAGGTCAGAGTTGGACGACCAATGGTGAAGTTACTAACGTTCGTGAATTTAGTTCC
Organism: Capra ibex; assembly: GCA_006410555.1. Lineage (NCBI taxonomy): Eukaryota > Metazoa > Chordata > Mammalia > Artiodactyla > Bovidae > Capra > Capra ibex. The sequence continues at coordinate 22,601,326 of SJYO01037955.1, forward strand.
TTCTAGTTACTTTCCACTATTTATACTTTGGTTTGATTCTCGTGACGAAAAAGAATTTATGGACACTCTTACAAATGTCTGTCGGTTAGACTTAGATTCACAATTTTACTCTAAACTACCAAAATTCAAAGATGTCACCAACCGAATATGCGACCTCACGTACGATCTACATATTTATGTGTGTGTGTATACTCTGAAAATGTAAAATTAAAAACCATAAATATAACTTGTTAATATGTACCTATATTGGATATTTGTTGATGTTTATACATACATATTATTACTACCCACGAGTTTTTAAAATATGTCTATCCCAGTACGGTATTTTTTGACATCGACAGTGTTTGACTCTCGAAAGTTAATAAGTGAAATTATAACCTATACGTACCATAGTCTTTTTGCTACGACAAAAGGACCCTTGAACCCAAGTCTAGTGTTTACTCTTTCGAAATAATACTAGTAGGACTTAATTCTCTTTTGGACAAGGAACTCATGTCTTTATGGACCTCGTCCTCCTTCCTCCTTGATGTGTTTGACAAACCTGTCTACAGTAAAATATAGTGGAGACGACCGAACGTCGTTCCACAGCTCAACAGGAACAATTGGTTGAGACCCCCCTTTTTTTGAGACTTGGACTGAAATACGGAACGTCATGGTGTAAGGAAATTTCAATAAAGAGTGACGAAACAATTCTTGTTCGGAGTTGTGAAGCTTTTATTCTTTTACTACAATATAAAGGTATCGAATACAATTATTTCTCATGAATTTCTCTCGACCTTTGGAACCTGACTTCCCAGGTAATCGAGAATCCTTCCACCACCAGAGGTCGCTGACTTAGAGTTCCACTTTCATTGAAATAGACTTTGGAGATCTAATCCCAACTACCGGGTATTCTTGTAGAAACCCCAGGGTCCTCTCTTATAGACTCCATCATCTGGGTCCTAATCTCTTCTTTTGATTGACTACGGATAAGAGACGACCCCACTCCTGTTAAAGAGAAAGAGACGATAAAAAGACATAAAGACGATAAAGAGATTGGACCTCGTTTCCGATATCCGAGAAGACGTAATCTAAAGAGAGTCCTAGTTCCTGTCGTTGACCGCAGAGTTTCCTCCCGTCAAATCGTTTCTAAATAGGAGAACCATATTTGTAAACTTTTACTCTGGTGAAAAAAAGAAAACGATCGATAAGTTTAATGTTTTATGTTTACACTGAGGGGGTGAGGTGGGGTTTTCATTTGATTTCAAGAACTTTATTCGTGTGTGCTCCGAGACCTATTTCAAACCTGTTGCGCGAGAACTCCCTGACACCAGCACGGCGTCGACCCGTGGGGGTCTAAGTAAAGAGGTGAATCACTTTTTCCCCAGTCCCCTCCCCGCCTGGACGGACAGTGGCGGAACGGGATCCTCGATGTCGACGCCCATTAAGAAAACAACATCGCGGTCTCTAGCTCTTTCACCTTTTTTGAAAAAGGCCTGGATTCAAACGTAAGCAACTTGTTATTCTCCTTCCGTCTTCCCGTCTTAAGGGGAGACGGTTCGTAGATTCTCCGCGAACCAAAAGGATGCAGGGGGTTCCCTTCTGTGTCGTCACGACGCAAGACCTCTTTACTCCTGTAATAAGTGTGCGAGGCCCAACTTTTTATTCGAATTACCCGAGGGTCCGAGGAAGTTTCGGTGGTCCGTAGCGCGACTCTCAGTCCGATGGAGGGTCCTGGCTCAACGGCCCTACGTGTCTTGGGGCCTCAGGCCCAGACCGGCCCGTGGACAGACTCGGCCTGACGTCCGCGGGTCGATTATGGGTGAGGGGGTCCGAAGACACGCGAACGCACACACGGACTCTCGCTTCGCGCGAAGGTCAATTGAAGCTTTCCACGAAATGTCTGTCCCACTCTGTGCGGAATACCCCTGTGGTCCGCCCCCGCTCGGCCTCGGACCTACTCCTCAGGGAGAGGCAGGGCGCCCCTTCCGACCTTCGGACCCAGGTGCACCTTAGTCTCGGCTCTGCGTTCAGCGGACGCAGAGCGACCGCGTCTTGAGGACCGAGCACGGGGGTGGGCCCCTGGGTGCGTCCAAGGAGGACGTTGGCTACGCCTCGTTTCTGTAGCGAATGGAACTGACTGGTAATTGTGGTCGACGTCGCCGCACGGCGGACAGGCAAGACCGGCGTAGGACTCGGGCAGCGGGACCGCGACCTCGACGACACCCAAACGCGCCCCTAGGTTCCTGTGACTCTGAGAGGTCTTCGGCAGGGCTCCCGAAGAGAGGGCGAGGGCCCGCACTCGGCCCTTTTCAACGGGCCGTCGAGGTCCCCGCGGTTCCGGGCGGGGAATCGGAGCCGTGTGTCGTCTGGACGGGGCCGGCCGGGGCGGGTGGGGGAGGCGGGTCGCTCGGTGTGGACCGACGAGGTGTGGGGGCCTTCGGAGTGGATGTGGGGGTGTGTGGTAGGGTCGGGGCTCTAGGTCCTTCGGCGCCCCTACCCCTGGCGCACGGACCCCCGGGAAGGACGGACGTGTCGTCTTCCGCTTTCAGTCCGTCAGTAGATGGGGCGGGGGGCTGTCAGACTGCATTCGGGCCCCCTCTGGGGCCCAGGGCCTCTCTGGGACCGGGAGCACGTCCGGAAGGCCGAGGACCGTCCCCATCCTCCCGACCCTCCTTCGGTACTCAGAGTCAGTGGCAAGAGCCCCCGACGCGCCACGGACGGAAGGACGGAAAGGGTTCACCCACCTCTTTGCCTGTTTTTATTCGAGTCTTACTGGTCCAATCTTTGATTGGGCTGTCCTTTCTTCTAGACGGGTGTTCAATACTAATAGGGCTTCACTATAAATTCGTTCTCGACGACGTTCTCGACCCCCCCACACACACCGCCCCCCGCCCCCCCCCGCCACAACACACACAATTTTAAGAGTAAGGAAGGAGAGGTTCTATTATTCGTCGACTAAAGTAACAATTGAACTTCCCTAAATGAATTTCTGTGTTTCTGGTCACTCTCGGGGTCAGGCTTGAGCACTACGAAGGACAAACGTAATGTGACACTCATAAAAGAAGGTAATAAAGTCCGGGTCCAGACCTTTCTCTTGTAAGGTATTGATGACTCGAAAAATGAAGGGTTGGATTCTTTATCCTATTAGTGAAAAGAAATTTAGACCTAAAAGGAGACTTTCAAACGGGTGTTTAAGGGTCGTGCAACGACTTCGGTCCTAGGAAGGTCATTAGTTTATAAAATTATTTGATTTACATTCCTCAATGATCAGATTAGTAATAATAATCGTGGTAAGATTTGGAAATACTTCGTCCATTGATACTCTTCCTCGAAGGGAACACCGAGTCTGTCATTTCTTAGGCGGACGTCACGTCCTCTGGGTCCAAGCTAGAGACCCAGCCCTTCTAGGGGACCTCTTCCCTTACCGATGGGTGAGGTCATAAGTACCGTTATCAGGTACTCCAACGTGTTTTTCTATAAACGGGGAACCTTCCTTTCGATACTGTTTGACTCTGTCGTATAACTTTTCGTCTCTGTAATGAAACGGCTGTTTACAGACAGAACCAGTTTCGATACCAAAAAGACCATCAGAACATCCCTACGAGTGACCTGGTATTTCTTCCGACTCGTGGTCTCAACTACTAAACTTTAACACCACGATCTCTTCTGAGAACTCTCAGGGTCCCTCTAGTTTGGTCAGTTAGGATTTTTTTTTTTTAGTTGGGACATATAAGTAACCTTCCTGACTACGATTTCGACTTTGAGGTCATGAAACCGGTGAACTACCCTTCTCGGTTGAGTAATCTTTTCGGGGACCACGACCCTTTCTGACTCCCGTCTTCTCCCACCGTCTCCTACTTTACCAACCTATCGTAGTGACAGAGTTACCCGTACTCAAACTCGTTTGAGATCCTCTATTATTTTATACTCCTTCGGACCGTACATGGTCATGTACCCCCGTGTTTCTCAGTTGACTTGTTGCTACTTTTCCTACCTCACGAACCCTGTGACGGTGATCCTTCGTTTCACCAAGTTCTACCCTTCCTGAATTGACCATTTTTAGTTTACGAGGAGAAATGGTATCGATCCCGACCTCAGAACTTGAAATTTCATAATTTAACCACAAATAGTCCACGATAACGAATATTAGTACTGATATTTGAGTCATGTAAACTAAGTTTTTATATATCGGAGATCAAGAAAGGACAAAAGAATAGACAGTGATTGATATGAATGATTAGGAATGTTTGTGAACTTCCGTAAAAAAAAGACGGGACACCTACGATCAGTGGACGAATGATTCTGACGTCACCGTGGACTCTTATGCATCCCCCGGCAAGTGATTGAGACTGTGGGTTAGTACTACGAAGAGTGTCGGAATAACGTCCTTCAGTCGGTCCAAAGTCCCTCTACTTATAGACAGACAAAGGAAGACTGAGTGACTTTACACTCATTCACAAACCTTGTCTGGGAACAAACCCTCCGTCACTCAAGAGAAACACACTCTGTCCTCAGACACGAAACAGAGTCTCACCGACCTCTCCTTTTACATGGAAAGAAACGAAAACACGAGTCTTGATCTGTTTAATTGTTCGACCGTACTCCATGTCCTATTTAGTCCTCGATATAAAAAGGTCTCGTCCGTTGTTAAAGTGTAAAGTTCTTTGTTTCTCGGTTGAAGACGGGGTGTAATTCAAAAAATTCTCACATTTCCAAAGGACTGTGTTTTGTCAAACTCTTGAGGGTGGAATTAGTAGGATCCTTGATAGGACAGATCCACATTAAAACGACCAGTGGTGTAAGACTCATCCTTTATTCTGATTCCGTCCAAAAGACTTTGAGAAACCAGAGTCCTACGGAACCTATTTACTTATGTTTTTACATTAATCCATATGATACTTTGCAATAAGTCGGTATTTTTCTTCCTTTAAGACGGTAAACGTCACTGCACCTACTACTTGGATCTTCTGAAATACGATTCGCTTTATTCGGTCTGTTTCCGTTTATGGCGTACTAGAGTACACTTTGGATTTTTACAATTGAATAACATGTCTCTCATCTTACCACCAATGGTCCTCGATCCTACACCCCTTATCCCCCGCTACAACTTGTTTACCATGTTTGAAAGTCAATATTGTACTAACTCAAGACCTCTGGATTACATGTAGTACCACGGATATCGATTATTATGACAGAGCATATGAACTTTAAACGATTCTCTTATTTAGAATTCACAAGAGTGGTGTGTGTGTCTTTTTTATTTATATATTCTATTATTTATACAATTAGTCGAACCAACGTGAACAGAGTGTTACATATACGTATAGTTTTGAATTAAACAGCTAAAATTTATATATTTACAAAATTAATTAATGAGGAGTTATCTCGATCCTTTTTTTATAACTCCTAGGGTTTCTTGAAGACAAATACACTTAACAAAGATAGTCACAAATGGTACCTTTTATAATTCTGTCTATATAAAAGTTATAAGTACACAATTAAGTAGAATTTTATTGTCATTTTGAAATGTCCAATTGTATTTATTATGTAAAATACTTTTTATTGAAAGGGTTTTATTTTTTTAATTACTCTACTTACTATGATAAAATGTAAATACGGTCAGAAAAATTATAGACTGAATTTTTATTTGTGAACTTAAGAGAATAGACGAAGACGTAAGTCAGACAACATCTATCTATCAAAAGTACTTCAATATACTTAATTGGGTAGTAGTGTGTCTATGTATCTACCTTTTTATTTTGTATTAACACCTATAAGGAGACTATGATGTGGTTTTAAGTTTTTTACCACAAAACTTTTCTGATTAATACTTTAGTACCCAATTTAGGGTAAAGTGGACGGAAGGAAGTAGTTTCAGCAAAATTTTGAACGTACAGGAGGTTCGACGTACATCGGATTTAGTACAAACGGACTCATCAAAAGATCTTTGCAACCCAGTCGACACAGATCAAACTCGGCTCGACCGACTCTCACCTATCCTGGTGGTTAGGAACTCGGTTCACAGGACCCACTGGAAACTTCGACGTCTCCAGACATCGAAACAATGTGGACGTGTTTTGACACTAATGACGTGGAAAAAGGTCAGTGGAAAGGGATACGAGGGGTGTGGAGTCTGGCGGGACGAAGAAGTAAGCATAGGACATTTATGGTGGTCGGAAAACGGGAGTCCCTCTACCTGGACTCTAAATAAGAGAGTAGAGGAACGAACCGAGGGAACGTTTATTTGGGAACGACACCACGTTCGGAACCGTAGATAGAAACCTAACCGGTCCCCAACCCTTTCCACTTGGACGAAACGATTGTCAGTGTCACACATTGGACTTTGGTAATAGTCACTTGAAAGGATGGGATCCCGACCAAACATTGTGTCTACTTTGAACTTTAAGCAGGAAGTGTCTCATATTATACCACCCCCTCTGTCCGTTCATTTGGTGGTCGATATCCTGTCGTAGGTTGCTTCACTTCAACGAGACAGCACAGGCTGAGAAACGCTGGGGTACCTGACATCGAACGACCCGAGGAAGCAGGTACCCTAAAAGGTCCGTCCTTATGACCTTACCCAACGGTAAAGGAAGAGGTCCCCTAGAAGGACTGGGTCCCTAGGGTGGACCCAGAGGGTGTGACGTCCGTCTAAGAAATGACAGATTCGGTGGTCCTTTTAGAGATTGTAGGGTATCCATGTCCGTCTCTCATCGAATCCCAGTGTCTCCCCGAGTAGACTTACTCTGGACCTCCCAGGACCTTCTAAAAGATTCCTTATGAATGTGGTGTAAATCTTCCTGAAGTGAGCCTCAGTTGACGGAGATCAAACCCGACTCGACCAACTGACTTATCCTGGTGACTGGGAAGTTGACCCGCACGTACTACCAGTCATGCGTTTCTCGTTTCTCTCTACCTTCTTTCCCATTCTACCTTTCTCTCTACCGTCTACGTTTGTGACGTCTAACCATGCACGGACGCTCGAGTCAACACAGGTCGAGAAAACACTAGGGTACGCGACACATCGGGTGGTCCAAAGAAACAGGTACCTTAAAGCGTCCGTTCTTATGACGGTACCTAACGGTAAAGGAGGAGGCCCTCTTGAAGGGTTAGACCCTAGTTTGGGTGTGGAAAACGAAGAGGACGTGACCGTCCGTCTAAGAAATGGTGACGTGGTGGACCCTTCGGGTATCTCTAACCATCCACCGTCGAAATTATTTGTTCTCTTGAACGAGTACTTCGAAAAGAACCCGTTCTATTCACCCAGGGACACGGAAGGACGTTCCACTTCTCAAATATGTCTCCGGAAGAAATGACCGTAAGTCAGTGTACATGTCAGGTGTACCAGAGTCATTGTGTAATGAGAAAGTTCCGAACCTCACCGAGGAGAACTCCCTTGTCACCCATCTTACATGTAGGACACTTTAACGGTCACAGGTCGAGAGGATTATAAAAGAGAAAAAGAAAAATATATCAAACTCCTCCAAAGATACGTATCGTGATCGAATGGAAATTCCACATGTGTAAAGAGGTTACTCTCTAGGAACTCCTGAACAGAGTAATTGAAGAAAATGGGTGTCAGGAATTTTGTCCCGGGCAGTATCTCGACTACGTGTTATTTCCGAACATGTAAACAAGTTGATTACTGATTGTAGAAGTAATTCCATTTGGTCTCTTTTCTTCTTCAATTCAAATAGAGAATCTTGCACCTTTTCGAGTTACTTCCCCTTTATAATAAGTATATATGAAATCCAAGAAAATTCCTTTACGCAGTACCCTACCTAGGTCGGTCGACGTACCAAGAGATTGAAGACTAGAGAGACTTTTTGAACCTACAAATTCAATCTTTAGTCGGAAAAAGAGTCTCCCCTTTTTAGTCAGAATGAATCAGATTCAGTTTCTTATTTAATTAACTTGATTATATTCCTTCAAAGTCTCTTGTGTTTCTGTTCTTCATGTCGGACCAAAATCTTCACTGACCCTTCTATTCTTGTGTGAAGTGAATTGTCGAAAAACCCTTAATATACTCAAGGACCGAAACAGAAGGACACACACGGACGTAAGAAGAGAGACATCTGACTGAAGGAGAAATTAATAAGTAGTAAAGGTCACGGGACATTGAATTGGACTCCGAAGGGACCACCGAGTCATCATTTCTTAGGTGGATGGTTACGTCCAAACTAGGGACCCAACTCTTCTAGGGGACCTTTTCCTTTACCGTTGGGTGAGGTCATAAGAACGGACCCTTTCGGGTACCTATCTCTTCGGGAACCTGATGTGTCAGGTACCCCCAGTGCTTTCTCAGACTATTCTGATTTGTTGTCGTTGTCATTGAATCTGGTCGTTCATAGTAATCGAAAGGTACCGGGTAGAGATCGGAAGTAAGATAATCTGGATTCAAAATGAGTTATGTCTCAGAAATCGAACTGTGAAAGTATTCTGGTAAGTACTATAAGAAAAAAAGAATTTCAGGAGACGGTTAGAAACTAAGAAATCTATCAACAATAAACAAAGACTTCGGTTCTGGAGACGAAAGAGTTGGTAATCCGTTAAATTGAAAATCACGTAGGATACTCGCTGTGATTGAGGACGAAATAAACTTCATTAAAACAAAAATGGTAAACCTAACCTCAGTCAGGAAAATCTACCTTTGTTTAAAGTTTACAAATTGTAGTTTTTCAGTTTGTCTCGGTTAAAACGGTAATCCTAAATAGACTGACCGTCGGGTCACTTGAAACAAATGTGTAGTATTCTTACTTTAGTCACTTCTACTCTCTCGGAGTTTTTCTAAAACTTGAATTCAAAACGGTCCTTAGAGTCAGAATTAGTGAATTAGAAAAGACGGAGAGGTAGGAGATCATACGATATACTCTTTCGTGGTCGATATCAGGACGGAATATTCTGAATTCACTTTCAACGAGTCAGCACAGACTGAGACGCTTGGGTACCTCATACGTTAGGTACCTTAAGAGGTCCGGTCTTATGACCTCACCCATCGGAAAGGGAAGAGGTCCCCTAGAAAGGTTGGGTCCCTAGCTTGGGTCCAGAGGGTGTTATGTTCACCTAAGAAATGGTCGACTCGGTGGTCCCTTTGGGTTCTTGTGACCTCACCCATTGGATAGGGAAGAGGTCGACTAGAAGGGTTGGGTTCTTAACTTGGCCCCAGAAGACGTAACGTTCACCTAAGAAATGGTTGACTCGATAGTCCCTTCGCTGATAAACGGAGATTCCGGTACAGATTAAAAGAGGGTCTTAAACAGAGAGAATATGTAAGGATGTCAAAGATTGTAATAGGAAATGGACTTAATTCACCTCTTAGAACGTCATTGAAGTGAAAATACGTAAATGAATATGAATAAATCGTGGATGGTACACGTTCTCTTCCGTCACCGTGGGGTGAGGTCATGAGAACGGCCCTTTTAGGGTACCTGCCTCCTCGGACCACCCGACGTCAGGTACCCCAGAGCTTCTCAACCTGTGTTGACTCGCTGAAGTGAAAGTGAAAAGTGAAAGTACGTAACCTCTTCCTTTACCGTTGGGTGAGGTCACAAGAACAGACCTCTTAGGGTCCCTACCCCCTTGGACCACCCGACGGTAGATACCCCAGCGTGTCTCAGTCTGTGCTGACTTCGTTGAATCGTCGTCGTACACGTTCGATTACCCGAGTCATGAACCACTCTTGGTCATACAACCGATGAACAGGAGTCACTCGAACTCTAGAGAAGGGTTTGTAACAGGAATTTCAGAACGAGATCGTCTTTAACATACTTCGTATACTCGCCTCCTATACCTTCACGTGAGACCGACTACGGTAAGTCGTCTTACTTTCTTGTAAACCCATGTAAAAGAAACCTAAGTTATACTTGGTAAAAAAACAAACAAAACAAATCAGTGATTCAACACTGAGAAACGTTGGGGTACCAGACACATCGGGTGGTCCGAGGAGACAAGTACCCTAAAGAGTCGTTCTTATGACCTCACCCAATGGTAAAGGAAGTGGTCCTCTAGAAGGGTTGGATCTCTAGCTTGTGCGTAAAGAACGTAACCGACTACCTAAGAAATGGTGACTCGGTGGTCGTCTCGGGAAATATTTCCATCCCCTCCACCGAATGTGGTAGTCTTTGGAGACTTAGAATTCCAGTTAAGTCTATAAAGGTCCAAATTTCAACTCCCCGGACCGTACGACGTCAGGTACCCCAGCGTTCCTCAGTCTGTACTGACTCACTGACTTGACTTGACTTGACTTGTCAAAAGTTCGGGAATCTTGATGTATGAAAGTGTCCTATGTGATCCCATTCCGGTAAGGAAAAGAAGAATCTCAACATCGGGTCTTGAACATGTGTCTCCAACATTTGACTTTGAATCGAACGGTCAGAGACTCATGATTACTCTAGCATGAGTACGTTTACGGGTCTACAAGAGGGGAGTGGTAAGAGAGAACATGTACATCCCGTGAAGAACTCAGGGACCCGACTCTGAATGTGTGGACACGAGGTTCTAGTCAGTACTGACGACGACCGGGGGTGTCGAACTTCACCACGGGAGGGAGGAGTCGGGAGTTCACCCACATCTATCTAGGGAAAGAGAAAGACGAGAACACTATTGAAGTCTGAAGTACGCTGTGTACCCGAATACTTGGACGAAATTTTACTCCTCCGACGTTGGAGGAGAGTCAGACCGTAACAAATCTGCCTGCGGTAGGGACTTTCCGACCGAAAATGAGGTTTCACAATGGACCGCGGTCTCTCCAAGTGGACACCGGAGGCATGAAGGTAGGGGGAGGGGTCTCACGTATGAACGTAGGTCGCGTCGACTCAAAGTTCTGTAAGTTTGATGGTGTAATATAAGGCTTTGCGACAAAGGAGGACTGGGAACCGAAACGAAGACCCAGACTGAGTCGCAAAAAAGGTGACATGAAGAAACTTCAAACCGAAGACAAGAAAAGGTAAGAGGCGGAAGAGGAAGGGGTTGATGGATTAAGGTGTACTGTGTGTACTGATTGAGAGCACTGGTTGGAATCGTGTTTGGGGACGGTATATAAATACATACCTTTAAAATTCATCTTTCAATATTATCACTAATATAAACAAAAAAGAAACTATTAGCGTACTCCAGTTTAACTGTACGTACTTGACATGTATAAATTGAATATACTAACCACCAAGTCTGACATTTCACAGACGGACGTCACGTCCTCTGGACCCAAGCTAGGGACCTCTTCCTTCTAGGGGACCTCTTCCTTTACCGTTGGGTGAGGTCATGAGAACGGACCTTTTAGGGTACCTACCTTCTGAGACCATCCGATGTCAGGTACGTCAGGGTTTCTCAACCTATGCTGACTCACTGAAGTGAAAGAAAGAAAGAAAAGAAAGTGTATAAATATACAACTTATTTAAAAATTTATAATTTTATAAAATTTTTCATGGGGGTGTCCATACATCCCCACACACATAAACACACACCTCCACCTCCGTTCCTCCTCCGTAAGCATCCTCCGTTCGATTGAACTCCTGGGTCTCAGACTTCCCGATCAGAATGTCTGGGTGTGTAGACAAACTCGACACTTTGTAGGGTTCCTCCTTGATAGGGGTCCTCTACAGTCCACACGTTATAATTAGGTTTCTTGTTCTCCAAAAAGTTCCCCTTTACAAGTAACCTCATTTCGTTCGACAGTCGAGATTTAGAGACTCGTCCCGTACCCCTCTGTGTCATTTTCCTAATGTCTCGTCTTACCATTTACCCTCATAGTGGGATCCCTATCTCATTTTCTATCACAGTGACTATATAAAACTGATACAATAAGGTGTTCACTACACCATATAACAAAGAAGTAAAGTCGTTTATGTGCTGGTCTAATCCTTGGTTTTTCTCCCGGACTGACGTTCAACCTTCGGTGTCTTCCCCAAATCTCACCCGGTGTGTCTTATACGGTGAACCCGTATTTGCAATAAGACTCGGGTTTCATTGACTCTTATTTGTCTGAGTTCTTTCTGCGACGGAAGGAGCGAGAAATTGTCCTTCACGTCCTGTTAAGAATTAGTGGTCTCTGCTGAGATCTGAATGGTTGAGTTTCTCCCGTGGTCTCTTTAAATTGTTGTTCGGAATAATTGATCGGGCAAAGACAGTAAGTGAAGGGACATATAAATGGAAAGGTGTCAAATGTCGGGTACTTCCGGATTTGATGAAAAGGAAACAGAATAGTAGAGAGATGTTTAATAACACGAAACAATTCTATGACATATACAAGATTGGTGGGACGGACGACTTCTTCCAGTAGGTCGTCTATATCGGTCGTCCAGGTCGTCCAATCAGGGACTCGACCTGGGTCCGTCGACCTCCTAGGAGTGGGGTAGGTGAACCTTACACAGAAGGCGGATGACAAGTATACGATCCTCGGTGAAACCCCTGTTTGGAACTCTCTCATTACTCTGGGGTGACTCTGGTCGACCTGACACATACACTGACGTGGAACAATCCCGGAGACATATTCGAAAGTGCTAAGACCGTCCACTCACACCCATGGACGAGTAGAACATCACCGACCTCTTTCGGAACTTACCTTCAAGGGAACGAAAAGTTTAGGCGGTGTATGACTAGACTTCACTGGACGGAGAAAGAAACCAGAGAAGAACGGGAGGATTTACCCATGGTCAAACACTTGGTTGTAGAAACTCAATAAGTAGTGAGTCAAAGGGTATATATACGAGGTACGTGTGTAAATATTGAAGACGAACAAAAAAAAAAAAAAGAACAACAGAAGAGAAAACAGTCGGCTTAAGTGTCCCAGGGTCTGACACTTGGGATTCCCATGTCCCCCTTCATTGGAGGAGGTAGGATCGTGGTGCGCTAGGACGCACGAGTCAGTACAGACTGAGAAACGCTGAGGTACCTGACATCGGGTTGTCCGAAGAGACAGGTATCTAATAGGACCGTTCTTATAACCTTACCCAACGGTAAAGGAGGAGGTCCCTTAGAAGGTCTCGATCTCGAGTTTGGACGTAGAGGACACCGAGGACTTACCCGTTCGCCTAAGAAATGGTGACCTCCGTACTTCACTTTCGGGGGATCGTGGTGGTTCAGGTTGACTTGGTTCTCGTCTTCGGTGGGTACTGGTCACGTGGTATGATACGTCAGACCTGGTAGTACCATCATTCTCCTCCTTTCTTGTTCCTTCTGTCCTTCTGTCAGAACGACGATTAACTATAGACTCTAGATGTAAGATCACTGGGTGTCCTCTCATCTCCTTTGTAAATCCGGACCTTTAAATGTGTAGAGATTTGTACTGAACTCAGTCTCTGTAGCATAATATTTTGAGGTTAGGTAAATGATATACGGAGACATTAACGAGAGTACGGACTCTTGGGTTCCCAATGTGTGTAGATGAGTCATATAATGTTCGTCTAGAGTAGAGTAACACAAAGAGAAATCACACGAAGTGTCCATGACGAAAAAATGTCTGACTTCCAAACACCGTTGGGACACGGTGCACTCAGATAGTCACGATATAAAGATTGTCGTAAACCAGTGAAGTACGGAGGTACAGTGTAGAATCATTAAGGGTGTAAAGTCTGAAAAGTAATAGTAATACAAACAACACTAGACACTGGTCAGTAAAACTGTAATAATGATAGAAAACGACTTCCGAGTCTACTACCCGTCGTCATAAATCGTTTTTTTATGAAAAAGTAATTCCATACATGTACCTCCAAAGAAAAAAAGAAAAATGTACCTCCAAAATTTCTGTATTAACGTAACATGTGAACTATTTGATATCACGTCAGATTTATATGGAACATACACGTGACCCTTTGGTTTCCAAATACATTGAACGAAACAACGTTACAACGAAATAACTCCAGTAGACCTTGACTCGGACGTCATGGGGGTTACATACATGATAACGTGAATTCAACGGAAAGCAAAAACGAAAACCAGATAAAGGTGGGGTGGGGGGTTCCATACCAAAGGAATATACGAGGAGAATAACAGAGAGTCATTAACGTCGTTTCGTTGTCTTGAAAGACATAAATAGTAGAAACCCGACATCCGATGTCTCCACTTGTACACCTATCTCTTCTGTCCGCTATTCGTAATTACGACTAACCTTTTCTAATCTAGTTTGCCAACGATTTAGTGAAATTAAACTTCGTTTTGGTGTTGACAAAGATAAAGATGTATGAATTTTGTTATCTATATACAAGATATTTGACCGTTTTTCTTTTACACGTATAAAAATTGATTTTTTTTTGTGTAAACAATTACGGTTGATGTCACCCTCAATGTAAATTTTATCAAATTTATTCAATGAACCTTAGATTTCCTCTTTGTTAAAATAACAACGGGATTCAATAATATCTTTAAATTTTAGATATATGTGGTGACTTTCTCCCATCACTCTATTGATAAACTGACGGATGGTACACGATTCTTACGGCGTACACAATAATAAAATTCAAATAAAAGAAAACCGAAGAGTATTGTTGAAATACTCCATAACAATACAACAGGTCTTCGAATAACAATACTACGATCGTTTGAATAAGAATCTCCCGGTTCCAGTTCTTTGCCGGGTTCTTACGTGTCGATCATTTGTCGTCCTCACCCCTACACCCGGGTTCAGCGTGGGTCTGAGATTTTAAGTAAGAGACACGTGATATAATACCCCGGTTTAATACGACACCAAACTCTATGTATGTTTTAGGGTCGAATGTAAGACGGTTTGACGAATTATCCCTTTTATTAATATATATATATACATATATATACAGTAAATACATCGTAAATCCTAGATTCGTAAAGTCGGACCGGTCAAGTTCTTTATGGACAAGAGAGTCAAAGATCAGTTCCGTCGGTGTACCCGAATCTAACTTTTAAGGAAAATTTCTATACTTATTTATACTTGTCAAAAAAATTGAAGGAAAGGATCTGTGACACCGTAATTATAATTATAACCGTAAAATGAAGGATTTTAACGTAGGGTTCCACTAAGAGAGGGAATTACAGACTATCCTTTATGTTTTGTTTTTTTAGGTTGATACTACATTTGTGTCACGGAGGACTGACAGTGTGTGTGTTCAAAACTTCTATTCTCTTCGTTCGATTGCTTCCATTAGCGTTTTACATAGATGTGTTACATTAACATGAGTCGTAATTTTTCGTTACCTGTTAGTTCTGTACGTTGTTGTGCCTATTTATCGTTTGTGTAACACGGCTTACCCTTTTCTGTCTATGTTTCCGATGTATGAATTACTTAGATGACTATACTGTAAGACCTTCTTCGTTCTGATGTCCCTGTCTTTAGTCTAATTAACATCTCCTACCCCTACCCCCCTCCTTTGACTGATTTTCCCAGTACTCCTTTGAAAATGAACTATCTTTATAAAATATAGAACTAACACCACCACCAATGTACTAATGTATGTAAAAAGTTTTGAGTTTCCTCAAAATAAACTTTTTGTCTTCATTACGGAATTGTTAGAACTGAAGTGTGTCCCAACTCCTCGAAGGGTGTGTAGGACCGTCTTCTCACTACAGAGGGTTGAGGTGTCCCTGTTTGGAGGACGCAGTCCTGCGGGAGTCTGGAGTCGGACACGTAGAGAAGCAGACCAACAAGTAGTCATAGGAAATAGTATAGGAAATTATTCGGTCTTTTGTACTTTTTTTTTGGGTGATTTTCTATTAGTACTGAAATTTGAACAATTTTTAGGTTCAACTTTTCTTTTATACACATATCTTTTCCTCTACCCCCGCCCCGATCATTTAAGATCCGAGGTCTTTACTGTAGACCTCTCCCTCGACACCACCGGCACGTGAAATCTTACGTTAAATTCCTTTGATTTACGGTTATAATTACGGCACTACAGATCCTTTCCTTTCTTCTCTCTGATTAATAAGTATAAATTAGTGCAGAAATTTTCCATACCAGTGGTGTACCGACAGAACTGATCTTTAACTAATTTCTCTTACTACGAGGGAAAATATCAGACACCTTTACTATGAATTTGTATTTCGTTTACGGAATAACCTCTCGATCCATCGAGGACCCTACAGACTCGTCAGGGAGAAGGAGATAATAAAGGTAGTCAACCACCAGGGTAGGGATTATTACAGCAGTTTACGTTAAGTTAGTAGTAGAGACTAAAAATAAGAGTAAAAACGACAGTCGTTTAAAGACTTAAGACACATCACTCCTTTCAAGGAGAGAAGTACAATTTATCCAAGACAGTATAAGTCAGGTTGTGTTTAAACAACACCGGTTGAAGAGACTGGTTGTCTTTCGTCTCTCTCCCATTTTGTCTTCAAGTTATGTGGGACGGGAAGGGGGTGTCAGGTGAACACCTCCTCCTGCGTGAACACGTTGGTTCCGGTGTGGGAACCTACAACAGACGAGTCCGACCTCCTGGTCACCCTCAGTTGAACGTGAATCATAACTCCTCAAAGTATTTACTTCAATGGAACCACTTCCTCGATCTATTTCGTAACTGGGTCGTAGACTTTCCTCATGCTGAACCTAATGCCTATTCACCGAGGACAACCACCCAATTTTCTCTTTCTCAAAACAAAACTATACAAGAAAAAATTCCTCAACATCGAGTTCTCAGCCTCTTCCGTTACCGTGGGGTGAGGTCATGAGAACGGACCTTTTTAGGGTACCTACCTCCTCGGACCATCCGACGTCAGCTACTCCAGCGATTCTCAGCCTGTGCTGATTCGCTGAAGTGAAAGTGAAAAGTGAAAGTACGTAACCTCTTCCTTTACCGGTGGGTGAGGTCACAAGAACGGACCTCGTAGGGTCCCTACCTCCTCGGACCACCCGGCGGCAGATACCCCCAGGGTATCTCAACCTGTGAGGACTTCACTGAATCGTCGTCGTCGAGCTCTCATTGACTCTCATTATATCTGTCCTCTCCTTGCCTACGAGTCGGAGTAAAGTCTTCATTTCTGTTGTATCGCAGAAACATAACTCCTAGGTCGTCGTCCTGTACGGTCCTCGTTCTTGATCTCCTTCTCTTACGTCTACGGAGAGTTTATTGTTTCTTCGACATAAGAACTCGACAGGTTGTTGTGTGATTAACCTTAGAGACGTCTTAATAGGTGTAATATTACCACTCCACACGTCTTATTCGTCCTCACTCTCTTTCGAAACTTTTCATACACTTTTCCTTATTGTCTACCGTGAACCCACGTTTATCTTATCTTTTCAGACTGTCAATTCCTTCCTTCTTTTAAATTTTTTTCTCTCTGAGTCGTGCATTTTGATTTCTCGGGACCTGTAAAGTAGTTCCCACGAATCTCAGGAACCGTACCGATGGAAGGTCGAGGTGATTAATGTCAGACTACCGGTTAAGACCTACGATAAGAAATAAAAGGTCCAAATCCGTAAAGGTGAGAACGGAAACCTTACGGTAAGTTCTGACCAAAGATTTACTTAAGTACGGTGTGTGTCGACCAACTTTCTATGATATTTTTGTTGTTGTTGTTTTTTATTGACTCGCTTTAGCGTCGATTTCTGGTTTGGACACCTACAAAGTTACGACGAAAATAACTTAATTACTTTCATGACTTACTTCGATCCTGAACGGTCAGTTCATGATTGATCTCGAGACCGTGTACCGGTTTCTCGTAAGTAGACACTTCACCGACCGTCGGACCCATGGATGTCTGTTTCCACGAACGGGAATAATAAAGACTTTAACCCCTCCTTGACTTGGTAACATTGATTTGAGACACGTTCAGTCCCTACGATGTGGGACTGAGTTCTCAGTTCAGAGTCTCACTCTATTGAGGAACTAAACCGAGATGAGGTGTGTCTTTAAATTAAAGTCCGTGGATACTTAGGAACTTTTGGATGTTCTGTAGTTTCAGTTGAGTTCATATTCAGATCCTAAAGATATATGAATCTCCCTAAGGTCCAAAGGGAGTGTTCTTAAGAGTTCAGACCTTAATGTAAGTAAAAAATTTTTAATTAAAAATAACCTTACATCAACGAAGTGTTACAATCAAAGGTGACATGTCATTTTACTTAGTCGATATACCTAAAGGAATGGTAAATCCATTAGCGTCTCGTAAGTATCTCAAGGGACACGATATGCTATCCAAGAGTAATCGATATATAAAATATGTCTAATAATGATCATGTGTATAAAGTTGGGGTTAGAGGGTTAAGTGGAGGATGAAAAGGGGGAGCCATAGGTAAACAAACTAGAGATACGGACACAGTGATAGAGACAAAATGTTCACTTTAGTAGATGTGGTAAAAAGATGTAAAGTGTATATATACAATTATATACTATAAAGGAGAAAGACTGAATGAAGTAAGACATACTGTGAGATCCAGGTAGGTGTACAGACGTTTACTGGGTTAAAGTAAGGAAACATAACAACTCATCATACCTTAACGTGAGTAGAAATTCAAGTAAAACAAACTATAATTATATCGACGGAGTGAGAAAATACCAATGACAAACGTACCATAGAAAGGGGGTATTATAAGACAAGTTAAATAAACACGGAAACTTAGAGAAAATCTCCTGTATATCTACCTGGAATAAGAAAATAGTCAAACCGTTAGAGACTGAAAACTAAACTGACAAGTCTGGTAAATGGAAATTGCAATAATGACTATACCAGTCTTAATGTAAACCGTATAATGGTAAGTGAAAGACTTTAACTTTGAAGTTATGAAACCGGTGGACTACGCTTCTCGACTGAGTGACCTTTTATGAGAGTACGACCCTTTCTAACTTCTCCGTCCTCTTCCCCTGCTGTCTCCTACTCTAATCTACCGTAGATTGTCTCTACCAATCTACCGCAGTAACTGAGTTACCTGTACTCAAACTCGTTTGAGACACTCTGTCACTTCCTGTCCCTTCGGATCGTGCGACATCAGGTACCCCAGTGTTGCTCAGTCTGTACTGACTCGCTGATTTGTTTAAACAAAAGATACTATTTACTCCGGTGTCAACGATAATAAAAATCGCTCTCATGGAGAGGGTAGAAAGGGACAAATGAGGACCGAGAAGCGGGACGGGGTGACGACGAAGTTCTTCGTCAATTTCTTTCTTAAGAAACTGTGAACCTGATGATACCGTCCACATATACACATATTACCAATAATTGAACTCTTTTATACGCTCATTAAAAGGAAGGACAACGGTTTAGATCCTACTCCCTTTCTTAAACTACCGGTAGTAGGAAAATGATACTATCTTTTTAAATTTGTTAATTTTTCGTTCTCGTATGGTAAAGAAACACTAAACTTCATGCAGTTTTATCTTTATACCTTTTTTATTTATACATACGAGTCTTTGTTCTGTTGTATTGCAATCATTAAAGACTACGACCACTTTACTAACAAAATTTTAATAAAAAAAGACTTAAAGTTTAACAAAAGTTACACTTACAAAGGAAAATGGGATTTTCTAAAAAAGGATTAGATTTTTAACAGTGAGTAAAAATTTTTTGTTAAGTTTATCGATAAGATTTCTTCTTTTGTCTTTAATAGACGTCAGGGAAATTACTAGTGAAGATAAACCACTTGTGACAATGATTTTAGACGAATACTAACAGTGTAATTAAAATAATAGCCTGTGACGTTTCCTATTCCTTTCGTTTACAACACAGATACAAGATCTGAATTTTTATTACAAAAATACAGACGGTGAATAAAATGTCTCTTATATAGGTCTAAGACAGATGACGGAGGTGACGTAACAGGAGGTCCCCCTTCCCACTTCACCCTTTTCTTAATAACTCGAGTGTCAGTCTCTGTTCTATCACGTAACCCTAGTGCATGACTGTCTTTAAACCAGGTCCTGGAATGTCTATTGGAGAAGTATTCAGTCAGAAAAAGAAGGTATTTTTATAGAGGAAGTGAGTAAGATGACGTATCAAACTCCTATATTAGAAAACATTCTACTTGTGTACAATAATTTGAAGAAGGTCGTAAATGAAGATCGGGAATATATACTTTAATAAAGAAATTTGATATCCGACTTATCTCTTTTATTGAAAAAAGTGAATCAAAAAAAAACAAAACAAAATATGATACACCAGGTTAGATAATAATATGTCGTCTACTATTAAATAATAATTTTGTAGAGTAATCCTCTTCTATACATCATTATTACCTAAGACTCCAAAAACAGAGTTCAAACGTTTTCTGATTAGAGTAACGATATAACACATGTCCTTTGTGGTGTCTGTCTGACGTAAACGGAAAACAAAAAAGGCAAATCTTCGTAATTTCACCTTTGGATGGTTCCTCGATTTTTTTTTTTTCAAACCACGAAACCTTCTTTAGGACCTGTTTTAAGTACATGAATTTTAGTGTCGTCAGTGTAAAAAGAAACTTTCTCAGTAAAAAAAAATAATTGTATATTCTGTCCTACGAGTAAATGGAACTGCATTTTATGTGTCGACTACGTGTTCTATTCTATCTTAATATGTTTTTATAGTTTGAAGACTGGAGGTTAGTCACATGTCCTACGTGGTATATATCCTATAAGTTTTATCTAAAAACGAAAGAGTCGATAAAGATTAATACAGTAGAATTTAGTAACAATGGACTATTGGTTAAAGAAAAAATTGTACACAACTTTAGTCCGTGAATTATTTACTGGTCTTAGTTCTCTCAATCACGAAGAAACAAGAACTTACGTTAGTTTTATAAAATAAGATTGTTCAGCCAGGTTATTTTCGGTACATCTTTACGTACGTGGGAACTCGAAAAGTAAAATTACTCAAATAAGACTCCATTTATCTGTTCGTCACTTATATATATGAAACAATCTAGTACGTCTTTTCAAATAATCTCACTCATACTATGTACAAAGTCCCGTTATCAAAAATATATGTTACAAAAAGAAAAATTATTTTACCTGTGAAAAAAAAATGTGACAGACAAATGTTAAAATATTGGGTTGTGATCATTGTGTGTGATGTGGTAAGAGGGAAGTTCGATCACAAGGGAGCATTCCTTGTCTCCCACCGACGATGTAGAACTTATTTCCGTCCGCACAGAGAGTTAATTTGTGATTCGCACAGAGAGTTAATTTGTGATTCATAGCCCTACATGACACACTTTACCAAGATCTTACTTCTTCTAGACTCGACAACGACGAAGTTTACTAACAAAAGTGAACTCGGTTTCGTACAATTTGAAGTCCTTTAATTGGGATCAATTGTCTGTCCGTTCTTATATGAAACTGAGAATAAATTAGTTGTTAAATGAACACACTTCATGTACACAATCATAACACCGGTCCTTACTACACCTGATTTTTACGAATGTCATAAAACTCCTCATTACCACACATGTATTTTCTATTTATCGAAGTCGGGGAGGGGGTGTAAAAACAAAAAAATACAGAGAGTTTTACGTTCTACAGAGTCCCTGTACCGTCCTTCTAGCAGTGGAGAGTAACCCGGTCACTACGGTTCTAGAGTCTTTCGGTGGTAATCACAGACACACCACTGAGGGATGACGAACCGATGAGACATCGTCTTTCTTTGTTAATGTGGTGAGTGAGAAGGGGTAGGTTAGGAGAAAGGTAGAGAACTTTTTGTCTCAACCCCTGTCCCTGACAGTCATCCTCTGACAACTTAAGACCGAAAGTAGGATAGTAAACCTTACAAAGAAATTTTTCAAACCAAGGGTCAGAGAAACGTATCTAGTTTGTCTTTATTTTCTCATTTTCGACTCAGAGTCAGAGAACGTGTTTTCGAGGACTTTAAGGTCTGAATGAGAAAAAAGTAGTTCTACATTAAACTTTATACCATTGTAGTTTGTGTTAGCATCAAACACTCACAGAGACCATAGGCGGGTCATAACGGTACTAAAGGTACCACACAGGTCATTAATTTCCTAAAGGTTCTGAGTCGAGTGGTTATTTCTTGTAGGTTGGGAGTACCGGAACGTTCCCGTGGTCCGAAGTTTACCGGAACGGTTCTTCTGGGTCTAATTTTGGTTTGTAGGGGTGACATGTCTACTCTTCTCTTCTTCGGATGACCTCCCGTCTTTCGTCTCTCTAGACGTTTACCGGGGACCCAGGATAACGGGTCAACCGTACTGTAAGTTTAAGAGATGGGACACTACCCTCCTTGTACGTTCCTTCAGGACACATTACAAGACTTGAATAATCGATACCCTCTTTCCGAGACTACATAAACTTTCCTTTCTTTTACGACTAGAGATTCGTTTCTCGGGTTGTAATCTTCACTATTGAGTAGGAACATAATTATATAGAAAAACCTTACCATTTTGAAGTCGTACACGAATACGAACATAAACAACGCCTTCCCGACTAGGACCCTACATCACCCAAACCCTCGAGTCCAAATTCTTGACCTACAGGGCCCTTGGTGTACAACACCCCTGTTACCCGACCCCTGACTTCTCGGAGGTGTGTGAGGAAATGAAAAGGAGTCCCAACTACCAGTTTCCGACAACGAACCTTAACGATTTAAGTTCCAATTTAAAATTATGCTCCTAGTTTTTGTGACTGAGAAAGTGGTCTAATGTTACAATCTAAAATTGAGAAAAATGACAACATGAATTCTACAACGTGTCGTCACGAGGGTAAGTCTTTACCGTCGGAAGTCGGAAGACATTACGTGACGTCTCAAGTAAAGGTCACCACCAAAGTCTTAAAGACCCATCCTTCACTAGTCCCTATCGTTTGACTAATCTTAGGACAACGGGTCACCTAAGTGGAATTTCAACACAAACGTAATTTTACGGACGACAAATGTCAATTGAACATATGAAATTAATTTTTCATCATCGTATTAAAACTCCTAAAATTTCGAGGAGAAAAACTAAAATCTAATATAACATTAAGGATACCTACTCCTACCCCTAATCCCCCACGACTACCTCTGGGTGGCTTCCCGATTTAGGACGGTCGGGGTGTGACGACTATCACAGGGTTATTACCAAACATTTAAGGAATTTCTACGAGGTAGAGACTTCACGGAAAGTAGAACGGGGATAACGTAAATGACATGGTTGGGAAATCTAACGATGTCTTCTTCCCTCTTGACTGTAGGACACATTCACTAGTTCAGTGTCGTCGACCTGAAGTGTCGTTTGTCTCGTGTGTAAAATTTGTCCAAAAAGAGATCCTCAGAAGAGCTTTCACAGGGAACCCCTCTTCTGATTATCTTCCTCTGAAGTCTTCACAACTTTTAGTTGTTCCCTATGTATCCTATGATCAAGATTTTCTGACTAAACGGACCTTCGGAGATAAACTTGTTATGACACTGACAGGACCTGTGTCCTTGGTACGAGATTCGGACTCAGAAGGGATCAAAAGAGTCACAACACGTTTCTTTTCTGTCGAGTAAGTGTTCCTCGTCTAATGTTGTACAAACTGGCTCTCCTATAGGCCATCCTTTCGCGTCGCATGTCTACGGCCGTCCGTGTGACGTTTGACACTAGGAAGACCCCGGCGGACGTCTCTGTGTGGTCGAGAAGAGAGTCGGAGAGGAGGGTGGGTTGAAATGAGTTCGTAAGACGTTGGTGGAGAACGAAACCACGTTTATAAACAAAGGGTTAATTCGAATCCATAACCAAAATATTTTCCATTTTAATAATTAATGATACCAACTTATTTGTAGTTTAAAATATTTTCATACAGGAGGGTGTTAGGAGTAAAGTTTGTGTCAATACTGTGTCTTTTATAAGTTTCTAATTTAACGGGTTCTTAGATCCCAAATCTCTTTTATTGACTTATTTAACCTAGTGACTCCAAGTTTGACTTAGTATCTTTAATGTTTATAAATGTCTCTTACTGGAAAGTACTATACCGAGGTCCCGAGACCTAAGGATCTCTTTCACTTTGTCGAAGAAACGCCGACACATCCAGACTAAAAGTAAAGTAAAGAAGTTTTAATATATGTAAAAATGAAAGTTGAGGAAGGAAAAGGTCGTTCAAACATAGTAAAATAATTATAATTTCCTTCTAATGTTACAATCTTTAATTCTACCTTTTTTACCCTTTGACAAATCGTGAAACAGATGACCCGTACTCCCATCGTAAAATTCTTATTAGACTTTAGACTAACATAACACGTACAAACACATACAGATATATATGTACGATATAAAATAAATAGATAGTATAGGTAGATAGTAGATAAATATAGTAACAGTAGATTAGACCCAACCCTTCTAGGGGACGTCTTCCTTTACCGTTGGGTGAGGTCATAAGAACGGACCACTTCGGTACCTGTCTCCTCAGACCGTCCGATGTCAGGTATCCCGACGTTTCTCAGCCTGTACTGGTTCTCTGAGTCGTGTGTGCGTCAGATAGAGTTACCACACGATTTCGGTCGAGTATGACCATGTCCTCTTGACTGTTTATATAAAAGTCCTTAAGATGTTCGACAAATCCCAATACAATCACCGAACTTTTACCGGTACTGTTTTGTCAAATCTAGTACTTTTGACCGAAAACTGTGTTTAGTCCCTAAAAAAAAAAAAGGGAGAGGACCTTTCAGTCGACAATTTATTAAATGGTCATATGGTAATATCCAAACCATACCTTTCCCTGAAGAATGTATCAAGTCAGATATATCGTTTTCGTTGTTAATCAAAAATTTTTATAGTTTCAATTTTTTTCTTTCAAAAAAACGTTAAATTAAGTTGGTTATTTTCAAGTATGAACATTCATAGTGAAAAGAATAATTTACAAAATTTTATTATTTCAAAATATATAAAGGATTAGTAATTAATACAAATGCTGTAGACATGTCTCAATTAAACCCTATTGACGACTGTAATAAAATCGGTTTCGAAGATGTAAGTACTATAGCTCTATAATGTATTGATATACGACTCCAATTTATAATTTCTTTCACTTTTCTTATACGTTTCACCCACTTAGTTTGAAAAGAACACCACATCGAAAACACACAAATAAAGAACATTTGACAGTGAACCACAACTCCATAAAAAAGAAGTTACGTACGTACGCACGCACACACACACGCACGCACGTACACACAAATATGTGGATGCACGTGTCTACGTATCTGTGTATGTGTGTATTTGGAGTTTTCTAATGTTATAATCCCTTTGTCCTATAGACCGAGTAAATTGTCAGATGAATTTTTGGTACTCACTGAATACAACTTTTGAAATATCTCGAATATTCATCGAGAAACTAGACCGGTTTATGGAGAAGGGGAGAAAAGATTATGCAATTTTTGCAGTAGAAAAGATAAAAAGGGGAAACCCAATTGTTATATAAATCAACTTTAGACGTGTGAGGACCAAGTCGCTTACGAAATAAATCCTCAGTCTCTTGTTCGCACTTAATTTTTTTTAAAAATAGATAGTCTAAATAAAGATTCTTACACGCTCGAACCTCGTCTCGACGATTCGTCCGACACGTGACCTCCACACGTGGTACGACTGAGGCTTATACTCTCTACGAAACAACTCGTTTGTTTCCTGTCCACCTTTCTTACTAAAACCTTGGACCTCTGTCTACTTCTTTTAAGATTTTACCCTGTAAAGACTTGTTTACTGTCCGGTCGTTCTCCTATGCTTTAGAGACCTCTCTGTCGGAAAGAAAATCGGTGACTACAGGAGTCGTAAGAGGTCCACGGACAGAAACTGGTAGTCCTATAATCTACGTCTACATCTCTCGGTACTCCATCCGACGGAGACTCAGGTGTCTATTAAGGGACCTTTAATCAAAAATTTTTCTTTAGGTACCGTAAATTAATAAAAGGTAACTAAACGACGAAATACTCTTTTCGTCTCGGGTCCTAAGAGATCTACTCATGTCTAAGACTAGAACACTGTCAGTTAGTCCATCTCTCTACCTCAACGACGTCTCATCGTCGTCTAAAATGTCGTCATCAAGTGTGTATGTAAGTGAGTAAACAACCACAACAAAAGGTTCTTTACCTCGTTGGATCCTTGAATACGATGTCTTCTCAGGTTACGTGGTATTACTAATGAAGTTCTTGTTTCTTCGAGTATGTTTTCACACTACAGAAAGACAACCACACTCCAAAGTTTGAACTTTAAGAAATTTTACGTGAAGACCTCTATATAAATTTATAACTATACGGAGTGAGTCTTTCGTCACCGAACAACCATTTTACGTTATGACTTTACTTTATGACGGAAAAGTATTTTTCTTAACACAAACCTTTTAATTTATGGAAATGTTTCTAATTTTTATTTGTATGAGAGTGTCGAACTCCCAAACTTACTTGGTACATGGTTTCTCAACTTAGTTGAGAATGAAACCCAATGTAGGACCCTGGGAAGTACAAGTTTTCGACGGGTCGTTTCTACTAGTCGTAAAGACGTCGTAGGTAGTTGTAATAGTCTTTAGTAAAAAACGTATATGGTGTGTGTACTAAAAAGTACTGTTTAGTCACGATACAGTGTATTTTGACGACAATAAAAATCATATTTTCTCAAAACTCAAAGTCTCAAGTTATAGTTTTAACATAAGATATTTTCGAATTTAATTAGGTAAGTCACGTGAACGAAAAGTTGTTCAGAAAGAACTAAAAGAGGGGATCTATTTTAAAGTCGAGTTAACATGATAAAATGTGAAACCTTTCTTTTTAAAGGTTCATGTCTTGGGCTGTGTTTCTACGACTGACATAAGAGACACTAAACTAAGATAAAAGTCAGATATGACATATATCCTTTTAAAAAGAGTAAACTTACCCCCCTTCACTAGAAAAAGTCCATTTTAAGGAAAGAAACGTAAATGTTTACAACTGATAGGACGACTCACACCTATAGGTAGTCCTTAGTTACCTTTTTCGAATTAAATATAATAAAACTTTCATTTACAAAGTTACTAGTATTTTTAGAAAAAGACATAAGGAATTTATAAAACCATTAAATTATATATTTGTATAAACATGTCAAATAAAAAGTAGAAGTTTTGTGAAACATTAAAACGAATGAGTTGTTTTTACTCATTAATTTTTATAAAAAGTTGTAAAATATTTTATGTAGAAATGCCATGACAAAAACCTAGAACGAACTAGACAATAAAAGATTCACTGATTAGGGACTACCTAATGTATTTCAATACACTGATACAGAAACTAACACAAATAATTAAAGAACAGTGTATAAACTCCGTTTGGACTCCTAATAACTTATTAATAAAGAAGAGAAGGTTTATAAAGTAAAGAGGTAAAAGAAGAAATCACCAGAAAACTTCTTAGGTTAGAATCTCTTTTATAGTTTACATTGTGTTAATCAATAAACTTTAATCCATTATTTATAATTAGAGTCTATTTTAAATCGAATCATTTTACAATCGTTAACACCCTAATGTTTATTTTATTAGCTCTCCATAAGAAAAGTTGACTGGATAATCCATTATAACTTACAGTTCTTTACTGTCAATAACCTGAAGGGACCACCAGGTCACCAACTCTTAGGCGGACGGTCACGTCCCCTCAACTCCAGCCAGGGACCAGACCCTCCTAAGGTGTACGGAGTCACGATGATTCGGGGACATGGTGTTGATGACTCGAACTGAGTGTGTCGAGTACTTCGGACGTACGGATCTCGGACACACACGAGACGTTGTTCCCTTCAGTGGTCTTGCTCTTCGGACACGTAACGTTGTTTCTGGGTCACGTCGGTTTTATTTATTTATTTTAACTTTTTTTTTGGGGTGTTTGTTGGGGGGGTCATCTAATCTGCTATGTCTTCTTGTCTAATTTTTTTTTTTGATTATATACATCGTTTGATTGAATTTCCCAAGACCTTTTTATAAAACCCTCTGTACGTTTGACATCAATAGGTCGAGACAGAGATGAAACGGTAGTAGAAAGAAAAAGTTCGTGCACAGTCTCTTTAAAGGTAACTTATTAGTTACCAGTATTTAACTCCAGCAATCTCTACTACCAGTTAGACCATCCATGTGATACCGATCCGCCAACCCCTCTAAAGACTCAACAGACCTAATTGAAATTTTTCTATGTGAAAATAAAAACCGAGACGACACGACCCAGAAGCAACGACGTGTCCGAAAAGAGATCAATGTCACGCGCCCCGGATAAGAAGTAACACCACGAAGACGAAGAGTGACACCACGGAAGAGGACAACACCTCACCCGAGGTCATCAACGACGTGTACCCGAGTCGTCGACATCAAGGACCCATCGTGTCCCAATTATAAACACCGTGTACCTGAAGCAACGAGGTGTCGTACACTCAAGAAGGACCTGGTCCCTAGCTTGGGTACAGAGGACGTAACCGTCCGTCTGAAAAAATGGTGACTCGGTGTTTCCTTCGGGACCTAATTGAAATTTACATGATCGTGTAGGTAGATATATCCGAACTGTATTTTTCTGAGAACTTTTGTGGGACATAGTAAACCTATACTTTTACTTCATTAACTTGTATACTTTTTAAGGTGTGTCCCCACTTCCACCCAGTGAAAAGTACTACGTAACACTATTTTTAATGTTCACGAAATAATAAAGGTTAATATATCTTATTATTAAAAATTTTTTCCTATTTTTTAGACGGACGGTTACGTTTTCTACAATCTCTACTCCCAACCTAGGAATCTAACCCTACTAAAGGACCTCTTCCTTTACCGTTGGACGAGGTTATAAAAACGGACCTTTTAGGGAACCTGTCTCCTCGGACCGTCCGATGTCAGGTACTCCGACGTTTCACAGCCTGTACTGATACGGGTAATACAACAATACAATTTTTTTTCCTATCCTTGACCTTCCTTGGAAACGTTATAAGATTAGATTGTACCCATAATTTTAACAAAAAATTTTTTCCAGGATCTCTTTATAAGAAAATTTAGATATAAGAAAATTTTTTAAACTCTCACCTAATATTGTAAAGTTCGTTTCTGGCACTCAATTAAGAAACCTTTACGCCGTGGAAGTACAGTAAAATTAGTACTTTCTTTCACTTTCACAATCAGCGAGTTAACACGGTCTGAGAGACGCTGGAGTACCTGACGTCGGACGGTCCGAGGAGACAGGTCCCCTAAAAGGTCCGTTCCTATGACCTTACCCAAACGGTAAAAGAAGAGGTCCCCTAGAAGGACTGGGTCCCTAGTTTGAACCCAGAGGACATGTCGTCCGTCTAAAGAAAAGGTTGACTCGATGGTCCCTTCCAGGGAAAATTAGTATTTCAACACCATTTAATATGTTCCCTTAGGATAAAAATTTTTTTAATAATATTTTGTTAACTCTGAAGATTCCCGTATTTACCACTGTTCATACGTTAAAATTTAATCTCTTCAAAATGAGTCCCGAAATACAGAAGGAGGTGAGGTCTTAAATCAACCACCATCTGTAGTGTTCAGGGAACCTGACGTTCCTCTAGGTTGGTCAGGTAAGATTTCCTCTAGTCGGGACCCACAAGAAACCTTCCTTACTACGATTTCGACTATGAGGTCATGAAACCGGTGGAGTGCGCTTCTCAACTGAGTAACCTTTTCTGAGACTACGACCCTCCCTAAACCCCGTCCTCCTCTTCCCCTGTTGTCTCCTACTCTACCGACCTACCGTAGTGGCTGAACTACCTGCACTCAGACTCACTTGAGGCCCTCTACCACTACCTGTCCCTCCGGATCGCACGACGCTAAGTACCCCAGTGTTTCTCAGCCTGTGCTGACTCGCTGACTTGACTTGACTCTGTAGTGTTTTTTCCACTGTCGTCTTGTTTACTTGTACTTCTTTATTATATACACAGAAGGGATCTTATGTTTAAGAGGATGTACATAGTCCGGAAAAAGAGACTCGGTTTATATGCGTAAGACCTAAGTGTTTGGTAATTCAGAAAATTGAACATGGACGTACAGGACTCAACTTTTATTTAGTCTGTTTCGAGAGTGTTTTCGTCCACCACTTAGTACTGAAAAGAGAAAGGACGGGACGGGTCAAGGACTAGAAAAGAAGAAGGGCGAGTTCAAAAAAAAAAAATTAAAAACGAAGAAAAGTTGGAAGGAAACGAAAGTGTCTAATTTTCGAATCAAAATTTTGAATTGAGGACAATTGTTTTAAAAGGTGGGTTGACTAAGATAATTGTGACCAAAAAGTCACGTTCAACCCACTAATCTCACTTTTGATCCTTTTATATACAAGTATCGAAGTCTAACCTGTCCCGGTTAAGATCAGTTGTAAACGTTGTTCAAAAAACAAAAGTCGTGGGTTTGAATATCAAAAGTGAAAGAAAAAGAAAAACATAAATGAATTACTAGAATAAACATAAGGGGGGATTAATTTTTGGGACACCGTTTTCAGATTAATTTGTCAGGGACCGTCTTTATACACGAGTTGACAACATTATACCTTATTCACAACTTACTTTTGTAATTAGTCAAGTCAGCGAGTCAGGACAAGTTGAGAAATGTTGGGGTACCTGACGTCGTATGGTCCGAAGGGACAGGTTGTAGTTTTGTAAATATAATTTTATATTTTCCGATGATCTATCGTCATGATAGGGGGTGAGTGTGAGGGGAGTGTTATACGTATAACCTACTCCCTTGTTTCGATATCCTAATCATTTATTTAGTAATTCCCACCTAGAACTCTGTAGTCACATTCTAGTTCAATTCTGTCCTTGTTAGACTAAAGAGTCCCAAGGAAACACCTGGTAGAGTAAGATAGGAAAACCAATACTACTGACTCGAAGAGGGAATCGTACAATGGTCTAAAGTCCTGTATAAAGGGTTAGATAAATTTGGACACAGGAGATTTCGGAAGAGTGTAGTTCCAATTCATATCATTCACTTCGCTTCAGCGAGTCAGCACAGGCTGAGAAACGCTGGGGTACCTGACATCGGATAGTCCGAGGAGTCAGGTACCCTAAAAGGTCCGTTTTCATGACCTCACCCAACAGTAAAGGAAGAGGTCCCCTAGAAGGACCGGGTCCCTAGCTTGGACCCAGAGGGTATAACCTCCGTCTGCGAATTGGCAGACTCGATGGTCCCTTCGGGATTCATATCATTCGTGGATGATTCTAAAACAATTCAGAATTAGAGAAGATAACCTCTTCCGTTACCGTTGGGTGAGGTCATGAGAACGGACCTTTTAGGGAACCTTCCTCCTCGGACCATCCGACGTCAGGTACCCCAGCGCTTCTCAGCCTGTACTGACTCTCTGAAGTGAAAGTGAAAAGTGAAAGTACGTGACCTCTTCCTTTACCGTTGGGTAAGGTCACAAGAACGGAACTCTTGGGGTCCCTACTCCCTCGGACCACCCGACGGTAGATACCCCAGAGTGTCTCAACCTGTGCTGACTTCGTTGAATCGAATCGTTAGAGAAGATACGTAAGATACTTCTATTTCGATGTCTCTGACACGGAAAACTTTAGCTTAAGATCAAGGTCCCCCTTAGAAAGTGACGAGGGACGTGTTTCAGAGTTTGACTCTCAAAACTAGTTGAGGGTGTGACAACCCCAAACCTTCTTCGTACTTCTTTCCGATCAGGACTCCAAATACGAGGTGATCAGATTTTAATCAGATTTTTCTACACACCCCTACTCCCATCGAAAAGACTCGAACGACGTCTGGTTTACGAAGTCCCTCCAAGTCCGTTCTCCTCCCGTTCATTAGAAAGGTCATATTGTCTCGACGACTTTCCAACTTGGGTTGCTCCCTGATAGTGAGGTTATGGTTTATAAAAATATATAAAGTCCCTCAAGTACTAAAAGAACTCGTTTTGGTTAAGGACCTCGAGGTCTCGCTTCTCGAACGGGGTATCTCACGTCGTCTCCTGATATGACCTATTTCCGTAACGAAGTTGGGTCAGGGAATGATCTACTCTTGAGAATCCCCCCAATTGAAGACAAACGAAGTCACAGGAGTTCATATTTTATGTCAATTTTCTGAATCAACCTTTCTAACATTTCTTTTGTCTCACTTATCTTCGTTCCCTCTGGTATCTCACTCCCCCAATTATCGCGACTGTGTTTTCACTTTACCGGGTCTACTAAGAGATGAGACTTTGACTGTTTGGTACACTGAAACCCTTTGTATAAATTGAAAAGATACGGAGTCGAAGAAACGAATGTTTTACTCCAGGTATTATCATAGAAAGAGTATCCCAACTACAATTATAGATTTCACCTTTTCGACTTTTACCAAGGACCATGTGTCATTTGTGAGTTATTTACGATCAAAAGGAGGACAGATGACACCTTTATGGTAAGACTAATGACCGTAAGGGTGACTACACTGACTCAATTGATTTGGATGTCCAGTCCTGACAGGTTTCCAACGATTTGGAAACCCGAAATTTTCTTCTGGATTCTTCTGTAGTCTTACATAGTCGTTTAGTATAGGACCTACCTTCTTACAAACGAAAATGTGTCACAATCAGTCAATCAGTACAGGTCGAGAAACACTGGGGTGCCTGATATCGGGTGGTCCGAGAAGACAGGTACCTCAAAAGGTCCGTTCTTATAACCTCACCCAACGGTACAGGAAGAGGTCGAAAAACGTCTGACTACTGGTTTTTTGTCCCGACTTTTAATAAACGATCAAAATTCCTCTCCATTCGTCGATCTCTCTGATGAGTTTATAGTCGAGACCGAAGGGAGAAGAGAACCGTCGTCACAGGATTTTGACATACCTGTTCACGACACGAATGGTATGACTTTCTTTAGTTGTCATTTTACAGGATAATGTCCACGAATGCTTGTTTCTTTGGTAAAAGATGCAAGGTTCGTGTGGGAACTGTGGCGATTCGGTCCGGAACCCATGGTGTCACACCGTTTCGGTCCATAATGTCTGTCTCGCACCTATGGGACGTTTCGTCCTCCTTCTCGACGTCCAGACTCTACCGTCTCTTAAGACAGGAGCTCTGAAACGACCTCTTTTCGATACCTAAGATAAATGATTTGATTTACGAGGACTGCATGTAGAAATTGTGTCGACAAAAGTAGAAGAGACTCTTATTGGAGGGCTTTTCTCCTTCTATCAATACCATTCAGTCTTACATATCCTCGTCAACCATTAAACTACCCTCTCTTTAAACGATAAATTTGATAAACTAATTTTCTGTTAAGACAACGAGTCTATAGTCTTTTTACTTATACATCGGTGCTAGATAAAAATTGTATCACTATTAAAACGAAAACTTGTTTTGTTATTTTATATCCCACTATTTACGATCTTATTTACGGTTAAACTATAAAGTAATCTTTTTGTAATTTAAGTTGAAAAGATACTCTAAAATAAGAGATAATTTGAATAGGATTTTCGACAGTAAAGTAAAGACGAATTAAACTTTTTCTATGTTTCTAATTTTCTAAAACGTATAGAATTAAATTCGCTTTGTAGATGACTATTACCTTTATTTGTAGACAACTATACAATTATATGTCTAACTGATCTGTTTTTTATCCAATCAAAATGTCCTCTAAACTTCGTCCTCACACATTTTGATATTCTAAAGACACAGTAGTTGATTAACTTGTTTATGGAGTAAAGAGTGAGTCCGTACGTTGATAACGTATTTTACGCCATAAAAATATATAATTTCTTCGTAAATTAAAATTTCTATGTATTTCTATACACTAATCCTATCCCGAAATAGAATTGGTATTAAGACAACGAAGATACAAGAATTTGACTGTATCTTTACATAAGAAAAGAAAAAAGATATTTTCCCTCAAAAGTAAGGAGAGACGAATATTTTTATTACATGTGAATTAAATCTTAAAGGTCACAATATCTGTTTACTTTCACAGGACATTAGGGTCAGAGATCTCTCTAGAGGGTATTAAAAACCTATACAGATAAAGAAAGAGCATGTTTTCACCAAAGTTCAACACATGTCGTAAACTCTATATATAAAAAAGAAGAATTAAAGTAGAACCAATAGTAAAGTCACAAAAATCACCGATGTGTTATGATATAAGGTTTCGTACCTATTTAGTATTAAACAAAGTGGTTATACGACAACTGTTAACTTCATCCTTTCAGATTCCTTGAGACTAAGAATGGAAGGTGTCGTGATTATACTCGTTGTAATTATTGTTATTAGGTCGTTTTCGTGAGTCGTCCTATTGGGTATCACCGTGAGACGGACCATCGGGTAGAAACCTATAAACCTATCGTTCGACTTTTGCTAACTTGTTCTAACAATTGTAACTATTTGTGGAGAATCTTGAAGGTCATGTGACTCAAAAACATCCGATATTAAAAGATGGTTTCTCACATGAGTTAGAGTAATGATGTATGTCTCTTTTATTACTCAAGTGTAAAATTTTCCGGGAAGTAGATAAGTTTTAGAGATTAGTACAGTATAAGTAATAATGGTTTTGTTAAAACATTGTAATAGGAGGTCTTTAAGTATGTATTACTCATTTGATGGATACTTAGTTTTAAGAGTTCCCATCTCCACTTAAAGTGAGTCCCTCTTATTCGTCATAACATACAAAATTTCCAAATAAGTATCGGAAGTCACGTAATAGTATTATCGTATTCAAATCTACCCTTCCAACAGTGTCCAACACCTGTATATTTGGACTTCCCCAGAAGATTGAAATTAAGATTAAGATCACGCGAAATAAAGAAAACGATTGTTTAACTCTATATTAAAAGTATGTCATTCTACGTGTTTAGAGTTTCCATGTCTACTTGTTTAAACACGTACGTAAAGGAGTTACGTAAAAAATAATATGGTGTGACAGATAAGGTTAACTGTAAGAGAATCGTAGATATTTAATCCAGAAGTCAAGTCAAGTCAGCGAGTCAGCACAGACTGAGAAACACTGGGGTACTTGGCGTCGTGCGGTCCGGAGGGACAGATAGTGGTTGAGGGCCTCAGGTGGGTTCGGGTACAGGTGACCCAGTCACTACGGTAGGTTGGTAGAATAGGAGACAGCAGGGGAAGAGGAGGACGGGAGTTAGAAAGGGTCGTAGTCTCCGAAAAGGTTACTTAGTCGAGAAGCATAGTCCACCGGTTTCATAACCTCAAAGTCGAAGTTGTAGTCAGGAAGGTTACTTGTGGGTCCTGACTAGAGGAAATCCTACCTGACCAACCTAGAGGAACGTCAGGTTCCCTGAGAGTTCTCAGAAGAGGTTGTGGTGTCAAGTTTTCGTAGTTAAAAAGTCGTGAGTCGAAAGAAATATCAGGTTGAGTGTGTAGATATGTACTGGTGACCTTTTTGGTATCGGAACTGATCTATCTGGAAACAACTGTTTCATTGCAGAGACGAAAAATTATACGACAGATTCAACTAGTATTGAAAGGAGGGTTCCTCATTCGCAGAAAATTAAAGTACCGACGTCAGTGGTAGACATCACTAAAACCTCGGGGGGTTTTATTTCAGTCGGTGACAAAGGTTACAAAAGGGTAGATAAACGGTACTTCACTACCCTGGCCTACGGTACTAGAAGCAAAAGACTTACAACTCGAAATTCGGTTGAAAAAGTGAGAGGAGAAAGTGAAAGTAGTTCTCCGAGAAATTAAGAAGAAGTGAAAGACGGTATTCCCACCACAGTAGGCGTATAGAATTGACTTCATTTGAACTTCCTCTGTCGAAAATCACAAGGTCGATGATTCGAGAGAGTCACACCGTGGATTGGGAGTCATTTCGAACAGACGAGACACAGGATAGGGAATACAAAGACTCTCCCCCCTTTTTTTTCTTTTTTTGATTAAATCTCATCGACAATTACTGGTTATTGTGGAGTTCAAGACATAGAAGGAAATTACCCCTTATAGAGGTAAGGAATTGGATCTCCCCTTCTAATCTCTATTTTTTCTTTTGATTGATGGTCCCTTCTATAAACGTATCTCACCTATGACTAGGTCTAGGGAGTGAACTGAGGCTCAACCAGTGACGAGTACGTAGATCTTCTGCCTCGACCGTTCTTATATCTGTATCCACCCTAGTCTGGAAACTTCTGTCTGAAATTCGTGTAGATTTTATTAAGGGACTCGAATCTTCATGTCGTTACCTTCAGACCTCCGTTAGTCACTGAAGAGGTTCTAGTGTGTTGATACTTTACTATTAAAAATCATTAAAATTGTCAAATTCACATTAAAAAGAAATCTTATTTTATATCTTTTTTACCGAGACACCCTTTTAAATTCATTTTAAATCCCTTTTATTTCGATTAATATTATAAATTTATTTTACATAAAACATTAGTTTATATGAGAAAAGGTTTAGGAAAGGTTATATTATATATGAAAAAAAAAAAACCACGAATGCCCATTTTAAAATCAAAGAGATGTACACCTTGTTGAATATAGTTCGCTTCACGACAAATATTTCATTCATTTGTAATACAGGTCTATATACTACGTATATAAGAAATTTCCATTTATGAATAGTCTTCAGTGACTGTAACATTAATAAAATTTATCTATGATTAAACTACCTCTTCCTTTACCGTTGGGTGACGTCATAAGAACGGACCTCTTAAGGTACCTGTCTCCTCGGACGACCCGATGTAAGGTACCACAGTCTTTCTCAGTTTGTACTGACTCACTGATTGTGTGTGATTAAACTTTATTTTTTACTTTTGAAGAGTTACAAACCATCAAAGTTCATATTAAAATACTGAGTACTACAGGTATACTTTATAAATTTGAGAGTACTATTTATCCCTTTAATAGGAGTTGACGGGTGTGTAAATTGTCCACAAAACTGGAATAAAATGTTATCCTGTTTTCTCTTTTTTTGTTTGGTAAAATAAAAATTCTTCTTGAGGTCATACTTAAACACAGTCCCTTATAATGAAGTAAAAAACAAAGTATAAAGGGTTACCGATTTACTTCTTTTAAAATTTTATTTAAATGTTCATAAGGATAAGTCACATTTCAGTGAAAGACCTTTCTTTAATAAAAAGTTCAGACGAGAAGTCTACAGTTGACGTAAAACATTACAATCAAAAATTCCTACTTTTAATGTTTACATAGTATACAATAGTTACATTTTTATTTTTGTAGTTAAGGGACACTACCAATATTCATTATTTCAGTTTGTACCGTACGATTAACATTTATAGTACCAAAAAGGGTCAAAGAGTGTTTTTTCCTCTGACTTTAGTGTGAACTTCGATTAGTTCACATTAAACTTCGTCTTTCACAGACAGTGAATGACTCTCGTCACGATCAGTGACGAAATCCCTGATATTCGTTTATATTTTACAATACAGTGTTTACCTCACTTTACATAATACAAAACTTTTTGAACTTCAGCGTGAATGGAGAGAAAAAACTAACGGTCGTGAATTTTGATCACTACGTAAAAGTGAGACTTCAAGACGGGAATGTCATTCTAAATTCGACCTTTTTACACGGACTTTTCGTTTGTTAAATAAAAGTTATATTCCTCGATCAGTGTTACTCTCGATTGGTACAAAATCTCGTCAAAAAGTTTGATTTTAAAAAGACTCTAACTTTGTAAATTGTAGGTCTACCGTAAACACCATCCTTGACTACTGACACATAGGTGGAAAGGAGAGACGTGAGTCTAGAGTGAATCTAGGAATAATATCTTACTTCTTAAAAAGACTTATTGTGTCAAAGATAATTTTAAAAAGGAAACGTTTTACTTGAGGTTTGGGACGGGAGAAAAGTACATCAATCCATACCATATCGATGAGAGACCATTACTCCAAATGCATCTTCACACAAATCCTAATTTAACTTTAATGGTATAAGTTGTTAACTACTAAATAATTTCTATCGTTGAATTATACTAGTTAGATTTTTATCTTTAAAGAATATTAATTGTTTTATGAAGATTGTCTCTTTGTTTATTATATTTTATGTTACCTAATTCAAAATTTCATCGGTTAACAGTCTACCTAAACTGAAATAATCCACAGTTTTACAGGAGGTTTTATCTATCTATCGTATTACGTTATTTAAATATTATATGTAATTGAGATTAGAAACAATTACGACAGTTCCTAACAGAGAGATACTGAGACAAAGAAAAATTTTTTTTTAATAAATAAAATTAACCTCCGGTTAATGAAATGTTATAACATCACCAAAAACGGTATGTAACTGTACTCAGTCGGTATCCATATGTACACGGGGGGTAGGACTTGGGGGGGAGGGGGTAGGGAGGGATAGGGTAGAGAGTCTCGACAGGGTCACGTGGTCGAAACTCGCGGGACAAAGTACGTAGTTTGAATCTGACCACTAGATAAAGTGTATACCATTATATGTACAAAGTTACGATAAGAGAGTTTAGTGGGGTGGGAGCGGAAGGGGCTAAGAAACAAAGAATTGACTCAAGATTCCATAATTGCTTTCACGTTTCCTTTCTTATTCTCTTTGAATTTTTTTTCGTATATATATACTTTCCCCTGGAACCTTTATTGAATCAATGATTGTCTGTTCCTTCACTCACTCACTTTCAGCGAGTTGACACAGACTGAATAAACACTGGGGTACCTGATATTGCAGGTACCTTAAGAGGTCCGGTCTTATGACCTCACCCATCGGAAAGGGAAGAGGTCCCTTAGAAGGGTTGGGTCCCTAACTTGGGTCCAGAGGACGTAACGTCCGTCTATGAAATGGTCACCTCGGTGTTCCCTTCGGGTTGTCTGTTCCTTTTACTGTAGGTTTCTCAACTAAATCATCTCGATTCCGAACCTAGTGTAAACAAATCCGAAGGTCAAAATGTAAGAAAGAGTTCTTCGTGAGAAGAAACAAAATAATTCACTACTTATAAACAAATATAATAAGTTAATAACGTCTCTTGATACGTTAGTGAATGAAAATATTTTCAACCAAAGGTATTCTATTCACTTTGTAAGTGAACCGAGTACAGTCTGCCTTAGTCTAATGTACACTACCACCGTTTGAATGTACGTGACGTCAGGACAAATTTACGGGTCTCCATATTCAATCGTGAGTACGGTAAGCTACTTTCTGTCATATACTTTTTATAAGATGTAGTATCAATAAAAATCCAACTATAACTTAAATAAGTGAACCTTTCGTACTCCATTTTACTCGTGAACAGAACGATTAAACTTAAATGGTCTTACCACGGAACAAACTATAGAAGTCTAAACCTATAGTAGTAAAAGAAGGGTCACAACTATGGTTTTCCTAGGGCTTCCAATGACCCATACGTCAACTGTAAGATACTTTATTTTTGTACAGAAAGTAGTCCACTCTATAGTCTCCCTTTTTACTGAACTTTTTATTACATTTCCTAGACACTTACTATCTGTGACGGTTTGTACTTACTAGGGAGAACCATTCACACGTCATGTCTTCTTCGCATTGAGACTCCGTGTGTACTGAATGGAGCCTTCTACTGGTAGGTGAACCCATGTCATGTCCTTTTGGTAAGCTACAGTGTAACCCTTTACTTTAACTGTCAAATTCAAGACCGTAACCTTTTACGGGTGAAAAAGATTAGATGTCCCTTTTTCTCTTTTTCTTTGCATTGGAAA
This sequence comes from Capra ibex, assembly GCA_006410555.1. Taxonomy (NCBI): domain Eukaryota; kingdom Metazoa; phylum Chordata; class Mammalia; order Artiodactyla; family Bovidae; genus Capra; species Capra ibex. Next base: position 22,640,718 of record SJYO01037955.1, read on the forward strand.
AGAAGAAAGTTGTCGTTCAAAAGAGAATGTATTTTAAAACGAAGAATTAACTAATTAATTCAACACATTATAAAACTTAGGGTTTTACTTACATCTCCTAAAATACCGTGACGTGTCTCTTAACCGAAAGGGAGGGAAGAAGGAAGAAAGGAAAGAAGGAACAAACACCTTAAGAGATTAGATCCTTTTCATTTACCCGGACCTTTTTTGACCATCGGATGTAAAGTTTTTAAATAAGGTCATCATCTCACTGACCGTCAATATGATTGAAAGACTCCGTAAAGTCGTTTCCGTGTTTATTTTTATTACTTTATAAGAACTATCATATGTAAATAAAGGTGAAACACTCTCTTAAGGGAAAAAGTAGTAACTGTTAAGGGTTTCTGTGACTCTGGTAGAAGATTGTTACGACACAATAAAGTAAGAAAACTTATGTCTGAATTTGGATAGTAAACTTAACATACGAAGAATGAACTCATTGTTATTGAACTCAGACATAGACATTCATCCGTACTAGACTTTACTGTCGGACCGAGTTGAGGTATTAATCAATGATATTACCAATCCTTTTCGAACAATACTTCCCAAGTTTTTATTTTTATTTCCAACATTATATTTTGTAATACATACCTCTGTAATCATCCTTGTGGCATTCAATACCATATTGTGTATACTTTACATCGTTCCTCGTGTTACTCAATGGTTAAATAAACAACTCATTTCCTTTAATAATAGTTCTGTTAAAAACTTTATCAGTACAATAAAAAAATTTTCACAAAAAGATTAATATGATTTTTTACGCTTATTTCAGATACACCAATATCCATCTCAGATGAACCAAGGAATAAAAAAGGATCCTTCAGTAAGATTGATTAAACACAGAAGACTCCTTTAATCTCGAGACCCAGAAAATTCAACGAACTTTCATATTAATAGTAGTTAAATTTACTTTAATAAAATGCCGAAGGGACCACTGAGTGACCATTTCTTAAACGGACGGTTGCGTCCTCTATGTCCAAACTAGGGACCAGACCCTTTTAGGGTGTACGTCACCTCGTTAATTCGGACACACGGTGTTGATGTCTCGGGCACGAGGTCTCGGGCTCTTAGCGTTGATGACTCGGGTGCACGAGGTGTCGTTCTCTCTTGGGTCCCGTTACTCTTCGGGGACGTGACGTTGACCGCTCATCGGGGGTGGGAGGTGTTGATCTCCTTTCGGCGACGTCGGTGTTTCTGGGTCGGGTCTGTTTTAATTCTAGGGTGCCTGACATCGGGTGAGCCGAGGAGGCAGGTACCCTAAGAGGTCCGTTCTTATGACCTCACCCAACGGTAAGGGAAGATGTCCCCTAGAAGGGATGGGTACCTAACTTGGATCCAGAGGACGTAACGTCTGTCTAAGAAATGGTAGACTTGGTGGTCCCTCCGGGATTTATTTTTTAATTTATTTTGATAAAATGTAATATTTAAATAAAATTAAATTTATTTAATATATTTAAATTTCTTTAATATTCCCTTTTATACGACCTTATATCTCTAATTGACAACTTGGTTGTATAAACATACGCAAACAATTATGAAATTGAAGATTTGAATGTTTATGGAGAAAGTGTTGTAATTAAATCTCCATTAAAGAATGGTTCATCTTCTATAGTTAAAGTAAAGGTTCCAGAAGTCATCTTAATTATTGAAGTCCCTGTCAGAGTAACCGGCGTTAACTTTATACCATAAGTGAACGTCTCGAATTTTCTTAATTAACCTTCTGTTTTTCATATTGTTTTGTTTCACATTGAAAGTGAACTGGAGTGAAAAATAAAGTTATATGATCCTTGGCTTGGGGTGTTATTCATGAAGTTCTCTAAAGTTTAGTTCGCGTTTAATAAAATGGGACTTTAGATTTCAATTTAGAAATTCCTCCCACTCTTTCTAATGTTAAATTAAGTTATCAATGGTTACGAATTTTATGATTTTATATATATTAAAAATTTATTTCAAACTAACTGTGTACTTTACAAAAGTACTTAAATAATTATAGTAGATGTAAATCACTTATTATTTCGATTTTGGACCATAAAAATTATCACGACTTAAAATTTATCTAAAATTGTTAAACAATGGAAAAGTGTTAAATTTCAGTACATAAATGATAATTTGAATTTTAGAAAAAGTATTTTAGAAAAAGTATTTTGAGGTACAAGAAACCTACTTGAACCATCTACCTTTACATTGTATTTGTATAAATTTTCGTTATAAAGTCAAATCTCTTCTATTTTTTATGTACAAACGGTTTTAAACTAAAATTTATTCACTTTTTAAGAACCCTATTCAGTCACATGGTTCTTTTTGCTTTCATTTTTTTATCTTTTGTCACTTATCTTAATTTCCAATTCCATTTTTACGTTTTAGATGTACATATAGGATGTTAGGAGAGTAAAGACACCAGAAAATAATCATTTTGTTTTCACGGTATCTTCTATTTAATTATTGTACTGTTCTCAGTCTCATTTACTGTGTCTTAAAACATGAAAAACATGTACCGAATATAAATAAATCGTTTTCGGACCTCAGGACGAGTACGTTCAAATGATTGTGTCAACCACAAACCTATCGAATCTTTAAGAATGCTTTTTCCTACCAAATGCTTATTACCTCCTTTATTATTTAAAACAACGACAAATCAGAAATTCAAACCAGTGGACTACACTTCTCGACTGAGTAACCTTTTCTGGTACTACCACCCTTTCTAACTTCCGTTCTCATCTTCCCCTGCTGTCTCTTACTCTACCACCCTACCGTAGTGGCTGAGTCACCTGTACTCAGACTCATTTGGGACCCTCTACCACTTCCTGTCCTTTCGGACGGCACGATGTCAGGTTCCACAACGTTTCTCGACCTATGCTGACTCGTTGACTTGTTGTTGTTGTACAACGATTCAACACAGACTGAGAAAACGTTGGGGTACCTGTTATCGGGTGGTTCGAGAAGACAGGTACCCTAAAGGGTCCGTTCTCATGACCTCACCCAACGGTAAAGGAGGAGGTCCCTTAAAAACACTGGGTCCCTAAATTTGACTTAGAGGACGTAGTGTCTACCTAAGAAACAGTGACTCGGTGGTCCCTTCGGGGACTTCCTTTATTTATGGAGAACAGTCATTTGTTACTAAATTAGAGCTTACAGGTCCTACCCGTCTGATTAGTCTAGGGTGTGTTACTCTTATTCTCGGTTCTTTATACAACCTAGAGATGTCTGTGACGGGAAGTACTTCCTAAAGACCCAGAAGTCGAACGTAAATGAATTCTGACTTGACGATTACGTTAAACCATAATCATCGTGGAGTGTAAAGTCTAATAAATCCTACGACCAAGAGTCAAAAATCTCACGTGCTCTTAATGGGTCTCCCAAATTGTGTCTAAAGACCCGAGGGAGGGGTCTTAAAGAATAAGTCGTGTAGACCCCACTTCAGTCTCTTAGACGGAGAGATTCTTCGAGGGTCAACTAAGACTATGGGTACAAGTCCCTGGTGTTCGACTCTAAGTGACCCAATGTCCTTCCGTAGTTGAACTTCACACCCCAAGAGGATGGACCTTTTGACATCAGGTTGAAGTATGAAATGTCCCTATCTTTACAAGTGAAGTAATAGTTTTTCCCAAAGTCCGCCGAGAAGTGACAGTGATCTTTTGTCGTCAGTCTGTTTAGTAACTTGACAACCGATAGTCAGTCTGTTTAGTAATTTGACAACCGATAAATCTCTGAAAAGATTCGTAAACTTACTCTTCAAATAAAACCATTGATTTATTTCTGTGTGTATGTTTTATCTTAATAACTGATTTTTTTTTAAAGTCGCACCTCTCCCTCTAGCCTCTACCTATAACAATTTTCTGGGATTTCACTAAGAGTTCACGTCACTCCCAACTTTTACTGTGACTAAATGATGTTCCAAAACGTTTAAAGACACACTTATTATTCACAAGAACCCAGTTACCAATTTATGTGTCTAATGACCCAAAAAGAGGATCTTATTATACCTAAATCATCCGGGTTTCATCCTAAGTACTTTAACACAAAAAAAATTATTTAGTGTGTCCACTAAGAATAAATAGTGGCTACTCCAGGAACACTTTTCTACACGAGTCCTCATGTCTCGATTCTTATTTAGATTTTGGAAACAGAAGAGTGAATTGTCAGAAAGATACGGAACATGAACCCGAAGGGATCACCGAGTCTGTCATTTCTTAGGAGAACGTTACTCCCTCTGGACCCAAGTTAGGGACCGAACCCTTCTAGGGGACCTCTTCTCGTACCGTTGGGTGAGGTCATAAGATCGGACCTCTTAGGGGAACCTGTCTCCTCGGACCGTCCGATGTCAGGTACCTCAGTGTTTCTCAGTCTGTACTGACTCACTGATTCGTGTCGTATCCGGAACATGAACCACGAATAACAACTCGTGGATGAAAGGAGGGACTAAAATCAATAGTAAAATTAATATGTAATAAATTTACGCACGGATCTATAAATATGTAAATATACATATATATGTATAGAGTATGAGAGGACATAATTCATTTTTTCGTACCTGTTCACGATATTGTCCATGGTTGTGACCGAGACCCCGGTCCCCCGGTCTCCCGGACTCAAACGAGAACCTGTACCTGGATGAAACCCTGTCAACAAATCAGAGAAACACGGAGTCCGGAGTCAAAGAAGTAGATATTTTACCCTTAAAATACTAATTTAAGAATTATTTATTATTCACTCGTTGTTCACATTTTACGAATTTTAACACGGTTCCTGTATCCCTTATGAGTCATTCATAATTAAAAATAATAATAATAGTGTATATGGGGAGATGGTTCATTGGTTCGTGGATCGTAAAACAGAGTGTTTTACCCGTCGCCCATGGGAAATTACTGAGACGAATAAGGGTTCATATAATCGTCGTGCTATACTCACTACCCCATCACTTCCGTCGAGAGACAGAACCCAATATCTATGTACACACTAACCCGAGAACGACTTTACCGGGGACGGAGATTGGGTAAGGTGTGACGTCGGGTCAATTGGAAACTTTCTTTGTCGAGACATGTATACTGAAGTGGGGAATTTTTGTAAAGTACCGGACAAGTTGATTCTACGGAATAAAGCTTTAAGTCATGAGTGGTAGGTACCACTCTACATGTAAGGGACAAATAGAAGGTAATACGGAAATACATAAGAGGATGTAAACGTGATTTTGACTAGTGGGTCGTAAGGGGGTTTATCTGGATCACCACATGGAAACACAAAAACGAGTGCGACATGTAAAAAGTGAACTTTGTAAAATAGATTGATGGGTGGTCGGAGAGACTTAACGATGGGTAAGAAATTCCAGGAAGAATTAATATTGGAAGAATTATTTAGAAAGAACCCAAAAGTAACGGTTCATCTATATTAAAGTGGGAGGTAATTCAGAGGTATGTACCGAAGATAAAGAAATTATTTAAAAGGAACAAGATAGGACATACTATTATTGAATTTATGACCAGAGTCAGGGGATGACATTATAAGAGAAGGACTCCTCGAAGTACGGGAATAAATGTACTGTCAGTCATAGAACAGGTACACGACACACACGACACGAGTCAGCAAGTCAGGACAGGTTGAGAAAGGAAAGACCGAAAAACACTGGGGTACCTGACACCGGGTGGTCCGAGGAGACAGGTACCCTGAGAGGTCCGTTCTTATGACCTCACCCAACAGTACGGGAGGAGGTCCCTTAGAAGGGTTGGTTCCCTAGCTTGGGTCCAGAGGTTGTAACGTCCGTCTAAGAAATGGTAGACTCGGTGGTCCCTTCGGGTTCTTATGACCTTATTTATCAGATAGGGAGAAAGTCCCCTAGAAGGACTGGGTCCTTAGCTTGGCCCCAGACGACGTAAAGTCCCGCCTAAGAAATGGTCGACTCGATGGTCCCTTCCGGATAAAACAAGTATCATCTCGAGTTTATTCATAAACGATTTAACTTGACTTAACTCATACGTCTTAATTGGTAGATAATTAAGTAAAAGAGTAAGTGAGTGAAATGTAAATAAATCATTAATAAGTCAATAATCTAAAAAAATTTTGACCCTTATTTTGTTGTTTACTATTTTCAAATGGAGTTCAACGAATACCAGGTCACACATCAATGAGAATCTTTTTTCCATTCATGATAAAGTTAAAGGAATAATCTGAAAACGATAAAAAGCAAACTCATGACAGATATGGTAGAAAGTCTTCGAAACTGACTAAACTTATTTTAAATAACTTGATGTTTTCCCACAGTATTTTAAAATTCAGAGAAATTACTAAGTCAACTGAAACTACCCGTCAGACATTTTTAAAAATTTAATCGTTTCGGATATTTAAAAATTACCTAAATTTACGTTAAACCGTCTATATTCACTATACACTAATGTTGTACAAAATACCGAGTATCTTGGTCACAAGTTGAGTTAATCCAAATATTAAAGATAATTTACTTTTAAAGAGATAAAACGATTATTAAGTATTCCTACTAAAACACTTCGTTTCCCCAAGTGACGGAAGATGAAGCTGACTAGTGTATTTTCGACATTCTTCAAGGTCAGGCAGATATCTTGTAACATTTGTATACTTTCTTTAATGAACGTCCGTAGGTGTGTGTGAGTACATGTGTGTCCTTGGTTGGAACAACGTGAATTTACTTACTAGTGTAAAAGGTACTCTATTCTACACAATTTGACTTTATTATAAAACTTACAATGGATATTTTATTTTTATAGAAATCATTGTCTATTCTTTCATTTCATCTTAAAAACGTAATTAATTTCATAATTTAATATATTTATAAAAAGAAAAAATTTATTTTAGTAAGTTCAAATAATTAATTATTACGTTTAAAGTACTCGTTTCCTCTTCTATTTACACTTTTGTAGAATTGTCTGGTCTTTTACAATGTATGTCTAGGTTGTGATAGTGTAATAATATAGGGTGGATAACAATAAAAAAACATAATGGTGACAGATGGTCTAGTGTTAGTATTTGTAACATTAATACTTTACCAGTAATAATTTCAGAGAAATTTTGTCTTTGAAGTTCATGGTCGTTGGTAGATTTGTGTAGATAATCTTTGTAAATATATAAACCGAAACTCGTGTAATAAAAAACATAGGTTAACGGTGTACATAAAAGATATTAGACGAATGGTAAAGAGGAAAAGAATCCTTTCCTATCGGTTGAAATGTACACTATAATACTAACCTAAGTGTTGACAGAAAAACCTATCGGATCCTTCTCTTTCATTTGTCTTAATCTAGTCTATACGTCCACTTTATGAACTTGAACTGACTTTATGAACTTATCTAACTTTATGAACTCGAGTCTAAAAGGGTCGACACGGAATCGTCGACGGAACGATTCTAAAGTGTCATATCAAAAACCCTTTCAGAGTCTCTAGTTTAACGGTTGTAGGCAACCTAGTAGCCTTTTCGTTCTCTCAAGGTCTTTTTGTAGATAAAGACGAAATAACTCATTCGGTTTCGGAAACTGATAACACCTAGTGTTATTTGACACCTTTTAAGAAGTTCTTTACCCTTATGATCTGGTGGGCTGGACGGAGAACTCTTTGGATATACGTCCAGTCCTTCGTTGTAAATCTTGACCTGTACCTTGTTGTGTGACTAAGGTTTATCCTTTTCCTCATACAGTTCCGATATATAACAGTGGGACGAATAAATTGAATATACGTCTCATGGAGTACTCTTTGCGACCCGACCTTCTTCGTGTTCGACCTTAGTTCTAACGACCTTCTTTATAGTTAGTGGAGTCTATACGTCTACTGTGGTGGGAATACCGTCTTTCACTTCTCCTTGATTTTTCGGAGAACTACTTAAAGACTCTCACTTTTTCAACCGAATTTCGAGTTGTAAGTCTTTTACTTCTAGTACCGTAGACTAGGGTAGTAAAGTACCCTTTATCTACCCCTTTGTCACCTTTGTCACAGTCTGAAATAAAAAAACCCGAGGTTTTAGTGACGTCTACCCCTAACGTCGGTACTTTAATTTTCTGTGAATGAGGAACTTTCCTTTCAATACTGGTTGGATCTGTCGTATAATTTTTCGTCTCTGTAATAAAACGGTTGTTTTCAGGTGGATCAGTTCCGATACCAAAAAGGTCATCAGTACATACCTACACTCTCAACCTGNAGGTTTTAGTGACGTCTACCCCTAACGTCGGTACTTTAATTTTCTGTGAATGAGGAACTTTCCTTTCAATACTGGTTGGATCTGTCGTATAATTTTTCGTCTCTGTAATAAAACGGTTGTTTTCAGGTGGGTCAGTTCCGATACCAAAAAGGTCATCAGTACATACCTACACTCTCAACCTGACACTTCTTTCGACTCGCGACTTCTTAACTACGAAAACTTGACACCACAACCTCTTCTGAGAACTCTCAGGGAACCTGACGTTCCTCTAGGTTGGTTAGGTAGGATTTCCTCTAACCAGAACCCATAAGTAACTTTCCTGATTACGACTTCGACTTTGAGGTCATGAAACCGGTGGTGTACACTTCTCAACTGAGTAACCTTTTCTGGGACTACGACCCTCCTAAACCCCGTCCTCCTCTTCTCCTGCTGTCTCCTACTCAACCGACCTACCGTAGTGGCTGAGTTACCTGCACGCAAACTCACTTGAGGCCCTCAACCACTACCTGTCCCTCCGGACCGTACGACGCTAAGTACCCCAACGTTTCTCAGCCTGTACTGACTCACTGACTTTACTTGACTTGACTTGACTTGACTTGTCGTAAGATTCTAGTGAACAGGGTGTCGAGTTCCTTTACACTCCACGAATGTCGTGGAGTCATTCCTGCCCCCATCCTTCCTTCGTACAGTGTGGTCGGACAAACCGAAAAGGTGACTTTTGGTCCTCCTGATTGTGGTAGACGGAGTTCCACTCGCCCACAAACATCCTTTAGTGGGTGTGACTGTCCTACTGGGGCACCTTCAGGTGTCACTTACCAGCAGTGTCCTCTTCACCCATTCTCGAACTCGAGCCCGGACCCTGGTGGTCCTAAATTTGAGACTCGGGACGTGACAATCGAAATAGGAGTAGTCTTGAGGAGAGAAGAGACCCAGACTAAAAGGTAGATGACCCCAATCAGTTTGAGATGGAGTAGTTTAACTTTGACGGAAACTTACACTCTAAGTGGTCATAAAATGTATGTTGTTTTTCCTTTGTTATTACGATGGGCATTTTATTCGTATAGTTAACATTTTACGTTAATGTCTTCGTAATTTCACAATTTTTTCCCGAATAGAATCTTAGAGACATCATGTCATTATGGAATGAACGTTTCTTTAACTACTCTTAATTTATTTATTTCGAATATCTTGTCACAGACTGTGTATTATGCTGAGTTCTTTTTTGATAATAATAATCCTAACGGTAACATTTAACTTCATAAATCTCTCTCCGGAGCAACTAAAGAGACGGAGAGACGGTTCCGGCACTTCAGTCGACTTCTTCCCTGTTTCTCACTGAAGTCATGTCAGGAGAAAAGAGTCTTTTTAAGTTCCCATGATAAAAGGACCGTAACGAAACGAGAATCTCTAAAAAATTTTTGTAAGAAATGACTTAGATTTGATACGCCGTCATTATATCCTGTAAAAAATTCGGATAGAATCATAGTACAAGGACTCACTACAGGATTATTTAACCTCTTCCTTTACCATTGGGTGAGGTCATGAGCCGACCTCTTAGGGAACCTGTCTCCTCGGACCACCCGATGTCAGGTACCCCCCCAGCGTCTCAGTCTGTATTGACTCACTGATTGTGTGTGTGCATGTGTGTAGTCACTTTTAGACTTACATGTCTTCGACCTGTTAATTTCAAAATTATAATATATATAATTCGTATGAACCAAAATTACACTTAGTATATGTCATGATTAAGTATATTTATATGTGTCTTAAAATTAAGTCCCCTCAATTAAGTCTCTAGCATTAAGTTACGTTTCAAGTTTAAATCTTCATAATTAATTAAGACTATCTCGTAGAATACGTCGACATACAATGACGGTTTTATTATTAAATTTTTTTGGGAAGACAGTGCTGTTACTCTGTATCAGTAAATTATGTTAAGGGAACGGTTACATTCCTAGTACGTATCTTTCACTCCTTACCATAGAACTAAAAATACGTGTATTTACAAAACAATAACAAGTCGTTTACATGACGAGGAAGAGACGGGAAGACAATTTGAGAAATCTGAAGTAAAAAAGAACTGAATCAGAATTAAAGTCACTACATTCAGAAGACACTTCGGATGTCAAAACCATGTAGTCGTTAGGAAAGACCTATGACTTAGGTTCTTTTCAGTATGTGGAGATTTCTTTATGTAGTTTTGTTTTTTAATTTTTTTTTAAACCAGGACAGTAGTAATCATTCACGATCAAAACATTTTTACGAAAGATCAAAAGATTTTAGTTACATTATTTTAATAGAGATCATACTTTTCATCCAAGTTACGGACTAATAATATTCTTATTTATTTATATTTTGATTTCCAAATGGAGTTAAGGACTTTTTTAATCTAAACCTCTTATTAAGTGATACCAAGACCACAATATCCGTGACAGGAAAAATAAAAACTGGCACTCCGATTGTAACTTGAATAGTAACACCCTGAACTGTTATTCGTCCGGGAAAAGACACCACCTATGTAGGTTCCGTTCCAGGCTCTGTGTAAAAAAGAACAAAGGTGTTAGAAACCGTTTCCCTTAGACTTTACCAGTGTCTTTTCGTAAAAGAGTTTTAAATCGATCCGTAATAACTTTTAATGGATACTTGATCGTATTTTCTTTACTGTATAAAGGTTTTATTCGTCTAGTATTTGTCTTGTCTAAAGTGACGTCTTTAGTATTCCTTAAAAATATCAACAAAGATATTAAATATCCCCTTTTAGTATTAAAAATGAAAACCGATATTTAAAAAGGTCAGAAAATTCCTTACGTGTCAAAAGTGTCTACAAAAAGTGACCGAAAGTAGACGGTCTTGACTTGTCAAAGTTTCTTTATTCAGTTCATGAGGCACTAGGTTTCAATACTCTCTTGTGACATTGTGAGTTGAGACTAGTACTCTAAAAGACAAATTTTCTTAGTTTATGAATTCTAGTATTATCGAAACCAGTTCGCCTATCCTTTTCTAGTTTGGTGGATGGACCCGTGAAAGGAACTGAGGAGAAGAAGTAAGTCGGGGAGGGGGAATAGGTTGGGTAGTGGTTCTTGGTAGGTGAGGTGGAGACAAGATTTATAGAAGGTATGGAGGAACGGAGACGTAAAGGTGGAGATAGAGATCGGTCGAACAAAATGAACGAGGGACTTGATTTCGTTGTTGAGGGACTGACCAGAAGGTATGGGTGAGCACTAAGGGAGGTTTGTAAAAGGTGGAACATCGACTTCATTAAGAATTTTCTCGGGGGGGNAGAATTTTCTGGGGGGGGGGGGGTTTAGGTCACGATAGGGGTTTGCTTGACTTCGGTAGTTCTCGTAAGGAGCCGAGAAGTCCTTGTTAATTTCAGACACGTCACCGTGTTTCAGGACCGCTAGACCGAGGACAGACACGGAGGACAGAGTAGAGTATAGTGGAAGACGGGAACGAGAAGTCGAAGTCGTCGTGACCACTCGAATGACTCAAAGAAAATACAGAGACTTGGAACCGTACATAGGGAGAAGGACCTTGTGACGGGAGAGGTGAGGAGATTATCCTACCTTTTTGGAAGGACACGATATCCAGAGTTGACGTCACCGGATTCAAGGTCCCTCCCAACCCTTCTAGGGGACCTCTTCCCTTGCCGATGGGTGAGGTTATAAAACCGGACCTCTTAAGGTACCTGACATGTCAGGTACCCCAGTGTTTCTCAGTCTGTGCTGACTGAAAGTGAAAAGTGAAAGATTAGGAACTATGGAGTCACATCGTCTTCAAGGGAAACTCGAGACTTCAAGAGAAGGTCCCGTACAGGACATTATTGATGGATTATGAACAAAGGATCCAATCTTGACGTTCAAGACTACAGACCTTGTACTTTCTGTGAGTCATTTATATGAACATTCCTTCCTTCCCTTTCGTCTTCTATCCACGTCCCCTTTTACTTAAAGGGTAGGGTTGAGGTAATCACCCTCTTCCCTTACCGTTGGGTGAGGTCATAAGAACAGACCTTTTGGGGTACCCGTCTCCTCGGAACACCCGATGTCAGGTACCCCAGTGTTTCTTAGTCTGTACTGACTTACCGATTGTTTAAGGTAGGCACGGTGTAAGTGTTAGAGTGAGAAAACGTCGCTAGTCTGTCATCCGACTTGGACCTTTGTCTTTGATCCACTCGTGTCAAATCAGGGAAGGACACAGAAGACGACAACCCCGTCACCACTCGGGTACCCCTTCCTATATAGTGTAAAGGTAGGACGTTCAAAATGTTTCACCCAGGGGGCCTTCCGGTCTCGAATCACTCGTGACGATTACTGGATAAATCAATGGACACCGGATTCGGACCGAGACATCCTTCTGGGGGTAATATGAGTTTGGTACGGGACCTTGGGTCACAAGTACTCATTATTTCCCCTCAAGGTCGACCGGTTGAGTACAGAAAGAAAGTTAACGAGGATTTAAGTCTTTTCTATTTTTATCCACAGTAAACATTCAAGGGAATTTGAGGTCGTTTTCCTTCAGTCGTCTTAACTCTTTTCAGATCTTTTTAGATTAAGGAAAAAATTTTGTTAATTTTATTAACGAAATCCGAACACACACACGTAGACAAATATGCAAAGTCCAAAAAAAGAGTTATATAAGTGTTTATCCGTAAGATTTAAAATTTTTAGACTGAATGTATAAGTACATGACTTAAACCATCTCTTAGTAGTTCTTGTCCGGGTAAAAGTCCTAGTCATTCTAATTTTAGGTTTCAATAAGAGTGTCTCAGGGCTTTCAGTACGAACAGGATCTCCAGTTTTGTGTCTTGTACAGTAACCGTAGTATAAAGAACCCGGGACACTACCGAAAGAAGAAAACGGGGTACCCAGTCCGAATAACCTGGAAGAACACGAGGACTAGACTGTATACTGGACTAGTCCGAAAACGAAGTGATCTCTCTGACGGAAAGACGGAACTGTTCCCTGTGAAGGCCTTGTGTCTCCGAAAGCTGACATTGGTCGACTGAGTGTAGGTCGAAGAGTCTTCTCGGACAACCTTACTACCTATCCAACATGAACCGGTACAGTCCTACATGTCGAGGTTCGATGGACGTATTGTTATAGTAAAGAGAATTCTGAACCTCGATTTTTTGTGATACATTATGAAGATCCTTATAGAGAGTTGAAGTTCTCTCTTTGGGAAGAAATTTGACTCAACGTAAAGAAATTATACTATATATGGAACTCAACATTCTTAAAATGTTACACTGTCCCATACTTTTATTATACCTACACTAGTTATAACAGAAATAATGGTAGTCACTGTCGGTAGTAAATACCGTACCGGTCTTAATACTCGAAATATGTGTAATAACTCTTAATAAAGTTGTTAGAAGATTCTGTGTATTATTAATGTTAGAAATAAAATGTCTATTTATTTATTTATCTATTTATTTTGATTCTACTTATTTCTACTTATTCTACTTATTTTGATTCTCTGATTTGGTGAAACAGTTTTAATGAGTCTTTCATCCATTCGACCCGATGTTTAAGGGAGGACCGACTGAGGAATTGTTTGCAATTTCATAGGTAGTTTTAGGTCTTCATAAAACCTTTAAAACTTTGATCAAGTAAGGAAAGTTATGGTCACGGATCTATATCGATCTACGATTTAAAAACCTCTTTATATATGTTGTCACTCATCCAACCTCCGTGACGGTTTAGACCAAAGTGTAAAAGTTTAAAATAGGTTCAGGATTGAGGAATTCAAAGTTAAGACTACTTCGTTTATCCTTTAATTGAGGTAAAAATAAAAAGAGTGGTGTCTGACTTAAGTTACGACTGGTTTTTTCGAATAGAACTATATACAGCACTCCTTATAACCGAACTTTTAGCGACTCCTTCTTATTTACACCGTGTGGTCGAACGCATAGAAGACAGTGAAAGGACGGGGACTGATGTTACAAAAGTTTTATACTTTATAAGTAATCCTTATTACTTTACGCAGCCTTCACCCCCGTTTATCCGAATAAAGTAAATTTTAAGGTTCTAGTACAAGTTCAGAGTCTAAGTTAGAGGTAATGATTTCAGTCACAAAAGAGTCATGTAGACAAGACGAACAGAAAAAGAAATCACAGTGTATGTAAAATTCTCTGAGAACGAGGTGCATGTGTCACTAGGTTAGTTTATGTAAAGTTTACCAAGTTTGACCGAATCGTCGGTAGAGATCTCCAATTATTAAACGAAAGGTTCCGAGGGAGTCGGTGATTTTATCTTTGTCCATCGTATTTCGAATGTCTACTACCTTTTACGGTCTATAAAAAGGAAGTCAGATTTCTGTTTCTCACTTTGTGTATCAAGTTGCCTGTTTTTGTCTGGGGTCTTTCGTATTCCGGGTTGTCAAGGGGGAGTCCCGTAAATTGGTGAATCGGTGTTAACTGTCTGTTCCAGATGTTTTCAAGTCACTACGAAAGTTCAACTTTCTTACTTACTTTAGTTATTTACTTACTTTATGTTCTGGAGATAGTTGACCACGTGGCACGGAAAATGACAAGGTATTATATACCTACAGACTATTGTATGTCTACCTTATACTTTCTGTCGAAATACTTTATATAAACCTTTAATCCTTTAGTCTGGACACTAAAAGATTCTTTTGACTTGTTTCAAATTAAGTTCTAAACATGAAACTGTATTTGCATTCTAACTGACTGAACTCTATTCCGTAGAGATAAAATAAAACTAGACCTTATTCAGTCGATAATATATACTAAATGAACGGTTGTACATCTTCCTTACAAATCACGTAAGACTGAGAGCTTGACACTACAAGGAAACTTAGAAGGAGAGAACTCAAGGTCTCTTTTTTGAGGCACTATAGACAGAATCTCTTAGATCACACTGTGCCATAACGTATAGATATTTTTATTTTTTTCTTATTAACCGTCTGTACAAATAAACCCCAATAATAGTATACTAGGTCGAGTAATTATAATGTCTTTTTAGAGATCTCGTTGGTGAGTTGTGTTCACTAAGTCGTATAAGTGTGATGACATCATGTTACCATAAACGTCAGTACTTCTATTAGAACTCCTTGAGATTTCTTGAGAGGTTCAAATGTTCCGAAAATTACAAATTAATATGAATAGTTTTTGACACATACATACAAATGTGTATGGATGGATGTATGGTGGATTGAAAAACTGGTACGCCATACAAGTGACCCAAAAGTGAATCAAAAAAAAAAAAAAAAATTAAATCTTTGAAATCTGGGACAAATCTTATAACTGATACAACATAAAGTTGTCTCCGTTTTTATATGTAATTACTATAAAATTTGAATATTTTCTACAGTAAAAGCTGATAAGTTTCCTATATTATTTTATTCAATTTATTTATTTTCAAATTATTTTATTCGTATGGTGCTATTCCTTTTGTTCAATCCGGAATATGGAATATACTTCCGTCGTTAGAAAGAATAAAGGAACGAATTAATAATATATTTTTATTCTGTTTATTACAACGTATACTATTACATTCAGTAATAAAATGTAAGGATCTGGAGTAAATAGAAGGTCAGTCTCCAGATAACGTCTAGTATTTATCCGTGTACATCACGTTCGATTCTTTTTATCTAAGATTCCTGATTAGCAAAAAGATGAATATAAACCAAACGTCTGATTTGATGATAACCCGTCGGTTACTAGCGGTGTCAAAACCGAGGTTGTACAAAGTCATAGTAATTTTTGACGAAATCCTTAACATCTTATATCCGTTTTTCCCCTATGGGTCCGACTACGCTACACGGACTCTTGTGTGTACCCTAGACAAACTGGGATTTTTTGTTCCCTAGATAAACTGGGATTTTTTGGAATACTAACCCCGTCTCTAGAGTCCTTCCACGCCCGTAAGTCCAGGAAACATTATGGTCAGAATGACCTCTCTTGGGTCAAAAGTTGAGACGGAATCTTGACCACAGAAAGAGAGAGAAAGAGACCGTGAACTGACAAGTGTCATTTATCCTCTCGGTCTCCTCTTTATGCCTTAGGGTTGAGCCTTCCGTTGGTTTATATTCATACATCGAAGACGAGGTCTTAAATGTCCAAGGTATTGGGTAAGGAAGATGTAATCTCAAAAAAAGTTCCAAATCATACAAGTGTCTCCGTCTACACTACAGTCTAAGGATAGTAACTCCCTTTATGTGATAGAATGACCTGAGTAGGACACCCTCGTTTATCTTATGTGACAGGAGGACGAGGTTTCATGAAGACATACATACTGTGAATGGTCGAAGTATTTGGTGCAAAAGAAACCTGAAGTTAAAGTGTAACTTTGTGTGGCACCGTAAATATGTGTGGCAAAGGAAAGGGAGGTGTGCCGTCAAAAAGAAAACTTATAAGTGAAATAACCCAAGTTTTAAGTACCAGTGAAATTGTTGTCGGTGTAGAGCTCTGGACGTTTGTGTATTCGGTACCCCTTAGTGATAAATAAAAATGTAAATTACGTACGGTAGGAAAACCCTCACGCTCTACTCACTCACTAGGCTCTACGAAGAAGAAACATACGTCGTACCCAAGAGTCCTACGGAAAGAGAGTACTTCGAAACTATGTCTTCTCTAACATAGACTGTAAGACTTCTATGGGACCAATAAGACCTTGGTACCATCCGTAACCCAAGACTTCCCCCCGTCTTATACAGTGGGATTTTATACTGATATCCTCAAGTCCTGTGGGGTGGCGTTTCGTACGGTGAAACCATATGTCTAGCAAACTTGACGTCCGTGAATTTTATGTTCTTTACGACTCTCCGAAAGAGTCTTGAGGTTAATTGACGGATTTCTACGTAGGAGATTTCTCTTGAGTGAACAGTATTTAGGAAAGGGTCCTCAAAGTAGTTGGTCTCTTCTGACTGAACAGTGTCCTCTCCTCCGACCTCATCTATGGTGTGGACCTGTTTGAAACAATGTTTGACAAAATGGAGGGTAGACAAGAAAATTCCCGGATCAGTAGAAAGGATTTTTAGTGGGTAAAAGGGATTCTCCAGATAGAGGGAAAGGAAAGGGATGATTCTATTAAAAATTCACACTTAAGTTTCGATGGAGTCTCTCAGTAAGTAATAGAGGGTACATATGTACTCCATATGCACAAGATTATTTGAAGACCCATAAAAGACCAAAAGCAAACAAAATCCAAAAAGACAATTAGACAGAAAATAATGTCTTCAGAGTCGGTCCTTTAGTCTTTCCATGTTCCTTTTAATTAGAAGTAAGGGATGTTAACTATCCGGTTCCTTGACATTAACGGATACTCTCTTTTCTCTACTTTACTTCACCGGTCCACGTTGGAGTCTCGGTTTTGGTATAAAAGTCGTGGAAGTTCAAACAAGGGTTGGACCTTTCCCAGGTCTCCTGGGGACCTGTTGAAACAACGTGAGATTGTGAACAGACAAGAAGAACATCCCGGTCGGGACGAGGACAAAGACCCTTTCTCTTCGTCTTGTCGCGCTCCTCTTGACACGATAGGTAAGAATATGTACACGATAAATAATAAGTGAATGTAAAATTTAATTGAAAGTATTGTTCTGTATAATACAAGGAGACAAAATATATATTGGTTCTGAAACTCTCTAATAAAACAGTCTTCGACAGGTCCCTAAATTTGATCCTAAATTTGGGTCAGAAAGATTAAGGTTGCAGACCACTAAAGGTGATTAGGTTTAACTCTCGTGTCATTAGGTTTTAATCCGTTTCTCTCATATACCTCGGACTCCAGTTACGGAATCTTACTTCGGTCATATTGACAATTTATGGAAATAGACCGAAAACGAAACGTTAGTCTGACCGAGAATCTTAGGCGGGCGATTACGTCCTCTACACCCAAGTTAGGGACCAGCCATTCTACGGGACCTCTTCCCTTACCGTTGGGTGAGGTCATAAGAACGGTCCTCTTAGGGGTACCTGTCTTGTTGGACCACTCGATGTCAGGTACCCAACGTTTTTTCAGTCTGTACTGAATCACTGATTTGTTGTTGTTACTAGAACACTTATGTATCCTGAGACGAATACAAAAACGTAAAATTTTTTAATATATAAAAAAGAGAATTTTGTTAAATTGGTATCTTTTATACTTTTATATTATTTTCTTTGTTTTTTTATGTTTTGTTAATATTAAGATAGTGGGTCGTGATTAGTGATAAATATATATATATATATATATATATATATATATATATATCTCTCTCTCTCTCTCTCTCTCTCTCTCTCCTCTCTCTCTCCGTGTGTGTGTGTGTATGTGTGTGTATACGTATATATTTGTGACCGGGTTTATGTATATATTCGTATGGACAAATTTTTATAATGTTCGTTGAAAGGTTGTAAAAACAAAAATACTCTTGTAATACTCTCAGTGTCCCTGTCTCTTCGGACCACCCGACGGCAGGTACCCCAGTGTGTCTCAGTCTGTACTGACTACACTGAATCGTCGTCGTCGTCGTCGTATGATAAGGTTGTTTATGTACTTGGTATTAGATAAATAAGTCTGAAGAGAATAACCTATACATAGAATTGAGGAATTTTTTTTTAGACTTTGGATGTCGTGATACTAATAAGATTTCTAGTATGTAGAGATTAGTATCTAAAATAGAATTTTTTTAAAAGTTAAGTCAAGTGAACGAGTCAGTACAGACTGAGAGACGTTGGGGTATCCGTACGGTCCGGAGGGATAGGTAGTGGTTGAGGACCTCGAACGAGTCTGAGTACAGGCCAGAAAAGTTTACTCAGTCAAGAAGGGTAGTCCACCGGTTTCATAGTCTCAAAGTCGAAGCCCCTTAGTCAGGAAGGTTACTTATAAGTCCTGACTAAAGGAAATCCTAACTGACGAAACTAGAGAACGTTAGATTCCCTGAGAGTTCTCAGAAGAGGTTGTGGTGTTAAGTTTTCGTAGTTAAGAAGCCACGAGTCGAAAGAAATGTCAGGTTGAGAGTGTAGGTATGTACTGATAACCTTTTTGGTATCGAAACTGATCTACCTGGAAACAACCGTTTCATTACAAAGACGAAAAATTATACGACAGATCCAACGAGTATCGAAAAGAAGGTTCCTCGCTCGTAGAAAATCAAAGTACCAACGACAGTGGTAGACGTCACTAAAACCTTGGAGGG
This sequence comes from Capra ibex, assembly GCA_006410555.1. Taxonomy (NCBI): domain Eukaryota; kingdom Metazoa; phylum Chordata; class Mammalia; order Artiodactyla; family Bovidae; genus Capra; species Capra ibex. The sequence goes on from SJYO01037955.1 coordinate 22,660,052, forward strand.
TTTTATTTCAGAGAGTGACAAAGGTAACAAAGGGGTAGACAAATCGGTACTTCATTACCCTGGTCTACGGTACTAGAATCAAAAGACTTACAACTCAAAATTCGGTTGAAAAATGAGAGAAGAAAGTGAAAGTAGTTCTCCGAGAAATCAAGAAGAAGTGAAAGACGGTCTTCCCACCAAAGTAGACATATAGACACCAATAACTATAAAGAGGGACGTCAGAACTAAGGTCGAACACGAAGTAGGTCAGACCGTAAAACGGACTACATGAGGTGTATATTCAAGTTATTCGTCCCACTGTTATATCTCGGAACTGTATGAGGAAAGGACTAAACCTTGGTCAGATAACGAGGTACAGGTCAAGATTGACAACGAAGAACTGGACATATGTCTAAAGAGTCCTCCGTCCAGTCTACCAGACCATAAGGGTAGAGAACTTCTTAAAAGGTGTGTCAACACCTTTGTTTTGACAACACTAGGTGTATCAGTTTCCGAAGCCACTTCAGTTATTTCGTCATCTACAAAATGACCTTGAGAGAACGAAAAAGTTACTAGGTTACCTACAACCGTTAAACTAGGGAGGAATCAGACGGAAAAGATTTAGGTCGAACTTGTAGACCTTCAAGTGCCAAACGTATGATAACTTCGGACCGAATCTCTTAAAACTCGTAATGAAACGATCGTACACTTTACTCACGTTAACACGTCATCAAACTTGTAAGAAACCGTAACGGAAAGAAACCCTAACCTTATTTTTGACTGGAAAAGGTCAGGACACCGGTGACGACTTAAAAGGTTTAAACGACCGTATAACTCACGTCGTGAAAGTGTCGTAGTAGAAAATCCTAAACTTTATCGAGTCGACCTTAAGGTAGTGGAGGTGATCGAAACAAGTATCACTACGAAAGATTCCGGGTGAACTGAAGCGTAAGGTCCTACAGACTGAGATCCACTCGTTAGTGTGGTAGTACCGATAGACCCAGTACTTCTAGTTAAAACATACCAAGAAGACACATAAGAACGGTGGAGAAGAATTATAGAAGACGAAGACAATCCAGGTCTGGTAAAGACAGGAAATAGCTCGGGTAGAAACGTACTTTACAAGGGAACCATAGAGATTAAAAGAACTTCTCTAGAGATCAGAAAGGGTAAGACAAGAAAAGAAGATATAGAAACGTGACTAGTGACTTCTTCCGAAAGAATAGAGAGGAACGATAAGAAGAACGATAAGAAACCTTGAGACGTAAGTCTACGAATATAGAAAGGAAAAGAGGAAATGGAAATCGAAGAGAAGAAAAAGAGTCGATGAATATTCCGGAGGAGTCTGTTAGTAAAACGGAAAAACGTAAAAAAAAGAACCCCTACCAGAACTAGTGACGGAGGATATGTTACAGTCCTTGGAGACAGGTATCAAGAAATCCGTGAGACGGATAGTCTAAATTAGGGACAGTGAAGGTAAGATATTAACATTCCCTAAACTAAATCCTAGTATGGACTTACCAGAGTACCAAAGGGGATGAAAGAAGTTAAATTCAGACTTAAAACGTTATTCCCCCATTTTAAATTCTTTTTTCTTGTAAAATTCCGAAAAATTGTGAAATCACTGTTTCCGGACGATTACCCAAAATTGGTCACGTGGGAAAGTGGTCGTTACTTACTCACTTACTCTCACATATCAAACCTAGGAAGTCCATATATATACGGAACTGGAGAGGGATGGGGTGTGGAGGCGAGACGAAGTGTGTCTAGAAATATCTTATATATCGAGTCAGATCGGGTGTCCTAAGCCGAGAGGACCTGTAGGGACTGACGACTCACCCGGAGACAAATAGCGGACGGTCGACATAGGAGAGACTCAAGGGAGAAGTCGTGACGTTTAGAACCAGAAACACAAAATAATACGACCAAACCAGGTAAAACGATACACTATAGTCCTTGGATTGAGACTATAAGACCGAGTAGTTACTATTTCCGAACTGACCCCCCGTCCTCTCCGGTCTTTGTTCAAAAGTCCCGAAACTTTCATCGAGAACTGTGTTTAACCTCTTATTTTTAACGGGAATTTTGTACACATATAAAAAATTATGTTCCTCCACTTATGTTATTTATAAACACCCATTTCTAATAGGATTACTTTTTTTTTTCTAATAGGATTACTTAATTGGGTCTTAATCGTCAAGTTTGTTTTTGATTTATATAAACAACAAAGGTTTTGACCACTGAAGACCAAACCTCGGAACTAAAAGTCACCAGAAGGGGTTTTCAGTGTCTGGTACGACGGATCGTAAGAGGAAAGGATCCGTAAGAGGAAAGGACGACGCCGTACCAATTTTCAAAAATTTTTCGTATTATAGGTAAGTAGACGACTACCTGTAGATCCAACAAAGGTACAGGACCGATAATATTTGTCACGACGCTACTTGTAACCCCATGTACACAGAGAAAGTTAAGACCAAAGGAGCCACACATACGGGTCTTCACCCTAACGACCCAGTATTCCATCAAGATAAACGTTAAAAAATTCCTTAGAGGTGTGACAAGAGGTATCACCGACATGATCAAACGTAAGGGTGGTTGTCATATCCTCCCAAGGGAAAAGAGGTGTGGGAGAGGTCGTAAATAACGAACGTCTCAAAACCTAACGTCGGTAAGACTGACCACACTTCACCATGGANCTTTCTCTGTGTACATGGGGTAAAACTAAACGTAAAGAGATTATTACTCACTACAACTCGTAGAAAAGTACACAAACAATCGGTAGGCATACCTATTCTTTCGACACCATGTATATGTGTTACCTCATAATGAGTCGGCAATTTTTCTTAAGTAAACTTAGTCAAGACTACTCTACCTACTTTGACCTCGGTTAATATGTCTCACTTCATTCGGTCTTTCTTTTTGTGGTTATGTCATATGATTGTGTATATATACCTTAAATCCTTCTACCGTTACTGCTGGGACATACGTTCTGTCCTTTTTTCTGTGTCTACACATATTGCCTGAAAACCTGAGTCTCCCTCTCCCTCTCCCACCCTACTAAACCCTCTTACCGTAAGATTGTACATATGATAGTACATTCTTAACTTAGCGGTCAGATACAGACTGCATCCCACGTCGTACGAACCCCGACCACGTACCCCTACTGGGTCTCTCTACAACACCCCTCCCTCCACCCTCCCCCCAAGTACAAACCCTTGCGTCCAATGTTAATTTCTAAAATTTTAAATTTTTTATTTTTTTTATTTTTATTTTTTTATATTTATTTATTTATTTATTTATACAACCTGAAAGATCGATATTTTTTTTTTTTATTTATTTTTCGTATTATCAAGGAGAGACACATCAAATCACGTATTGAAAATAGACTGGTAATCAAGAATTCCTAATAGAATTTAATACTGTTTCAGTATAAAAAGTTCAGAGATAAAAGTGGAGAAAGTATTAAAAGAAATGATAGGAAGATGTATTTCAAACTTTTTTCTGGTAGACTTAGCATGATTTGATTACTAATTAAACTCTCTCATTGTATACCTGAAAGGTAGTTCCGTATCAACTTTTATAAAAAATTATATAATTTAGGAAAATATACAAAATTGTTTCAAACACTGTAAAAAGTTTTAACAGTGTGTTTAAAGAATACTCCAATAACTATAAAATAACTAAAATAAATGTAAAAAACTTTATTAGTGTAATTTTTTTTGTGAGAACTTTAACAGAAAATTGATCAATTTCGATCAATAATTACGGTAATTAATTATTGAATAAAATAATTATTCGATCAATTAATTAATTTACCGTAATCATTTGTATAGACTGATAACTACTCCTACAATGTTAATTGACTTTAATTAAACCCCTACGTCGGTAAAATTTCTGACTCTCTTTTGTGATAACATCTACGAAAATGTGAACTGGTTGTTATATCAGTCAGTCACTACGTGTTTGCGGATCAAGATGCGTGATACATTTACTTACTTCTCAGTCAATAGGGATTTTCGAAGATTCATTGAATTTAAATCCCTTTGAAAGAACAAATATATGTAGGACATACTCCGGGAGAAAAGGGGATAGGGGAGCAGATTCGTCTTACTGTTAGTGTATTATCTATTGGGTGTAATTCTCAACTAAGATGAATAAGAAAATTATGTCCTCAAAGTAAAAAATTCTAAATAGTCAAAGAGTCTAAGGGTTTGCCGTATGTAAAAAAAGACTTATACCCTCGTTTTTTTCTTTACCTGTAAAACATATGTTTGAGACTAGTATGAGACTCGAGACCAATAAATCAGTGATTCAGCACAGGGTGAGAACACTGAGGAGACAGGTACCCTGAAAGGTCCGTTCTAATGACCTCAACAATAAAGGAAGAGGTCCCGTAGAAGGACTGGATAGACATTTTATAATAGTCTAATTGACCTACAATAATTTTATGTACGGACGGTCACATCCTCTATATTCTCTGACCCCAAGTTAGGGACCCAGTCCTTATAGGGAACCTTCTCCCGTACCGTTAGGAGAGGTCATAAGAACGGACCTCTTAGGGTACCTGTCTCATCGTACCGCCCGATGTCAGGTATCCCAGCGTCTCAGACTTCAACGTTTCTGTACTGACCTCGCTGAATCGTGTGTGCGTGAGTCCGCTCCTGAGTCATTACACAGTACAATTAAACACCTACAACACCTAGTCTAATTAACCTACAATAATTTTATGTATGGTCTTCTCCCGTCGTGGTGGTTCCGGGGGTTATCACTGTAGTCAGTCTGGCAGTGGTAAATTTAGGTAAAGAGGCACTTATCTGACCGGTTTTTTAAAGTCACAGAGCGGTAGAGGGGGACTACCTTATGCGACACTTTTATGGTTGTCTCAAAAATTACAGTCTTCTCAGAGAACTTTTAGGTAAAGTTTATTTAGACTCTTGAACGTAACCAACTGTTTTTTAATTTTACTCTCTAGAAAACCTTTGGACGGGTTCTCCGGGGAGTACACCCCTGTTCTCCTGAATGAGTCTACAAGGGTTTCCTATAAGAAAAATATCACGTCTGTTTTAGTAAAGTCCCAATAACTGTGGTCTCTCTCCCTTTTTATAATATATTGCAGTAGAACAGATTGGGAGTTCCTTTTGTAATACTCATTAACCGAGACGAAAGATCAAAGATAAGTTAAGGTAATGTGTCTTTATAAATTTCCATGACCTTTGTGTAGTCTGTTCGTTCTCTCCCTTACCTTTTAATAGGATCCCAGTTAAACCCCAAGTGACTTGAAACTCCAACCCATATTTATTATGTAAGATAGTTTATGTAAAAAGTTATACACTAGAAATGACAGACAGTTTTTACCATGACTAATATCCTCACATCCATGACTTTCTTTTTATCAAAGGTAAAGTAAGTGTACATAGGTGTCACGACCCTTCGTGTTTACTTATCCCTCAAGAGTACGTGTAATGGTATGTATTATACAAACCGTAGACGTGAAGGATTGAATCGAGTCCAAGTTCGACTATCGTAAAATTGTCTTGGACTACCGTCCCTCAGGACTGACTGTTTGAGAGGGATTTGAACCTCAGATGAATAGGATAGAAGGTGAATTTACAGTATTTTAAATTCTTCGGTTTATTCCGTTTCGTTTACTTTTGTAAAAAAGTTCGGATTTCCAACACCAAGTAACATTTAACAAAGGAATATAAAAAGCCGTCTCTTTAGTCCTCAATAACTGGGGTAGCGAAGACCTCCCGAACTAAGTCAAACTAAGACCTAGTAAGGTATGTGTTCGTCGTGGAGATCAGTGGTGTCTTTACTTACTCGTGTAAAGAGTGGATAAGAACCCTTTCGTAAGACGGTTACTAATTTGTTTGAGTTGAGATTGTAAGAAATAACAAAAACAACGAATTTCGACGTAGAACTAAATAGTAGTAAAATATTTTATTACCGAATTCTATTAGATCAGATGAATAATTACTAAAATTTTAGGAATAAAAATATAACGTTTACGGTGAGGTAATTCAAACTTCATAACTTGGTCTTACTTATTACACTTCTTGTGTCCTTTCTTTGAGGAAGAAGGTCATGGACTAAAGTAGTGTGAGGTTATCAATTATAACGGACAAAGGTCAATACTTCATGGTACTTCTAAAAATTGTCTTTGTTTAGTGAATAATTTGTCTAGCCTCAAACAATCACTTTTATACGATGACTTTATACGGGAAATAAAACAAAAAGTGATAATTACGGTAATACTGTTACTTTTTAATTCCTGTTGAAGTGTTCTGTACTTATCTAAAACTCTTAAGACAACTGATACCTCGGTTTCTTATAAATGTTTTATTTTTCTTTATTATAAAAAAGACAAAAAGAAAAGTACTCAATCTTTTCATCACTTAAGATAAAATAAGTATTCATCAACAAGTTACAGGTTAATTGATACCAATGAATTTTTGTCTATTAATGTAATCTTCTTAGGGAAATTTAAGAAAATGAAAACATTATATATTTTGTGAAGACATTTACCTGTAAAAAGAGTACATCCTTTTTCAAGATTAAATATATAATCCGAGATTAAATATGTCAGTAATCGACTGTTATTTAAATTTAGTTCTTGTTATCTTTAGGGGACGTCCAATTTGAATTAATAAGTCTAAAAAAAGGGTTCTCCCTAATGAACCATCTTTTAATTGTTGGAAGTCTTCAGGTTTAAATAAAAATACTTTTATGTGGTTAAATTAAGTATTTATATTTGAATTACACTAAAATAATATTTTTGTACCCATGACTTATATTTTTGTTAAAGAAGAGGAAATATAGTATATATATATATTTTAATGATAAGAGAATGAGTCTTTCACCATGGGAGACAAATCCTAGTCTGTGTGACATCAACCATTTATCGTAGTAATTTTTCACGANATTTATATTTGAATTACACTAAAATAATATTTTTGTACCCATGACTTATATTTTTGTTAAAGAAGAGGAAATATAGTATATATATATATTTTAATGATAAGAGAATGAGTCTTTCACCATGGGAGACAAATCCTAGTCTGTGTGACATCAACCATTTATCGCAGTAATTTTTCACGAGAAAACAAAACACAAAAATGGTAAAGTTTTCTAGTTCAGTTAACATTTCGTTAATAGGAAGTTAATTTTTTTTTCTAATTCAGTACTTCTGTTCCGTATACTGTTGTCTTTTCTTTTTGATCTGTTTTGTTATTTTATAAGTTATGTTCATTAAAATGATACTTCTTTTGAATTCTTTAGATCAAAGGGTTCTCGGTCTTCTTTTTTTATCAAGTACTTCGTTCTGTCCACTACGGACCATAACTTGGGTAAATAGTCAATTCCCGTTCTTAGTGTCCTAATTTTTATGTACTTATTATATTATTTGGTTACGAAAGAGTTACTGATTATTTTAAAATTTTTGGGGTGTGTAACGATGACTGACATACTGATATATGGTAATGACATAAAACCATTGTAGGTACGGACAATGTGATGTTATTATTTATTTACTTCCCTAGACGTCCGAAGTGAAGAATGAACACGTATGAGAAGGGAATATCAGAACGGTGAAGGTACTATTTACATGTGTCGAGGAGGCACTAGTAGAAGGTTCCCGCGAGGTTAGTGCTGCAGTAATTTCGGTAGTTCCAACTCTAGAAAGTGTCGTCGTTATCGACAAGGTTTTGCTCGGGGTGTACCGAGTAAAAACAAAAGGAAACACGTACTCAACACGAAGTCTCTACTTGTTGTTCAGACGAATTACCCAAGGTCCGAGTAAACTATAAGTTTGGAACAGACCTTCTTTCTATTTGTCTTAGGAATACCTAAAGACAGTATTGATGTCGTCTCGTTTCAAAATTTCATACATGATTTAGTCACGATAATTTTTGGTAAACATGGACTTCCCATTTCAAACGTTTTAAAGAATTCTTCACACAGATAGACTCTCGTTTTAATCTTTAAAAGTACTTGTCTAACATCCTCACATCCGTTCCTACATGACTCCTAAAATTACCTCAGAGAAAAATTACATTAGCTTACTCATATATTAAGTAGTCGTTGAAAAATTTCGACTTCTCGACCTAAAAATTTAAGAGTTAAACACAGTGATAGGAAAGAAATAGGTAATAACACAAAAAACCTTTTCAGAGAGATATAAGAAGGGATATTTCCTGTCTTTACTACTGATCCTTTTGTCAAAGAACCCTTTTTCCCTTTTTGTCATGTCCTGGTTTTTTACAACTGTCCTCCTTATTTTTTCTACTAACCCTCTTTCTATGTATTAAATATTAATTTTATTAAATTACCCTTTCTGATCTTTAAATTGGTCGATTTATCTATATAGGGTTGAGACGACATGTGTTGTTTTTAAGAAGAATACTTCTTCAGTTCTTAATAAAGTGAATCGTTTACTACAGACTTCGATCCCAGTCTCTTTGTTTTTAGAGGGACGTCGACTCACTTCATAAGGTTTCTGGTGTCGTCAAACGAGTCACAAACCATACTGACGGTATTGTAAGTGATGAAGAGACATCAGAAAGGAGGGAGGAGGGAAATGTGTGTGTGCACACACGGGTATGTGTGAGTGAGTTGAGTCAAGTCTCGAACTTGACAATTACACTGGGTGAAGATCTGGTCTCGAGTGATTATCAACGGGACGCTTAAATTCTTGAATCACTTTAAATAGATAGAAATAAGATATATGAGAATTATTTCAAGTGTAAATATTCGTCTTTTATAGATTGACAGACTCAATAAAACGATGTTAAGATTTACAAGTAAATCTCCGACTCCCCAGTCAGCCCATCTAACCGGGGCTTTCGAAGAAACAAGGAAAACGGTCTCACTCACTTTTTACTCTGGTGATAATTGACTTTAAAATTCTTTGTTTCTTTCTCTAGAAGGACTTAAAGATGGTTTCATTGGCAATGGACTAAGTCTCGCATCTGTATGTGAAAAGGAACAAGAAGGAAGAGTGAAGGGTACTTGTACCCTCGGGGGTGATCTTCTTACAGTCATAATCTTAGAAATAGTTACAGTTAACAGCAATTGTGTGAAGGTTTCATCCTTGGTTAGATCCTGTGTTCTGTTTTGTCTTGTTTTGTCAGACTATTTGTAGTCTTGGAGAGTTCCTTTGATTTTTGGACGTAAAGAGAATTTGGTTAGTTCTTCTCATAGACCATAAGTCTACTGTTTCCTTTACTTTATATCTTTAACTACGAGGGACTCTCGAGAAATAACCAAGACGTACTTCAATTACTTATAATCAGTCAAGGTAGGTCCTCCTACTCGTCGACAGTAAAATCTCAGACATCGAACTCTTATTCTCATTCCTAAAAGAAACCTAAAAATGGGATTGAAGAGAAGACGTGCTTAATCTTTTCTGGTCATTCTTGTGTTGTTAAAAATTTTTACTTTACTTGTTATGTCCCGTAAAGGGTCACCGAAGTCATGTACGAATTTATGTCATTCTACTTTTATATTTGACTTTATGTGGTGTTCCTTGACTTAATAGAACCTTGTAACCCCGTCGTATAAAATGGAATCTTAGAATCTTCCGACAGTAATATACAAGAGAAATTACTGTCCTTACTCAAAATCTCTTTAGGTCCCATGAACAACGAAGTGATTCACGTTATTGAAAGGGTTTATAACTGGACACAAACTTCAAACTACGAGAATAGTAAAAGAGAAACTTTGAAGGACAGAACCGGAGGTACTGCAGTGAAAACGAGAGGACCAAGATGGGGACATGGTATCTAGTCGGAAAGTGAAACTACTGAGGAAAGAGAGGAAGGTAGGGGATCTGACACTGGAGCGGATTCGAGTCTTGACGTTGATAAGATAAGGGAATCTATTAATTAAGAAGGGATTGTTAGGGGTGATAGAATTGACCGTTTAAAGTGAGGTAGGAGGAGTTCTGGGGGTCAAGATGTAAAAATGTGTAACGATCTGTAAATCTGTCAACGATCTGTGACTAAAAAACTTACAGGAAAAGAGTGTCCGAGTACTTCCCAAATTTTTCAGAAACGAAAAATCTAACTTAATTAATGTTTATGTTGGTTTTTTAAAAATTCTAGACTGTTATAACCGGGAAGTAAGAATGTACCGTTATCGGTAGGTCTCAACTCGTCCCCGATTCAGTGTTCGACGGGTCCGGAACCGAGGGTGAAGGAGAACAGAAGACGGGTCGTCGAAAAAGTGACCGAGATGGAGGGACGGTGAACGTTGGTAAACTTAAACACGAGTGACAATATCTTTTGTACAGATTTTGGTTTATGGTGTGTGTGTGTTTTTTTTAATTTAACGAACTCAACGACTGTAAAATTAGTACCACGGAAGAAAGAGGGTCTGAACTTTGAGTTTAAAAAGTACTAAATATATTAAACACTATGAGAGGAGTTTACGAGTAAAAAAAAAAAAAAATGTTTAAAAAGTAAAGGACAGAAAATCTGTTACTTATCTCACTATTGTCTAGATTCCTCGCAGGGACCATCGAATCACCATTTCTTAGACGGGCGTCACGTCCTCTACGTCCTCTACACCCGAACTAGTGACCCAGTCCTTATAAGGGACCTCCTCCTTTATTATGTGAGGTCATCAAAACGGACCCTTTAGGGTGCCTGTCGCCTCTCACTGACGGATATCAGGTACCCTAGTGTTTCTCAACGTGTGTTGACTCGTTAACTCGTACGTTCATATGTGGTCTGGATTCTGCAGTAGGTTTGCTAAATAAAATGTCAGAACAGTCAAGAAGGAATAAATACAGACGGTGTAGGGAAGGAAAAGGTGAAAATAACAACTAGATAGCAAAGTCCAAGAAAAGTGGAGTAGGAACTGGAGGTTGTTCTCGGAACAAAAATAACAACTACGTAAAAGACTAATACCCGTTTCCCGATTATTGTAGGAGAGTGGACGATTTACTCTTAGACTGGAAACCGAAGGACATTGACACATTATACTACTCTCTTCCTAAAGTCGTGAATCGTTGTAACTCACACCACTGTTTTGGAGACTAACCCTACAACGTAAACCCGACCCCCCTTACTATTGATGAACTACCTTTATTGTATAAAACCCGAAGGATCTTTGGTCACTGAGAACTTTGAAGTACGGAAATCGTTCTGGGTCCCTTCGGTACAGATGCCACGATGATCTTTTCTAGAACGGAGGACATCCCGAAATTTCGGTCCCGTCGTTGACGTGGACGAACTTCGTAGACAGAGAACCGTCGAATCGACTCGGTAAACGACCCACGGACAGTCCCAAGGACGTCCTCTCCCTCCGACCGTGACGGGACGGGAAGACTCATAAAGCACACACACAACCCCCGCGTCCATTTGATTTCTCACCCTGATAAATCACTTCGGGTTCTTACGAAGGTAGGGTACTCCTTACATCTTATTTTGATTATGTTAGAGTAAGATCTTATGAACCTTTTACGTCTTTTGATACTTTTTTCCTTATTTTTAATGAATTTTATAGTGTTAAATTATTATTGGTTGTTATCTACAAAGTAAGTTAATGTTTGTAAATATATATCAATATAACGTATAACGTATATATCAAAAAGAATTTAATGAAAATTATAAGTTATAATAGTTTTCTCTTAAGAGACTAAAATACACAATGTTTAATAAAGGTAGTGCAGGTCCTCTTTTAGACTTAAGAAATGAGGTTGTGAGTTTTGGAGTGTGTTAACCCTGGATGAGAAAAATTGACCGAGAAAGACGGACAGATACAACAGAAAGGAGAGCTGATCGGGTGTAAAATAGAGGACTCTTCTGAAAGACATGGTTAGGATCGAATACCGAGAAAGGTAGAAGACTTAAACGATAGACACCCTGACCGTGAAGGTATGAAGAATGACAGACTCTAAGGAAAACGTAAATAAATGTACAGACATAGATGTAGTCATAGATAAAAAGACTGGAGATAGAGGTAGGTCGACTTTAAAAGGACTACGGTTTCTACGTCTATTCAAATGTATGGAGGTTCTTTGGATTGTGCTCTGGGATTTACCTACAACTTATACCCACACGGTATAAAATTTTTCAAATCCTGTTATCTATTAAGTTAAATGTGTCCTTCTTATACTTACCTAATTAACTTTTGCTGTTCAAACTTCGAATGGACAAGAGGTAACTCACAGACCTCTTAGGACTACAGAGACGGGAGGTAGGACATCTACTGTTGGACCGGACATACTAACATGGCACCGACAGGTCGTTACATCTCGTGTAGAGGTCCTTATCACCGTCTCGAATGACACATTGGACTGTTTTCTCTCTGCGGTCTATATGAACGACCGGGGAATCTCAGACGTACCTTATTTAATTCTAGATAAAATTTATCGACCCTCTTGGTAAAAATACACAAATATACCTGTAGAAAAAAAAAAATTATTTACAAAAGGAATTACGTCCATTTAAACACAACCAATGTCGAACAACAAACAAGGGACTAATAGATGGTGTCAACGAAGTAAGACTTTACATAAAAGGAGGTTTGGAATCTAAAAGTGAAAATTTTCCATGTTTACTATATTGTTACTGTCTTTTCGTGTGTATATATGTGCGTATATATGTTGAGAACATTAGAGTTAGATGAGAAACCATTATTTGGTTGACATAAAGTAAACCTACGTACACAAATACGATATCTTTAACTATTAAAATATGTCAACCTTAGTATCATCTACATTTGGAAAAGACATATTAACAGATCCAAAAACTGACATTAAAATTCACCGACTTCGAATAAATAGACTTAATTTCACATTTACGAAACACAAATATGGAGTCCTGGTAAAGGACTACTTTACCACCTTAAATGTACCAAAATGAAAAAACCGTATTGTGAATTCAGACGTTTCTGTAGAAACTCGTGAATGAAAAAAGAAAGAAAACCTGAAAAAACTACTGTGTAAAGTTCCTTATCTAATGGTCTAGTTTAAAAATTACCAAGAATATTGTAGACCGTTTAACAAAGGTCTTATAAACATGATTAGGTAAGGTACTTGTCGGTATCCTCTCCCATCAAAGTGGTTTTAAAGTGTTTGTAATCCATATATTGATAATAAATTTTAACACCTACGAGATTATTTACAATTTGTTATATGGAACGGTACTAAAAATAAAAGTAAACAAGCTAATTTTCACTTGTACTTATTGATAGAGAGTACAAATTAGTAAGGAGAAAAATTAACTCGGAAAATACGGGAAATTTTAAAATTTCAGAAATTCTGACTAATAATAATTAAAACTTACTTCTTAATCTAAATAACAAACATACAGATCTCTTGTCTCGACTTGTTTATCTATTTTTAATGGTACACATCTAAAGTTGAAATGACTTCCTTCTTTACAAGATTATTGGTCACGACCGGTGGGAACCTCATCTTCCTTCTAATAAAAAGGTTTACGATGTCTTATCGTGAGGAATGACTCTTTTTCTAATATAACTATTAAATGAATGGTTCATAAAATGGTATTCTATTATCAAAGTGAAAGAAAGTCTTGAAATTCTCTCTTTGTCTTCAAAACACGAGTTTATATAAATAAAAATGTTTACGATCCCCTTGTGCTAAGGAGTCGGTATAAAAGAAAGCATTTATGAAAAGAATGTTAAAGTAACGAAGTAGAATCTCGAAATTTTTTTTAATGATATGTATTATCTGACATTTTATAAGAAAAAGTCTGTACATTACACAATATAAAAACAATCATTGGTGTTATAACGAATCTTTTATTTTTGAAATCCCATTACAAATATATTTTTATTTACCTTTTCTTCTTACATGTTTTGTTTCCAATAAAATAAAGTACGTCAAGATAATCTTTATAATTCTTCACTCACCCCACTTTCACAATCATGTGTACCAAAAAAAAAAAAAAAAAACGTTAAAGTCTCGATACTTACGTTTGACCATTTTGTCCGAAATTTTTTAATCAACTTTTAATACAAACTCCGACCTCAAATCAATAATAGATCAACTGAAACTACTACGTGTGAACTATTGATTTGATAATCGACTTGGGGAAATGTCCCTGTCATTGTTGGGTCCGTCTATAAGGACCAACTTCGAACCCGCAGATTTTTGTTATCGTTCTCTCGTTCTTCCTCCTGAGTCTTTTCAGATTAAAATTACGTTCCTTTTAGTAATATTTCTAAATTTTCAAATATGATGAAAGACTTTTCTTTCCGTGTCTTGACTTCTCTTTCCTTTTAACTACTGTATCGAGACACACACCTAAATACTTCTCATTTAGGACAGTCAAGAGTACTAAGTGAACCCTTTTCACGATCTTAGTCCACTCCATTACCCTTTGTGTCCTAGACAGAACTAAAGTGTACAAACGGAGTGTAAAAATGGAAAGGAGAACTTAGTCAGACTACACTAATCTTTAGTCGTTTGACACCCAGCCCCTCCGTCCCCTGTCCTAGAACGGACATAAGAGTGGCCGTCCCGGTGAACGAGTCACGTATAGCCGTTTTCCGTCAACGACCCGATGTCCTTCTACCCACGGATTGACAGGACTCCCTCCAAGGTACCGACCAAGGGCGACGAAAGACTAGTAATAACCAATGATATTCTAAAAAATTATCTGACAGATGGAGAATGAATGGAAGGAAGTCTTAAAAGTATCAGATTGTTGAAAGCTAGGTGTGTCTAACCTTCTTGTGTAAGTTTGAGAAGAATTACACATTGGGTATGTTCCTTTGTAAAACTTTGGAATTAAAATCTAAACCTTATTATAAACCCCCTTTTCGGTAAAAAGAGGGAACTAGAGAAAGACTCACGAAAAGGTAAAACTTTCTTTAGAATGTATATAATCTGAATTATAACCGTTTTATAGATTTCGTGATTGGACACTGATTCGATTATGTTTCTAAATTTCTTTTTTAGAAGCTTTGTTTGTTTTTTAGTAGAATAGTGTGACAGTTGTTATATGGGGGTTTAAAGGAAAAAACCCATCTCTCCACAGTATATAATATTTATACACCAGTCCTCATTTCCAAGAGTTAAAAGAAACGAACGTCGTCATAGAAAATCAGAACTTAAGAGATTCAGACGAAATTCGTTTGGTAATTGGGTTCCAAAAACTCTTATTATCTAAATCTCAAGAAATTCCAAAAAACAAAAATTTCTTAAATGAGTATATTAGTGACTCTTATGATTTTTATGATATCAAATTAAATAGTTTATTTCAATAATAAATTATATAATAATTTACACCATAATTGTACGCTTGAAGGAAACTCATCACTGTTACAATAAGTGTAGAAACTCCTACAGTTATAGAAACACGTGTTATAGAAATTGCGACATTGACAAGTGATGATTAATCATCATCATAATTATAGTCGATGAGAATCATCGAGATATTATATGAACATCAAAAGATAACGACGACATAGTTTAATGGTGTTTGAACTAACTACCGAATTGTGTAGTGCTAAAATAATAGAATATGTCAGTCTTTAGTCGGGATTCAGAGGGACCCGATTTTAGTACCACAACCATCCGTACCCAACTTCTACGACCCAAGGAAGTCTACGATGTCTCTTCTTAGGTAAAAGAACGGGTAACGCCGAAGATCTCCGATGAGTGTAAGGAACCGAAAACCGTGGGTAAAAGGTAAAAATTTCGGTTATTGTAATTAGAGAGACTGGTAAAAAGATACCAGACAGAGAGGGACAAGTGTAGGTCCTTTCGAAGAGACTAAAATTTTAGAGTACACTACTCTAACCCCGGTTGGTCCATAGGGTCCGAGTAGAGAGTACAGTTCTAGGAATTGAATTAGTGTAGACGTTTCAGGAAAAACAGTGTATTCTAGATTCAGACCCCTAATCCTGTACCTGTAGAAACCCAGATATAAGACGGATAGTATTATGATTATTCTCCTTATTATTGTGTTGTTATCTGTTGTGGATCACTCCCAGTTGATAGACAGTGTTGTGATTCGTGGAATGTCCCTAATAAATACGAGTATAAGTATTGTTACGTTTACAATATATGGGCACAGTCAAGTCAAGTCAGCGAGTCAATACAGGCTGAGAAACACTGGGGTACTTAGCGTCGTGCGTTCCGGAGGGACAGGTAGTGGTTGAGGGTCTCAAGTGAGTCTAAGTGTAGGTAGCGTAGTCACTACGGTAGGTCGGTAGAGTAGGAGACAGCAGGGGAAGAGGAGGACGGGGGTTAGGGAGGGTCGTAGTCTCAGAAAAGGTCACTCAGTTGAGAAGCGTACTCCACCGGTTTCATGACCTCGAAATCGAAATCATAGTAAGGAAGGTTTCTTTAGGGTCCCGATTAGAGGAAGTCTTACCTGACCAACCTAGAGGAACGTCAGGTTCCGTGAGAGTTCTCAGAAGAGGTCGTGGTCTCAAGTTTGCGTAGTTAAGAAGCCACGAGTCGGAAGAAGTGTCAGGTTGAGAGTGTAGGTATGTACTGGTGCCCTTTTGGTATCTGAACTGATCTACCTGGAATCAGCCGTTTCGTTACAGGGACGAAAACTTATATGATAGATCCAACCAGTATTGAAAAGAAGGTTCCTCATTCGCAGAAAATTAAAGTACCGACGTCAGTGGTAGACGTCAATAAAACCTCGGTGTTTTTATTTCAGACTGTGACAAAGATGACAAAGGGGTAGATAAAGGGTACTTCACTACCCTGGTCTACGGTACTAGAAGCAAAAGACTTACAACTCGAAATTCGGTTGAATAAGTGAGAGGAGAAAGTGAAAGTAGTTCTCCGAAACATCGAGGAGAAGTGACAGACGGTATTCCTACCACAGTAGACGTATAGACTCCAATAACTATAAAAAGGGTCGTTAGAACTAAAGTCGAACACAAAGAAGGTCAGGTCGTAAAGAGTACTACATGAGCCTTATATTCAATTTATTCGTTCCACTGTTATATGTCGGAACTGCATGAGGAAAAGGATAAACCTTGGTCAGACAACAAGGTACAGGTCAAGATTGACGACGAAGGACTGGACGTATGTCCAAAGAGTTCTCCGTCCAATCCACCAGACCATAAGGGTAGAGAAAGTCTTAAAAGGTGTCAACTAACACTAGGTGTGTCAGTTTCCGAAACCGTATCATTTATTTCGTCTTTATCTACAAAAAGACTGTGAGAGAACGAAAAAGGTACTAGGTCGCCGACAACCGTTAAACTATAGACCAAGGAGACGGAAAAGATTTTGGTCGAACTTGTAGTCCCTTAAGTGCCAAGTGTATAACGACTTCGGACCAAACCTCTTAAAACTCGTAATGAAATGATCACACACTCTACTCACGTTAACACGCCATCAAACTCGTAAGAAACCGTAACGGAAAGAAACCCTAACCTTACTTTTGACTGGAAAAGGTCAGGACACCGGTGACGACTCAAAAGGTTTAAACGACCGTATAACTCACGTCGTGAAAGTGTCGTAGTAGAAAGTCCTAAACTTTATCGAGTTGACCTTACGGTAGTGGAGGTGATCGAAACAAGCATCACTACGAAAGATTCCGGGTGAACTGAAGTGTAAGGTTCTACAGACCGAGATCTAATCACTAGTGTAGTAGTACTAATAGACCCAGCACTTCGAGAAAAAACATGTCAAGAAGACACATAAGAACGGTGGAGAAGAATTATAGAAGACGAAGACAATCCAGGTCTGGTAAAGACAGGAAATAGCTCGGGTAGAAACGTACTTTACAAGGGAACCATAGAGATTAAAAGAACTTCGCTAGAGATCAGAAAGGGTAAGACAAGAAAAAGAGATAGAGAAACGTAACTAGCGACTTCTTCCGAAAGAATAGAGAAGAACGATAAGAAACCTTGAGACGTAAGTCTACGAATATAGAAAGGAAAAGAGGAAACGAAAAGTGGAGAGAAGAAAAGTGTCGATAAACATTCCGGAGGGGTCTGTCGGTAAAACGAAAAAACGTAAAGAAAAGGTACCCCTACCAGAACTAGGGACAGAGGACATGTTACAGTGCTTGGAGTAAGGTATAAAGTAGTCCGTGAGATAGATAGTCTAGATCAGGGAATTTAGATAAAGAGTGAAGGTAACATATTAGTATTCCCTAAACTAAATCCAGTATGGACTTACCAGATCGTCGAAAGGGATGAAAGAAGTTAAATTCAGACTTAAACCATTATTCCTCAAGTACTAGACTCGGTGTCAGTCGAGGGCCAGAACAAAAACAACTGAGATATCTCGAAGAGGTAGAAACCGACGTTTCTTATATTAGTTAGACTAAAGCCACAAGTGGTAGACCACTACAGGTACACATCTTAGAAGAGAACATATATTTAATAAAAAATATTTATCCTTTTAGTTCCGAAACTCCTTATTTCATTAAGCGGATGTCACTATTGGTCCCCGTCTCAGTCTTTTGTTTGAGTTCTGAGGATACTGTAGTCTCATAGAGACATGACAGACTGACATATGGATCACGATGTTAGTGAAGTTCAGTGAAATTCATACTACCCTAGTCGTCGAAATATTAAAAATAAAAATACACGTACTACAAGGTAGTTCACCTAAATGTTAAATGAAGTGATAAGAGTATAAAAACTTGTAAATCCTATACAGTAAAGGGAGTTATAATATTCATTGTTATGTCACTTTTGTTGGTAAGGGAACCGTAAGAATTTATTGACTAAAAGGGAAAATCCAATCTAGGAGATTTCACTTTAAAGATTCAGTAATACCACATTTGTAAAAATACTCTTGTTTACAAGAGGGTAAGAAGATAGATCCTACCTTTCTTTAGAGTACAATTTGACCAAGATCTAAAGTTCCATAAAATGTATAATTAAATGTATAATTATACTCAGATCTAAAGTTCCATAAAATGTATAATTAAAACGCATAATTATACTCAGAGTTTCTGAGTATCCTGTACTTCTTGGAAATCTTTGATAGATTGGATTGGAGGACAGGAGATAAATCCATAAGACAGAGTATCGAGTATAATGTGATGATCACTGACCAACCAAGACACAACAGAGAATAGGTTTTGTTATTCGAAGCAGTTACGTCCTTATTTAAAGGGAATAAATGGAACAATGGGAATTAAATGTGCACTTATAAACTGTATGCCGTCCGTGAATAATAAACATTCACAAAAGAACCAGTCGGGTCTTAGTCGCAAAACCACACCACTTTACTTGTGACCTTATTCTTAAATTTTTGGATCTAAGGTCAAAGTCTAAACGGCATCAATTGACACTGTATTATAAAGATCATGAGTCAAAGAATTGAACCGTTTAATCCACACATGGTTAACGAAAGACTCTAGAGAAAATTACGATTTTGACTACTGCTTAAAATCATGGTTGGGGAAATAAAATGTAGTGTCAGGAAGTGCATGAATTTTCTGTGCGTCACTTGCGACAAAAGATTGGTGGTAAGAAAAGTCCAAACCACCCCTCTTCCTACCCGTCTACCCCTAACAAAAGTCTAAATGTCGGAAATCCATTAAAAATTGACCACTAAGATCAAGCCGTAAAAGAAAATATTACACACTACGAATCCTGTTTCGAATCTCATAAGATCGACGAGAGACTGATTCCGTCTTACTTTATCCTGTAAGTACTCTTTATCTGATCTGAAGACAATCACGTCAAGTTGTTGTACAGAATTCCCCTAAATCGTGAGTGTAATATGGACGACAATTGACAATATATAAAAATTAATGGTTTTGAAGAGTCTGAGAAATAAGAAGAATTTAAGACAACGGAGATGTCGAAATTATGTACGGGAACTTATTTTTCTACATGTCTACACGGTCATTTCTCTCTTCTCTTTACGAGGGGTCTATAAACACCTCACTTATCTCTCTCGACCCTTTAGTATAGGACTCCCAGAATAGGTAGGACACAAATACACAATCAGTGAGTCAGTACAGACTGAGAAACCCTGGGGGTACCTGACATCGGGTGGTTCGAGGGGACAGGTACTTAAGAGGTCCGTTCGTATAACCTCACCCATCGGTAACGGAAGAGGTCCCCTAGAAGGGTTGGGTCCCTAGTTTAGACTCAGAGGACGTGACGTCCGTCTAAGACATGGTAGACTCGGCGGTCCCTTCGGGAAGGTAGGATCCGGGAGGGTTGACGAATGTCTCTACCTGGTCGCTACCTTCTCAAGGGACCATAGGGGGTCTGTCGAGGGTCAGACCGTGTTTAAGTCTTATTTCTCTGTGGTCTGTATATGGAGGAGTAAGATCAGTTCAGAAACCCTTTAGTAATGTAATGACCCGAAGTCAAGTTATACATAGACTAACAGTCGTTTCCATAATTTCTTCTTCGGTATACTATATTGTTCATTTTACAAATGGAAGGTTTTAATCCTGGGTAAATCTCTTTGATTACTATTTTTTATAAATTCTCTTATACCCTCAGACCCGAAGTCGCATCGGACTCAGTTCCAAAGAAAGAGATAGAAACGAAGGACAAGTGACCCAGACTTCGTAAACCACTGTAATTGCTCTTATGGTCTGTATCTCTCTGTAATTTTTCACACTTAAAGTCGGGTTTAGGGAGGGACACATCTGTCAGGAAGACTCTTTCCGGGGAGTATAAGATAATAAAAATGATTCCAATGAGTCTCCGGACCTTTGAAAGTACCCAGGATATTTTATAGATTGAACATCTTCACTAGAGAAAATGTTTCAGGCGGATACGTTCATATTCCTTTATTACGATTTTTAATTTTTTTATGTTTTGAAAAGATTTTTTGGTTGAAAGATAGTTAATGTAGGTTTGAAATGGATTTATTCTTCGTTCTCCAAGTAAGAAGAGACACCTGAGTTGTAATTTCCAACACAAGACCCCTTAATGCGAAACTAGTCGGAAGACGTACTGCTGACAGGGTAAGGTTAGTATCCGAGGATGCCGAGGTTCGTACTAGGTCAGGACTATAGGTTTGTCTCTTTTGTTACTATAAATTGTTTTTATCATTCACATTTGTGCATGTATCGTAATTATCACACTAGTCATGACAAGTTACACGAAATATAAATAATTTGGTATTTTAGCAGGGTTTTCGGGTGACCCGATCTAAGGTAATAATGGTGGGGGTAAGATGTCTTCTCCTTTGACGCCGTCTTATTCCTTTAAAGGGATTCAATATGTGATGTTAACGTGGGACTTTACAGCTATAAGGACACGTCCCTGGTACCATAATCGTGGAAAAGAAGGTAGATGACATTTCTTACATAAAAGATTAGAACAGAAAAACGAAATACCGACAATTCTTAAGACCCAGAACTTGTACCTGAAGATCATTCTGGGAACTTATGAAACTGTGACTCTTTTTCTATGCATAGAAATCGTTTATGCAATTTAATTTATAAAATAAATCAATCTACGTATTAATGTCTTCCGTCTGGAGTTCGACTAAGTACTAATAGTCATGTCACATCACTCGACACACACACTATTGTACAAAGGGATTATTCTTCGAACACTTTACGACAAAGGAAAAAAATTTTTTTAATACTGTTGGTCATTGTAATAAAAAAAGATAATTCTCAAAAGAAAAGGTACAGGTAAAAATTTCAGAAATAACTGAAACAATACTCCAACGAAGACAAAATACAAAACCAGAAAACGAAGACAAAATACAAACCCACACTCCGTACACTCTCGAAGAACTGGTCCCTAGTTTAGGTGTGAGGGACGTGACCTTCCGTTTCAGAATTGGTGACCGGGTGGTCCCTTCAGGGGAGAAAGGATAAACCTAATAATTGATGTACCAGACTTATTGACGAGTACGGTACTCGACATTGAACGTAGACATTACGACTACAGAGTCACGACTGAAACTCTTTCCTTTGGATAATTTTTGCTACAAAAGATGGTTCGCCAGTTACATGGACACTTATTACTCGTGACTTCGGCCAGACTCTGTAAAGGTAGAGTTTTCTACGACGGCTAACCAGTTGACATCGACATTACCTCCTTCTCTCAGCGGAAATCGTGTGTGTGAAATCTAAACGTCTTCTGTCTCTGGATCATGGTAGACACCAAAACTGGTTGGTCTTGAAGATCGTAGAAATCTCGTAAAAGTCACGTTTCTAAAGAGTTGGGGTTTTAAGGATCCGTCCCGACCCATCTCCTGACTCTTCCAATCGCATTCCCAACTCAGAGTGTAAGGACTGACAATCAAAGGGGTGGGAACAACCTCCCCGATTCTCAGTGCGAAGACAAGAATATGAGACAGATACAACCTCGGATACCTCGAACCCTAGTTGTACCAACTTTCGAGACATTGTGTGGGAGTACGGGACCCATAGGAGGACTCTAATCCGATTTGAATGATTTTACAGTCTCCCGGTTATTGTAAACTAAGTGTATAAATTTCTCCAAAGAACTAAGATGGTCGGAGTAACATAAAGGACACCATATAGGAGAGTCTTAGGATGACAAACTATTCCCCAAATCCCTGAGACCAAACATAAACAGGACTACAGACTGACACCCACAGTGAGTGTTTGGTCCTCCCCAGAAAGACTGTTCTGAGGTCCGGTGTACGGTAGGCTGGTGTGTAAAAAATTTCTAGGACATGGGTAAAGCTTCGAGCAATGACTTTGCGTCTTTATTAGGTCTCGTAAGAAACCCTCACACGACGAGAGTTTTATAAGTGGTTCGGTTTCGGTGTGGGAGGATTCCCCTAATTCCCTTACGACTAAATAAACGAAAGTCCTCCCTTAATGACTAAATAAACCGGAACGACTATTCAATTTTTATCGTGTATTAAGAAATTTTCAGTTAGATGAGAAAGTGACTCCATACTCTCGTTAGGTTAAACACTTGAGTTTGAATAAATGATCAATAAAATGGACGTATTTCAACAATTGTTTATGTAATCATTAACGGAAAATTTCCCGATCTAATTTACCTCTTTAGTTAGTATCTTAAGATGATACAGTAAAATGAGAGTGTATGTTTAACAGGAGATTAAATTTACTGATTTTGTGTAAAATTGAAATTAAACTTTGAAATAAAACCAAAGTGTTACCACATTCCATGAAATGTGGGTCTAGTTTCTTACTTCATCACCCCTGGATGTATAAAGGTCGTGGAAGGGGACGACGTCAAGACAAATGTTGACTCTTGTCTGTCTTCTTTCAAGACACCTTAAGACGGACGAGTCAGAAGTAGGACCACCTCGTGTAGTGCATGGGAACTTGAAGAACAACAGTTGAAGAGGGACCTGAACAAGTACCCGCACCAACACGTGACAAGGGTTCCCGAACTACCCTTTTCCCCTGTAATCAAATGGGTAAAATAACCCGTTTTCGACCACACATGTGGAGGGATCCTCCGTGACAGGAAACCCGTCCGTACTAAAAGTGTGAACGACGATAAACGGTAGATTTTTATTTACAACTATCCTTTACCTCTAAAGGGTAGTTTGTTCCTTTCCATCGGGAAAACCTAGAGTAATACTTTTTTTAGTCTGTATTCGATCATTTTTGTGACGAAAACCAATCTTGACTTTAATATAACTATTTCTATACCCTCTGTAAAAAATTGGACTCCTCAAGGAAGATTCTACTAAAGAAAAAATTTATACCTCTATAAAGAACCTCATGTATCGATGAGGTTACATATTAGAAATAGAGTACCACACCAATCCAATCTTTCATGGACTTTTATAGTAAATTTCGTCTACTTAGGGAGGAGGTAGGTTATGGAGTATATCCGAAGTAAGGATGTGTAGAATCCAATATAAATGAATGAATTCTACTCTAAATCTTTACATAATATTGACATAATACATAAATCTGACATAATACGAGTTGATTCATTAAAAAGAAAATTTACTAGAAACGTCTAACAAAAATAGTATGAACCAGGTACAATAATTTTTGACTTGTACGTGTTCCTGAACCTTTTGGATTATATCAAAGAATTCCGGTCGGTTTCAGTAATAAGTCGTATAATCATTTACTATGAACCTATCGACAACACTGTGGTTCCGGTGAATTTTCGCTGAACATGTGTTTTGTGTCCTCTCGGTTCAAGTAATCTTCGTCGACACTGAAATCTGATTATTCCACTCACAAGACAAAGATTTCCGTGACCCATTTCTTCGGTCCCGTCTTCCTTTGGTCCTTTTAAGTCAGACCCACCCGACATCTAGAGGTAGTAGAGACTTTGTTTGAAGGAGGACTAACCAAGGTCAGGTCAGTACTTTAGTTGTCCCACTCAGTATTAGTGTAAAAAAAAAATTTGACTTTCTATTGTCTCATCTTACCTTCACTACTTTGATAGTCTCACGTAGTGTATATTATTCCCAAAACCCCCTTTAAAAAAAATATACATATGTATACACACGTGACCCAGTGTTTCGTTTTACATAACTAAACGGACTCAGTGATAGTTTTTTTGAAACTTTCGGTAATGGGATTTGGTAGAAGAAAGGAAAGGGATGAAAATTTATAAGAGACAGGCAGTGAAAGGGGTCGGTGAATTACGAGTCAATTTTACCAACTGTTAAAAAGTCACTACAGAGAAAGAGTAAAACAGAAAGATAAAGGGTAATAGTCCAGTATAGTCCCTCTACCTCTTCCACGAACATTCAAACACAAATTCCACTCTTTGTTGTAAGGAGTCGTACCGGACAGGAGTGTTCCTGTCTCAGTTGTCCCAAGTCTGTCTCGTCTTGTCGTCTTGTCAAACCTCCAAAGAGTAGGATCAAACTCTTTGTTTCTGTGCAAGAGACTGAGAGGTCTAGTAGTCTCTTACACCTGTTCTCTGAAAAGGTCACACGGACCGTATTGTTTAGACTTCTGAAGAAAAATAAAAAAAGAGCCTCTTCTAGATCAAGGTTTCAGTAAACAAGGAACTGTAGAGATGGAGTCCGTCTCCTCCCTTACGGTACTGAACAATAAGGGTTATCGGTCAACGGTAGCTTTTTAGTTTTTTTCTTAAATGTCTCTTCGTCGCACTGAGTCTGTTTATGTCCCTTGGTTATAAAGCGACGGTACCCAGAACTCCGTCTCGAGGCACTTCTGGAAAGTTTTCCCGTTCCTCGTTTTGACTCTTTTATTTACTTCCTTCCTCTACGACACATTCTTGACAGGGCGTCTTCGGGTTTTACTCTTTATTTTTGTTTTGCACTCGATCACAGAGGTAAAAGGTTTGAACACAGTGTCTTTTCCTTATTTTGTGTGCCGTGTAAAAACAAAAACGCACAGACAACTGATAACAGAAGTAGACTGGGAGTGCAGTCATGACGGTACTGGAGTGTTTCTCTCGACGGTCGTCTGTGTCACGATATCCCGTCTAAATATCTCTTTCCCTTAACAGGGTACCACCGATGACATGTGTCATTTTTGTGTAATCGGTACGCCATTTTTGTTTATGTTTTTGGGTAACTCAAACTTAACGTCTGTCTTGTAAGTCCGAATACTCTTTTTCAGTATGGAAGGTCCCGTTTCTAAGAAAGAGGGTCTCGAAGCTGTTATCACTGATCACGGTTAAGTAGTCTCTGTAACTTCTTTACGAAAAGTCACCCAAGTGAACGATAACTAAAATAAAGGAGGTGTTTGAAAAGTCACGAGTTTAAAGGAGCCAATATCGACGGTTCTTAGATTCAGTAGTTTTTGTCGTTCTTATAAAAAATTTAAGATCTGCAATTTGTTCTTAGAGTTTGTAAAACAGTTATTCGTTCCTTCATCTACAATCATATATGAAGGAACAACAAATCATCGATTCAACACAGATTTAGAAAATCACTGGGGTACCTACCATCGTGAGGTCCAAGGAGACAGGAACCCCAAAAGGTCCGTCCTTTTTGTCTCACCCAATGGTAAGGGAAGAGGTCCCCTAGGAGGACTGGGTCCCTGAGAAATGACAACTAGGTGGTCCCTTCGAGTATATCATGACACCGTATTGCGTTAAAAATACATGAAGGTGTAAGAATCTTCCCATTAAAAGCTTAGACATCTAAGAAATTATAATTGACAAAATATAATTAAGAGATTATATATGACATTAACGACATCTTTTTATATTTCCCAGTAGGACATACGAATGATTTCAAAGAAGAGACGGTAAGGATAAAGGGAGAAATAATTGTCGATATAGAAATTTTCATTACAATGTCAAAGACTCACAGAGACTATAATAAAGTCAGTCACTGTAGTGGTAAACGATCGTTTTCGATTGTCGGTCACTTAACGAACTAGAGTTTGTCCGTCATGAAGGACTTTGAGAATGGTTCCCCTTCAGTCTGTACATATAAAAAATTTGTCTACAACCTGATTCATCATTAGATTAAACCGTTAGATCTTTTATTTGTTAACCCTGTAAGGACAAGCTTTGTTTTACGAATTCTGTCTTTGTAAGAAAAATTGTCTCTTCTCTGTCTCCGTCCTTAATAGACGATAGTCAAGTCAAGTCGACGAGTCAGTACAGACTGAGAAACGCTGGGGTACTTAACGTCGTACGTTCCGGAGGGACAAGTAGTGGTTGAGGGTCTTAAGTGAATTTGAGTCTAGGTAACTCAGCCACTACGGTAGGTCGGTAGAGTAGGAGACAACAGGGGAAGAGGAGGACGGGGTGGTTAGGGAGGGTCGTAGTCTCAGAAAAGGTTACTCAGTTGAGAAGCGTGCTCCACAGGCTTGATAACCTCGAAGTCGAAATCGTAGTAAGGAAGGTTTCTTTAGGGTCCCAACTAGAGGAAGTCTTACCTGACCAACCTAGAGGAACGTCAGGTTCCCTGAGAGCTCAGAAGAGGTTGTGGTGTCAAGTTTTCGTAGTTATAAAGTCGCGAGTCGAAAGAAGTGCCAGGTTGAGAACGTAGGTATGTACTGGTAACCTTTTTGGTATCGGAACTGATCTGCCTGGTTTCAATATAGAGACGAAAACTTATACGACAGATCCAACCAGTATTGAAAGGAAGGTTCCTCATTGACAGAAAATTAAAGTACCGACGTTAGGGATAGACGTCACTAAAACGTCGGGGGGTTTTATTTCAGACGGTGACAAAGGGGTAGGTAAAGGGTACTTCACTACCCTGGTCTACGGTACTAGAAGCAAAAGACTTACAACTCGAAATTCGGTTGAAAAAGTGAGAGGTGAAAGTGAAATAGTTCTCCGAAAAATCAAGGAGAAGTGAAAGACGGCATTCCCACCACAGTAGACATATAGACTCTAATAACTATAAAGAGGGTCGTTAGAACTAAGGTCGAAGACGAAGAAGGTCGTAAAGAGTACTACATGAGACGTATCTTCAATTTATTCGTCCCACTGTTGTATGTCGGAACTGCATGAGGAAAAGGATAAACCTTGATCAGACAACAAGGCACAGGTCAAGATTGACAACGAAGGACTGGACGTATATCCAAAGAGTTCTCCGTCCAGTCCACCAGACCATAAGGATAGAGAAAGTCTTAAAAGGTCAAATAACACTGGGTGTGTCAGTTTCCGAAACCGTATCAGTTATTTCGTCTTTGTCTACAAAAAGACCTTGAGAGAACGAAAAAGCTACTAGGTCGCCTACAATCGTTAAACTAGAGACCAAGGAGATCAATTGACATTAATAAATCTAAAAGATAGTCCAAAGGAGTTTGTAAATCAAAATTTAAAAAATTTCATTCCAAATAACTCTATATCAAATATATATTATTTTTAGTGGGAGAAATCTACATGTTAAGACACTTAAAGCTGTTTGGATTTGTCAACACAAGGATGACGTGACTCTAATCTGACAAAGGTGGCGAAGTCGACGGAGAACGGGAACACATCGGTCAGAGGAGAAGAAAGATTGAGACACGTTTGTGACTAGTTAAAAGACAGGAATGTCGAAACCAAAAAGATCTTACGGTTACCATTCCTTAGTCTATCATACGACGGAAAACACAGACCCAAGAAAGTAAAACGTATTTCGAAAGCTCTCAGTAGGTACATTAGTGTACATAGTAGTAAGTCAGGAAGACTAACAACTCATCCCGAGATGACAGATCTATGTGTTCAGTAAACAACTCCTGTAGACTCAACAAAAGTCAAAGTTCACTAATACTTATTTCGACGAGATTCATAAACACGAATCGTTATGATAGACAAAAGAAAAAAGAACTCATTTCTAGATCCCTACTTTCGTGACACAAGATGTTATTTTCATATAAATTGAAATATTCTTTGACGGTGTTATAAATGGTCTTGTTGACAAGGTAAGAAGGTAAAGTGGAAAGGGTGGTCATTGCACACTCTCTGAGTCAACGAAACGTAGGTACTGTTAAGAACCATAATGGTTCAAAAAAGGAGAGAAGATCAAAATCGTTAAGATAACCACACATCCCCGAAGGAACTACCGAGTCATCATTTCTTAGACGGAGGATGACGTCCGTTACGACCGGGCTAGGAAACCAACCCTTCTAGAGGACCTCTTCCTTTACCGTTGGGTGAGGTCATAAGAACTGACCGTTTAGGGTACCTGTCTCCTCAGACCTCACGATGACAGGTACCTCAGTGGTTCTGGTAGTCTGTCCTGAATCGTTGAGTTGTTGGTGTTATACACCTACTTATGTCGACAGTCTTGAGTAGGCTAACCAATGAAACACATGTCACAAGTATGACTTCAAAACGTAACATACACGAAATAGTCAAAATTTTTTACATTACTAGATATTACAGTACGTTACTATACCTACTTAGAAATGTTAAATTATAAGTCCAAATTTTCAAAACTTTGTAACATACAAAATCGAAAATATTTCAATTTTTGTTCCGTTGGAAAAAGTTTAATTAAAAAAAGGGTCTATACGTACCAAAGGTTTCTGATAAATCCTTTTTTTCAGTTCTCTAACAGTCATATCCTAAACCCGACTACCAATGATCCACCTCCTTCCGTCCACTACTTACACTATTCCGTCTACCATTCAACAGTCTCCTGGTTTGATCGAGAACCAAACCCATTATGTAAGTACCAATAATGTTGCAATAATTTCATTCATACGTCCATGTTAATATCGGTGTCTTTGTTTGTTTCACCCGGTACGAAACTGTTACTACTCTTACAGAGGACTTGGTTTCAAGTACTAAGTAAGTCAAGACACGAGGACTCTAGGTTTTACGTTTCCATTGTGAGTACTCGAGGCACGATAACGAACTAAAAAAAAAAAAAATTTATAGACTGAGGAATCCCTCTTCTTCTTAATACTGGGAGTACTGGTCCTTCAATAGTCTTAAAAGATCGAAGTGAAATAGAAATTTGTCATCTGTACCTAAACAGACCGTAGTAATTGTTGTCTCTGGAGGTACCACGAAGGTTTCAGGACAATGTCTCTTCTCAACTCAGATGTTAATGTCAAGCCGTAGCTCCTGGCCCACCTAGAACCTGTACATCCGTCCACCCGTGTCCACCTCCGTAGGTACGACCGACGGGTCGGGGACGGAGGGGAGGAGACTTGTGTACCGAGGGGATGGAGAGGAGTCGGCGGACAAGAGTCGGAGGTGTACATAAAAGAATGACAATCCAAATCTTACAATCTAAATTTTTGACTGAAAATAATTCTACCCATATCGAAAAGTGAGCATCTTCCTTTTATTGATTTTACTAACAAAATTCACAACAACAAATACTAGAAGCTGTATGAACAAATAAACATAGTATTTTACGTGTTGGTAAATCTAGTTGAGTTAGCGAGACGACGACGATTCAGTGAAGTCAGCACAGGCTGAGACACGCTGGGGTCTCTACCGTCGGGTGGTCCGAGGGGGCAGGGACCCTAAGAGGTTGGTTCTGGTGACCTCACCCAACGGTAAAGGAAGAGGTTACGTGCTTTCACTTTTCACTTTCACTTCAGCGAGTCAGCACAGACTGAGAAACGTTGAGGGACCTGACGTCGGATGGTCCGAGGAGGCGGGTACCCTAAAAGGTCCGTTCTCGTGACCTCACCCGGCGGTAACGTGGGATTTACAATTGCACTCTTTTCCTCAACCCATGGTTCATCCGTCCGTCCGTCACGTAGTATCAAGAGTTTAAAAGGAAGGATCATTCTTCCCCCACCCCCGAAGTAACGACGAAGAAAGGGGGACGACCTCCCGGGTCTCCCTCATATGATGTGTAGACATGGGCCCCCGAAGGACACGAGGTCCTGGTGGTCCCGTAAAGAGGTCAAGGGAACAGTCAATGGATCGAGGATGTGGACATTTTACGGGAACCTCCGTTTTACGGAATGACAGAGACTGATTGAGACTTGACGAAACTTCTTTCGTGTGGTAAATCCTTTTGATCTCGATCGAGATTCCATTTACCCGTGTTAATAGGAACTGGTGATACAGGTCTAAATACCTCCTCGAAAGTTTAGTGTGGTCTTGTGTTTTTAAATCGAGGACAAATAAACCGACTTCTCGTTTACGGTTTGTAGTCTTCACCAGATGTAAAATTGTCTCTGGTGATCACGAAAAGGGTGAAACCCGACGAACTGCCCATTCTCTTACTTTACCTTTGCCATCATCTCTCAACCAGTTTACGAGAAGGACGTCCACCCACAGAGTGGTGTCGACCCACATGTACGGGGTCTCATTCTACCTTTTCCGTCTCAGAGACTCCAGGTCTCATAAATAATGTAGGTACCACACCCAAAGTCCTAGAGACCGGGAACGAGTTGTGGAGTAAGAGGTGAACCAGAAGAGATCTGAATGACCATCTGGAGAGAAAACAACCGTCAAAACGATACGTACTTAAAGAAAATCTAAATATTTTTAAGACATAGCACACTTCGGGAGGTTCAGGGGTGACTAAATGGATTAAAAAAGACATTCAGTAATAGAATGGAGGAACCAAGGATAAATTGTACAAAATCTAAATGATAACTTAACTGTATAATCGAGGGTAAAGTGAATATTTGACTACATCAATTTCTATGTGTATTTTGTAACAGAACTTAATATATATTAACTCCGAGAATCAACGTTACATTTACAATAGTCTGTAAATCACGAAATACAGTGTCCTGTCTCTGTTCATCCATTTCAAGTCACCCCTTCTACGGGTTCATTGTTCTTATTTTTATTTTACATATGTACATTATACCATCATATATAAATCTTCTTTTATATTCTTCTCTTAAGGGTGTCTATAATATTCTATTTTCTTAAGAGTGTCTTAGATGTCCTTAATGACACTGAACGTCGATCAAACTTGATAAAACGTAGTGTCTTATTTTTACTTTTGTCTCTCTTCACATAAAACCAGGAAATGGGTTCCTAGACCATCGACCATTTTTGTAAGAAAAGATACTTAGTCTTCTCTATGTTTTATTATAAATATTTAATGAGGACAGTGAATTGTACAGTTCGGGTCCGTAAACCATAAGACGATTATAAATGGACCTTATCTGTCAGTCTTAACTTCGAGGGAACTCCGTCTACACAGTTTACATTTCGTATTGCGAGTAAATGTACATCGTGTCACGGAAAACACACGGTCACTTTCTTTAAGATTCTATAAAAGATTGAAGGAAGAAAAGTAAACTTACGACGTCCACTAGGTTAAAATGTCGGTAATATTAGGGGTGGTAGTGGTAAATTCCAATCTTAGACTTATATTTCGTCCGAGGACGATTATTACAGATTATATAAGAACTCACTGTCTTGTCTCTGGTACGTCTTCCCAGGAGTTTGGTCGAGTCGCGGGAGTGGTTTAGACTCACAAAGGGTCCTTCACAAACGTCAAAGTAGTCTCACAAATAGAAAAGTCATCAGTTAGGAAACCTCACCAACAGACGGGGGTTTTGTGTAGAGACTCAACAAGTCCTAGTTTACCACTCCCTTTTTTCTACCTCTTCCTCCTTCTCAGGTCCGGTATTGTCCCGATCTGGGGGGTTCTTATAAACTAGAATAGCACTTCTCCACACCTCTTTAAGGACTTTGGAAAGGTACATTTATGTGTTCCTCTTCTTAATTTTATTGACAGAATAAAGGATCAAACCATATTTAATTTTTTGTGTATAATCCAAGTGAACCTTTTATATACTTAACCCTTTTATTGTTTATTAACAACGATTTGACTTTAAAGGGATATGAAAACAAATATGGTAAAGTTTCTCGTTAAACTATGATTAAGTAACTAATTTTACCCCTTCTCTGAGTACTAAAATACCAAGAGGTCCTTCCAATTACGTTAGTACTCTGGAGAAAAACTGGTATATTCTCCGTTTTACACTTAATAGTTGGTTCCTAGGTTGTTTCCCTTTGTCTAAATTCCCGTTCTTTACGACTTATACGTCAGTCCATATTACGTTCTCACTATATTTTAAGTGAATTTTAATTCCTTGTTACTTTACTATCTATGAAATTAAGGTGAGTTCAAAAGGATTACGATTACGACGACGACTAATTAAGTCGAGTATCGGACGTAGATATCATGGACGTTACGATCTGAGATAGGAGACCCCCCTTTGACTTGTTTACTACCGTAGAGACCATGGACCAACACACCCTGTTTGACCCGTACACGACCGAAACGTATGATTTCTCTGGTCCGTATCAGAGATGGACACCTGTCATAGAGACTCGCTTCTGACCCGGTACTCCTTAATAGGAGTTGTGACCTTTTCTAGTTTTATCGACATCACATACTTCTTTGTCTGTCTTGTCCGAGGTAGAATTTTCGTCCTGAGGTATAACCCGACCTGACACCTGAAACTCGATATCCGGGTCCTAGATACCTTTGCTGTATGGTTGACCTTTTGGTCCGGGGGACCTACCTTGGGGTCCCGAGTATTGGATCTGAGAGGTAACGGATTTTCTTATGGGATTAATAGACATATTGGTTTATCTTAGTATTTAAGATAATACGAATAGCCCCATACTGGTGTCCGGATAACTATTAACAGATGACAATTGATGGATCCGAATTTCGCATACTTAGTGCCCAATTGAAACTAAGATAGAAAGGGAAGGAAACAAGTCTGATCAAAGTCCCTTAAACCCCTCCACCCTAACCCGTGCATGTGAATCCCATATACCCGAAGAGACCACCGAGTCTCCCATTTCGCAGACGGATGTTACACCCTCTGGGTCCAAGCTAGGGACCAAACCCTTCTTGGGGACCTCTTCCTTTACCGTTGGATGAGGTCATGAGTACGGACCTTTTAGGGTACCTGACTCTTCGGACCATCCGATGTCAGGCACCCCAGTGTTTCTCAACCTGTGCTGACTCGCTGAAGTGCAGTGAATCCCATATATTCAAAAAGTGTTTTTGACCAGCCCCAGGAACCGATTCTCCTCGGAGACGGAACCCGGGCGGCCACATTATTTGACGTGAGGTGAGAGACGTAACAGGAAGACTCACTCAAACAAAGGGTCTTGCACACCGATGTTGTAAACCACGCACCCGACCCTTTGGGGAGTGAAACTCCTCTGTTCAGAGTAAACTCCGGTGGGACTCCGAAACACCGGACTTAGAGGATCTCCCCCCTTCCACGGAGCGGGGAGACCTTCTTAAGTCGGAAAGTTACGGACCAAAGAAGTGAAACCGTCCGTCACTTACCGTCGTTCCTCTTCCGTTACCGTGGGATGAGGTCATGAGAACGGACCTTTTAGGGTACCTACCTCCTCGGACCACCCGACGTCAGGTACCCCAGCGATTCTCAGTCTGTGCTGACTCGTTTAAGTGAAAGTGAAAAGTGAAAGTACGTAACCTCTTCCTTTGCCGTTGGGTGAGGTCACAAGAACGGACCTCTTAGGGTCCCTGCCCCCTCGGACTACCCGACGACAGAGACCCCAGTGTGTCTCAGTCTGTACTGACTTCGCTGAACCGTCGTCGTCATCGTCGTCTTGCCGTCGTTCCCCTGACTCGCCAGTCCACTCCTCCTTGGGTGGACAGTCCCACCTTCTCCCCAAGACTAGTGGGGGGACCCTCCCTGATCTTCCTCACCCCTGGGTGTCCTCGGACCTTATCTGTCCGTCGTTAACGAACCATGTGTCCAACTACTCACACAATTTCGAATCCTTCCTTTAAACACTTACAGTAAATCCTCCACCACAGGTACGGTAGACTCCCTTTTAATAATGGTTCGTTAGTGGTCCCCTAACAATCCTCTTCTTTGAACCAGAAACACACGTGTATAAGACGGGAAGGGTTCCTCCACAGGGTAGACACACTTTGAGAACTGGCGGAGCCTTAACAGTCCGATCTTCCGTCCCCTGTGTATTCACTCATACTTGACCGAAAAGACTTCTACCGAACCCTACACCCTATAAATTGGGTAGACACAAAAATAGGTGTGGACTAGTTTGGGTGGTTCCGTCTTGCCTGAAATTTTCAATTCCCTCTTTGTCAGAACCTGGTGCACCACAAGACCAAGCCGGCACTGTTGACCGGCCACTTCTGTGTGGCTAGGGGGAAGAGGGAGACCCTAGACCGTCCATTCCGAGAAGAGTGGGGTTAATCCTTCCTCCACCTTACTGTTATATTTACAAAGTAACTTATCTTTATTGTCTTCAGGTATCCCATGGTTCTTGAAACATCAGTCTTACTTTTCCTTTTCATCTTCTTCCAGGTTCTTCCATTCGTTCTACCCTCCTTCACTTAAATGCCGTTGACATAACCTCACGTACTAATTTTTAAATTTCTTCCCTAAACCTCCTCTGATACCCCACTTCTACTTCGGATTGACAGAGGTGTCTGAGACCCTCCAGTTTCGGGGGACATCCTCATCCTACCGGTGGTCTCCTGTGGTACTTGAATTGTTTGTCACCTTCGTCAGATATGTCATCAGTGTCCTCTCGGTCCTGTGGGCCTAGTTATAGGTATGTGACTGAGTACCGATCCCAATCGAGTTCTACGAGGATGAGCCTGCTCCAAGACATAGGTCTTCCCTTCCCGTTTTTATAATTACCGTGTTTTTAACTGACTACTATTTTTTCATTTAAGATGTCCTAAACCTGTCACGACTGGACTGGGGAGGGGGTATAACCTATTACTGCGAGGACGGAGTCACGAGGTGGTCCTGGCCTCCGGCAGAATTACGGGTTAGGTCCCAGTCCACTTCAAGGACGTCGTCGGCGACGAGGAGGCGGTCGAGAAGGGCTCCAGCATCTCGGCGGTGGAGCCCTCCGAGACTAGGGCCACTGTCTTCGGAGACCGGATGTGAAGGTCCTAGGTCGAGGTCGGCTTGGTGGGTTCGATATGGACGGAGAGGGTCACTCAATGACTATTCTTCCCCTCCCTCTACAACCTTAATTCGTGTCTGAAGCGAGACGGTCTCTCGACCTCCCTTGCTTTCGCTTGTCTGTTCTCTGAATGTTACGATCGACGACGAGACCCTTCCAGATAGGACCCGGGAGGTCTTTTGGAGGAGACGAGGTCCCTGTCCTGTCAGGAAGTTGGCCAGGGTTGTCTCCGGGGCCCGGGACAATGTCGGTTTGGTCACACGGACCACGACTCCAAAACCGGTGACCTTCTTACTTACGAGATTCCGTTCCTTCCTCTTCCTTCTAGGGCGTCAACACCCCGAACGACCGAACCTTTAATTTATCCCAACAGCCCCGAGTCTCTATAATCCAGGGGCTCTCGGGTACCATTGGAATTTTCACCCCATGGTTTGTAAGAACTCACGGGTCATGGGGACAACCCTTTCTCTGAACGAGAGGTATGATCCTCGTGTTCACTGAAAGAGGGACCTCCTCTCCCGGTGGAAGACCTACCTGTGATACTAAATAAACGAGAAAGAAAGTTATTGGGGGGTTCTATTCACCTCCAACGTACTCGGAGGCTTCCTTCTTGGTCCACCCGACCTTCTCGTACTCTCTCTCAATTGAGTTAATAAGGGACTCCAGACCCACCTTCTGTGGGGGGATGGGGGTTGGTCCGACCGATTTGTCTCCGGGTCCGACCGTATGATGAGATGTAGTTATCTAACTTTGTTCGCCCGTAAGACCATCTCACGGTCAGCCGAACCTTATACGGTTAGGACGGTCAGTTTTTCCTTCCTCCTGTCCTGATATCCGGACTAGAGTCCGATCAGTTGGTCCGATGACACTGAAATGTGGGGTGACAAGGTTTGGGGACATGGAATGAATCGGAGGAGGACGGCTCCTGATTTCATATATGAGCGGATCTAGAGTTCCTACGGAAGAAGACGCATACGGAGTGGGGTCGTAGTGTCGGGTAGAAACGGAAACTTACCCTTCTAGGTCAGCCCCCGTGGTTTGTTGTCGAGTGGACCTGAGGGGTTGTTCCCGAATTCTTAAGGGG
Source organism: Capra ibex (assembly GCA_006410555.1). NCBI lineage: Eukaryota > Metazoa > Chordata > Mammalia > Artiodactyla > Bovidae > Capra > Capra ibex. Next base: position 22,696,269 of record SJYO01037955.1, read on the forward strand.
TTGGTAGAAACCCTTTCGGAACCGAAGAACCATCTGAGTAAGATGGACCTTTTCATGTCTACAACCGAGGATGCTATGAACCTACTGGACGACGACCGACGGTTCTGGTTCTTTTTTACGACCCTTCCCTGTTTTTGTGACGAGGTCGACGACTACCTTCGTCCAATGGCCCCCAGCTTCTTCTTCCGTGTCTAGACGTTCCTCCTCCATTCCATAGACCCCAAACAGAATTTCTTCCTGTGTTCCAAGGTCTGGGATTAACCCAGAATATATGACTACTGTGATCACACTATTTTATTCCTGTTACCGACAATCCAACCGGTTTCGCCTTAATAACCATGGTCTTCTCGACCGTGTGTGAGATCATTCGGTGTGTGTGGTTCACTGGGTGGATCCGGTACGACGGACGAGTGTCCAATTACGACGGAGAGCCGTGTCTGTTTTTGGAGGCCTCTAAGTCGACTTTCCGTGCGACGGAAATCTTGTGGACCCTCACCTGAAGTGACTTTACTTTGGAGTGGCTGCGATGACAATGGACGACCAATACCATATACATGCAAGAGCCCTACCCATCTTCGAAAAGGATGGACCTGACTTTCTCGTAGTCTTCATCGGACCACGGACGAATCCCTTTATCAAGGGTCTAAACCTAAAGGATGGTCGTGACCCAGTCTGTTACCGGAACGAAAGTATCGACTAAATCATGTTCTTCGTTCGTTCGTTTTGACATTTGTAGTTTATTTTTGACGTGTGACGTATATCCGGGTCTCAAGACTCTACCACCTTACTTGGTTGGCCTGTGAATTTCTCTGAGAGGTTCACCTAGTATCTCTGACTGACGAGGACCCACCTGAACGAAGACTGCCGAGACGAGTCTGAGTCCTACTGGGGTACCAGGGTTCCGATAAGAGGTTTGTTTTAACACATACCCTCCGGGGGAGGGTATTATTTTGTCTCCAGTTGTTTAAACGGAGTCCATTCCCCTCTACCCTAAAGTGTCGTCTACCTTGACCCATTCCATTATTTAACCCATTGATTCAAACATGTTCTTTCCCACAAACATGTTCTTTCCCACAAACATGTTCTTTCCCACGGGAACCCCTTGTCTAAGTGCTTAAACACGGACCCCTAGTCCACACCCAGTTCCTGACCTTTGTACTGAGGAACCGGGGTGTAACTTTCCCAGGTATATGACAAGATTGGTGAGGGTGCCGTCAATTTCAGCGTCCACAGTGAGGGACCTAGGAGGTGTCCTCACACTTCTCTCGTATGGTGCGTCTAGGCCTCCTGAGGCTCACCTGATACGTTTTCCTGGGGTGACCAAAGGTACTTTGGCTCTAGTAGAATTTCTTCTTTTTCCCCACTTCGATGTTAATTGACGACGCTGTTCCTGAACGGCCATAGTAGGACTCTGATTGGTCAAAGTCGTGTTCCTCCCTGGACACGATATCAATTACAACTTGCAACACATAAATAAGGACGAAATAGACCGTTGTATAGTCGGTGGGATCTACTGTACTTTCCAGTCCATTTTCGATACAGACTACTACTAGAAAGAAAAACCTGAAGCCAGACTAAAACCCACTTCCCACTAATCACCTTTTGATATAAATGGTAACAATATCAACGGAACTATCAAGACGAAACACCTAGGACGTAAAATATTACATAATACTTCAAACATTGGGTCTCCAACCACAGTAAGAGGGTTTAACCGTCAGTCTCTCAGTCCCACGTTATATAGGGATACTTACTACGAGTATGATACTCAATTCTCGTAGTTCTCTCCCCTTACTTCCTCCTTTGTCTGTCTTGTCCGAGGTAGAACTTTCGTCCTGAGGTATAACCCGACCTGACACCTGAAACTCGATATCCGGGTCCTAGATACCTTTACTGTATGGTTGACCTTTTGGTCCGGGGGACCTACCTTGGGGTCCCGAGAATGGATCTGAGANAAATGGTAACAATATCAACGGGACTATCAAGACGAAACACCTAGGACGTAAAATATTACATAATACTTCAAACATTGGGTCTCCAACCACAGTAAGAGGGTTTAACCGTCAGTCTCTCAGTCCCACGTTATATAGGGATACTTACTACGAGTATGATACTCAATTCTCGTAGTTCTCTCCCCTTACTTCCTCCTTTGTCTGTCTTGTCCGAGGTAGAACTTTCGTCCTGAGGTATAACCCGACCTGACACCTGAAACTCGATATCCGGGTCCTAGATACCTTTACTGTATGGTTGACCTTTTGGTCCGGGGGACCTACCTTGGGGTCCCGAGTATGGATCTGAGAGGTAACGGATTTTCTTATGGGATTAATAGACATATTGGTTTATCTTAGTATTTAAGATAATACGAATAACCCCATACTGGTGTCCGGATAACTATTAACAGGTGACAATTGATGGATCCGAATTTCGCATACTTAGTGCCCAATTGAAACTAAGATAGAAAGGGAAGGAAACAAGTCTGATCAAAGTCCCTTAGACCCCTCCACCCAAACCCGTGCATGTGAATCCCATATATTCCAAAAGTGTTTTTGACCGACCCCAGGAACCGATTCTCCTCTGAGACGGAACCCGACGACCACATTATTTGACGTGGGGTGACAGACGTAACAGGACTCACTCAGACAAAGGACCTTGCGCACCGATGTCGTCATCATCGTCCTCTCCATTACTACCCAACTTATTATTAACCGTTTACTATTGAATTTCTTCATTGTTGTTCTCCTCACTCTTTACTACCTTACAACATAAAAAAAAATTTAGAATATGGGATGTACTCTTTCTTTTACAACGTTGACAAATATTGGATAGTGGAACCAATATTTTATTCTTTATCCGTGGAACGAAGTCCCTTCGTCACTGAGTTAACACACAAGACCCCGAAGTAGTTCCTACTTAGAGAGAAAGAAGGGATGGATGTCAACCGACCCCACAGAAAGTGACAAGTGTGAAAACTTTCCTTTTTCCCTTCATAGTGACTGATTTACGAGTTTTTGTTTAACACCCATTATCGACAATGATCCTCAACCACTACCCGTCCTTTCCGACCGTACGACGACAGGTGCCCCAGTGTTTCTCAACCTGTGCTGACTCGGTGACTTGACTTACTTGACTTGATATTTATTTTTCCTAAAACAACTTTTCGTTAAAACCAACTTGAAAATCTCAAGACTTTAGAAAGTAAGAGATAATTTTTTTTTAGTTAAATTCTTTGGGGGAGGGGGTTCCGACTTCCGTATACAAGAGGTAGGTAGGGAGGTAGAAAAGGGAAAGAGAAGGAGAAAGGGGAGGGATAAAGACAGTGAAAGAAAGAGAGAGGGAGGGAGCGAACGAAGAAGAATACGTAAAAGAGGGAAGAGGGAGGAGTCGGGAGGAGTAAAAGAGGGAAGGAAAGAACGTCACTAACAAACGACTCAGAGGTCAGCAGCCTGTGATACAACTTCTGTGTTTTCCCCGTTCAGGATTAGGACGGAGGTGTCTCAAATGAAGGTTTACCTCTGTGAAGACAAAAGGTTGGAACGAACGTATTGAGAGTATTTTATTAGTTCTATACGTGTGTGGTCTCGGGCTTTCGGTAGAGATCGGGGCATGAATGTCGATACCTTTTGGCGACTTACGAAAGTAGGAGTGTCAGGACCTACTGGAATAAGTCGGCCACCAACAGTACCCTGAGCGGTAGGCAGTGTTAGTGGTACTGAAAAAATTGGGGAGAAGCCCGTGGGGCCCGAAGTCACTTTCGGAGAAAGGACTTTATTAGTGTCTGTTTTCTCCTCGTTAAGTTTGTAGTCGGGTTCAAATCCGTGTCACTAGTTGTTTTACCTTTGTGATGGTCGAGGTCCCTCGGGTAATTGTAACTGAGGGTAACAAGTTCGGTCCTCGGCACTACGAGTAACAAACATTATCCAACTCTAAATAAGGTCTACTACCTCTCCAATGGTAAAACGATTAGTGGTAAATAGGGAACACCCTATAAAACAAATAGGTTTTCCGTCGTCAGGAAGTAAGAAACCTTTAAAGTTTCCCTTCCACAACTGACCTCGTATGTCTTCCAAATCTCTTCCAGTCTAGACTTTATGAGAGGGTCGGGGTGGAAAGAGACATTTGTGAGGAACAGAGTGAACTGTCAGGAGAAAGACAGACGAAAACCGTCTTCGACAACGAAATCGAGAGTGAAGGGTGTGGATCAGACTGTAAGTGTCTTCTCACACCGGTAGAAGACTCGATGTCTCACCCACACCTTCTTTTGTCTCATAGTCGTATCGATACTCACGAACTCTCACGTGAACCTATACCCCATTAATCCTTAATCTGACGTCTACCTTCACCAGACTCAGTCACTGTCTCAACCCAAGTACCCCGTTTCTCCCAAACCGATCGATACTTTCCAAACCAGACTTAATTCAAACTCCTGTTTCCGACGACCCTTACTCCATCCTCCTCCACCATACGTCTCTTTCCTTTACAACGCGATTGAAGTTTTTTCCTTAAAACTAAATTAAGTTGTTCATAAATACCTTTCACTACCTTCTATCCCCTTTGACTGTTAAAAACAAACGAAACATAGAAGACGTACACGTGTGTGTGTGTTTCTCCGTGTGAAAGGGAAATAATTAAAGAAAATGAGTGAAGTGTAAGGGGAGACCTCCGAACGTGTTCTTCTCATGTGAAATGAATCCTGATTTTGTTACTTACCTAAAGTATATTATATAAAAAATCTAAAACCATATTTTATGTGGTTAGTAACATGACTTATCAGATAAATTTATAAAATGAAACCAGTTTTCTTTTATTCTTTGTTTTCTTTCTATTTATAAAGTGAAACCAGTGCTCCTGTTTGTCGACGTTAAACCTTATGTAGTTTCTTTGTGGAGGCCAAAATTGGAGGGTTACCAAACGGTGCCATTTGTAATCAAGATGACATCTATATGTCATTTACATGTCATCGTCCATAGAACACTCCTCCCTCTCTCCTAAGACCACTACGCTCGTTTTGTTACAGTAGACAGAACAAAAGGGAAATTTTCCTGAATGTCGTTTATACTGTTCTACAATTCTTGACAACTAAAACAAACTACACATGTATCTTAAAACAACATGATAAAAAAAAATTAAAAGTTAAAAAGGATGTTAAAAGTTTTGTCTTTTTCTTCGAAAAAAAAAAAAAATTATAACTGGTGATCCCTTGACACATAGAGACGGGAGATAGGGTCTGTTTGTCTAAAAAATGAAGAAAGATACATATTTCCACTTTTTATCTACAATTTAGATCAGAAATTTACTTTACACCTGTACCTATACTACTCTATAGTTAGGACAAATGTTAAGACTAAGGAAAAGTCGTCCACAGGGGTCGGAGGTCCTAGTTTACGAACTACTATGTTCCAACTCGATTATATTATTATTGTCTTTATTCCACGTGTTATTTACATTACGTGAACTCACTGGGACTTTGGTAGAAGGAGGACGGGTCAGACACCTTTTAACAAAAGGTATTTTGGTCAGGGACCACGACCTTTCCGACCCCTGGTAATAGAATCTTCTAAAGGTTTCAGAGGACTGAGAGAACTTCTAGTTCCGATATTGACTTACTTGTAGTCGACTTCCACTACTACTTTCTGCAAGGAATTTCTTTTAGACCATCGAGACTTTGGTCCTGACCGAAAGATACCCATCGTCACCGTCTCGAGTACACATATGGGAAATACAAAGTTTATAGAGGACGTTTAACACAAACTGGGGGTAAATGGTGTTAGGTAATAAGAGAGAAATTTCATTCGTAACTTGTCAGACGTACCAAAATATGTAATTATATGGGGTTCTCTTAGGGAAAGAAACCCTGTCCTCTTAGGTCCGAAATACTCATTTATTACACTTCGTTGCCTTTCTTTCTGTTAAACCCCATCCCTATTCCCCTGTGTTTTTATACAAATTGATCCTTTGTGACTTTTACCTTCATTCCTAAGATTTATAAATCTTTATGACAAACTTGACTAGGACGGACTTTCCTTATTTCTTGTTAATTTGTACGTTTTGATTACATATTCTTCTCATGAATCGTTATAGTAATACCTCAAAATAAATATATGTTTTGAGTCATTTGAGATACAGGGTGTCGATCTGGGAGACACTTTTGTGTCTCCGTTTTCGGTATATCCCCGTACCATAAATCTCACCATAAATACGTCCTCGTTTACGTCAGTCTTATAAACAGTCACTCAAAAGTTTCTACTTATAAGTAAGAATTCACCAAAGGAAACCTCCTGTGTCGAGGGATGTCCGAGTCTCAAAGTTTCTTGTCAAACTAAATGAAACTTACATGTCGGTGTAAATCAGTTAATAAATTCTTACGCGTGAGTCGTGTGGATTTGTTCACGTGAAGACACGTACGTTTGACCACTAGGATACCCGTCCATTTACATTTTAATGGGGTAGACAAACACCAATAAAAAGAGTGCTCGGGGTATAATTGATATTGGTGTACGAAAACATTGTAAATACTCACCCTTCACCTTGTACTTTAAATTTTAAAAACTTCTAGTTTAGGTAAGAAACCTCATAGGTATAATTGGTAAAATCGGGAGAATCTTGTACCTAGAATTGACCGTCCATCTTACTCTCCTACCCAAAAAGTCTCCGTCCACTCTCAGGTCTTCAACTTCCGAGAATTCTCTTCCTAGGAATTGTAATCAGTATGACGAGTAATCTAAAGGACACTAAAACCATGACAAATCAAAAACAAGTCTTCGAAAGTACCACTAATTCCCCCTCCTTATTCGTTTTCTCGACTCACCCTAGTCTTTTTTATGTCTTTTCTCCTACGAGACGTGACATTCCTTTCCTGTCAAGACATCTAAGAACATCTTACGTTGAGTCGGTCTTACCTAATACGCACGAGGTACCTCCTCTGACGTCTTCCCTCCTTTCCTCCTTACAGTTAATCTCCCTTAAACCCCCTTCACTCCTTCCTTTTCTCTCCCATGGTTACTACTTTAGGAAAGGGGAAAAGTTGGAATGACTTTTACAAAGTTTGTTCTGCAAATTAAACGGAAGAATTTTTGAGAGTAAACTCTCGAAGTTGTTGGGATGTAAACATTTAAATTTAGACACAACGAAGACGACGACGATTCAGCGAAGTCAGCACATGCTGAGACACGCTGGGGTATCTGCCGTTGGGTGGTCCACGGGCGTAGGGACCCTAAGAGGTCCGTTCTTGTGACCTCACCCAACGGTAAAGGAAGAGGTTACGTACTTTCACTTTTCACTTTTCACTTTCACTTCAACGAGTCAGCACGGACTGAGAATCGCTGCGGTACCTGACGTCGGATGACCCGAGGAGGTGGGTACCCTAAAAGGTCCGTTCTCATGACCTCACCCCACGGTAACGGTCCACCACGATCACCATTTCTTAGGCGGACGTTACGTCCTCTGGACTCTGATCCCAAGTTAGGGACTCTAGACCAACCCTTCCAGGGGACCTCTTCCTTTACCGTGGGGTGAGGTCATAAGAACGGACTTCTTAGGGTGTCTGCCTCCTCGGACCGTCCGATGTCAGTCGTTTATCAACCTGTGTTGACACAGACTTGCGTGTATGGAACGACACAGATAAGGCTCCCGACAGTACCAGACGGCCGGTGGAGAGACCTGATAAAGAAAGCGACGTTGTTCGTGGAGAAGACAGCTACTCATGAATAACTCCAACTTGAGTACTCAATGTAAAAGAGGTATGACATGTTAAGGTTGGACTTTATGGTTCAGTGACACAATAGGTAGATCGACTGAAGACAAAATTAACAGATGTCAAATTTGTATACCTAGTCTACATTATTATGTTCAATCAGAAAGGCTTCCCAAATTTTGAGATGGCCATGTATTTAGGAAGATGAAACTGTCGTTATTCGTAACGGTAAACACTTGTAAGTATAGGGTTTCCTGTGTTTACTCTCACGAAATAGTTTGGAGAGTTTACTAACCAAAGAGAGAAGTTGTCACAAATGACTTACTAAGACCGTCCGAAACTCTATCTTGTACTTTGACTGTACCAGAGACGGAAGTACCTCGAAGATTTGATCTCCCTCTCTCTAATTTGTGTTCTTAATAAGTTTGTGTCGAAGTGGACGTTTGACACTTTTTCCGACATGATTGTCTTTTCGATAATGACCGTTCATATTGGATCTTCGTATTAAATTTTCCCCCCGAGTCCCTTCGGGAAAGTCTTCACTATAAACTCTGAATTTTCTATGTACGATCCTCCCACCTCCGGGCAGGACCTACCGTTCACACTCCCACCTACCCCAGGCGTGATTTCCTTGACACGGACCCTTCTTTGACTCTACCGTTTCTCCATCTACGAGACTCTTGTCTTTACGTCAGTTACTCAGACCTGGTTCGATCCTCCTTTCTCCCCTCGCTCTACTTCAACCTGCTTACTAGTCCCTACGAAGACCGTTCCTGTGCATACGAAGGACAAAGTTCATCGAGTCGATATCGAAGGACCGAGGATTTAATCGGGAAGGGAAAGAACAAGAGACAGAAGAGAGAGAGAATGACGGTATGAGGAAAGTAAGGAAGAAAGGGTGTCCACCCATTACGTTCGTCAATTGACGTTTCGGTGGCACTTGATTTTTCTGAAACTTCCAATTCACGTTGACTAAGTGAAGGGGAACGGGTAAAAGAGTTAGGGAAAAGACGTGGGAGGAAACTTCCAACCACACTTGGTTATGTGATTGGATATAGTTCTTGACACGGACTTCAATGAAAAACAAATTGGAAGGATGGGTGTTTAATCCCTGAGTCTATTAAGAAATGGGTTTCCTGACAGAAAAAGACTTTTATTAAAAAAAAAAAAAATTTAAAATTGACACGACCCAGAAGTAACGACGTTTACGAAAGGAGATCGACACGATCCACCGCCACACACCCGAAGAGTGTCACCACCGAAGAGGACTACTCCTCGTGTCCGAGGTCCCACACACCCGAAGTCATCGACGTCGAGGGTCCGAGGTCTCGTGTCGGAGTCGTCTACACCTTGTACCCCGAGCAATGAGACGACATACACCTTAGTAGGACCTAGTCCCTCCCTTGGGTGCAGAGGATATAACCGTCCACCCAAGAAATGGTGACTCGGTGGTCGGAAACTTATCTGAAATTTAATGAAAGGGTTACTGGGATTGTCGAAAATTGGTCCTTAGGTCCTTTTATGACTTATTAATAATTCCTTTTGGTACATCGAAACGGTAACAGAAACACACAGATTTACGAGTCACATTCATTTTAATAAAACAATAAATCTATATTAGTAACACGGATTAAATGTCAGGGTACCACTTGTCTTCAATAACTTTTCATGATCCTAAATCAACCCGTCACGACACAACGACATCTTCAATTAAAGAGTAGGTAAGTCCCGTAGAATGTCTCAACCAAAACAAAAATAAAGAGAAACAAATCTAAACTAATTCGTCCTCTGGTTTCTTGAAACTTTTGACAGTGAGGACAATAATAAGAATCTATAAACTGATGAACCTACTGAGATAGTTTGTGGGACCAGAGAATAAATAAATTGAAGGAACCGAAATCATTAGAAAAGGAGATCGAGTGGACAGTAGACGAAGGTTCCAGAAGCGAAACTGGAACAGGAGACCTTTTCAACGTCGTGGAGTTAGAGTTACAGTTCACAAGAAGAGAGACTGATAATTGAAACCGAGTAAATGGATCGTATAGATTAAGTAGTTAAGGAACTGGTGTAATTCTGAAGGTTAATTAAGTATATACAATGATATAAAAACATAGGTTGGATCTAAGGTACTAGGTAGTGGTATTAGTAAATGAACGTTTGTAAATAGAGGAAATCGGAAAACGGGGGACGTAATTGATTAAACCGACTGAAGGTTGACACCAATTCAGGTTTATAGAGGAGATACTCACTGGGACACTGTGACTTACGACAATCTGTCTTTGGTGTATGGAGCATCTGACCAAAGTGAAATTTCAAAACGAGTACTTAGAGTTTACTCCAACGTGTGTCGTGACGGGTTGTTAGGATCATGAAAAATTGTCACTCACACGAACGAGGGAAGTCAGTTTAAGACCACTATTCCACGATTGAGGAGTCCTTTTTCTACCGTAGAGGAAACGTGTACCCCTCCTCAAGTGCACTCTTCTCTTCCTTTAGTACGGTTGATTTATTCCGACGAAATACTACATTGTGAATTGTAAATGTTGTATGAAAAGTATAGAATCTCTTGTATGATACTTGATAACATAATAACCCCTTTTAACCCTTTTGTCGAACCATTCAGTCTATAGTTACAAAATACAGAATATAGATAGTATAGACAGAGAACTAGAGAGACAGATGAATTGTATATAGAGTGAAAATATTCGAGTAAGAAGACATTTACAACCCTATATTCTCTTGAACATTGCTGAGTAAGGGAGTGGGAAACACCTGTGAAACGAAGAGTGTCGACATGGGCTCTGAAAGTAGTCTACTGACAGGAACCTGACGACCTCGACGAAACGGGGTATCCAGGGTTCTCCGTCGTCATAGACCTCAAAAGAGGGAGGAGTAGGGAACGAGACGAGGTGCCCGTTCCGGACTCACGACCGTTACGTCCTAACCGGGGAACTGAATTGGACCCCGGAGAAGGTCTGGGTCGACTCCGGAGTCGAAGTGGACTCCGGTGTACGAACGAACGGGAGGTGCCGACGAGACAAAACGAGGGGGTTTAGGGAAGGATAAAAGAAATCCTTCGTGAAGGAAACATTTGACGACAGTGAACTGAGGACGAGAGTCTCAAACGCAGACCCCCTGACCTAGATCCCGGCAATAATAGATATGAAGACGTAAGAAAGAAGTCGGGTCCGGTCTGTAGCGACTGACGGGACTTGGACCTGGTACCGTCAGCACCCGAGATGTGACGACTGGAGGAAGGGAGGTAAAGGTGACAGAAGTCTAGGAAGATGTATCACTGCCATCTACTTGACACAATTCTCAGGCGAAAATAGTGTACGGAAGCAATAAGTTTTTGAGGTTATTGAGAAGTAACGGATGTAGTTACTGAAGCTTTATATGAAATTTTCTCTTGACATTAAGATTAATTTTATCTTTTATCTATGTTGAAGTTCGACGAAGAACTTTATGATCCGGATATCCAATTTTAAGTCAAAAGGGGGTGGCTCAAAGTCGGTGGGTTGGTAGACCGGGATGGAAGAGAGCAGTAGGAGTAGAAAGCCTGAGATGAGTCTGGTTTCCGGGAAGACATAGGAACGTTGATTCGATTCAGGATGGGTAAACCATTCTAAGTTCAAAGTGAAAGATACGTTGAAACAGGTGGATCAACGGTTCTCTCAGGTATCACTAGAAGGGAAAGAGGTTTGAGCCTTCGTTTGAACAGACACGACGAGGACACTCGTGACGTAAGAAGAGTCGAAAACATGTGTACTAAATAGAGAGTTGCTGTAATTTCAAGTCTTCCCCGTCCGCCCCATTTCTCGTCCTGACGCAGTATCGACAACCATAAGAGAATAGGACCTGGTGATAAAACGAAACGAGTGTCAACTGGGAGTACGTAAGAAGGATCTACTCACATGGTGAAGTGTATCCGTTCATCTTTTGACTCTATCCTCCCTTTATTACTATTCGTCTTTTTCTCTCGATACCTCTTCGCACCCTTTAATCATCTCACCCGTCACCCTTGAGTGTAGAGTCCTCTTACTGTAAGTCACATCCAGAGACCTACTATGCCCCCAAGAATAAAAGAATCCTTACTCTATCTTATTCCAAAGACGACACAAAAGGAGTCTTTTCCCACGGTAAATAATTAAAATTAGTGTCCTTTTATCAGTGTAGTGATTTACATACATTACGAAACACACTCTGAGTGAAATTGTCCTCACTAAATTTAAGGTCGAATCAAATATTTGAATTACGTCCACTTTGTCTAGACATGATCGTATTACCCATATCCAAGTATATATTGGTTCAGTTTATTTATACTTTTAATTTATTACTCTCTTTTTCACTACTTGTGTGTACCACTTCCTTACTTATCTTCTCTCTTAGTCTTCGTGTAAATAACAGAGTGTCTAGTCGGGAGTCCCTTCCTCCTAGGTCGAAGGATTTGTTCGACGGGTCCAGTTCTTGTCTGTCGATCAATATTTTCATCTTACCCTCTGTCGTTTCGTCAGAACTCGGACCTTCTAGACAGTTCCTACTAGTAATTTCTGTAAATTTAGTAACGTCTTTAACTTCTTTTTCTATTTTTTGGTTATTAGTAGGACAAACTGAACTTCGTCGGTTAACATAACCTTACCAGGTTATGTCTGGGAGGGTCTCCTACCTCGATTCGTCTCTTGACCTCTCCTCATCATTTCTCTCTCGCTAAGATCCGTAAGAATGATTTACTTTTTCTTCATCCGTCTCTGCCGTCGATTTTCCGTGTTGACCAATCGACACCCGGAAGAAATTCCCTCTTACCCTTCTCGTCGGATACCGTAGTCATATTCTATTCACCCACTTCTATCATTTTAATCTAAGAAAAAATTTTTCTAAAAACTATACCTGGTAAAATTTTCAGAATACCTTAGACAATGTTGTAACAGGACAAAAGATACTCCAAGTAAAAACCGACGATCCATACCCTCTAGAATCCAGGAGTGGTTCCCTAGTTTGGGTGTGGGAGACGTAACCTTCCACTTCAAAATTGGTGACCTGACGGTCCATTTGGGGTCGTTATTTGAGAATGTTTTACTCCCTACTCATTGTTATCTCCTTGTCAATGAAAAGTCTCTGTTGACAGTCCCTGTGTAAATCGAGGACCCCTCTATGTCAAACTTGAAGAACTAATTCATCAATATTAACGTTCGACTAAGTGATATCGTATTTGCTCCGTGTGTTGACCGACTCTTAGGACGATGTACTCATTCTCCTTGTGAATCCTGGAGGGTGAAGTGTAATTTTAAATGTAAGTACTAAGTCTATTTGGGGTTTGACCCTTATGATTGAAAGATTCAACGATCCATATTAAAAAAATTTTCAGGTATTAGTGTATGAAAGTCTTTCGTTAGTAATTTTGTTTCAAATTGTCAAAAAGACAGAGACAGACAGACGGAGGGAGACAACGTTCACTTTTTCCGGTGTTTAAAGTTTATTGTATTTTCTCGTTCCGAAAGGGAATGAGGACTTAAGGAGACGTGACTGTTTTCACCTAATAGGACTTTCACGAGAGTCTCAGAAATTATACTTTTGTACACGACACTTAGTGTTAAACCTTCTGGACTACATGAAATAAGAATTAATTCCCTTAAATAAAAAATACACCTTGTACAAGGTGTAGAGTTTGTTGTATCGAACCTTTTATAATAAAATAAGTTTAACACTTAATGGACGAATATTTCTAGTTAAGTAACAAGACGAAGTAAGTACGGACAATATAAATACAGTGTGACAGTACCTAACGAAGGGTCCACGACGATCGTCATTCCTTGAGTGGACGGTTACGTCCATCTGTATTCTCTACGTCCAAGTTAGGGACCCACCCTTCTAGGGACCTCTTCCTTTACCTTTGGGTAAGGTCATAAGAACGGACCCTTTAAGGTACCTGTCTCCTCGGACCACCCGATGTCAGGCACCCCAGTGTTTCTCAACCTGTACTGACTTCACTGAATCGTTTGTCAGTGCGTAACGTCAAAAGGTTTATATCCGGAACTGAAATTCAACCTTCAAAAAGTCCTAATCCCTGTTTCAAAATCTCAAACAATAAATATAACGATATGTGAACTAGTTATTCTATGAAACATTTGTAGACGACTTAATTTTACTTAATAGGTTTACCGAAGGAAAGAAAATTCTCATCTCGTTCTTCCCTTCACTTACACTCCTTATCCCTTCCTTACTACGACAATTTTTAGTATTTTTAATGATAAAAAAAGAGTATTTTTCAGTGTTTTCTTACTGTTCTCTCAAATTCTTTCTCTTTACAAATTTCATCAATATATATGATGTAGTTCCTCAATACTTCCTTACCTTAATAGAGGAGGAAATCTTAAGATGACAATGGAACATAACAATTCAATCTCAATATTGTGGTCACGGATTTGACATTACGGGTCGTACTCAAATCAAAGACCCGAAAGTAAGTTGTCAATTATGATAGATTAGTTACCGGAGAAATCCCCTTATTACTGTCCCTTCGTGGTATTTCAAAAGACACACAAACGTCCTACATGTTGACGAAATGTATCATTCAGGAGTCAGAAACCCAGACCAGTAAAATACAAAAGAAACTGGTTTGATGTCACGTTTTCGGGACGGAATGTTGTACGAAGATGACATTAATTAATCTCATACTTAAGTTCAATTGACAGTTGTGTTTGGTAAGACTCTGGTACAATTGACTTTGACCCGAATTGGAAACAGAGATGCCTCTCCGTTTACTTGTCCTGACCGAGTGTCCATTTACTTTACTTAAGAGTCTTTGTGTTATTTCAACCAATATACTATCCAGAAATCAACCAGAGAACGAACTACCTTCCACTACGTTACTTTAACTGAGTATGAGTTTTTATACTCCGATCTTCCACAATTCTCCCCCTTCTGATACCCTCTTTAACTCTGGTCTCCACCTACCCCGATGTACACAACTTGTGGACTTTTCTTTTCGGATTTTGTGTTACAAGTTTCTTATAAGTTTGATAGTGTGTTAACGTGAGTAAAGTGTACTATCGTTTCATTACGAGTTTTAAGAGGTCCGGTCCTCAGTTGTCATACACTTACTTGGTTCTTGAGGATCTATAAGTTCGACCTAAATCTTTTCCGTCTCCTTGGTGTCTAGTTTAACGGTTGTAGGCGACCTAGTAACTTTTTCGTTCTCTTAAGGCCTTTTTATAGACGAAGTAACTGATACGTTTTCGGAACCTAACACACCTAGTGCTGTTTAACACCTTTTAAGAATTTCTCTACCCTTATGGTCTGGTGGAATAGATGAAGGACTCTTTGGGAATACGTCCAGTTCTTCGTTGTCAATCTTAGTCCGTATTTTGTTGTCTGACCAAGGTTTAACTCTTTCCTCATACAGTTCCGACATATAACCGTGAGACAAATAAATTGAATATACGTCTCATGTAGTACGTTTTACGATCTACTTCGTTTCGACCTTAGTTCTGACGTCCCTCTTTATAGTTATTGGAGTCTATACGTCTATTGTGGTGGGAATATCGTCTTTTACTCCTCCTTGATTTCTCGGAAAACTACTTCCACTTTTTCCTCTCTATTTTACGACCGAATTTTGACTTGTAAGTTTTTTCCTTCTAGTACCGTAGACCAGGGTAGTGAAATACCGTTTATCTTCCCTTTTGTTACCTTTGTGACTGTCCAACACTGACGTCGGTACTTTAATTTTCTACGAACGAGGAACCTTCTTTTCGATACTGGTTGGATCTGTCGTATAATTTTTTCTCTCTGTAATGAAACAGTTGTTTCCAGGTAGATCAGTTTCGATACCAAAAAGGTCATCAGTACATACTTGCACTCTCAACTTGGTATTTCTTTCAACTCACGACTTCTTGACTACGAAAACTTGACACCATAACCTCTTCTGAGAACTCTCAAGGAACCTGTCGTTCCTCTAGAATGGTCAGTTAGAATTTCCTTTAGTCAGGACTTATAAGTAACCTTCCTGACTACGACTTCGACTTCAAGGTTATGAAACCGGTGGATTACGTTTCTCGACTGAGTAATCTTTTCTGGGACTACGACCCTTTCCAACTTCCGTCCTCCTCTTCCCCTACTGTCTCCTACTCTAGTAACCTACCGTAGTGACTGAGTTACCTGTACTCAAACTCGTTCGAGACCCTCTACCACTGTTGGTCCCATCGGACCTCACGACGTCAGGCACCCCAGTGTTATTCAACCTGTACTGACTCGTAGACTTGTTGGTGTTTTTGTGTTACATGTAGTCACAGAACCGTCCCCTCTCGGGGGTGTTAGTTCAGAGAAGATCGAGTTACTGAAGTACTTCGACTCACCGTCTCACTCTCTACCACCAGTGATGTTATTACTAAAAATTGTGTTTCTCTTTAAATTTTTAAAGTCTTTAATGTAAAAAGGTTGTATTTACTGAACGGAGGATAAACGATCCGTTTCGTGTTTGAGACTTGACATAAGACATTTATCTTCCTAATTACGTGTTGTGACAGTAACACCTTAAGTGTAAGGTGGTCCTCTCTATCTTAGTACTCTGTTTTTCGCTACGAAGACTCACTCCTCTCGTCAACTAATTGCCACACGTTTACGACACCCCTACACCTCCCCTTCCCTCAAAACCCGCCTTATCGGTATCTCTTTCAGTATAAACTTAACTCAGAGTCTTCAAGCGGATCGTGTACCCCTGACCCCACCTCTTCCCGAAGGGTCCGTCTCTCTTAGGACACTTGTGTCTCGTTACACAAATCCCTTCCGGTTCCGTCCTCACTGACGTCCCGTTCTTCTCTTCCTCCGTCCCGTGTCGTCATCCACTGTTCACTGAATATTAAGTGACCTCTCGAACTCATAATAAGTCGTCTGTCTATCCTCTGTCCTCTAAAAATAGGTCCCTTTACGGTACTAGACTTGAAATGTACCCTTTTCATTAAGTCTACTCACTACCTACCTCTATCCCCTGTCGGCTCTGTTCGTCCGATCTCTTTCTCTAAGTGGAGTAAGTGTCATGTTGGACTCTCTGGTCCCAAACCGACGTGCGGAGTCTGTCGGAAGAGTCTGGAGTTTTGTTACGTAGTCGGGAGTATAAATTCCGAGGATCCTTCGTCGGTATTTTACATATCATTTTTCTTTCTATTTATTATAAGGATTTTAAATTAATTAAAGGGGGAAAGTAAAACGGACCAAATTACAATACGAAGTGAGAACTACCCTTGTTAGATCTGTAACAAGGTAATCATATAAAGTGAAAATATAGTTCGGAGTGTTAAATGACCAAAATAAATCCCATTACGCGAACATATACCGTATAAATATAGTAAGAGTAAATAATAATTTTCGTTACAATACAAATCCATAACTCCTAGTTATTCTGGAGGTATTACAAATATGGTAGTATAGAAAATACCGTTCGAGTCTCACGAAGTCCAAACAAAAATATCCACCAAAAAATTTTCCACTAAAATATCGGAAATGAGACAGAACCTATTTTTAAACCGAACGTCTTCAAGGAACTGATACAAACGTTTTCAGAATTACCCTGGTGTGTCTCTGTACCCTCTTTAAAACTCATTGATAAATCCCAACTACAAAAACAGTAAACGTAACGTAAAAGGATTGCATATGATTAACAGTATACCTTTGAAATTGTGTTCAAAATTTTAAATAAAATAAGGGAGGGAAAGAAGGAAGGAAAAAAAAAAAACACCTCCTCTTTTAATGAAGGTCTTTACCAAGTATAGAAACTCTGATGGAAGGTTATTAACGTTAATGATGTACTTTTTAGATACTGACATCTTTCATCCGGTATTATGAGCTGGAACTAGTTCACTTATTGACATTAATTATATTGTTTGTCCTTGAGTGTTCCATATTAATATTACATTTAAAACCCCCCGGGTACTAGGGACATTTTGAATAAATCCCAATTTAAGAAGACGAGAGTGACCTACCTTTTTATTTACAGAATACCGAAAAGAATAAAAATCAAAATTTTATAGACAAAAAAATTTTTCGAGGTATAAAATTAAATCCGACATGTTGTACTTTGACGACATAAACATTCAGTTTTTACTGGTTTACCGAACTCCTCTCACCTATGTACATATACATACTGACCCAGGAAAACGGCACATGGACTTTGACAGTGTTGTAACAATAGTCGATATGAGGTTATATGTTATTTTTCAATTTTTGTACTAGTTTATCGTTGTTAAAGTATACCAAGTTAGATGTAATTTTGTTTTGGTTCTGTTTTGTAGTTCAACTAAATATTAATTTAGAAGAGAGGAGGAGGAAAATTCCCTCCTTTCTTCGTACATCAACTCCTTCCCCGTACTGACCGACAAAGAGACAAACAGACGAGGGTGGGGAATCTAACGATTGATATTAAAGACTGTACCTGTCTCCCTCCCTTTTATTTATTTATTTCCCGTGACTTTAAGATGACCACGACTAGGTTCTACCTAGTCCAAGATTATTGTCCATAATGGAAAAATCACCTGAGAAACCTCTAAAGGGAAGTGGACGTAGGAGCGGACTCACTTACGTAGAGTGACGACACTAGGGATCCTTAACCCCTATCGCACTCGACAAGACACGTCTCCGAAGGTGAATGAAGGTCCGTTAAGATACCTGTCCTCGTTTTTACTGAGGTACTGTTCGATACTCTTTGTATACGATAAACATGACTGTTGAAATCCACACTCCGGTTAAGATCGTAACACTGAACGAACAGTCGTCGGTCTATATAGAACGGGAAATCACATCCGCAGTCCGTGAGTCGTTAACACACAGGGTCGAAAGGGTTCGAGTGACATACTAGGGTGGTTTCGGAAAGAGTGGTCCGAGAAAGATATCCCTGGGAGAAGTGTTTAAACCGGTTGAGATAAAAATCACGGAAATATGGGAACTATACCTACTCCTTAGACTCAGGGCATAGATCGAGAATTGAAAAGTCAAAACGTCGAAGAAGACCCATTATGGAGAGTTTTAAGTAAAAACATCGAAGGGGAAAGTCCTTACCTCTCTATCCCTCCGATTCATTACCCCTCCCTTTTAAAGTCTTCGATTAAGACGCTTAGAATCCCGTCCTAACCCACGAAGTTTACTTTTCTTTTTTTTTTTACTTCTGTTTTTTTGATAAATTTAATACAATCGTTGGTTGGTCCTCTTTTTTACTAACGATTTCGTTTAACAAACAGAAATCTCTCTTAATGACATTCTGGTGTACTTTGTTTTCGTATGAAAAATCATATGTAAATAAACTTTACTTTCATAGAAAAATTTAATGATACCTACTTAAAGAATAGACTGACGTGATTTCCTTCTAGTTTGAAATTTCTCGTAAATTTATATAACATGAATTTTGGGATAATTTATCTCAAACCGTTTTCACTACCGAATCACTTACAGGAAGAGTTTGGGAAAACAAATCTCTTAATGAATACTTTGATCAGTAATTATGTCGAATTCGGTTGTATCTTTTTCTAATCTTTAGTGACTTGATATTTGTGATTTTGGGTTGTATATTTATTATATGAATCTTCTGATAATTTTACGGTCGATTACTTTTTCAGAGTAATTTACAAGTAGATAGTCTCTTTTTACGTTTTTACGTAAGTCATACTATGCGTGTGAATAAGTTGTCCACGAGTAATTTCCCGGTGATTTTTTCGGGTCGTTTCGTGACCCGACTGGTGACTGTCCTATTTTTCTCTAAATTTCCGAAGTCAGAACTCCAGAGACATTAGACCTCGTACGTCATTCATGTCTGTGAGTGTATAGTTGTGTTATTAAGTAATCAGGTACCAAAGAGTCGAAATTGGACAATTTTTAATACACCCAACGAATGAATTTTACATCCGAGACATCGGAGTGAGAGTCTCTAAGACTAACAATTTCAGACCCCATGTTAGGTTCATGGAGACCCTAAGTCTTCACCCTTAAGGTACTCGGTGTGAACCTCTTTGTAACAATATGTCTTCGAGGTGCTTCCGTCACCGTCACAGACAGACAAAAAGGTACTAATAGGTTTGGGAGTGTGTCTCGGATCACGTATCATTTGGGAGTCCTCTTTGGAGGTTTATTTCCTTACTTACTCAGACCGATTTGAGGTGGTACTTCCTACGTTCGTTTTATACTGTATTTTTGAGTCGTTGAATTCATCGAGGAGGGAGTCATCCTTCGTCCAAGGGAACTCACTTTAGACTTCTATGGTGTTTACTGGGTCACGTATCCCGACGTAAGACTTTGGAAAGAGAAACACCTAACTCCAGGACCTTGGCTCCTTTACACCGGACTGAGAAGAGTCGTTCACACACAGGGAAGGTAAGTAACCATCGTAGACCTGGGGTCCCAAGTGGGGGTAAGGAGACTTACCTCGGTCACAAGGGAGGGTCTCTCTGTATATTGAGGTGCTTCGGGTGAGACCGTCCGACCTTAAGTTTACCACGACCTGTCTTGTCGAGAAGATAACCCTGAGAGTACTGACTTTACATTTTAATTAATATCGAGAGTATCTACCTTTGTAGTCTTGACGTCGTCTCAAGCAACTCGTATATTCGTTAACTAACAATCGACAAATGTTTTGACTCAACGTCCGTGGTTAGGAGTGACTTCGTCACTAATAAGGAGATTTTATCGGAACATCCAAAAGAAGGATTTCAACACCTCGTTGAAGTTGGTACAGTGTCGACGTGATTAAAGGTGTTTAGCGATGTTTCTTTATTTTAAAAATGTCACTTTATCTAGTTACACTTTCATTTTAGTTTATAAGTCTACTAGGGGGTTATGATGTCTAAAAATTTTATGAGGTAAAAAAGGGGTTCCCAGGGACCACCGAGTCTGTCATTTCTTAGACGGACGTTACGTTTTCTGGGTCCAAGTTAGGGACCCAGTCCTTTTAAGGGACCTCTTCCTTTACCGATGGGTTAGGTTATAAGAACGGTCTTCTTGAGGTACCTGTCTCCTCGGACCGCCCAATGTCAGGTATCCCAGTGTTTTCTCAGTCTGGGTTGAATCGCTGATTGTGTTTTTATGAGGTTCTGACAGTAATCAAAAACCTTTCTTTCCTACCTATTCTTCCATTTTGTCTTACCTATTTTGTTCACCTTCCCTCTTTCGAGTAACGACCCTTACACCATTCTCTCTCCTCTCGACACTAATCGTCAAATTTAAGTCCATACAGTCTCGTCCGTTAAAATATACCTTATTTTTCAAGTAGGACTTAAAGTCGAAATAACTACTTAAACATAAGACTTATATTAGAATAATTTTTAGAGACGTATACATAGAATTCCTGTTGTCTTTAGTTTTGTACTTCAGTGGATGGACACAGACAAATCCTGGTTATAGGTAAGAAAATTCTTCCAGTAAATTTTTTCGACATTGTGAAAGGGTCCCCATTTACGACAATCTTGGTAGGTCGTGCTACTGATACAGATCGACTCACGATGTAAGACGTTCTTTTTATCAGTTAGTACGTGTAGGCCGTAGACAGAATTCTCCTTATACTTTACCAAAGCACCAACTTTCTTCGAGTAAAACTTTCTACTACAAGAAGCCCCGAAGGGACCACCAGGTCACCAATTCTTAGACGGAACGTTACGTCCCCTGCCCAAGTTAGGGACCAGGCCCTTCTAGGGTGTACGGTGTCTCGTCGATTCCGTTACTCGGTTTTGATGACTCGGGAGTAAGACGTTGATGACTTCGTCTCGGGTGGGTGGTGTTGATCCTCATAGAGGGTGAGCGGTGTCGGTCTCTTTCGGACGTACGTCGTTGCTTCTGGGTCGTGTCAGGTTTCATTCATGTATTTTATTTGTGTATTTATTTAGAAAAAATTTTTTCTACTACAAGATGTTTTACCTGTGTAATGAAAATTTTGGTCTTTTTTTTTTTCAGAAAATTTATTTTTCATTTCCACTGTTTATAAGTGACGTAAGTCATTGTTAACCAAACCCTAAGTGTAGTTCATTTTATGTAGAGATGAATTAAAATTAGTTGTGACATACTCAATAGAAACCTTTAAAAAAGTTATAATTAAGACATGTGTCAAGAGTAAGGTACACATAAAGTTTACTCAAATAGAAGAAGTTTCTTTAAGTGGGAAATTTATTTTTGTTACACTGTCGAAATCGATACTACTAATTGATACTGAGACATTTCCAATGAATGTGATTATAGTCAGGGTTTTTATCGTCACTCCAAACCAATATATAACCGTTTCGTTTGTAAATGGATTTAACCATTACGACCATCGGTTCTTTTATGAAGTTCGAAAAACCATACGAGGACACATATGTATATAGAGTAGGTAACGAATGCGAAAAATTTGTAACGTTTTTATGACGTATTTTAGACATGGAACATGTCCCCGTTACCTCAAGTGCTGAACTTTACACCCCGACTGTAGTCTTGTCTAAGGTCAACACATTACGTTTACAGGTGTAGCTATCCGTATGTTCCCGGGTGTACGGAAAATTTTTTAAATTTTTTAATTTTGGCAATCTAATTTTTAATGTATTGTCTAAAAATACTTCTAAATACTAGTATCTTAAGGATCAAGTAATTGGTAGTAGTGAGAAGGAAAAGAATGGTCTTTGGGAGGAAAACCCAACCACTGATTTCAACTAGGTTTACAGTACAAGAGGAAATGAAGGCACTGTAACCCTTAACTACATAATTGATTTTTATCTTCTTTGAAAATACTCTCACCTTTTGTTTCACTTTAATTCACAGAAGAGTATTTTTGGAAGACAAACGAAAGAAGTATAGTATCCTGTAAGAAGAAAACCAAGTTGATTTATTAGAAGCTTCATAATAATTCCTCATATTATTTGTTCGTTTCCGTCTTTTGACCGAAAACAGAGTCTTCGAAACAGACCCAGTGACAGAGTTTATGAAAACGACTTGACATTTTCTTACGTGTTGATAGTCCCGTTAGTCTTGCGTCCTGTCGGAAAGTGTGTAAAAAACGATTAATTTTATTTGCTTTATAAATCAGAGTTTTACATCTATGTTTCGTTTAAATATGTGAATAGAATATACAATATAGATGTACAATTTTTACCGGTTACTGTTTTGCTAAAGACCGTTCTTCTTCCTTTTACCCATCTTCTGGTCTTTTCTTTTGAGTTTGGGTTCTAAAATTGGTAATATAAGTAGTAGTGTCCCAGTAATTGTCCCAATGTTTCTTTTGGTTTCGTTCTAATCTCGTCACCAGTCCTACAAACCTATTTCTGTGTTACTTCCCTGAGGTAGACTGTAATGTTTATTCTTGTAACCCGAGATTTTGTACGTTTGGACCGGTTTTTCTTCAAGGTGAGTATAATTTCTTCCTTTTTTTATTTTTCTAATCTGTCCTTTCCGTTTTTTAAGATTTGGGACGAATCGTCTCACAATCTTATAAATTTTCACTGTTTTGAGTTCAAGCTCTTTCTGAGCAGAGTGACAAGTACGGATATTAAAAAAGAATGACATTCAAATGTACCCTTTACCTCCGTCTCTAACTAAGGACTTACCAGTGTCACTGTAGGATTAGACTTGTATCAGAAACAGAGCCTTAGGTCAGACCAACGAAACTTTCGTGGACCTTGACCAGAACTTATTAGAGCTAATCTCCAAAATTATGATCCCAACTCGTAAGGACCCTACAATCCTTGATATCGTCTTTGAAAGGATAACAAGAATTACATCGGTCAGAGGTACAATGACAACTTTAAGATAAGGTCAAAGGTTATTACCTCCTCATCGAAGATAGTCTTGTTGGGAAAACATTTGTTGTTGATATTTGAAATCCTTTTCCTTTTTTTTTATACCTTGTTAGTAGGCTTCCATAACCTTTTGTTAGGTTTGGTCCGTCTTTGACCTTCTCTCAGATATGAACACTCCTCCAATCGTGATCTGCTTAAAGGACAAAAACACAAACAAACAAAAGGGGTTCCCTTCCGGACTCGGTCACCGATTTGGAGTTTATCCTACGTGTCAGAAGGACAGATTTTCTTTGTCTCCTGTCTCTTACCCCGTCACTGTCATTACAGTTCACTTCCCCCCCATAAAACCTTTCCTTTCGGTGTTCTCCTCTCAAAGTTATATGTGTCTATATAGGAAAGGTTTCTAGATTTACTGGACTTAACATGTACACGTCTCATTTGAAGTGTGTCGGGTCGATTTTTTAATCTTCTTAACTCATCTCTAAAATTCCCGAAGGGTGACGACAAACCTTTAACTGAAGTCGGTTCAGTTGACGGACGATTTTGTTTTTCAATTCTGAAAAGTTTCTGTGTATTGTTCTAGATCTTAGAGGTGTGAATATTAAGTTTTTAAATTAGGTCCTATGTTAGGTTTCAGTGATTTGTATTCTTCTTTGTCCTTTTACATTGGATTGAGGTTCTCTTTCCATTATTTACCTTTCACTGTAACTCTATAAGGTCTACAACCTTAATAGTTCACTCCTATAATTTCGTCGATAATTTCGATACAAGAACTTATAATTTTTTTTTTCCAGTATTACTTGTTCGTCCTTAAACTTTTTTTTGACTTTTTATGTCGTAGAATTCTTTTGGACGTCTCCAACTCAGTAAAGGTTCCGTGAATTATGACATGTCTTGTGACTGTCCCAAGATTAAGGATGTGTCGAGATCGTCCTTAAAAGATCAGTACAAGATTGATACCATAAAGTTAGTTTATGCATATAAAGTTATATTTAAATGGAATACGATAAGAGAAAAAATTTTTTAATTTAAAGAGATAATGTTAAAGGAACACACGATAAAAGAATTTTTTATGATTCAATTTAAAACACCTCATTTACATTACTTATCCAAATAAATCTTTTAAAGAAAACACAATGACGGCTCAAATGTTTCCTAAGACCTGTTACCTCCGTCAATTTTCAATGTCTTGATCATTCTGGAGTCAGGTACCGATCAGATACTACTTAAAGATTTCGTTAACTTTCCGTCTTCCTTATTTTTATACACTTACTATTTTTGACTTCTTAAAAATATCTACTGAAGACCATAAAAGAACTCAACCAACTTTAAATGGAAGTCACACTTACGACCCGTATCAAATCCTAGTCTGAAATTGTAAAACTGAAATGTATGGACCCTCTAGGTTGAAATACGTTCCATTACCAAGTGAAGCGGGTTGACCTGTGAATATCTGTAGAGGTCAAGACAAGAACCCAACCGGTTGATTTCCTCTGGGTTATTCGTGGGACCTTCAATTTTCTCAGTTAATTGTAAAAACTTATTACTCTTTGTAAAATAAAAACAATGACATACTGATCAAGATTCTACTGACTGTCATCGAGGTATCTGTATTAATCTTATCAATAGGAGTCATTAAATTATAATAAATTTTATTCGTCTCACAGAAGAGGTTTAACGTCTAACTAAATTATTTCTTTTTTGTTATTTTATATATCCTCTCTCTGAATTCTTATAAAATAAAAGAACATAGTACAATGAAATTATATAAAAAATAAACCACCTACTTTCGTATTAATAACCAATTCGGACCACGACACAATCAAATGTTTTGTGTGTACCTTCATATTTACTGAAAAAGGGTTCTCTTTGACTATTAAAGTATCCCTTCAGTCCTTTTTCTATGTAATCTAGTAGTCTAAATTACAACCATATACGAATCAAACATTCATGAATCTTTTATTTCTATCAATACTCTGTCCAATTTTAGTGAATAAAAAAATCTGTCTTTATACTTTTGTAAGATTGTTATTAATTACCTTTTCATATTAGTACTAAATAAGATCACGACGTTTTCGGTAAATTGTTTCGGGGGATATTATTGAAGTCCTTATGTTACCTACTTACATTAACTTACAATTTTATGAACAACCCTAGGTGTCGACGAGTAAGCAACGACCGATTTGTCGATGTAGGTTCTGTGACTAATGATCGTTGGTTTCCTGAGATTAATACATGGGATTCTGACATGAAACCCAACTGAAGCAGATATAGAAACAATTATTGAATTCACTTCTGTGTCTTTCGTATTTTCATAAGAAGTTCATTTAGTCATATGGATACACCCGTAAGTCTTCACAGGATTGTAAGACCTTGTTCTTTAAATTTGATCATTTTAAATTATTCTTGGATACACTTATTGAAGTGAATAGAACACATGATAATAGATGTAGTCTTGTCTTACACTCTTTAGACTTTATTGTCTTCAAGTACACTTTTTCAGTACCTTCTAAATCAACTGTCGCTCTTTTGTCCTCGGTTGTCACATAAAATCTCGGTTGTTCCGATTACGCTGGAATCCGACGTGACGATCTTTGTCTACGGGACCAGTTCCTTTCACTATCGGGGAAACACGAGACGTGAAAGCCCTGTACAGACCTTAGAGGTTTAATTCTCTCTGTATCCGTGTTACCTTACATAAATCCTCCGATACTGAATCTGTCAAGTGTCGGACCATTAAAACAGTCTGGTCTCTACGAGTTCCCTTTCAACCCCTCCAAATCACACCTCTTTTTTATAGACTTCCTCTTCACTTTCCAACGTTTCACGACATCCGCCTAACCCGTACGGAAAAATTTAAAAAGTTTTAAACTTTCAAATGGTATATATTTTCCCTTCCCTAAAAATTACCTTTACTAAAAATATTGTTAAAATTTATAACTTGACAACTTGTCTTATGGATTTTGTACCAACACTATATTACGGTAACGTTTCGGTAAAGACTATATGTATTTATTGGTATTTTTACAAGTTTGGGAAATTGTGTATTAAAAATGAAGACCCTTAGATAGGATTTTTTACTGGATTTAATCCCCTTTGTTCGAACTACGTATTTCTATTACGAATATCCCATATATATTGGTACTTTCTAATTTTCTTTACACTAGTTGTCGTTCTAATTAATTAATGACATCCCAGTAAGGTATCTTATAACACGTCAGTACTTTTCTTGTTATTAATTATTCTGACGTACCATCCTATTTTTTAATATTAGATTAAATTTTATTTTTGGATGGATTAGATAACTTTTGAATACTGTTGAACTTCGTTTTCTATGGTTTAATATAAGTTACATAAGTATTTTCGTTACCATAATTATTAGACCTAAATAACTTAAATGTGGTAAGATTCACAAGAGATGCAGAATTCATTAAATTAGATGTCTTTTATATCGTACTTGAAACCACGGTCCGAAGGACTCAAGTTTAGTACCAAAATGGGAAATGAATCGACACACCAAATCCTGTTCGGTCAAAATAAGAGACACGGAATCAAGGAAGTAGACAGTTTGCCTTTATCATTGTCGTCGATGGACTGTGTTAGTAGTTCTCGTACTTTACTAAATGATATATATTTTACAAATTTTGTGATACACCGAGTATCGTACACGATTCACAACCCAAAAAATAATAGTGATTGTCATAGATACATCTTATGTCCAAGTTTCCCTCATGTGGTTTTTGGTTTAATATAATTCCTTCAATACTAATCTAAAATCCCTCAAGGGGGGGTGGTTATAAAAGTTTTTGCAAACATTACACTAACTAATTTGATCAAAATATCAATTTTTATCAAACCTCTTTTCATCATCTGCACAATACTTTCATAAATTCAACTTTGATCTATCTAATTAATTACAAATATTTCTTGTAGGATGTACGAGTCGTAATTGTAATTACGGTCCGGGAGTCTTATGTTTTACCTATTCTGTGGCAAAAAATCCACCGAATTTTGAATCGTCTCCTCGTTTATATATCTACATCCCAGTAAGGTATCTTATAACACATGGCTATTCCCAATGAAGAAATCCGCAGACCCGGGTAGGAACACTCCTTGCAGAGTCTTTGGCGTACCTTGTATATACTCGTACGGTCCTCGTACCGACTCCAGGACTCTCATTTACGATGGTTGAGTGATCTCCTGTCTCGTTCTTCTGCGACTTCCGATTGTATGTCCCCCTTCATTGTGTCCTAAAATTCTTTGCCTTCTTCTTTCAGCCATCCTCGCTAGTCTCTCCCTTTCTCTCTTAGGTTTTTGTCACTGTAGCGTTTTTGGTTTCTTCCGTTCTGATGGTTCTTACCCTCGGTATTCACAGCTCGTCTGAAGTAAAATTCAGTGAACCGATTTTCACTTCCTCTTCCCGGTAGAATTATTTGAACCCGAAGAAAAGAGTTCGTTTTGTAAGTCCCAAACTCCCCTCAAATTTAAATAAGACCTCCTTTGGACTATACCATGTTATTATCATAGGTTCCCAAACTGTCACCCCATATACCAAACCTTAAAACACATGGAACCCTACGCTAAAACAGGGAGGAACAGGAAGTAATTCCGTCTTAGATGAAAAGGAGGACAACTTTGACTCTGAATGAACTATTTTTCTTACTTCGTCTCTACTGTGACACCGAAGACTCCTATCCGGAATCCTCTATCACGCCTGAGATAACGTGGTAAAAAACCTCTAGACTCTGGTGGTGCGGTACTTCTTCGGAGCGGACCGGATTGCCTCCTACTCTCCGGTGCACCTCCTCACTACGACCTCGTCTGTCGTTTTTGAGGTTGTCCCCTGAATTGGGTAGTCGTACAATTATTGTTTCCGTCCTCCCTTCTCACCAGTACCTATCGAGTCCGTTTACACACCTTTGTCCTCGTACACTGGACTTGTGCCTTCCACTACTCCTTCGTCTCCACTGACCTTGTCTCGTGTTTCGAAGGAGTATTGGACGTCGTCCTTTGACCTGAAACTTCCCTTCCAAGACCTCAAATATAGACTTGAGATCCCGTCATCTTTCGGGGATCTCATATTACTATTAACCTTTATTGGACTATATTGTTGATCTCGGTACCGGATAACACATAAGACCTATTCCGTTCTGATCTCACACTCTTGAGTCGTTCACCATCTGACATCGTTATCCAGTCCTGACTCTGTCCCTTAAACTCTCAGTCGTAGTCACTAGGACCCCATTCGTCCTGTGTCCTGTATTTCGTTAAAACATATAAAAAGATCCTCGATAAACAAGACTGTGGTTTGTACGTTGAGACCTTTCTTGCATCTAGAGTGGTGAGTTAGGATTCTTTCGGAATGAAAAGGGTCCGACGTATATTTACTGTTCTCTGATCTTTTTGTGGTCAAATCTCAAATACCTTAAAGTCCTTAGAAGTTGTAAGAATTCGGGGTAATAGAACGAGATAAAAAAGAGTGTCGTGAATCGTGTAAGACTGTAAGTTAGATGGACGAATAATCAAATAATAAATACAAAACAAACAACGAGGGGTCGTCTTACATTCGAGATGTTATCGTCCTTAAAAGTAGATAAGTAAGTGAGTATATAGAACTCACTGACTTTGTCACGGTCCATCTTTTATCCGTAAGTTATTTATACATAATTTACTTATTTGATACTGACGTAGTTTACGACATTCTTACACTTATTCCTTCTGGACCAGTGAGTATACCGGTTGTCTTTCCAGGATTAACACTTCAAAACAAAACAAAACAAAAAAAACAAAAAAAAAAATCTCCGACCTATAAAACGAATTCGTCTTACGGTGGATCCGGAAATCCACAGTGTCCTTCGTAAAGGTACCCAGTTCTCAGGTCTCTTAGGCACAACAATATCTTCTCTTGACCGAATTCCTTCTTACGACCCAAGGTTTAGGACCGGGACAGTGTGAATACAATTTGGAAGCCGTTAAGTAAGAGGACTCAGGGTCAAAGGACAGATCTTTTACTCCTACAATTGTCAGTATAAGTGAGTTTGCGTGTTCCAGTTATACTTCTGGGTTTCGTGTCAAAATACTTGATACCTGTAACATTGAAATTTAAAATTACGTTCAAACGAAATTGAGTAATTTAAATTAAATATAATTTAAAGACGAAAAATATACTGTAATACCGTTACTAAACAGACTTCTCATTCTCCTAATTTCTTACCTAGAGTACAGTCTCTTTGTGGACTATGTGAGTTTCTAGTAGTTTAACTCTCTTTCTGGAGAAGAGGTACTTCTTCGAGGTTTATATTATTTTACATTATTTGACTCTTTACAAACGATAAGTATTATCAGTAAGAACAGTAATACTGACAAGAATATAAATAGACTTTCCATCGACAGGAACCTGACGACAAAGTATAAATATATAAAAAGAAGAAATTTTCTATTCAAAGGACCTCTAACAAAGTGTAAATGTAAGAAAGAAAAGTAGATTGAGAAAGAACTAGAGGTTCGGTTTCAGAAATAGTCTCATGGTTCATGGAGGACGGTCGGTACCTTTTTTTTAGTTGTTGTCTCATTCACAAACCAGTAGAATCTCTTACTTCAATGTGTCGCCGGAGTACTCGACGACACAAAAGCCAGTACTTTCCATCACCCATCTTTACTCCACTTGGTTTCTTTATTGTTCAAACCGTTTCTTCTTTAAAATTGAAGTTTTCTATAATAATTGTGAATTTTTATTTATAATATAATTTTAGGTATTCTCTTTTAAAATATCTTGACAAGCAGAAAAATGGAGTTCGAACTTATCCGAACCTTTGTCTCTTAGTCAGTGGACTCGGGTGATCACTTCGGATGGACCGTGCTTCGTCCCAAGAAATCCTTTTTCCGCCCGTCGGTTATGTAAAACTATATACAACCCAACCCCTAACCGATCCCTTCATAAAAGTAGTACTCTGAGATGAAACTTTTCTGTCCGGTTGACTTCAGTGACTTCGGGGACTCTTACCTACGAACCTAATCGTCTGAAGTTGGAAATGCCGTGGTCCCTGGTCAAAGTTCCCTCTGTTAAAAAGGTATCTGGTCCCACCACCATTCCCCTACCAAAGTCGTACTAAGAGTAATCCTCGGCGGTGGATCTTGGGAACCTATGTGTCAAGTGTCGTCCCAAGCGTGAGGATACTCTTAGATTACGGCGACTAGACTGTCCTCCATCTCGAGTCCATTATTGACCTTGCACCCCCTGATGTTTATGTCTACTTCACAACGACCAAGTGGCGAGTGGGTGGCAAGTAGAGGACGACACGCTGGGTCAAGGATTGTCTTCCGACCCCTGGGGACCAAATCTATAATGAGTTCCCTCACCCTCGTGTACGACCTTCCTTCCTTCGTTTCTCGTTGTCTCTTACCTTTTGGGTATAGTTGTAGAGTAAAAAAAGGGTAGACAGACTCTGGAACGGTATGATCTCTAGTGGTGATTGAGACCTTCCGAAGACGTTACGACTCGTGTAACCGAAAAGAAGAGAAGTTTCGTTTTGATAATTTGGTTAACATAAAAAACACTTTAAAAGCTTTGGTGTCACGTTGATAAACCTACGAGGTCGAGTCCGATTAGTATTATTTGTTACCGACCTAAATTAGTCTCCATATTACACAAGACGATGACTCTTTTGTACACCAAAGACTCGGTTTCTATATTTCCAATGTGAGGTGTCCTTTGAAGACTTTCCACTTCCCTCTATCCGACGGAAAAGACAATCAAAAAGTACGAAAGGTTTCTATATTTCATTACGAAAAGTTTATATGTCTGACGTGCACAATACCTGGTTGTTGATTGAATCCGTATGAACTACATTCTACCTAGTCCTACTAAAAAATTCTTTTTAGACTCCAACGTTTCAAAGGTTTGTACTGGTCATCTATACTAAATACAGTCACGGGTGGAGACCTCTTTTATTGTTTTAGGTACAAGAGGGTTTATACAGTCAATAAAATATCAAGTAAAGAATTTTACAGACGTAGGACAGACTAAAATATTTGTGAATTCTTATATGTTTGTATATGATTTTAAATAAAACGTACTGGTCGCAGACCTATAAAAATCTTACCATGCAACGATGGTACAGTAGGAATTTCTAAACTTATAAATCTATAAACAAGTCAACTTAAATCAAGTCAACGAGTCAGTGCAGGTTGAGAAACACTGGGGTACCTGACGTCGTGCGGACCGGAGGGACAGGTAGTGGTTGAGGGTCTCAAATGAGTTTGAGTACAGGTAACTCAACCACTACGGTAGGTTGGTAGAGTAGGAGACAGTAGGGAAAGAGAAAGGTGGAAGCTAGAAAAGGTCGTAGTCCCAGAAAAGGTTACTCAGTCAAGAAGCGTAGTCTACCGGTTTCATGACCTCAAAGTCGAAGTCGTAGTAAGGAAGGTTTCTTTAGGGTCCCGACTAGAGGAAGTCTTACCTGACCAACCTAGAGGAACGTCAGGTTCCCTGAGAGTTCTCAGAAGAGGTTGTGGTGTCAAGTTTTCGTAGTTATGAAGTCACGAGTCGAAAGAAATGTCAGGTTGAGAGTGTAGGTATGTACTGGTGACCTTTTTGGTATCGAAACTGATCTACCTGGAAACAACCGTTTCATTACAGAGACGAAAAATTATACGACAGTCCCAACCAGTATTGAAAAGAAGGTTCCTCATTCGAATCTATAAACATCAAGTAAATTAAAATTTAAGTTAACCGGTGTGACAAAAACAAAGGGACTAAAAGTGTGGAAAAGGTATTTTAGTAACATTCGTACCTTACAGTCTTACCTTAATTTTATAGACTATAGGTATATATACAAGTTTACGAGTACTCGAAAGCAAGTGTAATTTTACATTTCAGATTTTGATACCTCTATCAACAATAGTTGAAATGAAAACATTATCTCGAGATTATTCTCATTGTCGGGATCTATCACTCACCTCTGAACTCAAGATAAAAAACGAGACCGAGGTTTATCGATATAAAGGGATCCGCTCAATGAAATTTTTGTTTGAAATGACTGCATACTTACTGGGGAAATTACATATGCGTAACTACTCAAACCCCTATTCATATATGGGAATTTAGATAGTGGTGTTATATATGGTATTTGTATAGATAATGAAGGGTTTCAAATGAGTACGGGAGAAATGATCATCATCAATAATGATGATAAAACACTATTCTTGTGGATTGTTTTTTAGATGTAAGATTCGTTTTAAAATTCATATTTTACGTCATAACAATTGATAAACCTCTTCCTTTACCGTTGGGTAAGGTCACAAGAACGGACATTTTAGGGTACTTGTCTCCACTCCACGGACTACCCGATGTCAGGTACTCCAACGTTTCTTAGTCTGTACTGACTCGTCGATTGTGTCTGACAATTGCTATCCACGATACGACATATCACTTAGAGGTCCTGATTAAGTAAAACGATTTGACTTCGAACATGGGAAGCTAATTACAAAAGGACAAAACGGGAACAAACTTGGGGACCATTGGTGGTAAGACAGGAGACAAAAATACTCGAGCTAATAAAATCCAAGGAGTATATTCGCCCTAGTACGGCGTAAACAGGAAGTAGACCGAATAAAGTGAATCATTTTGCAGGAGGTCCAAGTAGGTATAAAAGAATTTGTCTTTCTAAAAGAAGAATAAATTCCGTCTTATTATGAGATGATATATACATTTTGTAATTTTTTTGATAAGTAGACAGTTACCTGTAAATCTAACGAAAGTTCAACACGAAAAACACTTATTACGACGTTACTTATACCCTTACGTCTATAGAGAAGTTCTAGAACTAAAAGTAAGGAAACTTATAAATGGGTCTTGACCCACTTCACTCCTTCACTTTAGCGAGTCAGTATAGACTGAGAAACACTGGGTTACCTGGCTTCGGATGTTCCGAGGAGACAGGTACCTTAAAAGGTCCGTTCTCATGACCTCATCCAACGGTAAGGGAAGAGGTCCCCTAGAAGGATTGGATCCCTAGATTAAGTCCAGAGGACGTAACGTCCGTTTAAGAAATAGTTGACGTGGTCGTTCCTTCGTGAAAATATGTTCCAGATGAATTTTTTTGAGTGATTTTTAATATAATTGATGTTTCGTTTTCTCGAGATTATAATTAAAACATATCAAAAGTTTTCTATTTATACGAAATTTTTTAGTATGATTTCACTTGAATTGGTTATAATTCCCCAAATTTTCACATATTTTAAGTCACTCCAAGTAATATTTATTATCTGATTTAAGTTACCCATTCATTTCATGATTTTTTATATTCGGAGTACAATATAATAGAGTGTACGAAGGTATATGGAGGACAACTTAAAGTCGATCTGATTTTGCACCTGTTTCTTGGGAACGGTCTTATTGTATTATTGTTTTGTTACTGATATAACTTATTCCGGGAAGGAACTCCAGTTGGGTCCAAAGTTGTATTAGTGATTGGTGTCGAGAATTATAACAGTTCCTAAAAAAGGAAAAAGTTAAAGATAATGGTTTACTAATCTGATGTAAAGGATGGTATTCACTAAGCAAGATTCAGAGTAAGTATTTTGTTTGACATTGGTTTATTATAAAAGGTAATGGAACATTCTTTTGATTTGTTGTTCTTTTGGGTAACTGAATGGTAAAAGGAAGAAGCAAAAGTATAACAACCTGACATATAGGTTTGTACAGGAGGTGACCCGGCGACTTTCAGTAACTCAAAAAGTGTAGTTGTAACTTACTGTGTGTCTTCGGATCTTGTTGAAATTCTCTCCTTTGTTTGTAGGTCAATGTGTCTCAATTGATGCTAAGGTAATACAAAACTTAATAATTCCGTAAGAACTCCAATGGTAAGTTTCGACGACGAATAATTTTTCTCGTTACTGCGAGTTTCTTACCCTTGTTGGTCTTTCCAGACGTTTCCAGACATAATGATTGACCTTTAGTTGGATTCCTGAAATTTCTTGTATTCATAATTGTAAACTTGTTTAAGGTATCATTAAATCATAGACATGGTAAGGGTCTTGGTTTCTAAAGTCTTGCACACCCTTCCTCGACCGTCTTTGAGTATACTGATTGCGTCAGTGTCTATCAAAAGGTCATCAATAGGGATCTAGTTTGGTACCGGTGATTACTTTACATTTGTCGAAATAAAAGGGTAAAACTGATGTCTACTATGTTCGTAGTGGTAAATTTCGGAACTTTCTCCTTCGAAAGAGTAACGAAGAAGTTTTTCCTTCCGTTCGATAAAGGTAGGTCTCTACCAGAGGATACGTCCGAACTCCAAACGAGACGAAGGTAGAGACTTAGTTCGTCCCCCACCTTCGAACATGTGACTCCAGAGGAATAATACAACCACCACTATCGGAGTGTCCACCTCTCCGATTTATACAACTCTAATTTAATCTACTAAGTAGATTTCTCAAATGAGTTACGGACCACACAATCAGTGAGTTAGCACGGCTGAGAAACGTTGGGGTACCTGACGTCAGGTGGTCCAAGGAGACAGGTACTCTAAAAGGTCCGTTCCTATGACCTTACCCAACGGTAAGGAAGAGGTCCCCTAGAAGGGTTGGGTCCCTAGCTTGGGTCCAGAGGACGTGACGTCCGTTTAAGAAATGGCTGACTCGATGTTCCTTCCAACGACGACGACGACGATTCAGTGAAGTCAACACAGGTTGAGACACACTGGGGTATCTACCGTCGGGTGGTCCTAGGGGGTAGGAACCCTAAGAGGTCCGTTCTTGTGACCTCACCCAACGGTAAAGGAAGAGGTTACGTACTTTCACTTTTCACTTTCCCTTCAACGAGTCAGCACAGGTTGAGAAGCGCTGGGGTACCTGACGTCGGATGCTCCGAGGAGGCAGGTACCCTAAACGGTCCGTTCTCATTACCTCACCCCAGTTACTTCCAATTTGGAGAAGTCAAAAAAACAACAACAACAAACAAACAAACAAACATCAAGTCTATTACCTTTAGGAAATAACCGCTCTAAGAAAAGATTTACCCAAGATGACGACGATGACGATTCAGTGAGGTCAGCACAGGGTGAGACACTCTGAGGTGTCTTACATCGGGTAGTCCGAGGAGACAGGTACCCTAAAAGGTCCGTTCTCATGACCTCACGGGAGGAGGTCCCCTAGAAGAGCTGGGTCCCTAGTTTGTGCGTAGGGATACAGAGGACGTGACCATCCGTCAAAGAAATGGTGATCGTGGTGGACTCTTCGGGATTTTCCCAAGAAGTCAAGGTAACGACTCAGGACGGACTGAGAAACACTGGGGTACCTGACGTCGTCCGGTCCGAAGGCCCACCACGGTTTAAGAGAGTTTACCTACCACAGTTTAAGGTAGAAACCATGACCAAAAATTTCGTATGAACATTTCAAGGTTTCATAAGGGGAGGATCTACATTGATTTTTAAGAAGGGTTTCTTATACGACAATATTTTAGTGTGTCATAGTATTCCACATAACTCTACTAATTTAAGTGAGAACACAAAATGTCGATGTACATCTGTCTTTTTTTAAAGAAAGAATAAGTGACATACGAGAAGGTATTTATATTGTATTTAAGTCTGAGATTAAGTAAGGTCCGAGATCAAATATTGAAAGTTTAAAACCATTGTTATAGTCTACGAATAAACTACGTCTTTTAACATGTATTGAATCTCTTTTAATAAGAAGTATTTTTCTATAAGACATATGAATAAATATTTCAGAAGAAAACTAGAGGACTGGACCTTCTAGAGGGGTGAAGTTATATAATTCCCTTATTGATAATTCGGGAGAATAAATTTTTTTTTTAGGGAGTATCTTTATTAATAATTTATGATGGGTGTAACATTGATGTTATATCACTCTAAAAAACCTTTTCATGAATTTCCGTCCCTGAGAATAAGTAGAAAGAATTGGAAAGAGTTTTAGATCGTAACGAGGAACATGTGTTTACCCGTTATTGTATAAGTGTCTTACTTTGTATTGTGTAACTTCCTCTTTTACACGGTCAACAGTTATCTGCACCTGACCTTGATGATAAAGTAGAATCAATTCCTTCTGGTTGGATCTATCATATAAGTTTTCGTCTCTGTAATGAAACGGCTGATTCCAGGCAGATCAGTTCCGATACCAAAAAGGACACCAGTACATACCTACACTCTCAACCTGACACTTCTTCCGACTCTCGGCTTCTTAACCACGAAAACTTGACACCACAACCTCTTCTGAGAACTCTCAGGGAACCTGACGTTCCTCTAGGTCGGTCAGGTAAGACTTCCTCTAGTCGGGACCCTAAAGAAACCTTCCTTACTACGATTTCGACTTTGAGGTCATGAAACCAGTGGAGTACGCTTCTCAACTGAGTAACCCTTTCTGAGACTACGACCCTCCCTAAACCTCGTCTTCCTCTTCCGTACTGGCTCCTACTCTACCGACCTACCGTAGTGACTGAGCTACCTGCACTCAGACTCACTTGAGACCCTCAACCACTACCTGTCCCTCCGGACCGCACGACGCTAAGTACCCCCAACGTTTCTCAACCTGTGCTGACTCGTTGACTTGACTTGACTTGACTTTCTTCTGAAATACCTCTACCTTTAAAAGTTCAATCTAAAAATTCCTATCCCTCTCTATGTCGAACCGTCACTCCTATTTTACACAGGGTTCCTAAACCTTCTCAGAGACGTTCTTTATTCTATGTCCTGCCCTGTTTATACCAATGTTCTAGTGTCTCCCTCTAAACGGACCGACCACACCTTCTACGTCCTTTTCTTACCTACCCATCGTGTCCAGGTAAATACATGTAAAGGACAAGTAAGAAGTTCCTACTACCGTTTGTCGACCAATGGTAGAAGACGTATTACCGAAAAGTACATAAACTTCTGTCAAAATTTGTGACAAGTGAGATGAGGTTTGATTTATCATGTACAAGACTAAGAAAGGAGTGTCAAAAAAACTTGTGAAAGTTGTCTAATAAAAACTATACTCTCTGTGTTTTTTATCATGAGATTTATCGTCCTAAAGAGTCGAAACTGTAATAACTGTAAGACCGAGTCTTTTATGAAACAATGCTCCAGGACGGACACGTCCCATTCCACAAACTGTCGTAGGGACCAGGGACCGGCGTGCTACAATCGTCAGGCGGGACTCAACACTTCTAGTTTTTACAGAGGTTTGTGTGCACGTTTTAGTGACATTCGACTTTTGGTGACATGATGTCTATTCCTCATCTTTTCGTGATGGTTATTAAAGATAGTTTCTTCCACGGACTTTTGGTTAATATCAGACGGCTGGTCGTCGATGATGTGGTGCACCCTCGAACGCTCCCTAGATCTTAGAGTCCGGGAGAGGTCTAAAGGACTTAGTCTTAGATGTAGGGTTGTTTAAGGGGTCTTTTTCTGAGGACAAGTCCAGACTCTTCATGTCCAGACATTGTACCATGGGGAGAAAGTATTACAACTACGTCCATTGTCTTAAATGGATTTAACTTTGATGAGTAGTAGGAAATCCTTATGTTTCCCTTTTCCTAAAGGAAATTAATTCCAGTTGGATTAATTTCTTTAATTAAATTCTCCAGTTGGGGAGAACTTTCTAAAAGGGACTTCAAGTAGTAGAAGTCATATGTGCACGTACGCACGATTCAGTGAAGTCACCCCAGAACAAGAAACGCTGGGGTACCTGACATCCGAGGAGACAGGTGCACTAGAGGTCCGTTCTTATGACCTCACCCAACGGTGTGACAGGAGGTCCCCTAGAAGGACTGGGTCCTTAGCTTGAACACAGAGTACAGAGGACGTAACCATCCGCCCAAGAAATGGTGATCACGGTGGACCCTTCGGGGTAGAAGTCATATTCGAAGGGTTTCCGATAAGTGTCACGAAGAGTTATATTGTGGTTTTCAAAACCAAAGGAAGACCCCTGGACAAACAAATAAGATGTACAACACACCTTACAGGCCCCCACACACGACTTGAAAAAAAAAAGTAAAGGACAGGAGTCTTAAGGTGTCCGTTAAACGGGTTTTACTAACATTTAGTCAAAGAAAGTACAAAAGATTCTGTGGTTCCTCGGACTTCGTGTCCTCTACTGTAATTTTTTTTATCAAATGTAGAACAAGAAAACTAAATTTCCTCACGTATTTGTTATTTTCATCGAAGAGCATTTAAAATCATGTTACAAGTGTGACGATATAAGTCAACAGAACCTTGAAGTACATGATCTTCATTTCTTTTTAGTGTGAATAAAAATTGGTTTCAAAATTTTTTTTGTCGTTTGTCTGACCCACCGAAGTCCTCTTTGTACCCCTCTTTTACTACCTTTTTTATGTGTCTGTTATTAGTCTCCAGTTATTAGTCTCCAATACACAATGTGCAGTGTTCGAGGTAGAGTAAATTAACCGATTGTTCGGATGTTAGTTTATGGTGATAATAGTGGTAACCTGTCTTCTCCTCTTCCTCCGAATCCTACTATCTCTTTAAACGGATGCAAAGAAATCCTAAGGGTCTAGTAAATGTAATTAGTGAAAAATATAGAATCGTGATTTTGACCCTGCTCAATTATCTTCCATTGTATCTCTACCCAAATCTTCTCTCCGATGATACTCAGGTACATAAACGTAGAAGACTCCTCGTTAAACTCGCCCTCCGAGAAGGTGTCACCGGTGCCGACCCTCGTACAAGTCTCCTTCCCTCCCTTTCTAACGTTATCTCTCTTCAGTACCTATGTCTCGATCTATTTGGACGTTTCCTCAAAGTCGACTTTGTGTCCAAAACGATCTTTTCTTCATCTTTCCGAACGAGGGGAAGTTTATGCCACTACACTGAATATGTAGATTCTCGGCTATTGACTTCTCCTACGACTCTGACAGCCATAACTTCCTGTCGAGAATATTTTCTAGTCAAACACGTTAAAGAAATGAGGTCCTACCTCATACTACTGTTGTTTATTCTCTTTCTACTGTTTACTCTCTTTCTCTCCCTCTTCTTTGGAAGTCAACATAGTACAAAAGACGAATGGTTGTAAAGGTATATTTATTTCCATAACTCGATCAGTCATTTGATTCTAATCCTCCTCTCGTCAGTTATGAGAGAAAAACACACAACTTTTAACCTCGAGTCTCTCGAATTCACTAAACAGGTACCAGTCCGACATAATCACCGTCTCTATTCTGTAGTTGTAACCAGAAGACTCCAGTTTAGTATCTGAAAGACACTGATATCACACTAACTCAATCAGTCCAATTATTTTTATTTTTTATTGTTGGATAGAGTTGTTTTGGGAGTATACCGGGTACTCTCGAGAATTAGTGGAACATCGAAACTTTGTAAACTCCTATTGTTCGTCCTTTATTTCCCCCGTTTAAGACCCGAAGAGATCGTCCGTAACTGAGGGGTCACTTCCTTCCAGGGGGAGAACGTGTGTAGGAGACTCAAGAGTTTTTTCAGTGACGTCGGACAAAATAACAAACGAAGATTTTTCAAACAGAAAGTATCCCACTAGGTCTTTAAAACTAGATCATTATAGATCTAATCTCATAAATTATCGGTCTCCCTAAGACTTATCAAATTTGAGATTCGGGTTCCGTTATCCCATAGTTTATTTACGACTGATCCTTACATATAGGTTTACTAGAACGAAAGAAAGTCGTTGAAGGATGTGTACAAATAGGTTAGATCTTTATTGTCTTTAGTACGTTAATTGTAATGAAACAATAAAAATTTCTTACTTTACTATGTCATAACTCTATCTTTTATTATGATCACAATAATATAATGTCAATTAATTACTGAAGATCTCGTTTAAGGAACTATGATATCTTTCTACAACTAGAAATCTCTATGTACTCGGACCCGAATGTGGATCGGGAAAGTGAATATAATAAATAAGTTAATAAGTATAAATAATTTGATGAGGTTTTATAATTAGTTCAGAAATAAAACCCAACCTATATACGATTCGGGACCTCTGTCAATATTTTTCTGTCACGAGAACAAAAGTGTCTAGAATCTCGAATCGACCCTTTTTTTACCGTTCACTCGGGGTCAAATAGTATAAAGTTTATTCCAATATTTATGGAAGGTACACAACCGACGACACTCTGTATGTTTCATAAGTGTATCGTTATCTCTTACGAGCTATGAGATGACGAAAGTCTCCATCTTAAGTTTCTCAGTCAAATGGTAGACCGTAAACTTAAAAGAAAATCTTCACCTAAAGGGAAGTAAGACTACTGGTAAACATAGAACTTTTCACTACGTCTACACAATATAGTTACCCCCGTCCTGTCACCCAAGTACCTGAGTAAAGTTATCGTTTAAAGGACAAAAAATTTAGGTCGACGTTACTGTAGACATTTCTTTTAGATTCTACTCCCACAGTCCGGAAGGTTTACCTTCCCGGTCGGCTCCTCCTCGTGTCCGCTAGGACAGGAGAGTCAATCTAGAGAACCTAAGAGTCGAGTCAGAGGGTCTTCCACTACGTCTAACGACTACAGTGGATCGAAGACTCAGTTGGAGTGCGGTTACCGTTAGATGAGGGGAGATTAGCTGAAGTTTGCACTATGAACGAAACGATTCAGCGAAGTCAGCACAGACTGAAACACGCTGGGATACCTGACATCGGTCGGTCCGAGGAGACAGGTACCTAAAGAGGTCCGTTCTTATGACCTCACCCAAAACGTATGTTCAAGGGAATTTTCCATTTTAAACTAGTTCTCAAATTCACTTAGACAGGTGTTTTCACTATCTTGATGTATTAAGATCAACTTTAGACTCTATTAATAAAAATATCGTAACGTTAGAACTCTTCCTCTTCGGTTTCTTGAGGTCACCACTTCTCTACCCTTCATTTTTGTCTTACTTTTATTCTGTTATAATTTTGAAACTCGTCTTTCATATCCGAGTTATACACAAACCTTTACAGTAGTATAAAAGTTTGTGCCTTTTAGATGTAAAAGGACCTTTTTTTGTGAGATGGGTTGAGTCTCAGAGGAAGTTTGTTCACCTTGAACGGATATGTAATACATTTTTCTTTTGGACCGAGTCAGTTAGAGTGGTAGGTTTCAGGAAAGTTGTCTTTACTACATTATACAGTCGTTCTGTAGTTGGAGGTAGTCGTTCAGGTCTTTTTCGGTTAGGTTTATTTGTGGAGCTGCAAGTCCGTAAAAGGTTCAAAGTAGGACCCTTCGACGAAAAATTGAAGTCGAACGATATCACTCGTTTAACAAAACTGAAGGTCATGATTACAGGACACCCGGAGGTCACTGATGTTTACCATAAACTTGAAGTTTCACTCAATACACATATCACACCTAGACATATACTGACCATCCTTTCTCCGTTCCTCCAGATTAAGAACCGTGTGTCATCCACAAATTATGTTCAAACAATTTACCCTACCCTACCTTATTTGTCTCTTTACTTCTAAAAATCATATTTCCAGTGAGACCGACATTCTTGAACAGGGGAAAGTCTTCACGATGGGTCTTATAATTTGAGGTCACCTCACCAAAGGTTTGTAGGAAACAATTTTTAGGGAGAATATTTAAAAAGATGTATTCAAACAAGAAGATGTCACAAATAAAAGGAAACATCATAGATGTCTGTAGACGAAAAAGGGGGGGTATAGGAGGGTGGTGTTTATTAACGGACGAAACGGTCGAGGAGAGTCTGAGACGGAAGAGGACTTTTAGAAGTTGTCAGAGTCTTGAGTTACGACGGTAGGATAGTTGTAGTAGAAAACCGAGACACAAAATGTCCTATTTTTTCGACATCTTGGAATCCCCAGCGACCTAGAGTGACACCCTTTGTGATGAACATACAAACGCGTTCGTTGTACTCGTGCCTTGAGACGAAAGGTCGACAACCGTAGGACTCTCGACTTGAGTAATGGAAAACACCGATGTGTCGTACCCTCTCAACGTATACCCTTCCGTATAACGTCAAGTTTTGTCTCATCCTAACCTGGGATAAATTCACAAGTGGGTCTATATACTGTATACTTCAGAAACCTGTACACTCTTAGACTCCCTTACAACACAAAAACAATTACTTTAGGAAAGTCACTTAAAATAATTGAATATTTATTAAAGAAGAGTCACTTTGTCATTCAGTGACGGTTAAAATTTCAATAAAAACAATCATACATGTTGTTCATGAAAAGTCCCGGTCTTTTTGTTTCTCCTTCATATGTGATATTTTATTTACCAAAAGTCAAATGGATCTTCGAAATTGACCGTTAAAAGTTAAGTTCCGTGATTCTCTAAGGTATAACTAAGGAAACATAGTAAATAACCCTGTTAAAAAGACCTACCGAAACAACAACCGAAAACTTTCGGTATGCATACAGGTTCACACACTTCGTACCAATGATAAAGTCTATGAAGGAAACAAAGAGACCCCTGTCACTCAAATAGGGTGAAAAAAATTACGAATAAACCAACTACACAAATTATTACCCGAAGAGCTCACCGTGGTCACCATTTCTTGCCCCGGACGGTTAAGTCCTCTGTATTCTCTGAACCCAAACTGGGGACCCAACCTTTCTAGGGGACCTCCTCCCGTCTCGTTGGGTGAGGTCATCAGAACGGACCTCTTAGGGTACCTGTCTCTTCGGACTACCCAGTACCATATATCCTAGCGTTTCTCCACTTGTACTGACTTCGCTATCGTGCGTGTGTGTGTACGAATTAATGAGGTCACTTTGAATCCGTGAACTTTTAGTAAGTATATGATGAAGTACGTATATGATGAAGAAACGAAAGGACTGAGTAGTTTGATAGACAAGACGTATGATCGTTTTTATTGGAATCCTGATCGTTACGAAATGACCGAGTATATAAAGTGACTCTTCTTTAATATACACTCAATTGTTTTAAGTGACTTTTCCTAGGCAATTATTTTCATGTTGGATAATAAGTCCAAGGAAGAAGATTCCGTACTTTACCTGTCTTACGTATATAATCGACCCATTCTGACTTAAGACTTTGACTTGGTCTATTATGTTTTTCTCACTTTTCAGTAGGAGAAAAGAATTAACATGTTAAACCTCAAATCTTGATTTTAACAATTTTGTGTGGAGACACATTGTTTTTATTGAATCTTTATTTACATTTTCTTATTAGTATTTTTAAAGTTTATATAGAACTTTAGTAAATAAATCTAATAATTTTACATTTCTGACTTTTAAATTACGAAAAATTTTTATACTAACAAATATTAGATTGTCTGTAGGAAGTGAATCACTTTAAGGTTACACTTTTTCAGTTAATTTAATCCGACAGTAATAAATCTGACCTTTCATTAGTGACCATAATACTCAGTCGATATTATAAGAAAGTTTCTCTTTCTTACGGATCTGAAAATTTTTACAACACCAAGAAATACGTTCAAGAATTCTTGTGTTAGTTGTCTACTTTACTTCAGATTAATATAAAATCAAACGACACCTAGTACTTACCAATAATTTGCATCGAACAGAATTTGAGAATAATTTTTTTTTTTTGGAACAGTATATCGAGTCTTCGTCCTCCGTTTCACACACATACACACATATGTGTATTTATGAACAAATATTTTTTAACTCTTAAATTCTTATAAATATTATAAGAAAAACCTTATGTTAATATATTTACGAAAGACCAAAACTGTGTGTTCACCGGTTAATAATTGTAATTATTTAATTCCCGAAGTACTTCGATTGGTTGTTCCATAACATATACTGTATGTGTTATTTTGTGACACGTTTGAAGTTGTCATATAACGTTGGTTTGGGTTTTAGACATTCTTTTGTTAATATGATGTGAACTTTTAGTAAGTATATAATGAAATACGTATATGATGAAGTTACCAAAGGACTGGGTAGTTTGATAGACGACACTTATGATCGTTTTTATTGGAATCCTTGATCGTCACAATGACCGAGTATATAAAGTGACTCTTCTTTGGTCTCAATGGATCATCGAAATTGACCGTTGAAAATTAAGGTCTATGATTCTCTCCTACAATGACTAAGAGGATAAGGTAAATTGTCCGGTTAAAAAGACCTGTCGAGTCGAGACGGGGATTATTATACGATGGTGAATTTGATTTTACAAAGACATATTGATACAGGGAAGGATCGATGAATATCGTTAAAAGGTAATATAGGAAGTGATGGTTTGTAAGAGAAGTAAGTCATCGGAGAACCATGGAGACAAGTTAAATTTTACATAGATCAAATAGTTCTCCTTTATTACCTTCGATTTGTTTATGTTGAACGATAAGTGGACTTTTTTAAACCTTTTATTTAGTCTTTTATAAAATTACCTGTAACCCTAAACAAATATTCTCAACTTTTTTTTACAGTCATCGGACCTTACAACTTTATAAAGTCTTCCGTTCACAGTCGTCTTACGGGTAAAACAAAAGTCACCTTTCTCTATTTAAAAAACTGCGAAAGAAAAAACATAACTCTATCGTGATTTGAAACAAAAGAATCGATACAATAACGATTTTGGTACTACTAGAAAGTCGTGAATCTTGTATTAT
Organism: Capra ibex; assembly: GCA_006410555.1. NCBI lineage: Eukaryota > Metazoa > Chordata > Mammalia > Artiodactyla > Bovidae > Capra > Capra ibex. Next base: position 22,741,226 of record SJYO01037955.1, read on the forward strand.
CAACTCGTGATTGTAGGAACCTAAGTTCGAGATAAGGATAGATCATAGTAGTAGAAAATATAGGAAAGGTAGTCTGATAATCCCATAGAACTTTAGTTTCATGTATATCTACAATATCAGTTATAATACTTCTTGACAGTCGGTTATAAAAGGAATGTACCTTCGTAAGATAATCTTAGTTTTGAGATCATGAACATGATTCATGAACAATGTGTGTTCCCAGAATTTTAAATTCATCTCCAACGAAGACCTGATCTCCTTTCCATTCCTTCCCTTATCCTAGGTTTTTTTCTAAAATTTTTACACCGAAATCGACACAAAGTTCCCTTTTACAAATGAAGAGTAAGGACTCCAAAGAAAAGTGTACCTCCCTTGAAATGTTCGACGTTATAAAAGATAAAGACATGGACGGGATGGAAAGTGTGGATTGACTAACCATTCAAACCTTCCTCTTTGATAGACCCATAGAGCATCTTCACTCGGACGGATGTCTTTTTACTTATTTTGTTGGAGGTTTTATGAGACTAGATAAGGAGGTCACAGTCCGAGACTCGACCAAAGACTTCACATTCAACCGAAGTAGATCCCCAGTTGCCACCCTTAAAGGAAATGGTCGGACAAGGTAAGACTGAGAGACAGTAAAGGGTCGACCAAGACTGGAGTTCACTATTTTTCTAAACGGGTAGTAACTCTAAAGAGTTTTTAGGGTCACCACGAATAAAGAATTCTTTTTATTTGTATGACCCTTTTACAAACATAAAGTGTTACGAAACATAACCCATGTAAACATAAACGATACAATAAGGAGATTAAAGGAAAAACCGAACGTTATAAAGTACTAAATTTTCTCGAAGACCTAAAAGAGACATATTAATATGCAAACTTCAACAAGATTGTCTATGTTGTTGAGATTAAGAAACACTAAAGTAATTAAAAGAAAAAGATCAAAGTATCAAGAATTGTTTCTTTAATCTTGTTTGTGTTTCGGTAAGAGCAAAGAACCTCGATGTTCTTCCGTTTTTGTTTTCTTGAACTTACGTGCCCGAATTAATATAAATGAGTAAAGGACGAAGTATGTAAGAATACTGAATGTAAGTCTCATTCCCCACTCCCCGTCATCTTCTTCTATGTCCTCCGTACGAATCCTATTCTCCCTTTATTTTATTAAAGTCTCCGTCTGTTCCAGTTTCACACCATTTCTAAGCCGGTTTGCAAACGACACTCTTGACGGCATAGTATGAGTATCAGACCACTTGTAGTGATCCCAGTTGAACCTTCCCACTTCTTCGGTCTAAACCCTTTACTTTAATTGTGATCCTAATTGGTTGTAAGTAACAAACGAATTTGTTTATATGACCGGACCTTTCCATGACTGACGATCTTAAAAGTGACCAAAGAAGGGTCTGAAAAGAGTTATTAACAAGTGTCAGATCAAAGAATAAAGAATAGGATCCCGACACGAAAAATATACCTACCTAATCACGGAGAAGTCTCTTAACGTCTATTAAGAGTGGTGCCTTGACTCTCAATGTAATTCTTTCTGTGTGTACACGACGAGGTTCTTGAGTATTAAGGAATGAGTCAGACCCTCTTCAAATTGATTCCTCATACCTTCATTCAGTTCTTTGTGTATGACTGAAAGGTGACGGGTAGATGAAGTGTTTGCGATCAGATAGTCCCTTCTACATTTTCTTTCTCCAGTAGTAAGACAACTCTTGAGAAGTCGTACGATCTCTACCTAACTTATCGATGAATACTTTTGTATTCGTATATTTCTACTTTCCTTTTTCACGGTTCCTCAAAAGGTTAATACTCATTTCAATTTGTCTTATATCTTTCTAATCACCGTCTACTTACACTTACGAATAAACTATCAAAAGGAGTTCATGACGTTGTAATCTTTCGAACGACCGGAGTAGTAAAGAGTGGTAATGTACATAAGAAAGGTGAAAGACCAGAATTTAATAATAAACCTAGAAATTTCTCCGTCTTTAATTAAGTTGACTTAGTCATTGTAATTGTTTCTGACACGGGACGGGATACAGTAGTTACCTTAGATAAAGCAGTCTTCTCAAAGAATATTCTGTATGTATGTGTGTACGAACAGAGTTTTAAGTAGTCAAATAGTAAGAAAGACAACGACCTTCACACAAAAATATTTGTATATAAACCAATATTATAACAGATTTGGACTTCCGTTACCGTGGAGTAAGGTCATGAGAACGAACCTTTTGGGACACCAGGCTCCTTGGACCACCCGGCGTCAGGTACCACAGCGCTTCTCAACCTATACTGACTTGCTGAAGTGAAAGTGAAAAGTGAAAGGACGTAACCTCTTCCTTTACCGTTCGGTGAGGTCACAAGAACGGACCTCTTAGGGTCCCTACCCCCTCGGACCACCCGACGACAGATACCCCAGCGTGTCCCAGCCTGTACTGACTTCACTGAATTGTCGTCGTCGTCGTTCGGAACCAACCAAGAGTCTCGGGCCATTTACAACAGGGTGAGGGATTTTTCGTAATGTCTCGGTAATTTTTGTCCAGAGTAAGATGGAAAGACCAGAATAATGGTGAAAGGCGATTCTTGAAGTTCAATACCAATGAAGAAATACAGATGTCAAAGGACTTTGTAGAACGTAAGAAGAGACTTAGTGAAGAATCGGACCCGTGAAGATAGGTAGAAAGTTTCAGATAGAGTTCCAGTGACGGAGGTGACTATGAGTAAGAAAGAGATACAAGGGTATCTTGGAAATGTTTGAATAGGGTATCCTGTATAATTAAATATAGTGTCATATGGTCAAATAGCCTCTTCCGTATCCGTGGGGTGAGGTCAAGAGCTGGACCTTTTAGGGTACCTGCCTCCTCGGACCATCCGACGTCAGGTACCCCAGCGATTCCCAGCCTGCGGTGGCTCACTGAAGTGAAAGTGAAAGTACGTAACCTTTTCCTTTGCCGTTGGCTGAGGTTACAAGAACGGACCTCTCAGAGTCCCTGTCCCCCCGGACCACCCGACGGCGGACACCCCAGTGTGTCTTACCTGCGCTGACTTCGCTGAATCGTCGTCGTCGTATGGTCAAATATACGAGTTAAAGGGACCACTTGATATTGGAGGAACTTCAATCCTTAAGTATAAGAGTAGGAGTTGTGACTCGTGTTAAAGATCTGTACTGTTCCTACCGAACAACTTAGGATTATAGGTAAAGAAGGAAAAAGAACCATTAGTCTAGAAATGAGTCGTGTAGTCAGGTGTACCGATTTTATGTTGAACATCGACACATGTCAAGACGCTGGTTGACGACCGGTTACTGGTCCTTCACCTTTACAACGTCCTCTGTAGATTCCTCGAGGAGCTCGTCTTGATTGAATGGACTTTCTAAATGGGAAAAAAATGGAAAGACAAAAGAGGAGAAAAACAGGGAGAGGACAGAGGAAAGGAGTCAATATTTAAGGACGTATTGTCCATCTCGAGACAGTACCTGACTTGACAGGGGAAGGGTTAGACATACAACATCGGGATCGTGATCACACGGAGATAAACCTCCATCCTTGAATTTTAAAAAAATTTTAATGAATAAATAAAAACCGACACGACCCAGAAACAACCATATACCCGAGAAGAGATCAACGCCGCTCGTCCCCGATGAGAAATCAACTTCACTTTCCCGACGAGTAACGTCACTGAAGAGAACACCTCGTACCCGAACTCCGTACACCCGAGTCCTCACTCGAGGGTCCGAGATCCCGTGTCCGAGTTATCAACACCGGGGACCCGACTCAACGAGACACCGTCCATCGTAGAAGGTCCTAATACCTATCTTGGGCAAAGGGGACGTAACCGTCCGTCTAAGAGATGGATTGACTCGATGGTCCCTTCGAGTCTCTATCCCTGAAATTCCTCCACTGATTCCAATTTGCTTCAATATTCCCACTCCGGGACTAGGTTGTCCTGACCACAGGACTATTCTTCTCTTTCTCTGTGTTCTTTAAGAGAGATATATATGTACGTCAATCCTTTCCAGTACACTCCTGTTTTGGTCTTCCATTGATAGATGTTCGGTCCTTCTCTCCATAGTAGTCTTTGGTTGGGACTCCCGTGGAACTAGAACCCTAAGATCGGAGGTCTTGATACTCTTTTATTTAAAGACAACAAATTCGGTAGGTCAGACACCATAAGACAGTACTATTGGACTCGTCTGATTGTATTCGAAGTTAACGGTACACTCTGATACTGAATTTGAACTTGCCTTTACTGCACTACTTCTTGATCACACCATAATGCTGCTGTCATGTCGCTGGGTGACCGTGGCTTGACGGGAGTATACCTGAAGAAATACAACATACAATAAGACGTCACAAGATATAGTGAATTTAGTGAGTTTCAGTGTCAAGACAGCCAATGTCCCGTTGGATTATTACTTAAGTAACCATGGATTATTAACAAGGTATTTTGGACAACTGACTTACTGATATACTATATTTATTATAAGAAAATTTTTTCAAAGAATACTTCAGATTAATAGTAGGGTATGTTTAGACTTTAAAATATGGTAAAATGGGTTGGTAACAAAAAGAAAGAAAAATAAATAGAAAACCAGAGGTAACCATGTTAAGTTGATTTGACAGTTACTAGTCTCGTGTCTAATTTCAATATAGAATAGTATATAAATAGAATTGTTGAAGTTGAATGAAATTTTTATGATGAGAATTTATTTAAAAACGTTGTTTTATGAAACGAGACTTGATATTGAAGTACTAGTGTATTTTTTCTTTGACGTCATGGATGTTATCGGGGGCTTTTCTTAATTAATCAAATATGACTTATTCGAAAGTCTTTTAAGAATTGAGATCGGTTCTAGTACCATCATTTCAATCTAACTTATTGAATTCTCTTTCCATTTTACAGACCCTATATGTGGAAATGATCCTTTGTAAAAGGGTCTTTATGACGGTATAATACCTCGGACATTATATATTACAACATTTCCCGAGTAAATTTCTGAACGTCTCAGACATGTCACGTAGAACATCTCTGGACATCTCACTTAGAATATTTTTACATGCCTATTAGTTCACCATAATCTGGCCTACGTGGGAAAATACTTCGTCATCAGTCGTAGGACTTCCAAGATATTTCATCGAATAGACTCACTTCCCGGTAAAATGACAGAGAAGTTTCCGAAGGAAAAGACAGACCACGATGTTATATTTGTGAGGTTAAAATCTCGAAAACTGTCGAATGGTTCCGGTTTGTTTTTAAAAATTCTCTTTTGTTGGTTTAATTTGAGAAAACTCGTTACCGTAACCCTTTTTTATATACACATACATATGTATGTACAACCCGAAGGGATCACCGAGTCATCATTTCTTAGGTAGACGATTAAGTCCTCGGTCCTCAAGCTAGGGACTTAGTCCATCTAGGGGACCTCTACCTTTACCGTTGGGTGAGGTCAAAAGAACGGACCCTTTAGGATACCTGTCTCCTCGGACCGTCCGATGTAAGTTCAGGTTTCTCAACCTGTGCTGAATCGCTGACTTGTTGTTGTTGTACGTATGTATAAGACAATCTTATTTTTCTCAGAAGAGTTATGGATCTTATAAACAGTCCTAAATTATGCGAAGATCTAAAGACGACGACGACGACGACGATTCAGCGAAGTCAGTACAGACTGAGACATGCTGGGGTGTCTACCGTCGGGTGGTCCGAGAAGACAGGGACCCTAAGAGGTCCGTTCTTATGACCTCACCCAACGGTAAAGGAAGATCAGTATTAAAATAAGAGATAAGATTGTATCACAACCATTATACAACAATATGTGACATTAAGGAGGTTCTCTTTAAGCACACTGACTGGGATCCAGTCCATCAAGTCGACCATTTCTTAGGTGGACGTTACATCCTCTGGGGTCAAACTAAGGACCCAGTCCTTCTAGATGACCTCTTCCCTATCCGATGTGTGAGGTCATAAGAACCCGAAGGGAATATCGAGTCGACCATTTCTTAGACGAACGTTAGGTCCTCTGGACCCAAATTAGGGACCAACCCTTCTGTGGGACCTCTTCCCTTATCGATTGGTAAGGTCATAAGACCGGACCTCTTAAGGTACCTGACATATTAGATACCCCAACGTTTCTCAACATATGTTGACTCAATGAAAGTGAAGTGAAGTGAAGTGAAGTCCAGTTAGATGTCTTAAATTCTCTTCCATGTATCTCTTGTAGTTTATAATCCTTAATATGGAAGGATTATAAACTGACGATTTCACTATTTGGTATCCTGAAACATTAACCTTCCTTATTCTACGAATCCACAACAAATTAAACCGGAAGGGTAAAATGGTCTCCGGTCGTTGATAGATGAAAACCGTGGATTGAATGAGGGTAGTCCACAAGGTCTTCCATGACGGTACAATAATTCACTAGGACGGAGGGTCCGGTGTCGACCGACCAGATTCTTACTCGTAGTTTAGATTTTATTCGGTAGTTCACCTAGTTAAGGTCCCCACCTCCTCATGAGTTGAGTTAGTTTCATGAGTTGAGAGACTAGACTACGTCCAGTACCTTGTCCTCCGAGTCCTTGTCTGTACTCGAACTAAAGACGGTCTTTCGTCAAAGTGTCACACTTCGTCACTTTAACTCTACTTCCTCCTTCAAGATTTTATGTCTTCCCTCAACTCTCTAACAGACCAGGTTATTCCCGAAGGGGTCACCAAGTATATCATTTATTAGACGGACGTTACGTTCTCTGGACCCCAACTAGGGACCTAGTCCTTCTAGGAGACCTATTTCCTTACCGATGGGTGAGATCATAAGAACGGACCTCTTAAGGTACCTGTCTCCTCGGACCACCCGATGTCAGGTGCCTCAGTGTTCTCAACCTGTGTTGACTCGCTGGTCGTGACATATGATCAGGTTATTAACCAAAGGGACAGTGAAATAACGACGGGACACTGACCCCCTCCCTACCCTTTCTTCTTCATCAGACCCCTGAAGGGACCTTCAGGTCACCAATTCTGACACGAAAGTTACGACCCCCACGTCCAATCTAGGGACCAACCCCTTGTTTCTAGGACGTACGGCACACCACATCGGGGGGTTTTGTCTTGTTTTCGTTTTTTGTTTTTTAAATCTTTTTCTTCTCCCGTCCCATCGATTCTTTCCGATATTACTGAACCAACTTGATTACAAAGGGAGAACAAAGAGGTCGGAGAGGATGTCGATAATTTTTTTTTTCTTTTCTGACTCTCATTCTCTCTTTTTTATGATCCGGACGAGACAGTGTTCATACATTTATTTAGACATATACACTGATGTAATACTTATACGCCATAAGTAAGTCGTTTGTAATTATTTCCAGATGGGACACGTTCTATTACACTTTCTTGATAGTCACTAATTTTCCGTTTTATTTGTAATCGGGACGGAGGTTTCTGCAAATCAGTGAACACTCTGTGTTCCGTATTAGTTTATTCTGTTAATTCTCCAATTTTGGTCCCCATTTTTTTTTTGGTTGAAGTTCCCGGAATTCACTAATGACATTAAGACTGATAACATTAAAATTACGGTCAAAATATTTCGGATTGTTAGAATCGAAAAAAGAAAGGATCGATTAGTAAGTCTTCAATACACGATAGATTTTCTCTAAACCATTATTTGTATGTAACCCTGTATTAATCCCCATTAGAGATACATAATACTTTTTCCTACTGTGGAGTAACTCTGTCCACTAATTTATATGTTTTTAGAGGACTCTCCTGAGATGTAAAGTTCAACCTTTGACGAAAGTCTTACAATACAGACACAATCTTCGTCACGGTCTTTCACCTTTATTTTGTCTTACTTCTGTACTGTGTCTCGAGTACGGCTGAAGGTAACGATCCAGTCTAAATTTCAACTTTAGAAGGTAATCCGTTGGGTTCTTGTTAAGTAAATTTATGTTCACTTTCCCGTCTTACCACTACTACAGTGGTACCTTATTAACGACGAAACACAGTCTGACCAGAATAATCCTCCCGTCTCGACTTACTAGGTGTTTGACTGTGGGGACGGACCGCAGATCTCACTTTTTGATGTCCTGACTCACTAAGACGACATACAGTCAATAAAGTGTTGGTTTAGGACTTCGTATAAAAAGGAAGTACAGAACTCACGTTGATGATAAAGTATAATACTACTTTCTAGTCATTATATTAAACACAACTGTGAAAGATATTTCATGAACGGAAAATTTGGAGATTTTCATATTTTTCTCGAAACACTTTTTCTTTAGGTTAAAAATTTTAAGTTCAAAATTGGAAAATGGTTGTTCATCACTAAAAGACCTACTTGAGGTCAGTTGAATTTTACTGACAATCCAATCAATTTTTTTGTGGTCAGTTCATTTCATTTCTGTTCAAAAGTGAGGGACCACTTCATTAATCCTGAATAAGTTTTTGAAGTACGTTAGAATGTATACTTTCGAAGGTTTTAAAGAGAAACTTCTGTATAAAGTGTCTCCCCTGTTAAACGTTTACACCACCTAGTTTCGGAACAGTAAATAAAGAATTGTCTATCGTGATGGGTTTTTCTTTTTTTTTTAACGTTTTTACGTGACCCCAGGTCTTTTACCCGATGAATCGAAAATCAGAAGACTTATTCCGGTAACAGAATTGACAATGTAATCATACAAGAGTATCATTTCGTCGAAAAGTGTCTTGATGTTATGAGATACCGAAAAGTATAAATCCTTGAGTTTATTGAAAATTATATAACCTACTTTGCAGTAGAAACTCTTCTTTCCTAACGAAGTAAATGTATAAATAAATTGACCTGTACTTTACTCCGGAACTGTTTTCGACCAATCCAGGTTGATGTACAATCTGATTTTATATTTACAGGACCCCAATTCACCGTCCATAGTATAAGGAAAATACTGTACTTAGAGTCGGTTTGACAGTTTGGTCTGGTTTCAACTCCTAGTGTTACCAGTTTTCCGGGTGTAGAGTTGTAATGACTACCAATTTCCTGTTTTCCTTTTTTACTCATGTATGACCCATTGTCACACTTGTGTATTTATAAGAAAGACCTGTAAAATTATCTCCTGACCTAAATTGTTGTGTTTTGGGGGGTTTGAGAATTCATAGAATTTTTATATAAATTTCTTTTCATACAAGAGATATACCCTTCTACAGTGACAAAAGTACTCGAAGGAGAATTTATTTCTTCTTTTTTACGTAGTTACAGGAAACTTTTAATAAACTTCTACAATAAAAGTCTTGACATAAATCGTTTTTGTAAAAGTTTTTGAAAATTCTTCAAAAGGAAATATCCCACCGTTCAAACGTACTTAAGAGAACAAAGTGATTTGGATGTCTAGACAACTGTGTCTTTGAGTCTAACGGTGTAAAAGGATGTTAATAAATGGTATAGAAAAGAAATTTAAGACAAAAATTGTTTAACTTCGTACTGTATATAAGTCACATTACCCAACTTCATAGAGGGGGTTTTATTCGGGTTCCGACTTCGCGACCATAGACACTTACGTTGAAATAAACCTTTACTCTGAAAACGTTTACATTAAGTCCCAGAGGTCTACTCTTGTAGGACATAAATCTCACCTATGTTTTAAATTACCCTGAAGGGACCACCGAGTCTACCATTTAGGATGTTACGTCCTCTGGGTCCAAATTAGGGACCCAACCCTTCTAGGGGACCTCTTCCTTTATGGGTGAGGTCATTAGAACGGACCTCTTAGGGTACCTGTCTCTTCGGACTACCCGATGTCAGGAACCCCAGAGTTTCTCATCCTGTACTGACTGAGTTTATGAGTTTCTCGACTTTTGTACAAGTGTGTTTTCGAACATACGTCAACGAGTCTCGTTGTTATAAGTACTCTCGGTTTCCTACCTTTGTTAGAATTATAATATAGTTGATTACTTGACTATTTTATACTAAATAGGTATGTCACCTTATAAAAAGTCGATATTTTTCCCCCTTTCATGATATTTTCATGACTATGTAGGACATAGTACTTATTTGGAACCTTTGTAGGATTTACTTTCTTTAATCTGTAGTGTAACACACTAAAGTAAATATGTTTTATATTTCTTAACCGAAGAATATCTTTGTCTAAACACCAAAGGTCTCGGGCGTGTTGAAAGAAAGAACTTTTAAATTACTGACCATAGGAACATTCTCTTCCCTCTCCCTCTAAACTCTGTGAATCTTGGTCTTTGTTCCTCTTCTGGTACACTTCTGTCTTCATCTCTGATGTCTATACACAGATGTTCGGTGCCATAAGGTTCCTTAAGGTCCTCGGCGGTCTTTCTGATCCTCTCTTAGGATCAGAAGTCTCTCTTTGAGCGGGACGGTGGTAGAACTAAAACCTGAAACTAGGAGGTCTTGACACTCCCTTAGAAAAGACAACAAACCCCCTTAAACAATGCCGTCGGGATCCTTTGACTATATAAGTCTTTTACCGTGTATAGGAGTAAAAACTGTTTACATGTATTCCCGTATTTACTAGTGTTTCACTTAAGTAGGTACATTGATGGTGAATTCAGATCTTTTTCTGTAAAGGACGTGTTGGCTTTAGAAGTAAAGGAAAAATTTTATTCTTCGTTGAGTCATTGTTCCTCCTTCTGTTGAAGTAGTCTTTTAACTGTTCCCTGAAATTTCCTGTAAAGAGGTTTATTCGATGTATTTGACGGTTATTCGTACACTTTTCTACGAGTTGCCATAATTAATCATTCCTTTTCATTTAGTTTTGTGTTACTCTATGGTGAAGAATAGGTTATCCTACCAGTAACTTTTTTGCGTTTGTTTGGTCTTTTTACTCAAAACCTTTCGTAAACCTTATTAACCTTGTGAGTATATAACGACTACCCTTACATTTTACCATATCGACTATTCCTTTTCAAACCACCAAGGAATTTTTTCAATTTGTCGATGGCATACTGGGTTATTAAGGTTAGCGTCCATATTATGAGTTTTTTCACTTTTGTACAAGTGTGTTTACGAACATACGTCAACAAGTCTCTTTGTGATAAGTACTCCCGGTTTCCTACCTTTGTTGGAATTATAATGTAGTTGATTACTTGATTATTTTATACTAAATAGGTATACCACCTTATAATAAGTCGATATTTTTCTCCCTTTCATGATACTTTCATGACTATACACGATATAGTACTCATTTGGAACCTTTGTAAGATTTACTTTCTTTAATCTGTGGTTTCGAGTGTTTAACACACTAAGGTAAATATACCTTGTATTTCTTAACCGGATAAGTATCTTTGTCGTCTAAACACCAAAGGTCTCGGACTCCCCTCCCTCCATCCACTCACTAACGAGGTCCCTATGCCTTATAGAGAGACCCCACCACCTTTCACGACCTTGAAATAACAATAACAAAGTGTTGTAATATTTACATGAACTACAGTGACTTAACATTGAAATTTTACCAAGTTGTCATTTAAAATAAAATATATATAAAACGGTATTTATTCCCGAAGGGACTACCGAGTCATCCAATTCTTAGACGGACGTTATGTCCCCTGTGTACTCCGAGTCCAAACTAGAGACCCAGCCCTTCTAGGGGACCTCTTCCTTTCCCGTTGGGTAAGATGGTAAGAACGGACTTTTTAGGCCACCTCTCTCCTCGGGCCGCCCGATGTCAGGTTTCCCAGTGTTTCTCAGTCTATTCTGACTCACTGATTCGTGCGTGGTATTTAACTTTTTAGTTTCGCCGAGTTAATCGGTGACGGTTTACTTTGTTTTATGTGATGGATTCTCAACCCTTAATACGAAAGACTCCTGAATTCGTGTCCTCTGTCGGAGAGTTGAGGTTCCTTGACGAGACTTCTCCATTCCCTCCCCGATCCTATGTGTCCGCAAAAACGTTGTTTTGTTCCATTAGGTTTGTAGTTTTCTAATGACAATTAATTTCGTTTGGTCTGTAGAGTTCCATTACTTAAATCATGAAAAAAATACATACCTTTCTATGCTCTGAGACTCGAGTGACTTTAGCGAGGAAACTATCCGTGGCAGATCCCGGACATAGGACCAAAAAAAAAAAGGCAGGACCTAGGGGAGTTCCATACGACGGCCCCTGTCACCGTCACCGACTACCGAACTACCGGAGTTGTAGGAAACAAATCACTATCTCGTCGACTGAAAAAAATCAGGTGTGGTGGTATTGGTATTTGTTACAGAAAAAGTTTAAGTTAAAATACAAAACTCCATTAACATCTAAGTATACACAAATTTTGTTTATTATCTCAAGGACACACATAGACACACACGCACGTGCGCACGCGAATCCGCGGGTCAGTACCAGTTGAGAAGCGCTAGGAAACCTGACACATCGGACCGTCCGAGGAGACAGGTACCCTAAAAAGTCCGATCCTACGACCTCACCCAACGGCAAAGGAAGGTCCGTGACCTGGAAACAGAGGACGCAGAGGACGTAACGTCTGTCTACGAAATGGGAGACTCGGGGACATGGGAAACAGTCTAAACGAAAAATTTCTTATGGTCCAGGAACAAAAAGGATAAATTTGTAATTTTTTTTGGAAAGAGAAACCACCGATTATATCCTAACACATTAACCCTTAAGACGTTTAACCCGAAGGACGGTGATCGTGACCCATTTTCATGTTATACAAAATGAACCAATGAATAGTCGGGTAATTCTCTTTTTTGGAAGGGTCGATAAAACAGAAATTACCCTCTGTTTTCCTTTGTACTACTTCCTATCTATGATTCTAAACCTACTTGGTGCATGTATAAATTTACATAAAGGTATAAATTAAAGAGACTGCACACTACATATTAACACATATACATCTTAAAAAGAAAGAAGAAAATTTGGGTATCTTATTCGTACCAATCCCGACTTTCTTTAATCCAGTGTCTAGTAATTCATACTCTTATATTTTGTTTATGTCGTGAGAATTCTATCCCATGTAAATGAAGTTTGATGTTGAAGAGCTTGTATACTGTATGGTAGATACACCCGTCACATCTTGTGTAAATGGACTGAAACATATGAACACTTTATTTACCCATTCACGACTACTATACAAATTAAGTAAATATTCTGATGATGATCGTATGTTTTTGGATAAGATAAAAGATTCGGACACCCTCTTTAATTTTTCTTTACCATTTTCGTGACAAGGTAGAAAGGGGAACAAAAGGGAACCAAATGTTAATAAAGAGAAGGGAACAGACACAAAGTGGTAAGAGACGAGACAACAAAAGTCAGAAGTAACCCTATAAATTTACGGGTTGGTGTCCGATTTGTGACTGGTTCATTTATTTGTAATTTACACAACACCGAAAACGGATTCATCCTAGTACCTTAGTTTTGATGTTGATCTTCTCTAGAGTCTTGCATCCACTGGAGTAAAAGGATTTCGTCTTTTTCTGACCCCACAGTCTCTCTTATTCTATTGGAATTTACAGTAAGTGAGATTTGTGTATGTAAATCCTAAGTATATAGACATTAGTCCATTACTCCTCGAAGGGACCACCGAGTCACCATTTCTTAGACGGACGGTTACGTCCTCTGGACTCCAGCTAGGGACCCACGCCTTCTAGGGGACCTCCTCCCGTACCGTTGAGTGAGGTCATAAGAACGGACCTCTTGAGGTACCTGTCTCCTCGGACCGTCTGATGTCAGACACCCTAACGTTTTTTAAGTCTATTTTGAATCACTGATTTGTTGTGTTGTTTAGTTCATTACTTTAACTATCATTATACTTATAACATCTCGGAAAAGTAATTAAAACTTTTACTAATAGAAAAGGTTATAAAATAAGTAATTTTTATTAAACTTAACGGAAGTTTGTATCAATAGAAGAAATAATGACAGAGACATAGAATTTGTCGAGGTAAGAAAGATATTACCCAAAAATTTTTAGGTACTAGTAGACTCTCACAATCAACGAGTTAACACAGGTTAAGAAACACTAAGGTACCTGACATCGGGTGGTCCGAGGAGACGGGCACCTTAAGAGGTCCGTTCTTATGACCTCATCCATTGGTAAAGGAAGAGGTCCCCTAGAAGGGTTGGGTCCCTTGCCTGAGACCAGAAGACGTAACGTCCGTCTAAGAAACGATTCAATGGTCCCTTTAGTGAATTTTACAAATTTATAGGGTATGTATAGTCCACGGTGGTACCACTAGTAAGTCAGATATTTATCGAGACTCCGAACAGATTCTATGTCTTGGTAGAGTCCTTTCAGTCCTGTGGTCGTTCAGGAGAGAGAGGTATTTCGAGACACATGGACCAAGGAACCTCGGGAGGAAACTCGTGTGTGACTTTTATGGGTTCACACAGGAACTCCTCAGAGTCTTCCGATGTCAACCTTTTCCGGAGTACATCCGATACAGTAATCTTTCATATGAATTTACCACTTCTGTGACTCCAGGTTCGTCAACTTTAGGGAACCTATCCTATGGTACTGATCAAATGACTACCCTGGGTCTCCTCATTTGATAAAGGAACGAGAATAAACTTAAGGGACAGTTGACGGAGTCTACTCCTTGTACTTCGTTACTAATAGGTAGAAATGATACATGGACACCTACTTCAATAACCAGTATGTTCCGTCTTTCTATTCTCCGTTGTCCTGAAGACGTCAGAACCTCAACAAACGTGACCTATCCAGTTCCAGTTCCCATCTCCGATCTTGTCCCTGACCACTCCTTTGTCTTAGTTCGTTGTCCGAAGGTCAACCGTTGTCCGCTTCCGGGGAATCGGTCCTCGGTGGGTTCTCAGGATGCGGAACGTGTCTCGGTGGTCCCATGAGTCAACAGTCGAGAAGATTCTTTCATCGTTACGGCAACGGAGAGACCCTATCTCCGTCAAGAGACCCGGGGTGGGTCGGGTTCGACTTTTCCCACGGGTGTAGTTACCCTCCCTTCACCCGACCTCCTCCCGACCCAAAGTAGAATAAATAGAGAAATAGAAGTCACGGAACGTATTTCATCTACGAGTTTTATATCAATGAACTCATCTTGTAGATTAATAGTACTCTTGATATAGTGATTAGAGGGAATCCGTCTTGTAGAGGAGAGTCGGAGTTAAAGGTTCTGAAGTCCATCTTCGTAAGTGTCATTAGGTCACCATAACGAGACTCTAACTTCACTCTAAGAGATGTACTTGAGGTAAACCCTTACGATTTCGTCAAAGTATGTATTTCCTATTCTCCAGTCTTTTGACGGAGGTGTGCCGTTTAAGAGTTTATCCACGTCACGGTTAAAACAATGACTGTAGGAAATAAGATGTTTTATATACGTCAACTTCAACATTCTTGTGTCCGGACCCAAGATGATATTACATTGTATCAGTAAGGATGTCGTTGGAGTGCACGAGATGTTTCAGTTTACATTTTTATTCTCTCGAACGTCATTTTTATCTAAAACCTGTCGAATGAGTTTTCGATGTGTAAAAAACCCGGTTTCGTGTTTGTTTTGGCTATCGTTGAGTTTATTTTTAATATCGTGTTTTAAGAATTCCGTACGATTTAAGGATTGTTAATTTATGATGTGATGTATATCCAGAAAGGACCTCCCCTCATTCTTTTACAACTCCGACGTCTCAATACCGTTGTTTCCCTTTTACTTGAATCACACCCCGCTCGGTCCATTATTTAAAAAGGTTCTTTAGTATGTGTACCATTTTGATTCGGTTCTCCTTCGTACACTCCCCTTGCTCGTGACACAGGTGTTACACAATCAGGTACACGCGACACGGTCGCATTGACCGTAAGTCCACGACCATGAACCACCGTATGGGTAATTCCACGACCCCTTTTGACGTAAATCTCACTGTACAAACTTACTGAAGTAACGAGGTAAATAGTTAATACATATTCGATTAAACGAATGTCGTTGTTCGTGGGTTTATCTTATCAGAAAGATTACCTAAAGTTTTCCTGGTAAAAGTGACTCTTACCCCCCTTTTCGACGGATTTTCGTAAAAAATTGATGATATCTAAGGACCTGAGGTGTTATCTGAAAGATCAAGTCACCGATATGAAACTCTTTGTTATGAGGGATTCGACAGATCTTTACTTTTGATGTCCGTCAGTGAGAATTAGAAGTACGAGAACTACTATGGCTTCAAATGACTTATACAGAGGTATAGGTGACCATATACGTTTTAATGGAATTATATAATTAATTGGTTGTAAATAACTCATGTGTAACTATGACACAAGGACATGACTAATATTGATCTCTTCATTCTATGTGTGTGTGTGAATCTTCCATCCGATAGTGATGTTTCTTTATGTATTCATAGTTAAATTATTGTGTCTATAATTCCTGATGTACTAATCTGTTCCCCAATTCCCCATCTCTTAACATTTGTGGTGTCTGTTCATCTTTTCGTTCGTCTCTTACATCGTTCGTAAGATAGTCGAATACGGAAACAATTTTGGTTGATTTATTTACACTCTTTTATTCAAAGAATAATCAGGAATAGACTAAAAAGTTGAGTCGTGTTCTTGGTTTAAAAATTTTACAATAGGACACAGTTCGGAGTGATGAGTAGTGGTTTATAGGTACACGTGATCACGAGGAACGTCACTCCACCCTCGGTACACCCGACCAAGACCGGTTACTACTCTTCTGCACTGTTACACAGTGGAGGTCGGTTCCGTCACTTCCCGTCCACACGACAAAGGATCGTTGTGGAGACAGAAAGAAAGACGACACCAGAATCTCCCTACTCAGGGGGTCGCGTGTCATGTTCGACGTCACCCCAGTGACGTGGGTGGGACCTGACTCTTTACACTTTCTTTTCGGTCACAATTCTGTGACTATAACACCCCGGAAAACTGTCGATTGACATAAATGGAACGATGAACATGTATTTCGAAGACTAAGTGTCTATCAGAGTTTTATGTTTTCTTAATCTTAAATATTTTAATCTTAGAGATTTACCACTCTCTGACCGACGGAAAGACTACAAGTACAATCAGGACCTACTAGCAATTCCGGGACTTCTAACTTGACCGGAGAGTAATAATACCGGGTTTCCCCTATTACACTATCGGAAGACATTAAGAGTTTCAAGAGACTACCAGATCCATAAAGGAATAAAAGTTAGAGAAGGACCTATTTCCTTAGTGCGTATTTGTAAGAATTTTCCATAACAATTTCCAATTATACCCTATATCAATATTTTGTGTCTAGATTCGGATTGGTCAAATTAGAGACGTCCTTTAAGGAATCTTGTGTTACCGAGACTACGACAGTCCATTCGATACGAACTTACATGATGAGTCCTTTAAGTGTTCTATAAGAACACGTCCTCTTCCTTTAGGACAGGACCTGTAAACACATTACCCAAACTCAGGTTGAAACTTTACACAGATGGTGTCCTTTTCTCATTTCGGATAACGCGTTCATGTGTACCGAGGTCAATCGTGAAGTTTTTCGTTACCACTTTACGTTTGACTAAGGTCGTACTATTGTATGGTCGAAGAGTTGACTTAGATGAAATTCTTGGTGGGATAAAAAATTTTAAGTCGTTCGGTACTACGAGAATATTTCTTTATTTAAATCGTTTTATTTATATGATTCCAATTACTATATTTGACGACTTAATTAGAATACTTATACTTATATGTATATCAGTATGTATAAAAAGAGGAACCTATTCAATAGAACGACGATTCAGCGAAGTCAGCACAGACTGAGACACGCTGGGGTATCTGTCGTCGGGTGGTCCGAGGGGGCCGGGATCCTAAGGGGTCCGTTCTTGTGACCTCACCCAACGGTAAAGGAAGAGGTTACGTACTTTCACTTTTCACTTTCACTTCAGCGAGTCAACACAGACTGAGAGTCGCTGGGGTACCTGAAGTCGGAACCCCTAAAAGGTCCGTTCTCATGACCTCACCCCACGGTAACGGAAGAGGTATTCAATAGAGTTAATACGGATTAAACATTTACCTGAGATATAGTACGAGGTCCGGTTTATAGTCGTTTAACAGGATGCCCGGCTTAAAGGGGGTGGCAGTCAAAAACATTTATTTCAAAATAACCTTGCGTCAGTACAAGAAATCAAATGATAAAAGATACCGATCAAAACGTGATTTCACCGTCTTAATTCATTAAGACTAATTCTTAGTCAGGGAATGAGACTGTCTTTTGTTGTTTTAAGACATTTCGTTAATAGGAAGTTAATTTTTTATTTAATTTAAATTTTTTTTCTTAAACAAAGAGTGAGTCCTCTGATACTCCTGACGTTTCTTATTTTGACATGATAGAGACAGAGGAATGTCTTTTTTTTTCAACGACTGGAGACGGTGTTTATGTCAACCTTGTTGAAAATTTTTATACGTGTGCGTATAAATGTTTATCAAATCTAGAAGTTTACAGACACGGTAGGATTATAGGATACGAATTTGTTTATTTTCCTTTCTTTATCCCATTCTAAGACCGTCTACTTTATGTACGATAAGACTAAAACGTATCAAAAATTAGAAGTCACTTAATTTCGTGTCAAGACTAAAATGTATCAAAATGTATCAAAAATTAGATTAAAACGTATCAAAAATTAGAAGTCACTTAATTTCGTGTCAAGATGTCAAGACGTAAAGACGATGAGTAGGATCTTACTCCAGACAGAAGAGTTCGATAAAATCAAAGATACTCATTTTAAGTAAAGTGTAAATTAACTTCTTCGAGATTACTTCGAACACTGGTCTAGCGGAGACACCGGTGTCTACAATTGTAAATAACTTATGGATAATGTACTCGACTCATGAATATATTTTCGAGGTATTAAATTACATGTTAGGGGTACCTGACATACATCGGACAGTCCGAGGAGACAGGTCCCCCAGCGTTTCTCAACCTGTACTGACTCGCTGATTCGTGTGTCGTGTAAAGGTCCACCGTAATAAAAGTGAAATATCTCTCCAAGTGTTACCGAATCACTACGGGTTCCAACATTTTAATGGATCAATACCTTCGGTCCAAACCTGGATCAAGAGGCCTTTGGTTCGAATCCCATGTAAGATGAGGTGGGTCACATAAGTTGTCAAGACCATATAATTTAAGAATGAGTGAAAAATGTTTTTCATTCTTTCGGTTTATTCCCTTTTGTTCAAAACTTTTCTAATCGTAGAATAATCCAAACTCGGTCTGATTTACAAATTACCTTTTTAAGGAGTCTATACTAAAGAATCACCTATCGTAAATTTCGAAATCTTACACGACCTAAACTCTCCAAAATTTGACAAGGTTTGACTAAGGTTTGACTGTGTTCAAATGGTGGGGTTCACGAAGGTAAAGAAAATCGAAAATCCCTCGTTCAAGACATGTCCGTTTCCTTAGGTCGACGATCCACTGTGAAGAACTTTTATAATGAAGCTTCTTTTAGGGGTAGACAAATCGGTCAGTATTATGTCTGTCTAAAAATGATAATAATAAAAAGGACACTAAGTCTTATTTTCACTTTTCCGGACCCTCCCTTATTTGTGTGGTGAAAGGTCTTTGCTCCTCTGACCTTTTTCGAAACGGTCAAGAGACCCTCACCGAAGTCTCACCGAAAGAGACGTTCGTCCTGGGACCAGAGTCTCCTACCGACCCGTCCACTACCACACGTTACACGAATCAGTGAGTCAGCACAGGTTAAGAAACGTTAGGGTATCTGACATCGGACGGTCCGAGGAGACAGGTATCCTAAAGGGTCCGTTCTTATGACCTCACTCAACGGTAAGGGAAGAGGTCCCCTAGAAGGACTGTGTCCCTGTCTTGAGTCCAGAGGACGTGACGTGTTACCTGTTCTTAAACTCGTTCGAGGTCCTCTACCACTTCCTGTCCTTCGGACCTTTACGACGTCAGGTACCCCAACGTTTCTCAACCTATGCTGACTCACTAATTTGTTATTGAGGACATAACGTCCACCTAAGAAATGGTAGACTCAGTGGTCCCTTCCCAGTTGAGAATAAAGTCAGATCAGATGTTCACTCGGGAAGGATACACTAAGTGTCTTGTCACGGAAGTTATCGGGGGTCAAAGAGATAGGGAGGGTTCCTTACCGTCAAAGGTCACACAAATACCACACCCGACCTCTACTTTTGAAATACGGTACTGAATCCTTACTAAGGAAATAT
The DNA here is from genome assembly GCA_006410555.1 of Capra ibex. Classification (NCBI taxonomy): domain Eukaryota; kingdom Metazoa; phylum Chordata; class Mammalia; order Artiodactyla; family Bovidae; genus Capra; species Capra ibex. The sequence continues at coordinate 22,761,338 of SJYO01037955.1, forward strand.
AATTATCTTTATTTGTGATTGAAGTACCGAATTCTAGGACGATACTTATCGTCTATACAAGTTGACGGATATTCCGTAGTAATTATCAGTAGAAAGGATATTTCTTTAGCAGAAGTAAACTTTTGTTCCTGTAGATAAAAACGAAGACGACCGTGTACCCAAAGAAAAGTCTTCACTTTTGCACGAGTAAAAAGTACCCATACAAAACTCAGGGTTCCTATTTTTAAAAGTTATCTTAGATTTTGTCCATTTTACAGAACTCGTAAATAAGACCTAGTTCTTAATGTTTTTCACAGTTTTTAGGGTTAATTTTTTTTTGGGATAACCCAACTGTAAATCAAATAACCACTCCTTTACCTTCAGTAGTGACTTTACAGGAAAACCTCTGTGATTCGGGTCCTCCATATTAAGGTAACGAAAATAGGAATTGATAGTGGATTGTGACAGAAGGAAAACATACAACAAGGACGGAAATACCTCAAAAACACTGAATTAAAACCACTATGTAAAATTTAATTAGAATTAAATAGTTCTGATATTCGGATGAACATTACTGGTTAACTTAAAACATTCTTTTGGAGTGTCATAGTTTAACGTAGTATTTGTATATTGATGGTGATGACTTTTCTGTAGAACATTAATCCATGGAGGGACCTCATTGTTAGAGTCCACTGACTTAACTCCTTACACTACTGGAATAATAAAATCCTATAATCTTAGTAGACCTTCTCTACTATCAATTCATCTATAAATAAATGTAAGTCACGATAATAACTTTCCAAATCCAGTTACAAAAAGTTTGTGTCTGCTCTAGTCGGAAAGAGGTAAGAAAGTTGTTTCCGAGATTTTGACCTCGGTTTGGGTCAGGACCTGTCCTTATGTGGGTGGGCACGAGGAAAGTTAGAGGTGAGTCGTTTCTAGAGAGACTGGCTTCGGTCAGTGCCGGTCACCATGACTTCTCTACTTGCATCCCCGCACCCCAACGATCGACAACAACAAGTCAATGGGTCAGCACAGGCTTAGAAACCTGTGGAGAATATCATAAAACCAGTGGACTACATTTGTCGGTTGAGTAACCTTTTTTTTGAGACTACGACCCTTTCTAACTCCCTTCCTCTTTTCCCAACGATCTGTCAGTCAATTGAAACTTAAAGTCCATGCGGTACTTATCAGTAAATCTTATTCAGACAGTACAAGCGATAAGGAGGGTCGGGGATTTAGACTGTTGTAATCCTTCTCTTCGTGAACGATATACAAAATATAAAATTGTAACCGAGTGGTCCATCGAGTCACCATTTCTTAGGAGGACAATTACGTCCTCTACGTCCAAGTTAGGGACCCACTCCTTCTAGGGGACCTCCTCCTTTACCGTTGGGTAAGGTCATAAGAACGGACTTTTTAGGGTACCTGTCCCCTCGGATCATCCGATGTCAGGTACCCCAATTTTTCTTAACCTGAATAGTTGACTCGTACGTACGTACGTATGGAGGTTTAGCTCCAAATTGGTGTCCTCTCATTTTTGGGACCACTCAAAACAAGAAATCTTAAAAACATTGGAGGAGACGAGACGTAAGCCGCGTACGAGTTAATGAGTCAGTACCGGCTAAGAAACACTGGGGTACCTGACATCGGGAGATCCGAGGAGATAGCTACTATAAAGGGTCCGTTCTTATGATGTCACCCAATAGTATAGGAGAAGGCCCCCTAGAAGGACTGGGTTCCTAAATTGGAAGTACAGGACGTAACCGTCCGTCTAAGGAATGGTGACGGGGACCATTCGGGATCGTAAACCACAGGTTCTCCTTTAGACCAATACAAACGATCAAGGAGAAAAAAGTACGAACTTCAAACTGTCGACCTAGCCTTTTGCAACAACTTTATTCCTGTTCACACACAAAACTCATTCCTCCATGTCGTAGTAGAAGGAGAGAGGACTGAAGGTAAAGGAAGGTGTCGGTTTACAGTCGACCTCTTTTCGTCGCTATTCTCGGAGTTCTCCGGGCCCCACTGGAATTCTTCTAACACTGCCATCTTCGGTCCACGAGGGACTGAGAGGACTTGAGTGCGACAAGAAGTCCTGGTTACGACTTAGAGGACGAGTCTTAAAGGGACAGATTTTTAAATCATTAGGGACCTGATGAAGTTATTCGGTGGTAAATTTTAGATTGTTATCTTGACCAATTCAAGAATGACCACTTACTCTGTAGGCAGGGGTTTAGTCCTCGGGTTCTCGTTTGACTTCAGTTCTAAATTACCTTCATCAATGTATTTTCTTTTTTTTCACGGTTCATAAGTTGATCAAACATTTTTTCTTAAAATTTAAATAAAAATTATCCTCCTATTAACGACATGTCACAACACAACCAAAGACGGTATGTTGAAACATTTAGTCGGTATTCATATGAATATAGAGGAGTGGGAACTTGGAGGGAGGATGGTGGGGGTGGGGTAGGGTGGGGAGATCCAACAGTGTCTCGTGGTTTGACTCGAAGGACACGATAAATCGTTGAAGGGTGATCGGTAGATAAAGTGTATACCATTACGTACAAAGTTTCGATGAGAGAGTTAAACAGGGTGGGAGAGGAAGGGGTAACACAGATGTTCAGACGAGAGTTACTGACACAGAGATAAGGACGGGACGTTTATCCAAGTAGTCGTGGTAAAAAGATCTAAAGTATATATACGCAATTATATGTTATAAATAAAAAGAAAAAGACTGAATGATATGAAACATATTGTCCGAGATTCAAGTAGATGGAGTGATCTTGGCTGAGTTTAAGTAAGGAAAAATACCGACACATTAGGTTCGGTCCAAAGTCGTTATGCACTTGACACTTGAGGGACTACAAGTTCGACCAAAATCTTTTCCGCCTCCTTGGTCTCTAGTTTAACGGTGGTAGGCGACCTAGTACCTTTTTCGTTCTCTCAAGGTCTTTTTGTAGATAAAGACGAAATAACTGATACGGTTTCGGAAACTGACAAACCTAGTGTTATTTGACACCTTTTAAGACTCTCTCTACCCTTATGGTCTGGTGGACTGGACGGAGAACTCTTTAGACATACGTCCGGTCCTTCGTTGTCAATCTTGACCTGTACCTTGTTGTCTGATCAAGGTTTATCCTTTTCCTCATGCAGTTCCGACATATAACAGTGGGACGAATAAATTGAAGATACGTCTCATGGAGTACTCTTTACGACCTGACCTTCTTAGTGTTCGACCTTAGTTCTAACGACCCTCTTTATCGTTATTGGAGTCTATACGTCTACTGTGGTGGGATACCGTCTTTCACTTCTCCTTGATTTCTCGGAGAACTATTTCACTTTCTCCTCTCACTTTTTCAACCGAATTTCGAGTTGTAAGTCTTTTGATTCGAGTACCGTAGGCCAGGGTAGTGAAGTACCCTTTATCTACCCCTTTATCACCTTTGTCACAGTCTGAAATAAAAACCCCCAAGGTTTTAGTGACGTCTACCACTAACGTTGGTACTTTAATTTTCTGCAAAAGAGGAACCTTCCTTTCAATACTGGTTGGATCTATCATATAAGTTTTCGTCTCTGTAATGAAACGGCTGATTCCAGGCAGATCAGTTCCGATACCAAAAAGGTCATCAGTACGTACCTACACTCTCAACCTGACACTTCTTCCGACTCGTGACTTCTTAACTACGAAAACTTCACACCACAACCTCTTCTGAGAACTCTCAGGGAACCTGACGTTCCTCTAGGTTGGTCAGGTAAGACTTCCTCTAGTCGGGACCCTAAAGAAACCTTCCTTACTACGACTTCGACTTTGAGGTCATGAAACCGGTGGAGTACCCTTCTCAACTGAGTAACCTTTTCTGAGACTACGACCGTCCCTAACCCCCGTCCTCTTCTTCCCCGTTGTCTCCTACTCTACCGACTTACCGTAGTGGCTGAGTTACCTGTACTCAGACTCACTTAAGGCCCTCAACCACTACCTGTCCCTCCGGACCACACGACGCTAAGTACCCCAGCGTTTCTCAGCCTGTACTGACTCGCTGACTTGACTTGACTTGACTTATCAGGTAATATATATACATGGTATTGATACCAATCCATTAAATAAAAAAGGATTCTTCTATACTTCGGACTTTCCCTACGTCCGAAGGATTTCCAAAAGGATTGATTAATCGTAGAGACGACACTACTTCTTACTTTCTCAGTTTTGAATGACCTAACCTAATTGGTCACAACCCTGTCGTCCGGGATGTCAGTCTGACTGCATCCAAGGTCCGAGTCGTGGTGGGGGCGAGGAAGGTCGTCCACCGAGTCAACCCTAGACTTGTTACTGTCAGACCGACGTCCGGGCGCGGGGATTGTGCCATATCTCCGACGGAACGTACCCTGAATCATTTACAATTAAGAGGCTAAGGATGACAAGATCTTACAAATCACCGATAAAAGAAAATAAAAACGAGAGGTCGTATGTGTGTGAAAAGGAGCAACCCCTTCCACACCTTAAAGTCCTATGTCTCCTCTACTCCCATCCTCATACCCGATCATGAAGTAGGACGGAGGAGTAGGTGTCTTCCACTTGGATACTCGAGACCTACCGATTAGACTACAAGGACGTGTATTTCTCATAAGAGTCTTCGAGACAAACTCAACAAAAGATTTTTAACCTCATATTAACTAAATGTTACAACATAATCAAAAATGACATGTCGTTGTACTTAGTCGGTATACATATAGACTAACTCAAAATGTAAGTCACCTAAACACCACCGAAAGACCCTCACCGTTAAGGTAGTTGACGAAACAGGATGTGTCTGTAAAGACATAAACTGATATCCCTAAACTGATACACAAGGAGAAAAAGAAGGATAGACTCTGGAGTAGAAAATTTTATAAAGAAACAACGAATATAATGGTCTCAACGAAAGACAACAAACGTTTACTGTATCTTTATCGTTCTCTTAACACCAAACAAATACTGAATGTAAGTCGACTTTGTCAGTCGGTTTCTTTCGACTCGTTATCTTATTACTATAAGTGTATTAGTAATTGTCCATGGTGTCCTTAATTACACTGATTTACCTTCCTTTCTGTTGTGGATGGCAAGTTGGATTCTTCATTGTAATTAAAATGAACTAACGGATCCGAAGGGACTATCGAGTCAGCCATTTCTCAGGTGGACGTTACGTCCTCTGGACCAAAGTTAGGGACCCAACCCTTCTAGCGGACCTCTTCCCTTTCCGATGGGTGAGGTCATAAGACCGGACCTCTTAAGGTACCTGATACATCAGGTACCCCAGTGTTTCTCAGTCTGTGTTGACTCACCTCTTAAGGTACCTGATATATCAGGTACCCCAGTGTTTCTCAGTCTGTGTTGACTCACTGAAAGTAAAGTGAATGAACTAACCTTCAAATTACCACCCAGTACCGACTATATTTAGGTTAGAGTCGTGACGCCCCGACGTGCTCAAAAACACCGAGTCTTGTGTCTCATTCCTGGGGGATCTACCCACCAATACCAAGACACACACGTGTGTCACCACAGGAACTTCCCCAACGAGAAGGACCGTGCGTGACTTTTCGTGAAAAGACACAAGGAGAATAACATAGTCAATGTTTTCATGTCAAGAGACGAGGTAGACACGTCACTACACTCTGTACATAATACATAGGATTATATTTATTTTTATAATATTTCTGACTCTTACTAGACCGATCGGACAGAGAACGACTCCCATTGACTTGTCTCACCCAGATGAAAAAGACCACTACCGTGGTAGAAACTGTCTACCGTCCCTAAATACCATACTTCTTCGAAGTCTGTAAAGAAAACGGGGCATAAGGGTACCGACTAGACCACGGGATCACCATATATACAGGTCTTCTACGTTACTCTTCCTCGTTATTTTAAGTCAATTTATCTCGAGAATAGTTAAAGGTCCGTAAAACGAATTTAGTACAATAAATAAGAAACGTTGAGATACTCCTTACAAAGTCGTAAAAAAGGTGAAATTGTCTAATTTCGAGTATTTAGACTTAAACTCCTAATATTTCCATTGTACTAAACGGGTTCCAGTGTCTCAGGTAGATACCATCTCGATTCTAAAAGATCGATTCTCGATTACAAGTGACGACGGACAACTGACTCACTTTCTTCTGTAAGTCTTCCACTGGGTCTGAGTGTATCGTAAAAAAGTCCACTAAGGTTTGTCAACACGATATAAGGACAACGGTTAATAAAATCAAAAGTGAGAGACATGTTGTATACTAAAANTTATCTCGAGAATAGTTAAAGGTCCGTAAAACGAATTTAGTACAATAAATAAGAAACGTTGAGATACTCCTTACAAAGTCGTAAAAAAGGTGAAATTGTCTAATTTCGAGTATTTAGACTTAAACTCCTAATATTTCCATTGTACTAAACGGGTTCCAGTGTCTCAGGTAGATACTATCTCGATTCCAAAAGATCGATTCTCGATTACAAGTGACGACGGACAACTGACTCACTTTCTTCTGTAAGTCTTCCACTGGGTCTGAGTGTACCGTAAAAAAGTCCACTAAGGTTTGTCAACACGATAGAAGGACAACGGTTAATAAAATCAAAAGTGAGAGACATTACTAAAACGACAGAACAAGACAACATGTATTAAGAACTTAGGGTTCTAAATATTCGAGGTAGGAGGTTCCTCCGAAAAAAAAAAAACATTGGGAGAAGTGATATAACTCGTTATATACATGTAGTTAATTATAAATGTTTAATAAGTGATAGTCAGGATTACCACTTAAATAATATCATTCATTTTTATAATATGGATTTCCTTATCAGTTTAGGGTGTTACTCCGTAATTTCTTTATATGAGGGGAGTAGTTGAAAAATTTCAACAGAAAAGTCATCACCCCTAGATGATGACTTTAAAGAAGATTCGTGTTAAAGAAGATTCGAGGTAGAGAACGAGATCGGTCTACGACTGAGCATGACACCAGTATCTTGTGAAATTCCGGTCAACCGGATGATTTCCCGGTTCTGTTGGACCAACGTCCATTCTTTCTGGACCCCTCGAAAAAGACTTTGTATGTCTACGAACCTAAGGAAAGGAGTTTATAAGACTGAATTAATGGACCCCCACCCCGGGTCAGTAGTACACTAAAATTTTGAGGGATCAACTAAAATAACACGACGAACCAAACTCTTGGTGAACGGTTTGACTTTTTTGTAAGGTCATTTTTATTTCTGGACGGACACAAAAGAGTAATGGATCAAGAAACCCTGTCGTTCGTTTCATCTATCCCATCCTTTTTATTGTTCCTCCCTTCACCGTCCTGACACGTTGAACCGTACAGTAACCTTACATCACTTGATAAGTTTTTGTAAACATTTTAAGTTGTAAAAACACATGGATAGGTGGCTCACAAAATTTGTTAACAAAGAGAGGATTACGAGTTCAAAATTCCGGGGGTTGTTGAAACTTTTATACCCTCATAAACCGTTTCGTAAGATTTTTTACTGGGAGACGAGACCTTAAACGAGGAAGATCGTCCGACGAGAGAAATCGTCAGCCGGTTTGGGGTATAAACCGTCGAACGCCTTATACCACGTTTTATCTAAGAAAAATTTGGACTCTCAGTGACGTCTAAATAAAACGACCTTTCTATGCTAAAAATTTTTATTGTTAATGACGATGACGTGGTCCATTTCAGTCCCTAGATGTTTCCCTCCATCCTTTAGTTCGTGGTGTGTAGAAACGAGATAGATGACTACTTCTATGCCTCCAAGTTCTCCTACTTTACTAAAGTTCAGTGTGTTGGTTGACCAACCCGGACCCGTGTAAGGCTAGACGAAGTATCCGGTCAAGAGTGAAAACGGGGTGGTGACGGCTCATGAGACTCTTGTCGTATCTACGGAAGAAGACACTAAGTGTCAATAATTCTTTCCGTCACAAAAACGTTTAGGACTATATGTTGGAAACCATTGATATCGTTTATCACACATTTAATACAGCAGTAAAAACCATTCGTTTTAGGCAAAATATGAAAGTTCATATTTTAGACCAACAGACTGAAAGAACTAAGACTGTTAATTTCAAAGATTAACTAAATCTTCCTATATACACTTGGGTACGTAGTTTACGTTTAGGTTCTCGAAATTGTAGATGTTGTTTAATAATATTTTTCCGGTCTAGAAAGAGGTGTAAAGGACACTTGAGTATGGTAAGGGGTGATATAAAATGCCACTGGGTCTCTCTCAGACTCTATTCCCACTTTTACTAAGGGTCTTTCCGTCCTTTTTAAGATTGTGAATAATTCAAGATCCGTTCCTCAATCCCGGTCTCACTCTTTAAAGGATGTCACTATTCTCTGAGTAAAGAATTTCTGTGTACTGAAGCAAATTACTCCGTCTCTTACTTAACACAGAGTCGAGAAGGGTGAAGGGGTGTAAGGCATGAAACAAGGTAAAGGAGAGTGGGTCTGACTCTTATAGCGATTCTGTGTTTCCCAGTCTCTTGATAAGGGTCTCAAGTAAGGAAGAGTATTTTATATAAAACAAGAAAGGAGGAAAGACGTCTTTTAAAGGAAGGTAGTGTTGGGCTAGGTGCTACTGGTACATCATTTTACATGATGAAGTCTCTCTTCAACAATAATGAATACTTCCAATAAAAGGACTTAAAGCATAGTTCCTATTTTACCACTTATGTCTCTGTCCTTTCTGCGGTCCAGAAGACGACAGGTCGGAGTCCCGAAAGAAGTCCGGGTTCAGTCGAGAGTTAACGAAGGGTGACAAAGGGGAAGGGACTCCACCAGTGGTGGTGGGTGAGATGGGACCTGTAGGAGAAAAGGTCCTTACCGACACCTCGTCCTGTAGTACAGGACGAGGACGCCCCCTGACGGGCACTTCCCAATTCAGAACCCTCGACGAGCCTCAATACGTCTCGGAATCCGTACAAGGATTCGAGGGACAGGGCGGGGGGACTTCTTAAATAATGGGAATTCCGAGGTCCTGCAAACCAAGAACGTTGTAAAGTATCTTCTATCTAATAGAATAACTATCTTCTATCTAATAGAATAACACTAGACATGTGTTACCATTCCCAGAACACTAACATAAACCTCTAATTCTTGTTAGAACACTTACAGTCTTCAGTGCATGAAATAGGATATATATGACGTCGTGTTATTTCCTTCCGTAGTCAGTAAAACCAGACTAGGAGAGTTGGGGTAGAAAACAGAGAGAGAACAAAAAGAATCGCCCCTGCGAGGCAAGAGAGGGACACGTCCACGCTGAGAACGAACACGACCGGCGCCGTCGAGGGGAGGTGAGTAACAGGTGAAGGAACGACAGGACGTTTTTCGTTGTTTGAGAGAAAAAACCAAATTGATAATTCACTACTCTCTCTTTCTCCTCTATTATTTTTATTCCTGTTATGTTTCCAAGACCTTAGAAAGACAAGAAAAGTCAGTACCAGGACAGACACAAAGACTAAGATGACTACGGAAAAAGAGAAGAAAAACTCTCGTCCTCCGTCGTATTGGAAAAACGAGGTACTAAAGAGAAGAGTCCAAACAACTGAGAAATGACATTTATAAATTGTAGATCTCTCGAATCTCTAATGTCTCCTGGTGATAAATCTTCTTTTTATAAAATGGTTCATTTAGACTCTCCTTACGAAAGTCAAGAGAAGCGGAGTAAAGAGATCTCTGATTACGTTCTAGTCACACTCGAAGACCTTAGATCGTTAAATTCGAGGCTCTTGTGGAGGAGTCACTTCTGTCCGACTTAATTGTCGTTACTCAAGGGTCTAAGGGCGTGTCAAGACTAAGGACATGGATAACGTCACGATCCTTTTTTGTTTTTGTTTTTGTGAGGAGATTTAATACGAGTATCCTAATTACTCAACTTTGTGTTCTAATTTTACAAAATATAGGTGTCTCGTTAAAAAGAGTAACCAAAGTTTGTCTTTCAAGATCAAAGAAAGTCAGACAGGGTTAGGATCTGACCCAACAGGGGTCTTTCTTTCCTTGATACTAGAAGAGATAAGTGGAGTACTGGAACCCCCGACCGTGTGTCATCCACAATTATGAATCATTCACCGACAGTCTTCTTACTTGACTGTTGGTTAACCTTTTCGGGTAAGAAAACTCACTTGACCAAGAATCTTCTTAGTTCCGTGCTCCGACTCAGAAAGAGATCGTCTTCTACTTGTTTCTTGTCTGTTTGACTGAAGTTTCGACCCAAACTCAGAGTCACGACGACGACTCTTTGACAGAATGGAGTTCTCCTTCTTAAGACTATTTCCTCCCAAATGCCGTAAAATCTTAGGGTATAACAAGAAACAAGTGAATCGGGTTGAAGGAGGGTTATATGTGACTACTGTTCTTTTACTCATTCTCTAACCTTGTCCTACCTAGTTTATCCTTACGTCTGATACTTTTGAGAACAGACACCCTTAAACTCGTTCAATGGTTGGGAGATATCCGGAGTCGACAGAGTTAAATGTAAGGATAGTACTTTACTCCATCTAGTCTACTATATTTTCAAAGGTATGTCGTAACTAATTGGAAAATACTAAGTTTCACTGAGTCTCAGTACGTAACATTACATAAAAGTTTGAAAGAGAAGAGATAAAGTAGTTGGGGGTGGAGGTTTTTTTTTTTTTTTTCACCGAAGATGTTAACAGTTGTTATGTGAATCTCTTTTCTTTAGAATTAATACCAGTACCCTAGTTAGTCAACTTGTGTTCTAATTTTACAAAATATAGGTGTCTCGTTAAAAAGTGTGATCAAAGTTTGTTTTTTAAGATCATCTACAAAATATGATCTTGAACTACTTTTTAAGGTCTGTGTTTTGAAGACCTTGAATCTCAACTTGAGTCTCTTGAAGGATGGAGACTTATTTAAAATGTTGATTTTGGATAACCTTAAAAAAAGGAATTGTTCATAAGTAGAAAGTTGTTAATGAATTCAAAAGAGTAATTCTAATAATACCATTTTGAGACCGATAGACCTTTACACTAAATTCATACCGTCTACCTACTTCTAAAAAAACTGATAGAAAATTACTAAAACCTCCTGTTGTTAAAACTTTCTGTAATATAAAGGAACTGAAGACTTACATTACGTACCTTGTCTTAAGTTAGGAAAGGAGTTATACATGTTATCAATAGTATTGTGTCATTATAGGAGTCCGGGGACACTTTCGGAGATTCGGGACCTAAAAAAAGACTACCGTTAGGCCTTAGGTGGACTCGACAAAGAGTGGCGTCAGTGGAGGGACAGTCAAACCGGTGAACACCAGTAAAGAGGAACTATAGATTAAACGACTAATTTCCGTACCTGTGTAAAGAATTAATTAGAAATGTATGAGTTCTCATCGTATTAAAGACGATGAATTCTACGATGATACAATCTTATTACGCATGTATAATTGTTTCATACGAATTATGAAAATTTTTTGTTCGAACGATGTTGATTTACACTTTATTATGTGTCTACGACTCAAACACTCCGAACCAAAATTGTACATCTGAACGTTATCAAAGACATATGAAAGATTAGGAGTTGATATAAGGTCTCATCTTACGGTATACTAACTCAAGACTGAAAAGTGGTCGCTACTTTTTATTCACCATCCATTTATTTTTTGTATGTGTTACTAACATGTTTGAAACTGGTTAATATTTTAAATCACGATAATACAAGAAGAAAGATAAAGATCTATGTAAACTAGATGAGGTTTGTCTTTTGACTCCTTACTTGATGGTAAGAATATAAAAAAAATCCCTCAACGAAATGACCCGTGGAATGGTGTCGACAACCGATACACTAAAACCCGTTTAATAAATTGGAGAAAATTGAAGTCCCGTTGTCTCCTACTCTACCAACCTACCGTAGTGACTGAGGTACCTTTATTTAGACTCATTTGAGGCCCTCTGTTACTTCCTGTCCCTCCGGATCTCACGACGTCAGGTACCCCAACGTCTCACCCTGTGTTGAATCATTGACTTGTTGTTGTTGAAGTCAAAAGAATAGACTTTTGTCATTATTGTTTCGGAAAGAGGGTCAATAGAAGTTTCTAGATTTATTAAGGAAAATTTCGTGAAGGGTATCCAGACCCGAAATTATTCGTGTACCACTGAAAATTGTCCAACAAGTAAGAACCTCAGCGCTGTCACCGTGGTTGGGACACGTATCAGTCCGTTACACCGACGTTTCTGTAACAAGAGGACATAAACGATAGGCCGTCTATGACGGAACGGAGTCATGACCCACAAAAGTTTGGTTTACACCGTCGGATTTAACTTTACTCGAGAACCAGGAGATATAGGGGATACGATATCTTTTTATCCGTAAGATTTTTTACACCCTTTACAATTCCCCACTTCCTTTCCTTTGAACTTTCTGCTGCCCCTTAGATTTAAGGATGTTAAATAGTATTTACAGTACTAGAATTCGTTGACCGTAGATCTTTTAAGGATGTAACTGCAGTTAACACTATCTTAGTTTTATCAGGGACAGTCTTCATTTTCACAATCGCAGTTTAAACATACGTTGGTTTCTCAACGTGTGTTTTCACCTAAAAGGAACTCTTTGTGAAGAGGATTTAAATTTGCTTACTTAAGTGTTATAAGGTCAAAGTAAGGGTCACAATAAATGATGTTGTCTTATATGATTGTACAAAGAATTCTATCTCTTTAATTTATGACGTTTTATTTACCCGATAGACAGTTTATCATATAAACCCTTTAGATGTTTCTTGTGTATAAGGGATTTTTCCTTCTTAAGAACGGTATATTTCTTTATGCTACTTACTCTAAAATAGAAAAGGTGAAGTCGAATTGTTTTATAGAAAACGGTTATGAAACTAAAGTATCAGAAAGATTAAATTGATAAAGGAAGGACTTGAATCGGTTAAAGAAAAAATAAAGATCAATTCAAATGGACGATGAACTATTACAATTCATTGAGTTCAACAAGATCTGGTAATGATCTCTAAAACAAGAGGTTACAGAATTACTCTACGTAACGACTGAAACTTAAAAAAGATTCATTCCGTAGGAACTATGTGTTTTTATATAAACGTAGAGTTAAGGTAGTCTTTAGTAAAACTGAAAAGGTATTGTGAAAATATGACTTGAAGATGTAACTCATAAGTAGTCATTTTGTGTATTGTGTAATTCTTTTAGAACTTATCGTGAAAAGATTTACTGATTTGGAGAATTTAATATATTTGACTTAATGTCGTGTTTCAAATTTATACGACTGTAATTAAATTTCTTTTGATAAATCCCGCAATTTTTAAAATAGACTTTAAATAAAAAATTAACGAAAAATGTAGGGTAAAATTTAAGAAAAGTGATTAAACCTCGAGTAAATGACTTTTTACATATAGCTGTTTTAATATCCGACTAGTTTTAGTTGAAAATTTTGTCTATATTTTTTGAAACGTTTTAAATACGGTGTTAAGACTGTGAACACCAAGAAGTCCCTTATCTTTTCCTTCACCACTACCTTTAGTTTCTATGCGTTTGAGGTCTCCTACCACTTCCTGTCGCTTCGGACCACGCGACGTCAGGTTTCCCAACGTTTCTCAGTCTGTGGTGAATCACTGATTTGTTGTTCCCGGGACATCGTCGTTGGAAAGCCGGACTTCCTTTATCTCGAACGATTATTAAGCACATGAGACCCTTAGGTCTTTGTTTGTTTTTTTAGCGAATTATTTAAGTTAGTAGTGGAAGATTGTAAAGAAGAAATTTTTGTTTGAAAAGTATGTGATTAAACTACTCGATCTACCGACCCCGAAGGGACCATCGAGTCAACCACTTCTTAGACGGACGTCACGTCCTCTGGGTCCAAGCTAGGGACCCAACCCTTCTAGGGGACCTCTTCCTGTACCGTTTGGTGAGGTCATAGAAACGGACCTTTTAGGGTACCTGTCTCCTCGGACCACCCGACGTCAGGTACCCTAGTGTTTCTCAAACCGTGCTGACTCGCTAAGTGTGTGTGTATCTACCCATCCCACCCCCCACCCCACCCTCCCTCCAGATTCTTCCTCTCTTATATACATATGTATGTCAACTAAGTCAAGTAAAACGTTGTCTTTGATTGTGTAACATTTCGTTAATATGAGGTTATTTTTATGTATATATTTTAACCGAAAACGAGAGGTTGAATCTTTAAAAGGAATTTTTGAATTTTTTTAAGTCGAAAGATACTTTAGTTGTGCTCGATAAGATGTACATATAGAGATCATGTGATCTCTCTACACATTTTCCTTTTTATTACTGGACCGTATAATTAACAACTTTAGATATTTATCGACACCAAATAATATTATGTCTCAGTCCATCGTAAATTTCTCTAATTTATAACGAGAAAGGAATACGAACCTACGAACCAGGAAAAAATAAAGATCAAAGTGATTTTAAAGGATCAAAAGAAAAAAACTAGGTACTAAAGTACAGACGGATATACGACTGTAGAACACATAATGATAGGTGTCAGTTTATGAAATAGGACTTGAAGTCTCAACATACGTGTTAGCGGATTCTTTGCAAGAAGACCTCTGAGTGAGTGAGTCAGTAAGTTAAAAAAAAAAACTCGTAGTTGAAATACAGTCCCAAACAAGAGTCGTGACCCCTATATCGTTACTTGGATTGTCTGTTGTTAGAGACGGGAGGATCTCGAATATAGGATCTATCTATTGTTCGTTTCGTTGATTCACTTAAATTCGTAATGTCTCTTTTGAATTCCGTTCCTTCCTATTCCATTTGAAACTCTTCCATAAAAAAGTTTTTTCCGACGAAAAAGAAAAAACAGTGATTCCTCTGTAAACGTCTTTTTGGACTTCCCTCACTCATTCGTTCGTATATCGCTACACCATCTTTTCGTAAGGTTCTCAGGGTATCCGTGAAGGTTGGTCTAAGGTTTGACTTGAATGACGAAGAGAAGGATCAAAAAGGACACAAACTTAATACGGTAGTAAAGAGGGTGGTAAGTTCTTTCTTTTTTTTTTTGTTTTGGGACTCTAAATGGGGATCTGAGTTGAGGAAGGTATTGAGACTTGTTAGAAGTGCAGGGTAACTAGGAGAATCATAGAGGAGCACTGAAGGTAAGTAACATGACGGAAGAAATCCGGTGGTAAAAGGACAATTTAAAAAGATCATTCACAAGAGAATTGGACAGGGGAACGGAGGTTAGAACGGTGGTTAGAACGGTCGAGGTTGGGTAAGAACTACAGTCGCTATAAACACTTTACGTTTCAAACAGTGCGGTAGGACAAATTTGAAAAGTCACCAAAGATTCCCAGTTTCGATGGGGAATAGTACCGCACCCCTCTCCCCACAGTTTCCACTAATCGTGTAAACGGGACGGACACAGGAGAAGGACTAGAAAGGTCCAAATAATAAAATTCGTTTATACGACGGAGACATTTCAAGGAGAATTTTCGGTAGAGAAAGTTGTCACACAGGAGAATTTGTAAGATGTTCAATGAAAATATTGTCACTGAATACAAAGAAAGGATTTAGGTCGAGTCATGAACTAGGTGTGTCCGTGATTTTTTTACCTATTTTAATTTGCATGACGGAAATTCTTCACCACGTTACATTCGCACCATTGGGGTATAGAGTCGAGATCCGTGTTCGTTTTCCTAAAGAGAGAGGAGTTTGGGATTCTTTGTAGAATCTTTGGACAAAGGTTGTAGATTAAGTTGTATAAAACTATGACTTGTGTTCATCGGTCATAATAAACGAACCTTTTGGTAGACTAAACTTTCACTTTATTATGAAAGGGTTTCTTCTCGAAAATGAGGTCTCCTTAATAGTATATGTGGTAAAGTAGTCACATGAAAAAAAAAAAAAAAATCGTTGTGTCTCTTAAAGTCAAGGTCATATATCCTTAACGTCTTTAATACTTAGTGAAGAGAATTTCTTATACACTTCGACTCTCTAGACCAATTTCCCTAAATTTTTTACAGTAGTCAGTCACTGACTTTTATTCGTCTGCATTGTCTTTTAATCGGAGTGTCTCGATAAGATCGCCGTGGACCCTCTTTTTATTAAGTTGAACTTATATGCTCTCATTGTTTTCACTTTATGTCTGTCTTTTAAATGTTTTATAAATTGTATTTGTCCTCTGGTCCTTTTTGTTGTTGTTGTTGTTTTTTTTGGTCCTCTGGTCCTTATCGTTTTATATTAAACTATACATAGTATGGACGTTGTTTTCTTTTGTTTGACGTTTAAAGAGTAAATAATTCGGATCGTTCCCATCGTTAGACAAATGTTGTTCGTGGACCCCTATTTGCCTTGGAATAGCATGTTGTGACATAATTAAACTCCATACAATAACTGTCACAAAAGTAAACAATGGTATCAGTAAGGAATAAGTACTTATCGTTAACCTTAATTTGACGACATATACGAAAGGTTTCTGGATACCAAGTAAACAAAAAATCTCTTGTTATTTTTTATTAATAAACTTGGTTAAATAATACAAGGATAATGATAAAACTATAAATGTGGATACATAGATCCTTCTATATATGAACTATTACCATAACCATTTTGTAAATTGAAATTTTTTATGTTTAAGAATTTCTATGAAATTAATCTGTATCTTTGTCCGAAAGTAAATCAAAATATCTATTAACTTATAACCATCAATCAAAAGGACTTTCTACAATTTTGAGTTTAGAAAAAGAGATACCGACCGTTGGGATCCGTCTCTAATTGACCGTGTTCCTCTTATTCGGTGACGGATTTGCAAAATATCCAAAAATAATGTCTACCGTTAGTTGACCTCTACGATTATATGTCCGACGTTAAGTTGTCCAGATTCCATCTCAGGACCTGAGATCAAAGATTGTTCGAGAGTCTTCTACGACGACCAAGTGTCTTTGGTGTGAAAACTTGTCGTTTCGGACTTAGGTCCCAGAGTCGGAACAATAGATAACCTTCAATGGGCCCTCGAAATTATTACTAAATTTTTTTTATGAGATAGTAAAGATCCTGACGTTTCAATAAATCAGACCCCAGGTCAGACCCATAACTCAAAAATGGCAAAGGTTCGATTTTACTCAAGGGTTCGGGTGGACCCGAAGGGACCTCCGAGGGTAGCATTTCTCAGACGGACGTTTCTAGGGACCATTCCTTCTAGGAGACCTTTTCTTTTACCGTTGGGTGAAGTCATAAGAACGGACCTCTTAGGGTGTCCACCTCCTCGGACCGTCTGATGTCAGGTACCCCAGTCTTTCTCTTCCTTCGTTGACTTACTGAAGTAAGTGAATGAATTCGATTCTGCTCCGATTTAAACTCTTAAATTGTAAGATTTTGCATAACCAATCTAAATGACAATCCAAAAGAAAGGGGACCAAAGATAGTGGTACCAATTGTCGATCTTGATTGGACATGATCTATCTATTACTCGTTCTCCGGGGTTTAGAGGTTAAAGACTGACTTTTTTGTTACGTAATAGTTATTCCAAGATTATAATTCTTAGAATCACTGAAGTATAAATGTGAGGATGGTTTAATAATCGTTGTATAGGTATTTTAATATTACTTTACTGTTAAATTTAGTGAAACTAACCCTTCATCTATAAAATTTTACAGGAAAATTTCATACATCTCCACAGATAGGGATTGATATCCGAAGAGACCACCGAGTCACCATTTCTTAGGTGGACGGTTGTGTCCTCTGGACTCAAACTAGGGACCTAATTCTACTAGAGGACCTTTTCCTTTTGCGTTGGGTGAGATCATAAAAAGGGAACCTTTAGGGTACCTGTCTCCTTGGACCACCCGATGTCAGATACCCCAGTGTTCTCAACCTGTGGTGAATCTCTGATTTGTTGGTGGTGGTGATTGATGTCTGTTTTTCCAGTCTAATCAATCCCTCAAAAAATATTTGTTATATGTTTGAACCGTGTGGTCGTCTTTCCGAGTCTTCTGTCTTTCCTGTTCGTTTAAATTGAATCACAGGAATAAACTTCGTCCGTGGTGACTGGGGCCTCAATGTCTGACTGAATAGTGAGAAACAAGCATCCGGAAAGGATAATAAAAGGATTCAACTCTACACTTTTTACAATTCTACACTAATATAAAGTTCCGGGGGAGGAATTAAGAATTTAACGTGTGTTTTTTATGACCTTTTATAAAATTTGAGAGTCCATAAACGTATTTCAGGGATTAATATCATTTGTCGACCTCATGTTTAAATGATTACTACACTGCCCGAAGGGACCACCGAGTCTGTCATTTCTTAGGCGGACGTTACACCCTCTGGACCCAAACTAGGGACCCAACCCTCCTAGGGACCTCCCCCCGTCCCGTTGGGTGAGGTCATAAGACCGGACCTCTTAGGGGTACCTGTCTCCTCGGACCACCCGATATCAGGTACTCCGACGTCTCGACCTGTGCTGACTCGCTGTCTTTTGTTACTACACTGTTTGAAAGACTTGTCCGAAAGAGTGGGGAGGTAATTCTTACCTTTACGTGTCTGTTTAAGTACCGTCGTAGTTGACATTGATACTACTAGAGGGATTATGTATGTGTCACACCGTCTCGTTCCTTGAATTCATGTCTGACGTGTGACATAGATCCAAACGGTAATTAATCGAGAATTATTCGTTTAGAATATGAACCGGAGTAAAATTTTTATTTTCGTGGAATTCATCTGATAGGACTCTTAGAAATCATCTAGTTTCGAGATGTTGGACTTTCATTGATTAATCCGCGAGGAGATTTCATTTATACTAAATAAGATTTGATCGTTCTTTTTGGGTCGAATAATGAAAATTGTTCCAACCAAATTGTTCAAAGAATTCTTTTTGTCTAAAATTGAAATCGGAGTCCCTTCAGAAGATTAATGATTCGTTAGTAAATTTTGTCGTTTATTTAATTTTTTGATTCTTTGTAACCTTACACCCCCTCTACCGTTCATTTTCCTAGTATATTGTATCACATTCTTATGTGGCACGGTTTAATTTGTTACATTTCACTTCTATTACTCTATAATTTTTCGAAAAGGATTCCTTTTGAAGTTTCGTACGACATACCTTAAAAATACAAGGTAGGGTTTCTTATATATCCGTAAGAAAAATTTATATGTTTTACAAAGATTCTCAACGCTTATTGAGTATTAAGGTTTTATTTTAATAGGGTTAATTATTATATACCTCTAATAAAGAAAAATAACAAGTCAAACTTTTGTACAGAACGGTTGGTGTTTCGTGGATCTCACTGGTTTATGTACTTTTTAGGGACATTCTTGGTTTCACGGTAAAAACGTCGAAAGAAGTGTCCTACGACTCTTTTACATTGTCACTTCCTCACTCTTTGTCCAACAGAGTTAATAATCAACGTTAGTAAGTAGAAGAAGTCTTGACCTTAGTAAGAGAACCAGTCTCTCAAGTCCCTGTCCCTTCGCCTCCTACCGTCGATAAGGTCAGTTGACCGACTCGACAAGGGGTCTGTGCACTTCTGATCTCTTATAGGATTGCCACGGACGCAAGAGAAAGTGCGACAGGTGGTCGGCGTGTATGGCCGACGCACACCGATGTAGGACCACGGACTTCTCGAGTAGCGACTACTCGTTACACAGTTAACGGTACCGGAGTAACCGGAAGAGGTGGACGAACTCAGGTATTTTACGAGCCAGACCAAGCACAACGTTGTAAAATATCTTTAGTAGGTTCCGGAAATGAAGGGGTCGCCGAAAGCACAGACTTTCCGCCGATCGATGACATCCCAGTGTTTCTCGGAGAAAGTCCCTCATGAACACAGGTCTCCTCCGTACATGGATCTTAGTGTTAATATTTTCAATCAGTTTTCTTAAAGAATCACATAGGCAATTTGACGGGTGTTACTGGAGTTCGGTTTTTGTGATGATTCCAAAATATACAAATTCTTAAATTTGGTTCAAATAATGTATTTTAGAGATCGACGAATTGTCCAAAGAAAAGTGGCGTAATAGGTTAAGTGTTAGGGTCGGTTCAATTTGGAAAAAAGGAGAACATGATAAGACTCAAGATTTTGCAATCCTCATCAAAATTCGTTTGGGGAGACGGGTAGGTACAAATTAATAGGGACCCATTCCGACAAAATGGACTTCCTTAAACCTGGCCAAAAGGTCCTCGTGAAACAACAGCCAGAAGTGACGGACAACTTTGTACATCAGCGTCTTGACGAGGGAGTGTTTAGGACCCGACCGGTGATCCTGCGTGAAATGTTGTAGCTTCACATACACCGCGACCTACCGGACCTGGTGGACAAGTATCTTGGCGAGGTTCCGGGCCAGCACGACTCTCGTCAACGGAAAGGCAAAGGCTCCCTACAAGTGAAGGTGGAACCGGGCTCACTCCCAGTACGACCCTCACTGATTCGTCTATACCCGCTCCGGAAGGACGTATTGGTGTCGGCGGTGTAGCCGCGAGGTCCGACCCAGTGTCCGAACGAGCTACGCGAGGTCCTGGTGTGACAGGGTGACAAAAAACCGGTCCCACTTGACCGCCAACCCGAGGTCGAGCTACCACACCATTCGGGGGTAGAACTGTATGAGTAAGAGGACCTACAACCAGGGGAACTGGGCGTCGACCGTCCGAACCCTCAGCTTCAGCTACCGGAGGTGTGTCTCTCACTCCCAGCACGCCTGGGCCAACGAGGGGTGCGACGGCCACCTCCTGAGCCAGACGTGGAACGCCTACCACCTTCGCGCGTCCGACAGCGGGTGGACGTGATCTAACATCCACACGGTGTACAGAAGCCCAAGGAGCCCTTGGTCCCAGTGGACCGGGCGTAACAGAAAGAGTTACAGGAAGGAGTGCTCGAAGTACTGGGACCGCCCCCGAGTGACGGTTTTGTTCTCCTTGGCTCCCCCAGGGGTGCCCTTTTCCCCAGCCCTTCCCTTTCTTTAAGATCCGGCCCTTCCCCCGCCCCGGGCCAAGGATGGCCGTGGACGGAGCGCTCTTCCTTTGTGCAATATAGGCTGAGATCGCCGGCCCCCCACCCCGTGAATGAGATCGGGAAGGAAAAGCATCAGAACTCCGCGCGGCGCGTTTTAGTCGAGCTTTCTGTGGCGACGCTTGTGGAAAGAGAGGCGCCAAGGCCGACGACATGACTGGTTCCGACTACGTTGCTCCCGCGTACGCGTCGGGCGCAGGACGGAGGGTCGCGCGCCGAATGCAGGGAATCCTCCTCCGCCCCGGCGTCGAACGCGCACGCGTCCGCGCGATTCGAGCCTCCACAAAGGGCTTTTTATTTGGTGCATTCCTTTCGTGTGCCTCAGAAACCACCGCTCAGAAACCATAATCACGACTTGGACCTGAAGGATTCAAAAAAGAAGGTCGGGTCAAACACTTCTAAGACCCCTCAACACTCACGTTTATATATAATATATATATATATAAAAATTCGACACACGACGTGGAAGAGGGATACCCATTAAGATCAATGCTTTTTCATTATTAAATACCTTTTCATTTTCCCGAGACCTTTCACGTCTGAACCGTGGTTCCCGGTTTGATGCGGGGTGGAACGAGGACGGAGTAGGCGTGAGTCTGCCACGTGCGAAAGACCTCGACGAGTCAGGTCTTCGACAAAGAATTCTTGCAGACCAGTGCCCCGTAGACGTGACTAATTGCACGGGCGTCGGAAGACGAGAGTCAACTGGTGCTAGACTAATTGGGTCTACAATCTTGTGACTAGGGTCTCTCTCTTCTTTGGTAGACACCTTAAATGGGGACCTACCTGGAGAGTCAACGAAACTAGACTACAGGACTCCTGGGGTCTTCGGTTCCAACCGTCAGAGTCGAAAGGAGACGAGTCGTCGGACACTTTACAAATGCCATCTCCAACCCAGAGTTGTCAAATCCTTGCCTAGAAGTAACAGTTTCGACTCGACTCTGGGACCCCTTCACCTCCTTCCTGACTAAATGGGACTGACTTGTCGACGTCTTAAATCAACCTTTTTTTTTTTAGGAATTCAGTGAATTGTAAAACCCTACTTCCTCTCCGCCCCCATCAAACTTTCCACCCTTAACGGAGAATTTTCCTGGTCACTTAGCTTTTTCGGTGGTTTCAAAACTCTCAATTCTACCGAACCTCCCGTCTCCCGTGTTTAGAAGGGGTAAGCGGAAGTATACAATAACCCATTCCGTAACCTTCCCTTTGAATTGGTGGGATTTTACATTCTGACCCTACTTTCTCGTATTATACTGAAACCGTGTTTAGAACTATGGGTTTAGAGATAATTGAAGGAGTTTCCAACAGCCCCCGCCCCCTTGTGTTTCCGGGGGAGGTTTTGAGATCACGTTTAATCTTGTCCAAAAAAAAAAAAAACCACCGTAGAGGAGAAGGAACGGGAAAGACATGACATGGAGGAAGAAAGTGGTGGAAGATAGTATGACTCACGGGAGGGTTTCAAGGATTGAGTCTGACGGAAGAAGAAGGTCTTGAGTTGTTGAAATGTAACTCGTTCCTTGACTTATGTGATTTCACACTCATACCGAAGACAGAGGTTGTCTGTACATAGAAAAATTTTCCACGAACAATTCGAACTTCTTAAGAATTGACCATCACACACACACACTCTCTCTCTCTCTCTTTTTTTCTCTTTGTCTCTCTCTCTCTCTCCACCGCCCATTTCTTCCTCCTCCTCTACGAAACTCTACGAGGAACCAGTGGAAGAATTCATATTAGTAAGGGGGAGAACTTTTAGACGGTTCCTAGTTTTTGGTGTCACTATCCATGAGTCCCGGGAATTATGTATAATCCAAAAATCACTTCTCGATAGTGAAGAACTTATAAGTGGTCCATGAAGGATACGAAAAAGGTCAAGAATGGATATTCCATTTATAAACAATAAGAGTATGCACTTACTTCTTTTACTTAATCTCTCCAATTCCCTACATAAGTTCCAGTGTATTGGTCATAAGTTTAGGTTCGGACGAATTAAGGTGTGAGTAAGGTGGTTGTGTTTAGATTTAAATACCTGCGAACTTTAGTAGGGGATTTGAGACTTCCAATACGCATCAACAAGTCAGCGAGTCAGTACAGGCTGAAAAACCCTGGGGTACCCGACGTCGTGTGGTCTGAAGGGAGAGTAGGTGATAGAGGACCTCAAACGAGTTTAAATACAAGTAATTCAGTGACTACGATAGATTGGTAGAGTAGGAGAGGACAGTAAAGGGGAATTGAGAGTGGAATAGTCAATTTGGTTCTGAGTGTCGAATCCTCAGTTGGACCCCGTAACTTTGCTCCCAAAGAAGGAACGAGAAAATAATGATTTTGTTTTTTCAGGAATATAAGAAAAGTTGTATTAAAAGGAAGACGAACCAGAACCAGTGGTAACATTAAGAGCTCTTTCTAGTTTATAGGATGGAATCTTTTTATTTATAGATAAAGATGTAACGTTTAGTTACTATTTGGAGACAACTGCCAACTAAAACACTAAAAAGAAGAAAGAAAAATTAATACTCTGTGTGACGAAACCCAACAGAAAATTTTATATTTACACGAAGTCACTAACTTGCATGATGTTTTGAAAGTGTCTTTACAAAAAACTAGACTTTACAGGTATTCTCTTAAAAAAAAATCATTAAACTCGAACAACTTACCAGTCTACAAAAAGAGGGTCTAAAACACAATATTGAATCAGAAAGATCCAGTCAGTAGTGTCAAGACTCAATAAACCCCCAAGAGTAAGAGACAATTTTAGGTTTAAGGTACTTTAAGTTCCGAAAGTTCTGTACTGAAATGTTTAAAATAAAGGACATAGGGGAAGTCGGGGGATTTAAGGAGTCACCCTCGTCAGAAACAAGGGACATGTAGGACCGTTGAAAGATGAAACGACGGAATCGAGAATAGAAAATTTTACAGTGAAAGAAAGTGGGGATGAAGGTATTTAGGTAAATTCGAATGAATAGTAATTCGAATTTACAATGGAAGTTCAACTTTGGTACGTAAGATAATCAACCTATGTAAAGAAAGAATGACTTTAGACCTACCCATGTAGGAACGTAGGGAGGTGACAGGGTACTTTTCAGGGGAA
The DNA here is from genome assembly GCA_006410555.1 of Capra ibex. NCBI lineage: Eukaryota > Metazoa > Chordata > Mammalia > Artiodactyla > Bovidae > Capra > Capra ibex. The sequence continues at coordinate 22,785,352 of SJYO01037955.1, forward strand.
CGTGGATCATCCGTGAGTATATACCTACTGCTCGACTCACCTAGTCTATTTTTTACATCATTGATATAAATTGTAATGATGTCTATGAAGAATTTTATGACTATAATAATTGATATCGAGTGGACCAAATGTTTCATCAAGGGAAATAAAAGTCTGAAGATGCCAATGTCGTCAATGTACTGTATATCGGTCATATCTCACAAAAGTCAGAAATTTATTCGTTTTAGTACTCCCTTTTTTTGTGTTTTACATTGATACAACGAAATTTAGGATTAAAATATGAATAAATAACCGAGAAACTTCTATCTTTAGAAACATAGTCATTGAAATTAATATAGATAAAAAGGATATTTGAAAATAAATATAATTAGAGAGGTCTTCTTTCTCTTCAGTCACAACAACGAAGGTTTTCGAAAGTTAAACAACAAAAACTATATGAAGGTCACAGAGTCAACCCGATCCTCAGTTTATAGGACCTAACATTAAGAATGTGACAGTTAACAAAAATGATATTAAAGACCGTGGTGAATTAGAGAAACTTTGACTTGAAGAAAATGAATCCTTAACTCCTTCAACTTAAGTCATTAATTTTAACAAAATTAACATTTTGGATAAGACGTCACCATAAAAATTTTTTAATTTTGTGATGGGTATTAGAGTGGGACTGTGTAAATAAAAGTCAAAACTTAGACTAAGAAGATTCCGGCTAAAATCACCATTTTCTAGTTATGACTAAAATTACAAATGTACAGTTCTCAATCGTCTGGACTCAATACCAGAAAAGATCGAGCTAAAATCGTTGAAATCTATTCAAGGGTTGGAGATATTTGGATTTGAAAAAGTGACATTTAATATTTATTCTAACAGACGGAGAGAGTAAGTGATAGGGAATCTTCCAAAATTACTCTAATACTATGAAACTTTTGACACTTTAACCGAAGGAACCACCGAGTCTCCCATTTCGCATCCGGACGTTACGTCCTCTGGACCCAAGCTAGGGACCCAACCCTGGGGACCTCTCCCTTTACCGTTGGCTGAGGTCATAAGAACGGACCTCTTAGAGTACCTGTCTCCTCGGACCACCCGATGTCAGGTGCCCCAACGTTTCTCAGCCTGTACTGACTCGCTGAAGTGAAAGTGAAAGTATCTGTACATTCCATAACAACATTTAGAGATTCTTATGGACCGAACTTTGATCTCTAAACCTAGTCTGTTTCGTTCCTCATTCCCGAGTGAAATTGTACTAGTGTTAATAAGTCGGAACTTTTTATTGACCAAGTCATCTCAACTTACTACCTACTAGACAACCCACGTAAATACATATGATGAATGATTAGGAAAGGTCCCTTTGGAATCCAATGAGGATGACGTACTCGACCGAGTACATGGAGTACTACTTGACTAATGTTAGGAAGGACAATATTATTATTGTAATCTTTACTAAACACACTATCGTCGTCCCGATTACCCGACAGAACAAACTTCTAGGACATGAATCGTGTCACTGGGAATTTATCATCTCCGACATATGTAAAAGAACATAGGTAGAATATAAAAAACGTTTCCAATGAAAGGTTGCTGTGTTTTGATTATAAAAGAAAAGAGACGAAACCCCCGAAAAGGGTAATAATGAAAAAACGAACAGATAATGAAGAGAGTCTGAGACTCGAAGAATTCCCGTCTGTGATGGAAAATAACACAAGGAAACATAGTGAAAAGTACACAAGGACCTTGGGTCGTGTTGACCATATAATAGTATTAATATACTTTCTTACTCACCAATAATCGCGATGAAATTAAGTCTCAAAAATTGAACAGATAGTGACTGTAGAATTTTAATACTTTAGTGTAAGACAAAATATTACAATGACTATTAAACTTTCCTTCTAAAGAGAATTCTATTTAAAAACATTTGGATAAAGTAAAAAAACTCGATAGATACGTACCTATTCTTTTACTAATTAAAATTTATATAGAATCACTCTTTTTCCAGAATTTTACAAAATTTTAGAACATACTACTGTTAACCACAATAATGTGAATCAAACCTTTTACTAGTAATGTCTTATTTGTTGGTCGTGAGAATAATTTTTAAAGATCACTACTAACGTTATCAATAAATTCTCTCTTACACGATTGGAATCTAACATGTTTCTACGGATACACTGCAGGTGTTCGTTTCAATCACCAACTGACCCTCCTAATAAGTCGATTAAGTTCATTTTACCATTTTCGTTTTTCCCCTTTCACAAAACAAAACGAAATTCCTTGAACGAAATGAGGGATAAATTTAAAGGACACTAATTTTTATGAATGAACGTCAACAGTGTTTTGTTATATTTCGGAGGATGATTTATTTATTAGAATAGTTGTTTTCATACACCCTCCCATATAAGGACAAACATACTTAGAGATATATTATATCCTAATAAAATAATTTTATAATGTCATTTTATACATTAAAATCTTTGACCAGTCATGGAAACTTAAAAGTTTGACATCATGAACCGTTTGATTTTCATATATCAATTTTTCTTTTAAAACTTTTCGTATAAACATTCAACATAATCCTTATATCATAAATATTATTTTATACGTCTGGTAAGTAGAATTAGTAAACTCCAAGATTACACTAACTAAATCCATAGGATAAGTTTAAATTCTTAAAAGTAAATAAAGTCGTCTAGAGTTTATCAAGTATGGTTTTTTTTATACAGAAGTGACGAAAACGATAGACTTAATATTACTAAAAAGTTTCTAAAGAGTGAATAAAACAAATATCTCGAGATGATAAAAATATTTCGTTATAATTACAAAAACGTGTATTTCACTTAAGAATTAAGGTTGGTCACGTATATAAAATTAACGGAAAATTCTAAATCAACTGAAAAATTAAAAGGAAAACTCAATCTTTTCTGTAAACTATTTTTTTAATCCAGGGCAGTTTATATGAACGAGGACCGTGATTGGTGACTATACTTTCTTATAATCTCTATAATTTCGGACGGTTTTGACCTCAATAACTAGGACACTGGACCTTGCAAAAACTTAATAAAATAACAGTGAAAAGAGGGATTCGAAGGAGAATTTCCATAGGTCTCTTTCGAGACAATAACCCTAGACCACTCCAACGTCCACAGTCTCCTCACTAATAAGAAACTTAGTTTGAACCGGGACCTTCTCTGGATTTTCCTCCTGTTACAAGTATAGAAACATAGATCCTCACACAAACCTTAGAATACTACGTCAAAAATTTTTACACTATCTTTTAACGTACATCTATATGACGTACAATAAATAATATTAAAAGTCTACATATATAAAGTTGTAAAATTGGAGAGAACTTTGATCCTCCGTAGACATCCAAGTCGTTAATATTAACCTAACCGTCGTGAAAAGAAAGAATTATCATGGATTTTATGACCACGTAGTCAGTGAACTACCACTAAGGGTAAGTTGATCTATATTTATACCTATCTATCTTATAAGGACTATATTGATTTTCTCTGTTGAACCGAGGAAATAATAAAATACTCAAACAAACATCAGACAAGAAACCACTGAGTAAGTCATCGTTTAAAAGTTCATGGATAATAAGTATCTGCCATCCCTATTATTTGTTTCTGGGATAAGAGTTGTCTGGTATGTGATTAGACCCTTTGTCTGTTGAACTACAAATTAAAATTATACGACATATAATATCTTCATTTCCACGATCTCCGTATGTTCATAGACCCCCTCCCCCAAGTCAGATGAGGTCACCGAAGTACCTTTATTGTAAGTGTACCCCTGAACTCCTAGGCATCGTCACATCCATTTCTTATCGTAAAACTACAGAGCAAAAGACTTATATAAATTTTGTACTCGAGGAAATAAAATATTTAATCAATTCCCCGTATAATTTTAAGTCGTTCAAGATGTAGATTACCCTACAAACAACCCAACTCCACAATCTTGGGTCCGTCTCCTCGTAGGTAGATTCCTTCATTCTAGTTGTCAATATTCAACACCGGGAGCTCGAGTACGTAGTTTTATTGTCGTACTCTCGCCCCTTCTTTTCATCCGTTTGATCAAACCGTACATATAAAATAACGATGGTGATGACGGGTAAATAATTTGTTTGCTTGTTTTCAGGAGACTTAAATAACGACTGAAATGTCTGAAGAATTACTGAATTTATAAAAGCGATAAAAGTCGTCGAAGACTGTTAGGTAACATACAGTAACCTCCAGTAAAGAAACAATATTCATTCACCGACTGAAGGAAGGTATAGGTCGGTAATCGAGTGACCTGAAGAAAATCTTATCCTTTAGAACGGACACTTTTTTCAGTATTTTCTTCTGAGGACGAACAACAGATCGACTTTACAAAGATCCCTCCTCTCTATGTGTTGAGTTAATCCCTATTAAGACATGAACATAAAAATTATTGGCCTCTAATATAAAAAAACTAAGTATTAAATTCAATAAAACTCATTAAAAACTCAATATTACTCAGAATAAACTCAATATTAATTACATCCTTCCCTGTAGTAGATTAAAGTGATATATGGATTTTCAGTACCTTTTGTCTGGGTGAAGTAGCAATTAGTCTAGGAATAGTTCCAGAAAATCTGTCACTCTGAACCTAAATTGTAAATCTCCCAACTCGTTCTTCCTTTACCTAAATATAAATCTGTCGGTTAACAACAACAATAAGTCAGGGCTTTAGTACAGGCTGAGACACTGAGGTACCTGACGTCGTGCGGTCCGAGGGGACAGGAAGTGATAGAGGAGCTCAAACGAGTCTAAGTACCCGTGATTCAACTACTACGATGGATTGGTAGAGTAGGAGACAGCGGGGGAAGAGGAAAACGGAAGTCATAAAGGGTCGTAGTACCAGAAAAGGTTTTACCATGTAATAAAGCTCTTGTACTCTCTAGACTTATCTCATATCCCAAACGGTAAATAATTAACACACTGAAATCAGTTTAATCAGAGAATCACAGAAGTAGACATTTTATACTTATTATCAAGGTCTTAAAGGGGAAAAACTCTCATTTTACATTAAACACGTTTTAAGAACCGTGTCCCGGAGTATAGATTATGTAAGAGTTTTTTATACACGGAAAGTCGTTATTCAACACGATCAAGAAGAGACAATAACAGAACTAGAAACAGGGGACCCTCAAACTTAAAACGGTAAACCTCTACTGGTCACCCTCTCGACCCGTTCCGTAATCCCCCGTCCTCCTTTTCCGTCTCATAAGTAAAGGGCAAAAGAGGGACGATTCGAAGTCGAAACCGTGATCGACGTAAGACGAAGAATACCGGTGTCGAGGACGGGTCCCCAGGGGGAGGGTATCGGTCTCAAGTGCCAGTTCGACTGCAACGAGGGGGCAGTCCGGATCCTTGTCGTCACCGAAAAGTAGAGTACAACGAAGTCCACGAAACAAGGATGAACAACGACGAACAAGATGCACAACGTAGTTGCAAACAGTTAAGGAAAGATACAAAGACGTTTGTCAGGGAACTGAATTCAGTCAAAAGAAGTCGATTTAGAAAATGTACACGGTGATCAAGAAAACGACCCTGAAACTGTATAAATTTCCTTGCTATTTCTGAAATCTGTATCTCTTCCCGTAGAAAGAACTACTGAGTACAAATTTACAACTCTTTTCAATTATGTTCTATCAGGATTTATATTACCCTTCAAATGACTCTACCAAATAATCTCTCTACCAACACTACATTTGGGTCGAAACTTCTGACCTCTCTCAAACAAATCTCCCGTCCCCCATCATTCTTTCTTCCCACCTTACGAAAAGATCTACGCATTTTATCACAGTATACCTGTCATCGTTTTATTCGGACTCCTGATTACGCCCTCTATTCCTTTACACTGAGCGACAGTACTGACCGTCAAATACAAGTCTCCAAAACCATCCGTTTATTACCAGAAAGTATATAGAAGTAAAGGATTAGGGACCTTGAACGTTTACATAGTGATATATACCGTTTTTCCTAAACCATATATACTAATTTAATTCTTAGAACTCGACCCCTCTAATAGGACCTAATGAGTCCCCTCGGGTCGTATTAATCGTAAAAATATACTCCTTCCTTTATCCCAGTCGTAGTCTCTACCTCTACACTACTTCTTCGTCAGTGTCCTTTCTAGACTTCTACGATGAAATGACCGAAACTTCTACCTCCTACCTCGATGTTCGGTTCCTTACGTCTAACGGAAATTGTTAGACTTTTTCCGTTCCTTTAACTAAGAGGGGATTTTGGAGGTCTATGTTCCGTCGGGACGGTTGTAGAACTAAAATCGGGTCTCTCTGAAGACTGGGTATCTTGATATTCACCATTTAAACAGAACAAAATTCGGTCATTTAGACCCCGTTAAACAATACTGACGTTATCCTTTGACTATTGTCCGTATCATCCTCTGTCTCCCATGACCTAATCCCGTCTGGGACTTTCCAACCAACTCTTAACATCTAAAATAGAATACCTATTGTATCTCGGTGGTTTCTAAAAACCGATTTCTGATTCCATACTATTTTTGATACATAATCCTTCTAATTAATCTCCAATTCAAGTCTGACTTCTGTTCTTCTACTCAAGATGTCATGACACGTACCCACCCATACCACTATTCTGGGATCTAATACCTGAGATACCTAACTACTCTTCAAACATTCCTTCGACTGTTGTACTACCGACTGTCCTATTGGTTGTTTCCTTTTCTTCTGTAGTTTAAAATCTAGGAAGACAATACCACACTTTACCCGTACTTATATTGGGTATTCTTCCGAAGGGTCAACCGAGAAACCACTTGTTAGACGGACGGTTACGTCCTCTGGGTCCAAGACAGTGACCCAGTCTCCTAGGGGACCTCTTCCTTTACCGTTGGGTGAGGTCATAAGGACGGACCCTTTAAGGTACCCGTCTCCTCGGACCACCCGAATGTCAGACGTCCCAGTGTTTCTCAACCTACGATGACTTCTCTAAATCGTGTATACGTAAGTAATGGAGGTTGTCAACGTTTTTTGATTGTCATATGTTGAATGTCGACAAAATTCGTATTCCTTTATTTCATCAACTTATATATATATATGTGTGTGTATGTGTGTATATGCTTTAACATTAAACAAATGAAGACAAAAAAACGCAAAGTAAGAAAAGTCTCCTAAACGTTTGGAACAAACTAATAAAGATGTAACTTTCAACGAGTCAACACAGATAGAGAAACGCTGGGGTACCTCACATCGGACGGTCCCAGGAGACAGGTACCTTAAGAGGTCTAGCTTGGGTCCAGAGGGGGTAACGTCTGCCTAAGAAATAACAGACTCGGTGGTCCCTTTGGGTTCTTATGACCTCACCCAGCGGATAGGGAAGAGGTCCCCTTGAAAGTCTGGGTCCTTAACTTGTCCCCAGAGGACGCAACGTCCGTCTAAGAAATGGTTCACTCGATGGTCCCTTTGGGTAAAGATTTAATCACTGACGAATAAGTCATTTTACTCTTTTCATGTTGAACTCATGAATCATTTTGTAAGTTTAAAACGTGTTGTTGTTGTTGTTCTACGTTTGTCGGAGGGGTTTTTAACTCAACCTCTCCTTAGTATCCAGTTTATCCGAAGGGACCACCGAGATCACCATTTCTTGGGTGGATGGTCACGTCCTCTGTCCCTCTCTGAACCCTACTTAGGGAACTCTACTAGGGGACCTCTCATACCGTTGGGTGAGGTCATAAGAACCTTTTAGGGTACGTATCTCCTCGGACCGTCCGTTGTCAGGCGTCGCAACGTATCTTAACCTGTGCTAAATTGTACGTACGTATGTATCGAGTTGTGCACATTTCCTATTACTGTCACCGAATGTGTCAGTCGGTGAGTGACTGACATTTCGACAAGTCTTCAACTGTGATAAACCTAATAACCGGGAAAAGTGTGTTTCGAAGTCGGTAGACGGAAAAGAAAGAAAGTGGGAACGTTGAAAAGGACGAGTCAGTCATTGATCATCTTTTCTAGATTGATAGCCAATTACTAAACCTTTTAGAATCTTTTACAAAACTAAGTTGGAAAAAAGGCGGGAATTCAACTCGTATTCGAACGTAGAGGTGACACGAATTCAGAGGGGGGTTTCTATGGATAAATACGTGTTCATTGTCATGAAATGAAACATAAAATTTTTAATAAGATGATTAAGAGTTTCATTTACAAGTGATGAAGGAGTCAAAGTTATATAAGGAAAAGGACCCACGATTGTGTCTTTGTAGTAAAGTCGTGTTCTCTGTTGAAACGAAACGTAAGAAGAGAAAGGAGGAAACATCGTCTTTGATAGAACTCATGTATTGTCGTTCTTATTACAGGTGAGAACTCGTTGGACTTTCATCTTTGAGATATGTGTCTGTGCTTTTTCCTTTCATCTTCGGTAGTCGTTTCAGGATTTTATGGTACATATAACATTTTTTGTTGAAATTAAACTTTTCAGTGAAGGTGGAACATTTCAAAAGTCGTGGCGAGGGGGGTAGTAACTCCAGCCCCTCCCCCCCTCCAAAACTTTGTTGAAGTTTTCATTAACTGTGGTTTTTGGGTTGCGTCTTTTGACGAAAGTCTCGAGGTTGGACGGGCCTGATAGACCTCGCGGGCTTTCACCTAGGCGCGAGGGAAGAGTGAGGCTCGGCTTCGAGACGCGCGGAGGGAGGGCCTCAGGGCGCGAGTCCTCTACGAGCCTCTTTTCGTCCCAGTGAGTGGCCTCTCCTCGGTCGTCATCCGCTGTCGCTGGGGACCCGACCGCGCCGCGGCCCCCAGGTACTGACCTCACCCGCGTCGCGGGCCCCGTGCGCGCCCTAGTCTCCGCTCCTGAGCCGCCTTGGCGCGAGTCCTCGGCGCAACGACCGGCGGCCGCCAGAGTCAGCGACCGGCCAGCCGGGGCCGCGGGCCCCTCGTCGCCCCGCTAAAGGACACAAAAGGTGGTCACGGAGATTCAAGCCAAGTGCGATGAGCGGAGCGTCTAACGGTGTAGCGGGGGGCGGAAGCACGAGACTTTAGGGTGACCGTCGGAGGGTCCGAGACAGACTCTGTACCTGTTTATTTCGGTCGAAGCGCCCAGGAACAAATCCGATTTCAGGTACTCGACGCTTCGTTTGGAATTTCCCTGTAGACGGAAAGTAACTCTCCCACTAGGCCGAGGGCCGCGGTTAAGGGATTCCACCATCCTTGCGCCCGCTCCCGGCCTGGAACGCCCCCACAGGAATCGGGTCACCGAGGCGGAAGCGTGGGGAGCGAAGAGGGACCCAGACCCGTGGGTCCGCGAAAGTTTCACGGCCGCGAGGAGCCGGTCATTCGCCTGCCCCCGCCGAAAGGACTCCAGGCTAACGCATCTTCCCTAGTCAGGCAGATATTTTCACTCGCTTAAACCAACGGCGCGCGGAGAGGAAGCCCGTGAACTTGAAGCGACAGGTCGGGAAAACGCGAGTTTCTCCCACCCCCGCAGATGGGGCTGTGCGGGGAGACTCCCGAACCGAAAGGCATTAGTCCCAAACGAAGGAAAGACGACTAAGCACCAGTGTCCCTCCGAAAAGAAGCCCGTTTGACACTATCGATCTCCTTTCCTCTCGATTCTGACCCTCTTTTTCCCTTCCTCTTTACGTTCTCCCTTAGACCTCCCCTTCCTTCCCTCCTTTTGTCGGAGCAATTTTTACCTTACACACACCCGATAAACAAATTAGAGTTAATCCTACAAACATGTGACCTTTAACTTGGATTCCTTCTTAAATCCCGTGAAAAAATAAAGAACAACGATGTCTGAGATTATTTATTCTTACTTAATTAAACCCATGTACAATAAATGAGGTGAATCCTCAAACGTCACGAAGGGAACAGCTCAACATGTAGGAGATTCAGTTCTCGGTGTAGATGTACCATGGAAGCGGTTTATGGACGACATAAATTTAGTCGATACAAAATTACCAAAACTCTTAAAGTTTCGTCCCCTTCATTACCTACTCATCTGAACACAAATGTCCATATCACACGCGCACACACACACACACACACACACACACGTGAGAGTCACCGAGTCAGCAAAGACTGAGACACTGGGGTTCCTGACATTGGGCTGTTCAAGAAGACAAGTACCTTAAAAGGTCCGTTCTTAAGACTTCATCCAACAGTAAAGGAGGAGGTCTCCGAGAAGAACTGGGTCCCTAGTTTGAGGGCAGAGGACGTGACCGTCCACCTAAGAAATGGCGACTGGATGGACCCTTCGGGGAATGTCCACCAGTCAGTCAAGTCAAGTCAACGAGTCAGTACAGGCTGAGAAACACTGGGGTACTTAGCGTCGTGCAGTCCGGAGGGACAGGTAGTGGTTGAGGGCCTCAAGTGAGTCTGAGCTCAGGTAGCTCAGTCACTACGGTAGGTCGGTAGAGTAGGAGCCAACAGGGGAAGAGGAGGACGGGGTTTAGGGAGGGTCGTAGTCCCAGAAAAGGTCACTCAGTCGAGAAGTGTACTCCACCGGTTTCATGACCTCAAAGTCGAAGTCATAGTAAGGAAGGTTTCTTGTGGGTCCTGACTAGAGGAAATCCTACCTGACCAACCTAGAGGAACGTCAGGTTCCCTGAGAGTTCTCAGAAGAGGTTGTGGTGTCAAGTTTTCGTAGTTAAGAAGCCGTGAGTCGAAAGAAGTGTCAGGTTGAGAGTGTAGGTATGTACTGGCGACCTTTGTGGTATCGGAACTGATCTGCCTGGAAACAACCGTTTCATTATAGAGACGAAAAATTATACGATAGATCCAACCAGTATTGAAAGGAAGGTTCCTCATTCGCAGAAAATTATAGTACCGACGTTTGTGGTAGACGTCACTAAAATCTCGGGGGGGTTTTTCTGAGTTAATATACGTGGAGATGACCTGACCCAAGTTAAATTGATGATTAACTTATAAAGACAGATCGTCCTGATCTCAATCCATCCTGTTCTCACGGTGGGTTTCCTCCTGAGTAACGGACCTTATGTCATGTCCACTGTGTCATGTCTCTTAGGTTCCTTGCCGTCCCTCTTTCGGTGTTCCTACTAACTTATCCGACGGTTTATCTTCTAGCGTTCTCATTTACAACCTCTTCTACTTTAAATTCTTCAAATTACTTCTATTTTTTAACCCATCCACCTCCACTCTACAACTACAGGTAGTGTAGAGTCTTTCCCTGGATAGTCGGTCTCTTAAGGAGAAGATTAAATACTTACACTTCACTAAGTGAGGAATCATTCATATAAATTTTTAGGACATTCAGACATTTTTTAATGTAACACAACCCGGTATCAATTTGGATGATCCGTCATGAACCCGAGGAAACGGACGTTCGGACGACTCAGCGAAGTAAGTACAGGTTAAGAAACGTTGGGACACCTGACATCGGGTGGGTAGAGGAGACAGACCATCTAAAAGGTCCGTTTTTACGACCTTACCCAACAGTACGCAAGAGGTCCCCTAGAAGGTCTGGACTCCTTAGAAGGTCTGGGCCCCTAGTTTGAGTTGAGGGAATTCAGAGGACGCGACCGTCCGTCCAGGAATGGTGATCGTGGTGAACCCTTCGATGAAACGGAAGTAAGTTACGAGAGTTATAGTGTGAAACTGAAAGGTTAGAGAGTAAAAACAATTGAACTATAATAGTTGGATGAAGGAAGGAGAAAGACCTTTTCAAGACGGTGTCTTACGGAAAGGACACATATAGAGTAGAGAGACATATCAAAGTGGACGTAGAATCCGAAGAGTAGTACTGGGTTTCCCGAAACGTGATATGAGCCATTTAAGATCAATTAACTAAAGACGAATCTGAAATTCCGAAGGGACACCGAGTCTACCATTTATTAGACGGACGTTACACCCTCTGGGTCCAAACTAGGGACCTAACCCTTCTAGGGGACCTCTTCCCTTACCGTCGTATAAGGTCACAAGAACGGACCTCTTAAGGTACCTGTCTCCTCGGACCACCCGATGTCACGTACCTCAGCGTTTGGTAACCTCTACTGACTCGTTGACTGTGAAAGTCAAAGCGAATCTATAATTTTTAGTATTATTTATAAAAGGGGTTTTATAAAAAGGTTTAACGAGTCAAAAGTTTTTATCTATTATCATATACACCGGACATATTAGTTTCGATACCAAAAAGGTAACCAGTACATGTCTACACTCTCAACCTAGTATTTCTTCCGACTCGAGGTATCTTAACTATGAAAGTTTCACACCCCGACCTTTCCTAAGAACTCTCGGGGGACCTGACGTTCTTCTAGTTTGGTCAGTTAGGATTTCCTTTAGTTGAGACTTATAAATAACCTTCCTGACAACGACTTCGACTTCGAGGTTATGAAACCGGTGGACTACGTTTCTCGACTGAGTAACCTTTTCTGGGACTACGACCCTTTCTAAATTCTGTTTTCCTCTTCCCCCGTCGTCTCCTACCCTACCAATCTCAAGCAGTGGCTGAGTTACCTACACTTAAACTCGTTTGATACTCTCTATCACCTCCTATCTTCTCGGATCGTACGATGTCAGGTTCTCCAAAGTTTCTCAGTCTGTACTAAATCACTGACTTGTCGTTGTTTTATAAACACACATACACACGTATATCCATATGTTTGTGTATATATGTGTACGTACATGTACATTCCTTAACATCTTTTAACGTTATATAAGTTAATCTTTTTTTACTTTTCTCTTTAAGATTTTAATATTGATTCGGATATCAATGACTCTTGAAATGGAAAGAAACGCCCACCCCCCCCAACAATTATTTATGAAACTTACATTTATAAAATTTTTAGAGATCCTAAATGTCTTATTACCACTATTTGTCGTGATGGTCAGGACACCAAAAACTTCAATTAAAAGTATACACAATACTTAGAACATCGACACAAATAGTCAGAAGAAGTACAGTCCAATTATGTCACGTCTCTCACTCTTTTGTCGATAACGACCTCTTCAATTAAATCTTATTCACAAGTAAAAGATTTAAAGTTATGAAGATTTGTTTTTAGTTACAGTCTTTTCGATGAAAGAATTGCTCAAAATAGGATTGTCTTTCTGTGCGGTGACTCACTTAACTCCGAATCTCTTCTATTTTCATCAGCAGTGTTTGATCATTAATATACTCCAATGAACCACCGATTACAATTTATTTGAGAAGGGACCCCTGAGTCTTCCATTTCTTAGACGGATGTTACGTCCTCTGGACCCAAACTAGGGACCCAGTCCTTATAAGAGACCTCTTCTCTTACCGATGGGTGAGATCATAAGAACGGACCTCTTAAAGTACATTTCTCCTCGGACCGTCTGATGTTTGAGTACCCCAGTGTTTCTTAATCTGTGTGACTCACTGATTGCGAAAGTGAAAAGAGTTACAATTTGAGATCTGAAATACAATATATGAAAAGATTCACTCTTTTAGACTAGTCTAGAGAATCTCAAACCTTTATAACCACTTTTATTTTTTTATGTCATTCTTCAATTTCCGACTTGACTAATTCTTAAACCTTTCATCTCAGACACTTTACTTCGTTTTCATTAACCCCAACGGCTGATTATTAAAGTTTTTTCTTTCTATGAAGTAAGGTTTCATAAGAGGAACCTCGAATAGATTGCATACTCATTCTAATGACATCCAAGACCTCAATTCTGACGTACCTAAGTTCAGGACCTTGATGGTAGACCCTCGACATAATGTGTCCTTCTTAATAAACTAAAGAGATTCCGAGTCAAAAGAGTCTTCCTTTTACACCTACTTTTATAACGAATAGGAACTTCTGACAGACAACACTTCTAATTTACTCTGTACGGATTTTTTCGTAAATCGCGTTACGGATCAAAATTTCATTTACACATTATCTTTACTTAGTAAGAAGAGTCACCATCTTCTTAATCATAATCTATCTGTAACCTTTGTATCCAGTCCCGGAGACACACCACCCGGGATATCCTTCACTACAGTAACCTACCCGTAGTCTTCCCTTGAAATCACAAACCGATTTTGTCATGGTAGTTGAGGATAATAACAAAGATTTTACAAGTGGAAATCTTATAAATGAAAGCCTACTCCTTTAATAGAACTTTTATATTTTTAACATTTTGGACATTTTACCCGTATGTAATTCTGTCGTCTCGTGAAATACCGTAATCGTTCCTAAACGAAAAGTTTAATGGATCGACAGTTTTTTAAAAAATTGTTCTCTTCTTTTAAAAGGGATTCCCCAATCTTTATTTTCTCTCAGATCCCAAGACGAAGACCACATACGGTCCCAAGAAACCATCATTCTAGTACCTAAGAGTTCCGGTGTTGTATTTTTTCAATAGGGGGAGACCCATGCTCTCATCACAGTTAAAATGAGTTATTTATCGAAAATTTGATAATATACAATTTCATTTTAAAAATATCCTTTTTATGTTTTATTACACAAAGCTTTTCAATCTCCAAAGTTTATGTAAAATTTCATCGAAGTTCCCACGAAAGTAAGAGGGAGAAACTCCTAAATCCCCTTCCACAAACAAAAATATTTCTAAAGTACTACTAAGTCTAAAATTTTAAAATGATACATACACAAATCTTATTACGTCAGGCTTTGTCTCTATGATTAAGTACCCCGATTGGGTATACCCCTCGAATTAGATCAAGTTATTTAAAACTCAAGGACGATACATAGTCTGAGGTCCCAATACAAGACGACTCCGTTTTTACCCATCTTGTCAACAAAAAAAAAAATGACTTTTGGACGACAGGTAATTGAAGAAAGTCAACATTGATCCTCGTCTTTCATTCGTCAAAACAGGAGTTAAGATTGTAACCATACAAAGTAAAATTCGAACAATTTAATTCGTTAAAACACTTTAATAGTATAAGTAACAACGATGGAACTGAATTCTTGGGTACTATGAAGAAGGTACTGGTTTTATTTCAGTACAAATACTACTGTCACTACGCCCTGAACTTGAAATGGTGGTCGGTTGGAAAAAACCAGAACAATAACACATTACAAGAACACACTTACAAAAAAGTGAATTTTATATTTTTCCACAAGGAGGGCGAGATAAAGGACCTATTCAGACACGGTCTTTGGACCAGGTTTCTGTAAACCCGTTACCCATGAATACTTTTTTCTAGACTGAAATCTTAGGACCACTCCCTGTCAAGAATTGTGACGTCATTTGAAGAGATTTTGAACCGTCTGAAGTTGTACTCTCTCTGTCATTCTGATGTCACTTCCCTCACTCCTGGTCCCACCACGGGACCGTTCTATAAATTAAACACCGTGAGAGACTGAGTCATATTGGTGGTGAGTACTCGTCATTGTAAAATCGATACAACGACCTAGGGACTTAAACTTTACACTCGACTAATATAAAATTCTATAATCCGTTAAGATCTTAATAAACTTGTTGAACTAAATTAATAAAAGGAAATTGGTTAAAGATTTTTCAATTTAGTTCATTTACCCGAGATGTTAGGGTCCTAACATTGTTTGTTTACTAATCAATCATTAGTTCGATTCTTGTATCCATAAAGAATATTATCCTGACCAGTCATCTATAGATATAGATACGACTTCACACACACGAGTCAAGACAGGTTGAGAAGCTATGGGGTACCTGACATCGGGCGGTCCGAGGAGACAGGTACCTTAAAAGGTCCGTTCTTATGACCTCACCCATCGGTAAGGGAAGAGGTCCCCTAGGAGGACTGGATCCCTAGTTTGGACACAGAGAATGTGGAGAACGTGACCGTTCGTCTAAGAAATGGTGACACGGTGGACCCTTCGGGGTATATAGACATAGATATATTTATGTAGTTCTCTTTCTTTCGGATAATAAAACGAGATTTTATCATACACCGATAAAGAGTAAAAAATGATCTGGTATTAGATAATAGTTCTATCAGTAAAAATAATGGACGTCTGTACACGGGGGTACATTAAGTAAGTAAGTTTGTAAATACTTTAATGAAGACACGTCGTCGTTCAGAAAATTCAGGACGTCTAAGTCTCTACAACTTCACGTACCGGGGCAGGAGTTCTTTTAAGTGTTCGATAGATTTATATACGTGTCTCACTATAAAGATACCATAGACTACTTGGGATCTTACCTTCCATAACAGTTGTCTTTCTTTTTCTCAAAGTTTCTCTACCACGGTGACCTTAAATCGGAACGTCCTTCACCCGTCTCCAAAGTATCTACCTCTTTTCCTCTACCCGTAAGATCTGTGTCCGTCGTACTTTACCTACTTATGTTACTTTCTCTTCAATCCTTTCCGTTCACTTTAACACCGGTCTACACTTTCTTAGAACCTTCCTCCGGTACCTTAAACCTAAAGAATATTCGTTTCTTATAAAAGTATCAAGTCTCACTGGTAAGTTTGTACAAAAAATGACAAAAACAAAAGAAAATACGTAAAAGATTCCACCGAACTACACTAGATTAAAACTTTATATAATCTCGTCTACTTTATATAATTTCGGTACTTCGTGTGACACCTTGTAAAAAAGGGGTCTTAAAAATACGTTACAGAAGAAATTCCTTTATAATATATAATAGTCATTTATGTCAATGTACGTGAGGATCCTATTTCCACCTTCTAACTTGTAACCAACTTGTTTTGTACCTCTCGGTTCTTCTTATAAACCAAAAATAAAATTTCAAACTTCAACTACTTTTTACTTTGATGAATAGTACTACGGATTTTCTTCAAAATTTGTGAGGTTAACCGTGGTATATAATCCTTGAATTCATAATCCTTTCTATATGATGGTCATGACCGGTAAAATAAAACCAAGGTTACATCTGCCTACCTTACTTCCGTCGGTACTTGAGGATTAGTAACTTCTAAAACAAGAGACCCCACTCCTGCCGAAAACTTCCGAGACGTGACTTTCTCCTCTACACCCTGAAAAGTACTTTCTATCGGTAGTGGTCGACTAACGAGAGGTCCTTTCCTTTGACGTTTCGGTTCTCCTACCTCGGGTTCTGACCCTCAATCTTCGGTGACTTCAACGGTCCCATCTCGTTCGTCCTTGTCGGTTCACACTTCCGTTACTTCTGTCGGAGTAACACTCGTTCACACCTTAGCCTACCGACTCTTTGAAATATTGTTTCCGGTATTTATGGTCCTAGACGGGACCCAAAAGAAAGTACACACGGGTTTACACGATGTTTCCGTGTTCGCTTCTCAAATTTCATGGATGATACCTCGATACCGATTTATATAGACTCGGTATTTTGCATTATCCTGTTCATTGATTATAATTCACATAATCATTTCGAGCATATCTTTACTATTACAATTATTTTATTAATATAGACATATAACGTCCTTTCTTAAAGTATCAGTGTCTTTTTCCACATATTTTTTCCTCTAATAAAAATACTCTGATTTAAAGAGAGAGTTCGGGAGTTTATGTCTCTTCATTAAGTTACAAAAGAAGAAAATAGAAAAAGAAAGGACCCTTACTGAAAAATTCTAAAAAAATTTTAAATTACGAACGTCTCCCCTTTTCTCTTTATTCTTTTATATACTGGTTTTCTTACCCAAAAGGAAAAGTCTTCTCGATGTCTTCCAACAAGTTGAGGAACCTACTCTTTTCTCAATATTTCCTATATTCTTACGTCTTTTAACCACTGAGGACTTCACCCTCTTGATCCGGATCTTATTGATGTTTCTTACAATTAGAGAATACTAGAATATTAAATAAAAATGTGATTGGTGAGAAGATCCTTATGTCTTCATATTTTAGAAAACTATATTTAAGTTACATGGATCTCATTGTTATAAATCTAAAAGGAATAGTAAAAATATTATGAATCAAAACTCTAATAATATAAAATAAAATGATCTTCAATCCCTTTCATTTAGTCTTAAAAGATGAAACACAACTAGTTTCAATTAAGAAGACTCATTTTCAGTGTAAAAATAAGGTACTTTTACAGAATTACTTTTTAAGTACAGTACACTTGATATAATTATCCACATATACACGTTGCAATTTTGTTTGTTGTCCCCTCTTCATAAAGATCTTAATATCTCATAGAGGTTTTAAGACGAGGAGGTATTTCCAGTACTCTTATGACCATTTTTAACACTTTTATTTGAATAAGTCGTAAGACGTCAATTAGCTTCTCAACATTTAAATTTTTTTTTTAATTCTTTTTGTTGTCTTGGAAGTTTTTTGTCGTCTAAGACACCACACAATTAAAACGCATAAAGGTAGGGGAAGGAGGGTAGAGACACCACGGGACTTTCGTTTACCGGAGTGTTGATCTCATTGACTTTTAACCGTTACATCCTTCAGTCACATGCACCGTTTTATCCAAACCTGGAGGGGTCTTAAGGATTGAGTTCTCTTAGTAATGATAAACTGGACTTACGGTCAAAGGACTCTCCAAGGTAAAAGTTTTAAACAGAAATAAACCAGACTAAGTCTCGATCTAGACACTTTCATTGGGATAAGGTCTCCGTAAAAAAATTTTTTTCAAGTAACCGGTAGTAAAATGTAATGCCTCCAGACTTCTTCGTTGTGGTCAATCCGATTGTTCTCCGACTACCTTTACGTTTTCTTTTTTTTGTCTCTTATTCTACAAGTATCCCTTCAAACTTTTCCAAGATGCATAAAGACTCTTACACGTACGAGACCTTTCTGGACTCTTCCGAGGAAAGAGACGGAGACCGACTGAAACTTAGACACACCAGTCCTTCAATTCAGATTCTGTCTTAGCACTTGACATACCATCTCAAGACTTCTGAGTGGGATTGTACGTCTCTCTAGGGAAGTCGTTTCCATCCTGTAAACTACAAAGTTCCATAATTTGTCTTTAGAGGTAAATTAGTAATTTAAATTTCGTTCACTGAAATTCGATTGGTTCTTTTCTGAAGTCATCGGTATTTTTTACCTGAAATGTCTCAATGAGGTCCTTTCAGTGAGTTGTTTGTGTGTGTCTTCGTCGTCGTAGTCATTGTTATCTGTTGTCACTGGATGAGATCTTTCAGTGGGTCAAAAGTCTTAGTGACATAATATTATAAAATTTAGAGACTAAAGTTGGTTTTTTCTGTGTATTTATGTCCTTTATTTGGTCGTTATCTTTGGTAGGGAATCCTTAGGATTTACAACCTGAATGATCTTTTTTTTTTGTTTGGAAGTTTAGTCGATATTTTACATGAGTTTCCTTGGTATAGATTTCTTAATTTACTTTCATACTCTTACTAAAGAGTAAGTTATATCCATTAGTCATCTCCTGTCTATAATAAATTTTAATTCTTAATACTTCCGCCATTCATATTATCGACTTTATCTTCAGTGACTTTCACGAATTATCGTCTAAACTTGACCGTCTTCTTTCTTACCCACTGTAATTTCTCAAAAGGTCAACCTCCCTGTCTTGTTGTTGCTTATGTTTTATGTCTTTTTGTTTATCACAGAGTCTTTGAACACGCTACGACAGTTCACACGGTTGCAGAGTACTATCTTCAGAATCTTCTTCTCGTTCTTCTCCGGTCTTTCGTATAAACTTCTTTATTATGGACTTTTGAAAGATATAAACCACTTTTTATAATTATAAATGTAAGTCTCTCAAATTACTCAGTTCCTTCCTTTTTTTGTAGATTCCTCTAGATGTGAACCTAAGTAATCAGTTTGACAAGTTACGGTTTTTTTTTTTTTTTTCTTATTACTTTCGTCATTCTATTTTCATGAGTAGCATATTCTTATGACCTGACCCAACGGTAAAGGAAGAGGTCCCCCAGAGGGACTGAGTCCCTAGTTTGGGCGTAGAGATCGAGACCGTCCACCTAAGGAATGGTGACATGATGGTCACTTCGGGGTGAGTATTATATGTTCCGTAAGAATTCTAATGATTGAAGAGAAGTCTTTAGTATTTCCGGTTTTATCTTATCCCACTGTAAAAGTTTAAAGACTTTCTAATAATCGGTACAGATCGTTTTGATAGGAGTCTTTTCTCTCTATTTAAATCTATAAGGGGTCATATCTTTATGACTCTATACGCTAACGATCGTCTGGACGGACTACTCTTTATGATTTCCTCAGGAAGTAAAATGTACTTCTGTCATCTGTCATTGAGCTTAAGTGTACTTCCTTATTTCTTGTGGTCATTTCCACTAATAGAAACATTGACACTTTCTCTTATGTTCACATAAACCAAATAAAAGAAAATAATATAAATTTTCATTGAGACATCTTATTATTAATATTTTGGTACAACCACTCGAATGTTAATTATTCTACATTAAACATATTATTATCATGTTTTCCCCTCCCTTACCTCGATATAACCTCGTTTCCAAAACATATGATAACTTTAATTGGGGCTGATCTAACAAAATTCAATTCTACGATTAACTTTAATTAGGGATCTTATTGTACTTCTTTTGTTGATTTTTATATGTATTCTTTATTGACCCCTCAATGATATCATATGGTATTTTTATCGATAAATTGTTTTGTCCTCTATAATTATCCCCTTATTTCCTTCAAAAATATATGGTATGTGTTTTTAATTGAGTTTTACCCAGTCTTTGGATTTACATTTTCTATTTTGACATTTTATGAAGTATCTTTACATCCTCGTTTAGAATTACTGGAACTTAATCCGTTTCCAAAGAACCTATGACATGGTTATTATGTTCATTATTTTTTTTGTCTATTTAACCTGAAGTAATTTTACATTTTAGAATCACAAAGTTTACTGTGGTAGTTCTTACATTTTTCTTTTTTATAAACTTTTAGTCTTTAGACTATTCCCAGATTATGGACCTTGTGTACGAAGAGACCACCTAGTCACCACTTCTCAGCCGGACGCTACGTCCTCTACACATAAACTAGGGACCAACCCTTCTACGGGACCTCCTTCTTTACCCTTGGGTGAGGTGATAAGAACGGACCCTTTGACGTACCTGTCTCCTCGGACCGCCCGGTGTCAGGTATCTCAACGTTCTCACCCTGTACTTAATCGTTGATTTTGGTGGTGGTGGTGAGTCTTATGTATTCTTTGAGAATGTTGAGTTTTTTATCATTTTGTTGTTGTTTATTGGGTTAAATTTTTACCTGTTTTCGATATTTATGTTTAAAGATATTTCTCTATTTGTATTGGTTAATCATGTACTTTTCACGATTTATAGTACAATAACCGTTTAAGTGTAGTTTTGATGTTACTTGCTCATGAAGTGTGGGTGATCCTACCGATACTATCATTACCCCGACCGTTTTTACACCTTCTTAATCGTGAGTATCTAACGTGTTACCATGTCAGTCAAATCTTTATAGGTGCTATTAACTTTTGTATAGGGGTGTTTTTGAATATGTGTTTACAAGTATTATCATAATAAGTCTTATTGGTTTGTCACTATTGTTGGTTTTACAGATAGTCGACTATTTACCTATCTAGTTTACACCATATAGTTATATGACTCTGTAAGTCAAGTCAAGTCAAGTCAGCGAGTCAGCACAGGCTGAGAAACGCTGGGGTACTTAGTGTCGTACGGTCCGGAGGGACAGGTAGTGGTTGAGGGCCTCAAGCGAGTCTCAACACAGGTAGCTCAGTCACTACGGTAGGTCGGTAGAGTAGGAGACAGCAGGGGAAGAGGACGACGGTTAGGGAGGGTCGTAGTCTCAGAAAAGGTTACTCAGTTGAGAAGCGTACTGCACCGGTTTCATGACCTCAAAGTCGAAATCGTAGCAAGGAAGGTTTCTTTAGGGGCCCAACTAAAGGAAATCTTACCTGACCAACCTAGAGGAACGTCAGGTTCCCTGAGAGTTCTCAGAAGAGGTTGTGGTGTCAAGTTTTCGTAGTTAAGAAGCCGCGAGTAACGATTCAGTATTTTCCTTATTTTATGATCACATACGAAGTTGTACTTTCTTGGAACTTTTGTATGATTTACTTTCTTCGGTCTGTGTTTTCCGGTACATGATACACTAAGGTAAATATACTTAACAGGGCTCATCTGTTTAGGTATTTCTTTATTTCACCAAAGGTCCCCGACCTCCTACTTTTCGTAGTCCTTACTGACGATTATTGATTCCCTTAAGAAAAAAACTACCTATTTTCATAAGATTTTAATCCATCATCTCTACCAACGTGTTGAGACTTATAAAATCCTTGGTAACCTTAACTTGTGAATTCTTCCCAAGTAAAATACAATAGAGTTATTTCGACAATTTTTTATTATGGAACGATTAATAGTATCACCCACTCATCTATGGGTCTTCGGATCAGATGTGAGTATCACCATCCTAATTACTTTTTACTTAAGAAATTGAAAACTATTTTGATTAATCCGGTTTACAGATGTGACTGTATAATCTCTATTAGTCACTAAGTGTCAACGGCGGGTAATACTAAAAACCATTTCACATCTCTAAAATCCCTCTTCCGTTACCGTGGGGTGAGGTCATGATAAGGAACCTTTTAGGGTACCTACCTCCTCGGACCATCCGACGTCAGGTACCCCAGCGCTTCTCAACCTGTGCTGACTCACTGAAGTGAAAGTCAAAAGTGAAAGTGCGTAATTTCTTCCTTTACTGTTGGGTGAGGTCATAAGAACGAACCTCTTAGGGTCCCTGTCCCCTCGGACCACCCGACGGCAGACACCCCAGCGTATGTCAGCCTGTACTGACTTCGCTGAATCGTCGTCGTCGTCGTCGTCGTCGTCGTCGTCGTCGTCGTCTCTAAAATCTCGACTTTCGAACTAACATTTAACATCAGGTTTTATAAGACATCACTACACCGACGATATGTACATCTACGTCTTGTTCACTGTTTATACAAGAAAAAATCATGAGAACTATGTACATTCTTAAGCTCTCTTGGTCCACTTCATGATATGATCGTTACTGACGTTTTGTCTTTTTCGTTTGGTGGTCTGAAGAAGTTTTATTTACGAAAACAAATTTACTATCACTAACCAAAGAATAAACCCACAGTGATTCGGTCCTCCTGGGGTACGGGTTTCCCGCCGTCGGTTCCCATCAATGGGGTGCAGGCTCCAGTCCCCGTTCGCCGGTTCTCACGGTTCGATGCTACCGCGTCCTTGTCGGCTCTCCTCGGTGGGACACGGGTTCCGGTCCCAACCGTCGGTTCTCCGGATAGGGCGTAGGCTCTAGTCCCCGTTGTCGACTCTCCTCGGTGGGGCGTGGACTCCGGTCCGCGCCGCAGACCCTCCTCGGTGGGGCACAGGTTCCTCGTCACCGACGTGCCCGTGCCCTCCCGGATCTCCTCGATAGGGTACAATTTCCTGTCCTTCCCGCCACCACCCCTCTATGGGGAGTAGGTTCCATTCCTCGTCGCCGACACGAAACGACCTCATCGGCACTTCTCTATGGAGTGCGGGTTCCATTCTCTTTGGGTTCACTTACCATCCACAACGTTCTCCCGTAGTCTCCCGTCTGTGTGACTTTGGTATGAGTGTCTTTTGATCAGTTAGATTAGTGTGATCCTGGTGTCGGAACAGATTGAGTTACTTTGATTCGGTACGGACGCCCCGTTCGGTTCTGTCCGCTCAGTACCACCTCTCCAGACTGTCACACCGGGTGACCTCTTCCCTTACCGTTCGGTGAGTCATAAGAACGGAACTCTTGTGGTACTTGTCATTCTTTTCCGTTTTACTATCCGATGACTTTCTCCTTGAGGGGTCCAGTCATCCACGGGTTATACGATGACCTCCAGTCACCTCTTTATTGAGGTCTTTCTTACTTCCCTAACTCGGTCTCGTTTTTGTTATGGGTCGACACCTACCCTGACCACTATCTTCGTTCCAGACTACGACATTTCTCGGTATAACGTATCCTTGGACCTTACAGTCCAGGTACTTAGTTCCGTTTAACCTTCACCAGTTTGTCCTCTACCGTTCTCACTTACAGTTGTAAGATCCTCAGTCACTTGATTTTACCTGACCTTACCCACTTAAATTGAGTCTACTGGTAATATAGATGATGACGCCCGTCCTTAGGGAGTCTTCTTTACCTCATCGGTAGCACCAGTTGTTTTCTCAGACTTTGCGTCATGAACCTACGTTAGAGTTTTTGCTGTCTTACTAGAGACAAGTAAAGGTTCCGTTTGGTAAGTCATAGCCTCATTAGGTTCAGATACGGGGCTGCTCATTGTGACTTCTTCGACTTCAACTTAGCAAGACACTTCTGGATGTTCTGGAAAATCTTGATTGTGGGTTTTTTCTACAGAAAAAGTANCGTCATGAACCTACGTTAGAGTTTTTGCTGTCTTACTAGAGACAAGTAAAGGTTCCGTTTGGTAAGTCATAGCCTCATTAGGTTCAGATACGGGGCTGCTCATTGTGACTTCTTCGACTTCAACTTAGTAAGACACTTCTGGATGTTCTGGAAAATCTTGATTGTGGGTTTTTTCTACAGAAAAAGTAATATCCCCTGACCTTACGTTTTCATCCTTCAGTTCTTTGTGGACCTCATTGTCCGTCTAAACCGGAACCTTACGCCTTACTTCGTCCCGCTTCTGATTATCTCAAAACGGTTCTTTTACGTGACCAGTACCGTTTGTGGGAGAAGGTTGTTGTGTTCTCTTCTGAGATGTGTACCTGTAGTGGTCTACCAGTTGTGGTTTTAGTCTGACTAATACAAGAGACGTCGGTTTCTACCTCTTCGAGATATGTCAGTTGTTTTTGTTCTGGTCCTCGACTGACACCGAGTCTAGTACTTGAGGAATAATGGTTTAAGTCTGAATTTAACTTCTTTCATCCCTTTTGGCGATCTGGTAAGTCCATACTGGATTTAGTTTAGGGAATACTAATATGTCACCTTCACTCTTTATCTAAATTCCCGGATCTAGACTATCTATCTCACGGACTACTTGATACCTTACTCCAAGCACTGTAACATGTCCTCTGTCCCTAGTTCTGGTAGGGGTACCTTTTCTTTACGTTTTTTCGTTTTACCGACAGACCCCTCCGGAATGTTTATCGACACTTTTCTCTTAACTTTTCGTTTCCTTTTTTTCTTTCTATATTCGTAGACTTACGTCTCAAGGTTTCTTATCGTTCTTCTCTATTCTTTCGTAATTCGCTAGTTACGTTTCTTTATCTCTTTTTGTTGTCTTACCCTTTCTGATCTCTAGAGAAGTTCTTTTAATCTCTATGGTTCCCTTGTAAAGTACGTTTCTACCCGAGCTATTTCCTGTCTTTACCATACCTGGATTGTCTTCGTCTTCTATAATTCTTCTCTACCGTTCTTATGTACCTTCTTGACATGTTTTTTCTAGAAGTACTGGGTCTATTAGTGCTATCACACTAGTGAATAGATCTCGGTCTGTAGGACCTTACACTTCAGTTCACCCGGAATCTTTCGTAGTGATACTTGTTTCGATCACCTCCACTACCTTAAGGTCAACTCGA